>OW240914.1:100137733-100518450 GCA_933207985.1 Pelobates cultripes
TTGAAACACTTTTTCTGCCCCTTTGAATACATGGAAGGGTGTGCCCCTCCCCCGTTTCCTGTCTTTTGTTCTCCAGCAGAGCGTTGTCCCAGGGACACTGCCAGACCAGTTGGAACTAGCTGTTTTGCCCCTCCTCTGTCTCTCATCAGCTATGGTTTAATCCCATGGCGATTTGACTGAGTTTGTGGGATCTGAGCGCTGTTCGGATATAGTGAGCGCTCAGATCCAAGCTATCTGGAGATAGGTTGAATGTGGGGGGTTCTGTTCAATATAATGGGAATTATGTATTTTTAGGTATTTTACTGTTGTGAATGGAGATATGCCCTGTACTGGAGATAAGTAAGTTACCACATCTAACTTTTAAGCCACTGGAGGGAATTGTATGATTTTTGAGTATGTTTGAATATGGAGTATGCTGCTTCTGAAAATGTATGTTTTATGTGAATGGCATGTATATTTTTGAAAGTTATTAATATTGTGTAAAAACTGTATATTTTCTGCCTGTGATAATTAAGTTAGTCTATTGTGTTGAGATAATTGTATCACAAGCAGAGGGGAGGATTTCTGCTGGTATGAATGGGAGTGTTTAGCTGTGTTGTAATGTATTAATTGGTTGTTCTTCAAAACCCTGTGGGCAGTACTATGTTTGTAAAATGGGCATAAAAGCAGAGTGTTGGATTAAAAGCTGCAGTTCTACTTCACCCTCAATTTGGAGTGCCGTCTGTTATTGGGGGAATCTGCTACAAGAGATTGCTATGCTTGTCATACTCCCTTGCTAAATCACTTCTAAGCTCTTGTAAGAGCTTGTTCCTGTTTTGCTCTCTGAAGGAGTCTACGGTGGTTATGGTGTCTGCTGGAAACCCTCAGGAAGTGCTAGGAGCATCCTTCAACGGAGGTACCCAGTTGGGGTGCCAGGTGATTCATTACATTGGTGTCAGCGGTGGGATGGCTTCCTAGCCTTGAGAAGACCAGCACTACTTCAGAGATGAAGGGCCGTGCAGTATCTATCCTTAACGCTAGGCTCCAGCAGCGACTACAGGATGTGATGCACAGTATGGAGTATCCTATCCCAGAGGAAAGAGAGACAGAGTGGAGGGTGGCGATTCGAACCAGTCTCTGGAAGGAGGACATCGACGAAATTCGACCCTTCCGGTGTGAGGAAATCCTGACCACTAACCAGCGCCAAGCAGAACAACTAGAGCTGCGGATGCCGTTATTGGGAAACCAGCCCTCAGAGGAATGGGTAAGCGAACTGGAGATGCTAGTTGAGACCGAGGTGTGGCTGGATGATTCCTATCGGGCCCTGCGGTGGCATGCTTACCACCTCTACCCATGGCTGATCGAGTACAAGTGTATTGAGGGGGAAGACTACGATGGCCCTGGTTTATTGTGGGATACTATTGAAATTAGTCTCTGGTTCGGGGACACCGACATTGCTCGCTTCTGGTCCATCCGAGCTGAGTGGGTAGACAACTGGGACCTTACTGAGATCGATGCCATTCAGCCAGATCTATCTTTTCTTGCCAACCAGGAGTGGGAACTAGAACAGGATTATGTTTGCCTATTCCAACGTGTAACACCGCCTGTGTCTGACATGATGGGGCTTATGGACTGTACACCACCGGAAGCGTTGGGTTTCGTCCCTCCTCCCCAAGAACTAAGCCTGTCTTCAGGAGACCTGTGTACTATACCATCTACTTCCCAACCAGCCCCAGAGGTACGAGACCTTATTGACTTGTCCTGGGAAGACACCCAGCTGGCAGGTGGAGATGGGACTGAGATCTCTCTACCGGCCCTACAGGGATGCTGGGCAGTCAGCCCAGATTCCCAGTGGCAGAGTATATTACAGGGAGGAGAGACAACCGGTCTCACTCCCCAGCGGCAGAACGCATTATTGGAAGGGGAGACAGTCGGTCTCACTTCCCAACAGCAGTATGGGTTACTGGGAGAAGAGACAGTCGGTCTCTCTCCCCAGCGGCAGTGTGCATCCTTGGGAGAGGAGACAGCCGGTCTCTCTCCACAGAGGCCAAGTGAGTTATTGGGAGAAGAGACAGCCGGTCTCTCTCCCCAGTGGCCAAGTGAGTTATTGGGAGAAGAGACAGTCGGTCTCTCTCCCCAGCAGCAGCCTGTGTTACTGGGAGAAGAGACAGACAGTCTCTCTCCCCAGCGGCTGAGTATGTTATTGGAAGGGGAGCCGGTCAGTCTTACTTCCCAGCAGCAGTGTGAGTTCCAGGGAGTCGAAGGTGCTGTCCTTCCTCCCCAGCGGCTGAGTATGTTATTGGAAGGGGAGACGGTCGGTCTCACTTCCCAACAGCAGCACGAGTTATTGGGAGAAGAGACAGTCAGTCTCTCTCCCCAGCGGCAGAGTGTATTACAGGAAGGGGAGACAGTCGGTCCCCCTCTCCAACATCGGAGAGAGTGTCAGGGAGAGGAGCCGGTTACCACCTCTCCCCAGCGGCAGCTTATTCCCCAAAGGGGAGACTTTATTCTCCAAGATGGGGCAGATGGGATCGCGGTCTCTGCACCCGGTCTACAGATCCCCAGCAGCAGGACTGTTTATCAAAAGGGGAGACAGTCGGTCTCCCCCTCCAGCAGCAGCACGGGTCATACTCCCTTGCTAAATCACTACTAAGAGCTCCCTTGCTAAATCACTACTAAGAGCTTGTAAGAGCTTGTTCCTGTTTTGCGTTCTGGAGGAGTCTACGGTGGTTATGGTGTCTGCTGGAGTGCTGGAAACCCTCAGGAAGTGCTAGAAGCATCCTTCAACGGAGGTACCCAGTCGGGGTGCCAGGTGATCCATTACAGAAGTATACCCATATAAGTGTCACATTGGGTGTGGTATTAATGGGGTAATTGTATTATCACGTTTATTTGTTTTATGGATTTTAATTTGGCCTTTTTTGGGGGCTGAAAAAAGAAGGTTTTAGAAAAAAGAAGACATCAAATGGTAATTTTAGTTTTATTGTTCCCCCTCACAATTTGTAGGGTGAGGGGGGCAGATAGTGCTTTATTTTTGACTAGGGCCTTGGGTTGGGGCCAGGGAGACAATAGGTCCTCCTCCCCCTATTGTCATTTAGGGCCCCTACCCACCGTTCATGGCATAGCGAGTAGGGGCATACGCTCACGGCATAGCGAGTAGCGGCATTCGCTCACGGCATAGCGAGTAGGGGCATTTGGGAGGTTTAAATCCCCCTTATGCCAATATGGGGGTCGTATTGACCCCCATAGAATTGTAACTGCGGCCGGTTCCCTTATTTAACACTATAACGTCGTAAAGCATACAATTTAGCAGGGCTAACCATACAGATATCTTTAGCCATAATATTATATAGTTAGTAAGAAATACTCTATTAAAAATATTTAAATAATTGAGAATACAGTATAAAATAAGGATTGTCTTGGAAGCAGTAAACTTTCGTCTTTTTAGATATTCATTATATAAAAATATAAATATAGACATATAAAATACATTACAATAACTTATAGCAAAGTTTATAGGATTAAACAAGATGCTTGCAAATATCATTTTAAATAGAATAACATACCCTCTTGAGCATGTCATCATGTCAGCCTCTCTGTCATTATAAGATGGAGCAGCGTCTGTCTCCAAATCTCTTCTCTGTCCCTTAACATTTAAAAGTACACCTGTTTATACCTTAGATGTCTTCATTTTAGGGTCACCGTAGTTCATATATGAAAAAGTAACACTTCTTTTACTTTATTCATTTTAGGACCTTCCTTAACTTGGAAATTTTCTGATTTAGGACAACATGGCGTCTTAAAGTCTGAACATCTTACCTATTGTTTATTTGTCATGACCTAGACATCTTATTTATTGTTTTTACTAAATTTCAATTATCCCAGGACAAAATGGCATAAGTCAGGATGACGTAGCATAGCCTTGAAGATATTATTGCATTACTTGTTTTGTATTAAGCTAAGACAAATTGGCAAAAATATATTCTGCACTGAAAGTAGGTAACAGGTCATTGCTTAAAGAAACATACATGAAAAACAGTACGTTCCATTTCTAACACCTTGTCAGTTTGCAATATATCTTATAGACAACAAAGTACACAGTTTGAGGAATACAATATTTGCATTTGCCTATAACAGAGTGAGTGAGGACAATGGGGGGCTCCCTGCCGCTTCTATTTTTACAGTGGCTCCCTTCTTGTAATAAACAGAAAAAACACAGACATTCGGTCTTTGTTTGCATGAAATTTTTATTAATAGACTAAAATGGCGAATGCCTGTTTAACTGGGCATGCTCAGAAATTTCACAGCGCTATCTAGTGTGGGCAGATGACGTGTCCCATAGGGCCTTCATTTGGCCACACAAAGATGGTGGCGCCCATTACCTAGATCCGGGCACAAAATAAAGTAAAAAAAAGGTAATATGCGGGCATTTGGGGAGTAACTAGGGGGGAAATTAGATGTAGTGGAATCGGGGGGGAGGGTGGGGAGGTTTAAAAAATAAAACAGATGAGGCCATGACAGTGCCGCTTTAAGGTGGAGGATCTTGCTAGAAATACCCAATAGGGCATTCTGATGGGGAAAAAAACCCAAAAACTCAAGTTTGATTGTAAATATATATGAAGTCATGTATATTTGTAATTTTTGTATATCTACACACTTCCTGACATCTAATAAATTTGATAGAAATCTTACCAGATTGTAAATGCATACGTTCAGCAATAAGAAACAAAAACTAAAGAATAAACATAAACCAGTTCAAATAGGTTTTACTCCTTTTGATTTTGATGTGTGAGCAAATGAGATCTTCGACCACATCAAAATCATGGAATACTTACAACAAAATCATTGAGGTGGAAAGACTGGCACCAGTAGTCCTCCCCTAACATTTCTTTGGACAAGTCTGCAACTGTATGGCTTGTATAGAGGGGCCCTCATAAAATGCATATTATTATTATTTATAAAGAACCAACAAATTTCGAAGCGCTGTTCAATGGGTGAACTAACAGACATGTAATTGTAACCTGACAAGTTGGACGGACAGGAACAGAAGGGTGTTGAGCGCCCTGCTCAAATGAACTTCCTTGTTAGAGGAAGTGGGGTATTATGACAGAAGGTAAGGGTAGGAAGTAGGTTGCTAGAATAGTGTTCACTGAGGGCTTAGTGTTTTGTTTTTTTTGACAGTTGCAGGAGAAGAATCCAGGTGCCGGGAGGGAACACTATTAACAGTTTAATTGTTATGCTTTCCGGAAGAAGTGAGTTTTCAATTATTTTTTTGAAGCTTAATGTAGTTCTAGTGAGCATAATCATTACCAGCAGGCATTTTCATGCCAAAACAGTTTTTTCAGAAAAAAGGCAGTGTTTACACTGCCCCCTAGGGACATCTGAGGAGTGGCCACGGGAGATGCTCTCTGGGCAGTGCTGCATGCCGTTCAGTGTCTTGCTGAACTTTCCTCATAGAGATGCATTTATTCGATGCATCTCTATGAGGAGGTGCTGATTGGCCACACCAGTGCCTCCTTGTCGATTTCAGCCAATTCAAGGCTTTCTTTATGGGTTAGCATTGGATTGGCTGAAATCCTAAATTCTGATGTCAGCAAAGAAGTGAATAAGGGGTGGGGCCAGCACACTCGGGCAACAGAGAAAGTAATGTAAGTATTCTTACCTTTTAAGGGGGACAAGACACCTAAATGATGGTTTTAAAACTATACGGTCAGGAATACAGGTTTGTGTTCCTGACCCTAAAGTGTGTATTTGAAAAGGTGAGCATTAGAGGTGAGAGTATGAACAAAGGTTGGACGCAGGTGTTCGGCATAGCGTAGGGACCAATGTGGGACATACTTGTATATTAGCGAGGATAGGTTGGTTAGAGCAGCATTATGTAGAGATTTGTAAGCAAGCACAAGAATTTTACATTAAGCACTATATCTTAAGGGAAGCCAATGTAAGGACTGGCAGAGGGGGTAGGTATAGGAGGCGTGTGCAGAGAGAAAGTTGGATCTTGCTGCCGCATTCATTATAGACTATAACGTGGCAAGTTAGGAACATGTAAGACCACTGAGAAGCGGATTGCATTAGTCAAGATAAGAGAATAGTGGCATGGCTAGTACCTTAGCCACGTCCAGTGCTAAATAGGGGCAGATGCTCATAATGTTTTTCAAATGGAAGCGGCTGGATTTGGTGATCGACTGGACATGAGGGGTGAAAGAGAGGTTGGAGTCAAAGAGATCACCTTGGCATCGAGCCTGTGAAGTAGAACCGAAAACATTTGTATTCCATACAGAGGAGCATTAGAATCAGTGGCCATATAATCTTAAAGTGACACTCTTGGCACAATTACAACTTCACCCTTTCTATCACTGGTTTGGTGTTTAAGCTGGACCATGTCATTTTTGTTCATTTTACAAAGCCCTTGTCAATTCTTCGCAATACATTAAGCTGTAGATATTCTGGTGACTATAGCGTCCTTTAAGGTCGCGCCATTGACTTTTAGGGAAACAGACACAAGAGTAACAACACAGACTGCGAGTGATTGGGAAAGGATAGATAAATTTGCGTGTCATCCGCAAAGAAATGATATTGGAAGTCAAAGGACTGATATGTTTACCAAGGGTGACATTATAGATTGACAACAGTAGGCGACTAAGGACAGAGGCTTGGGGAACACAACAGAGAAACACTGAAAGGCGCTGGGAGAGATAGGAGGAGCACCAGGACAGAGTAGTATCTCATAGACCAAGAATACAGAGGATGAGAAGATCAACAGTGTCAAAAGCAGCAGAAAAGTCAAGGACAATTAGGATAGAATAGCGACCACAAGATTTTACAGCAATTAATTAATTGGATACTTTAGTCAGTGTTTCAACAGAGTGACGAGCACAGAATCCAGACTGAAGCAGATCAACTAGAGAATTGGATACAAGGAAGTCAGTCAATCTTGTGTACACAAGTCTCTTTTATAAACAGCAAAATCAATGGATTGATTATAAAACCTTCCATATTTTCGGGATTTATATATGACAAAAGGTGATGAGATGGCAAGATTGGCAGAATTTTTTTGAATAGATTATTGATGATTTACAGATCTCAGTCCCTCCATATCACTTAATTATTCAGAGATAGTATAAAGACATTATGTGCAAGACTGACACCAATATTACAAGTTTTTTTTAGTTAAAAACAAACAAATCTATGGGCCATGCTGAAAACATTTGTATTCCACACAGTGGAGCATTTGGTATACAATCAGTGGCCCAAAATTTTTTATAGGGACACTCTTGGCAATATAACAACTTCATCCTCTGTATCACTGGTTTGGTGTTTAAGCTGGACCATCTAATTTTTGTTCATTTTACAAAGGCTAGTGGCTAGTTCCTGGTTCCTATCCAGTAGATGGACCTTGGTGACATCACCAGACCATGTGACTGCTTGGTCACATGGTACAGAGAACTACAGGAAGCAGCAAATCGGGAAATTACCAGATTTTACTAATTTCATGACGTAAAGTCATGATTTTATAAAGGACACGGAGGCGAGTATTATGCTTATTCTCTTTCTTTATTCCTCAGCAGCAAAAGAGAGAGATACTGTAAATATTCAACACAATTTTAAATAATAACATTTACCCCAAAGGGTTAACGACATATAACACATTAATCAATGTATTCAATGTATTCTGTAAAACATAGTTGGACAGTGATTAATATCTACAATTAAAGACAAATAAAATAAAATATAATAATATAATTTTCTGGCAAAACGATATAAAACTATATTAATATGAAATAAAAGTGACTTCTCTTAAAGATCCTTTTTTCTTCATTCACCATAATGTTTTCCATGTTTATTCTCTTCAATGGCTGCAGTGTTCTGCTTTACAAGGATTCCCATACAGCGCACTGCAAACCTCCAGCTTCCAGGCTGGCTTGTCAAATAACATGCTTTGTAAAATTATTATCAATGTTTTCCTCAGAACTCTCACATATGCGGCATATCCCCTCAGTAGCAGGATCTCAGCACAGCTCAGTCCATTGCATTAATTTGGATTTTATTAAAGGACACGTGGCTCCTATAATGCTTATTCTCTTTCTTTATTCCTCAGCAGCAAAAGAGAGAGATACTGTAAATATTCAACAAAAATTTAAATAATAACATTTACCCCAAAGGGTTAACCACATAAAACACATTAACCAATGAGAGTGTTCCTAGCATAATAATATCCCATGTCACTTAAGCCACTCCTCTTTCTTTTGCTGCTGCCTCCTCAGCTAAGTACAATTTTTCTTCTCTGTCAGAGTTTTGGGAAATTGTATGTGTATTTTCTGTGTTTGGGTTAATTACCCTTTATTTACCAGTTTGCCTTTTGGTTGATTCATTTTTATTTAATTTTTATTTATATTTTTTATCCTTATTTACCTTGTGATATTGAACTGTTTCTGCCTTCGTTTGGGGCACTTGTACTCAGACTCTGTTCCTCTCGACTGCACCGCCAAAGAAGAACTCAGGTGGTGGCTACAACATATGGAAGCATGGAACGGCTGAGCGATCTTCGGAACCACTCCGGACATCATCGTGGAATCCGATGCAAGGATGCTCGGCTGGGGTGCGTGATGCGGACCTACCTCCACCGGAGGAAAATGATCCCTAGAGGAACAGGGGCTGCATATCAACTGCCTCGAACTGCTAGCACGATCGCATGCCCTACGGAGTCTTTTAAGTATATTGACCAACTGCTCCATTCTGTTACGCGTGGACAATATATCAGCGGTACGCTATATCAACCATCTCGGGGGCACGAAGTCAACAGTACTAGCGGAACTTCTGGCAATTCTGTCTGGACCGCAACATTTCGGTACAAGCAGAGTACATTCCGGGGATGTCCAACTTAGTGGCGGATTGGAATTCCAGATACCTATGAGATGCCAGCGACTGGTGACGGAACCCTGCCATCTTCAGCCATTTACAGTGAACATGGAAAACATTATGGTGAATGAAGAAAAAAGGATCTTTAAGAGAAGTCACTTTTATTTCATATTAATATAGTTTTATATCGTTTTGCCAGAAAATTATATTATTATATTTTATTTTTTTTGTCTTTAATTGTAGATATTAATCACTGTCCAACTATGTTTTACAGAATACATTGATTATGTCTCTCTGATAGCATGATATATTAACCCTTTTATCCCCACTCACAGTGAGTTTCACTCTCCCATCCCCTCCGTGTGAGTCTCTCTCTCTCTCTCTCTCCCATCCCCTCGGTCTGAGTGTCTCTCTCTCCATCCCCTTGGTGTGAGTGTGTGTCTCTCTCCCATCCGCTCGGTGTGAGTGTGTCTCTCTCTCCCATCCCCTCGGTGTGAGTGTGTCTCTCTTCCCCATCCCTTCGGTGTGAGTCTGTCTCTCTCTTCCCCATCCCTTCGGTGTGAGTCTGTCTCTCTCTTCCCCATCCCTTCGGTGTGAGTCTGTCTCTCTCTTCCCCATCCCTTCGGTGTGAGTCTGTCTCTCTCTTCCCCATCCCTTCGGTGTGAGTCTGTCTCTCTCTTCCCCATCCCTTCGGTGTGAGTCTGTCTCTCTCTTCCCCATCCCTTCGGTGTGAGTCTGTCTCTCTCTCTCCCATCCCTTCGGTGTGAGTCTGTCTCTCTCTCTCTCCAATCCGCTCGGTGTGTGAGTCTCTCTCTCCCATCCGCTCGGTGTGAGTATGTCTCTCTCCCACCCACGCACAGCCAGTGTGTTCCTCTCTCCCACCCACGCACAGCCAGTGTGTTCCTCTCTCCCACCCACGCACAACCAGTGTGTCTCTCTCCCACCCACGCACAACCAGTGTGTGTCTCTCTCCCACCCACGCACAGCCAGTGTGTGTCTCTCTCCCACCCACGCACAGCCAGTGTGTGTCTCTCTCCCACCCACGCACAGCCAGTGTGTGTCTCTCTCCCACCCACGCACGCACAGCCAGTGTGTGTCTCTCCCACCCACGCACACACAGCCAGTGTGTGTCTCTCTTCCACACACACACACACAGCCAGTGTGTGTCTCTCTCTCCCACACACACACACAGCCAGTGTGTGTCTCTGTGTCTCTCTCCACACACACACACAGCCAGTGTGTCTCTCTCTCCCACACACACACACAGCCAGTGTGTCTCTCTCTCCCACACACACACACAGCCAGTGTCTCTCTCTCCACAGCCAACACAGCCAATGTGTATCTCTCTCTCCCACACATGCACACAGCCAATGTGTCTCTCTCCCACCCACGCACAGCCAGTGTCTCTCTCCCACCCATGCATGCACAGCCAGTGTGTCTCTCTCTCCCACCCACCAGTGTGGGTCTCTCTCCCACACAGCCAGTGTGTGTCTCTCCCACCCACGCACAGCCAGTGTCTCTCTCTCCCACACACACAGCCAGTGTGTGTCTCTCTTCCACACACACACACACAGCCAGTGTGTGTCTCTCTCTCCCACACACACACACAGCCAGTGTGTGTCTCTCTCTCCCACACACACACACAGCCACTGTGTGTCTCTCTCTCCCACACACACACACAGCCACTGTGTATCTCTCTCCCACACACGCACACAGCCAATGTGTATCTCTCTCCCACACACGCACACAGCCAATGTGTATCTCTCTCCCACACACGCACAGCCAGTGTCTCTCTCTCCCACCCATGCATGCACAGCCAGTGTGTCTCTCTCTCCCACACACGCACAGCCAGTGTCTCTCTCTCTCCCACCCATGCATGCACAGCCAGTGTGTCTCTCTCTCCCACCCACGCACAGCCAGTGTGTCTGTCTCTCCCACCTACACACAGCCCTCTCTCTCCCACCCACAGCCAGTGTGCCTCTCTCTCCCACCCACAGCCAGTGTGTCTCTCTCTCCCACCCACGCACAGCCAGTGTGTCTCTCTCTCTCCCACCCACAGCCAGTGTGTGTCTCTCTCCCACACACGCACAGCCAGAGTGTCTCTGTCCCATGCCCTCCCCTCCAGCCAGTCATTTCATGTAGCGTGGCCAAGCGCACCGCAGTAGAGAATCTTCTGTATCCTCTACCCAGTCTAACAGGAAGTGCTCCCAGATGGAGTAGAGGATACAGACATTTTCGACAACGCTACAGGTAGGTAAGCTGGCACTGCAGAAAGACCGCAAAAAGGGGGGGGCGGACAAAGAGACACACAGGGGACTGAGGTTGGACAAAAAGACAGAGTGGGGCAAGGGTGTCAAAGAGACACACAGGGGGCAAAGTGACACACAAAGAGGCTTTGGGGGGGGGGCAAAGAGACAAACAGAGGTGTTGGTGGGGACAAAGACACGGAGGAGCTTGGCCGGGACAAAGACACAGAAGGTTTGGGTGGGGGATAAAGAGATGCAGAGGACCTTGGAGGGACAAAGACACACAGCAGTGCTTGTGGGGGGGGGGAGATACACAGAGGGGCTTGGTTGAACAAAGAGGCACACAGAAGGGTTGTGGGGACAAAAAAAAAGAGACAGTGAGGCTAGAGGGAGTTGGGGGGGATATAAAGGCACACATGGTTAGGGGGACAAAGATACACAGAGGGGCAAAGAGACACATGGAAGGACAAATTCCGCAGCACTGTACAAGGTGTGAATGTCAAATTAGTGAGTGTGTGTGTCTGTCAGTGAGTATGTCTGAGTGTGACTGGCCCCCTCTGATTGCATTGGAAAGGTGTTTTTACATGCTACTGTGCATGTGTGGCAAAATGCCTCACTGCGCCAATCAGAATCTACTCAGAGATGCATTTTTTCTCAAAAGGCAGTGTTTACATTGAAAACCCTACAGGGACAAACTATAGCCACCAGAATCACGATATTAAGTGTTGGAACATCTGTCCTGTCCTTGATAATCAGCAGAATTACCTGCCATGTTCTTATAGTTCTATCCAGACTGTACCACGACCTCAAGTACTTGATGATACTCTTGAGAGACCATACAAAGGAGTCTGATTCAGAAAATTTCCAAAATTTATTAAAAACAGAACACAGCTTTTAAGTCATATGCAATAAAGGGGGTAGCATTAACCCCTTAAGGACTGAGCCAAATGTACACGTTGTGAACGAAACAAAATGTAAACAAAACCTGGCATTTGTCTGTCCAACCGTAATTCACCTTTCATAGTAAATGCACCCACCCTTATTATATATCATTTTATTCAGGGGAAACAGGGCTTTCATTTAATATCAAATATTTAGTTATGAATTTAATATGAAGAAAAATGGGAGAAAATAAGAATTGTTTTAATTTTTTTAGTTCTACATGACATTTTAACTGTCAATGGCAATAAAATACACATATTTGTATTCAGCAAAGTCTCACGTGTAAAACAGTACCCCCTATGTACAGGTTTTATGGCGGTTTGGGAAGTTACAGGGTCAAATATAGCACGTTACATTTGAAATTCGCCAGATAGGTTATGTTGCCTTTGAGACTGTATAGTAGCCCAGGAATGAAATTTACACCCATAACGGCATACCATTTGCAATAGTAGACAACCCAAGGTATTGCAAATGGGTTATGTCCAGTCTTTTTTAGTAGCCATTTGGTCACAAACACTGGCCAAAGTTAGCGTATTTGTTTGTGTGAAAAATGCAAAAAACACCAATTTTGGCCAGTGTTTGTGACTAAGTGGCTATTAAAAAAGACTGTACATACCCAGTTTGCAATACCTTGGGTTGTCTACTATTGCAAATGGTATGCCATCATAGGGGTAATTTTCATTCTTGGGCTATCATAGGGTCTCAAAGGCAACGTAACCAATCTGGCAAATTAAAAAAAAAAAAAGAAACAAGCCTTATATTTGACGCTGTAACTTTTGAAAATACCGTAAAACCTGTACATGAGGGGTACTGTTGTACTCGGGAGACTTCGCTGAACCCAAATATTTGTGTTTCAAAACAGTAAAAAGTATCGCAGCAATAATACCGTCCGTGTAAGTGCTGTTTGTGCGTGAAAAATGCAAAAAACTTCACTTTTACTGGCGATATCACCGGGTTGTCAGGCAGGTCCCGCTAATTGTAATTAATTAAGATACCTAATTATGTAAAAATATGACATGAATATATATGTATATAATATTTTTTAAATATTTTTATATATATATAGTGATATATACGTATATAGATATATATTATATATATTTATTTTGTTCTACGTGTATTTTGATATAAATATATATATATAATATCACAATACAGTTAGAACGAAATAACACATCTATATAATTATTTTTAATTATTTTTTTAATTTTATTTGTTAACGTATTTACATATTTATTTTTTTTCAGAAAAAACAGGCATAAAATGCTGCCCACAAAGTATTGTGTAGTGGACATGTCCAAAGTTAGTGTGAACTAGCACAGCTGTGTATTGTCCTACAAGCAAGGTAGAATATCCCAAAAAATGGTCAATTACTGCATTTTTCTCCTGCTGAGATGTTTAAAGACCACACAGTTTAAGGTGGGAGGGCACTATGAGTCCAGGGTAGATGGAAGAATATTGAATAAATAAAATGAAAACAAATATTAACATTGTTTCTACATTTCTTGCCTTTAAACCAGTGGCAAGCAGATTTGAGTAGTAAACACAGTGCCATATGCCCATTCCGCTTTACAGAGTGTCAGATAGAATAAACCGGTTTTCTTTATTTTTCACAATCTTCGGCTAATGTCCTTATCGAAGTGTATGAAATTGCCCATAAAAAAAAAAGTCACTACAGCCAACTGACAACAAGCTACCACAGCCCTTGCAAAATAAGCAACAAAATGGCCTACCCCAGCCTATAAACGGTGATCCATTGCAAAAGGAGTTTGTTTGGTTTTTATGTAAAAACTTATTTAATCTGTAAAGTATATGGTTGACTAGGAAGAAAAGTTAATACTTGAGTAATAGGTAGTGCCATTTTCCGCAACAACAGGGGTACACCAAGTTTTACAAACGTTCTACAAAATTTCTATAGACAGCCGGGAATTTCTGCAGCTCAGATTAAGATTGGTTGTGAGTAAATAGTTAGAAAGACCATAAGGTTGATAACAGACCACTCAGGTGTAAAGTTAAAGGGCACTGTGTCGGGATTTTTATAGGTGGCGCTGAAAGAAATTGCACCCAATAATGGCACAATCTTAGTGTGCTCCAATTTCTAACAAGTCATGACAAAAGTAGGGCGTTTGCGCTACTTGTGCGGTTTCTGAACTTCCACGTTGCTCTGGTGCCATTTGCAACAGCGCTTGCTGTTTATTAGAGCCTAAAATTTCTCTAATAATCTCCACCAAACTTTGCTTGGCAGAGTCTCAATTTCAGAAGCCAAATGTGTTGTGTTATATATAAAACCAGTGCAATAGATTTTATAAATAGAACAATTATGCACTTTTTCTCACTTTCTTGACACTTGCCGCCGCCGCTCCCTGGACAAAAAAAAACCCTCTGAGTCCACGACAAGTTGGGAGCAACTGAGTCTCCCTAGCGGCCCGCAGCGTCCAGTCACCATGAGCCGGCAGGTCTTTGCGTGTCAGTATGTGCTGCATTGCTGTATGTGCTGTATTGGGCGCCACATAACAAACTCATTCCCTCTGGCGGAGAAGTTGGCAATCAATAAAAACTGTGAGTTCCTCTCCGTGTAAAGGGTCACAGTTAGCGGAAGGTGTAACGGTCCCCCAGCAGTGTGGGATCTGTCCATCCGGTAAGGGAGCCGTGTGAGCGGCAGCTATAAAGGTCATTGAGCCGGATGGGAAGTGGCTCTCTCACTGTGAGCTGGGCAGCTCCGACCCCCATACAGGGCCTGACCGGGGGGGGGGGGAGATGGGGGAATGTCCTTTACAAGGATAGGAGCTAGTCTATTCACACTGAGCAACCCAGCTGCTATCCTCCTATCCTATCCTGCAATATCTCCCTAGTGTAATGTGATCCTCATACAGTTGCCTGTAACGTCTGAGCAAAAAAAAAGAAAAAAAACCCCATCAAAATAAAATGACCGTGGTCAGGTGCATGTAATTTGTAAAAATCCACTATTGATGCCTGTCAGGTTCAAGTGCCACCACTTCTTACATGAACAAATACAGGATCACAACCCGCAACCAAGAGAGCAGAAAATAAACATCCCGCCCTTTCCGGTGCTCACACTTCCTGGTCCGGCCGTTATTATCTTCCGCCGTAAACACAGGCTCTCATTCCTGCGGTCCGGCCTCGCTCTGGTCTTGCCCTTCCCTCAAACAGCCCTTTTCCGCCTCACCACGCCTCCGCCAATCAGAATGTTAGCTTGAGCTCTCTCGCCTCTTAGCGGTTGGACGCGATGCAGCGACCGTGACGTCATGTCGCAGCGTGTCGACGCGTCCCCCGCTCCGGGCGGAAGTGCCTGCAAAGTAGCTGCGGACTGAAGGAAAGGTGATCGATCAGTGGCTCCTGAGCACGGACCACCTGCAGGATCTGGGCCCCGGTGTGTCCGGTCCCTGTCCCGGGGCAATAGGTAAAGGAACGATAGCCGGAGCTGCGGGCGGTGTGTTTCCAGGCTGCATGTGGCTGTGTTATGGTATGGTGAGCCCCGCCTCCTGCCTACTCACACACACTGCACGGGGCCTGCCACTCAGCAACCCTCACTGCATCCAGGGGGGGCTAAATCTTACCTCCCTGCATGGGGGGGCTAAATCTTACCTCCCTGCATGGGAGGGGGGGGCCTAAATCCTACCTCCCTGCATGGGGGGCTAAATCTACCACCTCTGCATGGGGGGCTAAATCCTACTCCCTGCATGGGGGCTAAAATGCTACTTTCCTGCATGGGGGGCTAAATCTTACCTCCCATGGGGGCATGCAGGGGGGCTAAATCTTACCTCCCTGCATGGGGGGCTAAATCTTACCTCCTGCATGGGGGGCTAAATCTGCATGGGGGGGGTCCCTGCATGGGGGAGGAAGCATGGCTAAATCTTACCTCCTGCATGGGGGAAATCTTACCTCCTGCAGGGGGGGGTGCTAAATCTTACCTCCCCTGCATGGGGGTGGAAATCTGCTAAATCTTACCTCCCTGCATGGGGGGTGCTAAATCTTACCTCCCTGCATGGGGGTGCTCCAAAAATCTTACCTCCCTGCATGGGGGTGCTAAATCTTACCTCCTGCATGGGGGCTAAATCTTACCTCCCTGCATGGGGGCTAAATCTTACCTCCTGCATGGGCTAAATCTTACCTCCCTGCATGGGGGGGCTAAATCTTATGGGGGGACTCTCCTGCAGCTAAATCTTACCTCCCTGCCATGGGGGGCTAAATCTTACCTCCCTGCCATGGGGGCTAAATCTTACCTCCCATGCCATGGGGGGCTAAATCTTACCTCCCTGCATGGGGGGCTAAATCTGCATGGGGCTAGGGGCTAATCTTGCACTCCTGCAGGGGGCTAAATCTTCACTCCTGCATGGGGGGGCTAAATCTTACCTCCTGCATGGGGCTAAATCTTACCTCCCTGCATGGGGGAGGGCTAAATCTTACACTCCTGCATGGGCCCTAAATCTTACCTCCCTGCATGGGGCTAAATCTTACACTCCTGCATGGGGGGTGCTAAATCGCACACTCCTGCATGGGGGGCTAAATCTTACCTCCTGCATGGGGGGGCTAAATCTTGCGCCCAGGGGGCTAAATCTTGCACTCCTGCATGGGGGGCTAAATCTTACCTCCCTGCCTAAATGCATGGGGGCTAATCTTACCTCCTGCATGGGGGCTAAATCTTACCTCCTGCATGGGGGACCTGCATGCCAAATCTTACCTCCCTGCATGGGGGCTAAATCTTACCTCCTGCATGGGGGGCTAAATCATACCTCCTTACCTAAATCTTACCTCCTGCAGGGGGCAAATCTTACCTCCCTGCATGGGGGGTCACCTCCTGCATGCTAAATCTTACCTCCCCTGGGAGGGCTAAATCTTCACCTCCCTGCATGGGGGCTAAATCTTACACAGGGGTCCTATCTAAATCTTACCTCCTGCATGGGGGGCATGGGGGATAAATCTTACCTCCCTGCATGGGGGCTAAATCTTACCTTTAAATCCTACCTCCCTGCATGGGGGGGGGGGTTAAATCCCACCTCCTTGCATGGGGAGGGGGGCTAAATCCTACCTCCCTGCATGGAGCTGCCACTTAGCAACCTTCACTGCATTCAGGGGGCTGCTTATTATATGGTCCAATGTTTGTGTAGTATTCACACAAATCAAATTAGCCTGCCCCTATGGTAAAGTGTGTGTGTGCGCGCTTTTATATTCTGTATGTATATGTTTTTAAGTGTATTACAATCATTTGGTAGTGGTAAGTGGTTATTTTACAATTTCCTTTTTAGGCACTAATGATTTTTGTTCTTTTGAGATGTCTGGGTGCATTAATTGCCTGATTGTTCTGTGCCCCATCTGATGTGAGCCTTGTTACAACCTGCAATATAGTGGTTATCGTGCTCTGATATAAGTAGTCAAACATTTTTAGAGCAGCTCAGTAATGCAGGACATGGTGGCAACTATGCCTTGCAGTAGTCAAACTGTACAAAGATAACAGATATTTTTTTTTTTTTTGTACATCTCGATGTGCTTTATGGGTGAGGAGTATCCTGTTTTAAAGCGGCACTGTCAAGCCAAACTTACCTTTCCCCAATCGATACCTCTTCTCTCCCTCTGTCAGGATCTGTTCTTCATTTCTTCCTGTCTGCTCTAGTTTTCTTTAAAATCATAAGACAAAGTAGGGGTTATTTTTCTTATGGAGGTTTCCTATGTCTGACCAGCGGAAGAGCAAAGTGTGCTTCATTTCCCGTGCTCAGAGCAATTTTCCCACAATCCTCACCTTTCCTCCGTGTTCCCACGATGCTTCCTGTCAGTATTACCAAACAACCTGTCATTTAGACAAAATGCTGGCAAAACTATCGAATTTCGTCCTAACAGAATGAGAAGTTTCTCCATTCGTGTTATGACACATTTTGGGACTTTATTTGTATCAGAGTTTTATTCTAAAAAATAAAACTTAATCCTATTTGTGCCGCAGCTGCATCTTGCAGCCGATTAGATCGCTCCCAATTCCCACGGTATCAGGGAGCTATCTACCAAAAGGCTGAAAGACCTAAACTGGTCTCCAAGCCCCTAGATACCCGCCCTTCCACCCACCCCCAAAAAACTAATAAACTCCTTCTTTTTTTCCAAAAGCTTCTTTTATCAGCCCCAAAAAGGGCCATTTAAAAGTCCATAATACTTGTCGCACTTTGAAAATAAAAAAAACCTGAGCGCAAAAAAAATCTGAACAGCACAGACTGAGCTCCGCAGGGAGGGGAACGCCTTCCCATGCCCTGCAATTAGGCACAGAGCATTCTGATTGGTTGGTTTAAGCCGTGTTACGACACACGGGTATTTGGGATAATGACTGCAATCACACTCCTATCAGTAACCACACTGTATATGATGGGATTTCACTGATCCCAGCATATACTGGCTGCCTGAGATTGATAGGAGTATGATTGCTATCACTGTTCAGTTAAGGTCAGATTTGTGTAGAAATTGTGTTCCTTTATAAAAACTTCAATGTACAAAATAATTTTTACACACCATTATCAAGTGCAAATCCTTCCAAACCTCAACTTCAGTAATAGACTGCGAGTGCTGGGCTAACCTGCATCAAGATATCATTTGCCATAAAAGGCTGATCTAAATGGATACCTCATCTTCACCAATCTCTGTACCACCTCTAATCTCTCCAATGTTCCATTTTCTTTATCTGATCACCATCTGCTGACCTTTGACATCGGCATACCCAAATTTCACCACCCTCAACTCTCCAATCTCACAGAAACCTCCACTGCCTTGATCTCCAGCATTTTTCCACCAAACTCTCCTTTTACTAATCTCAAATCTCACTTGCCCTAACTCTGGAACCTCATTCTACAACTCCACTCTCTCTCAACTAGACCTCATGACACCCCCTCTATTTAAACGCAGCATGCTTTTCAAATTACAACCCTGGCACACCAAGCTGACCAAATATCTAAAAAATGTTCCAGAACTGCTGAACGCTGTTGAAGAAAGTCTCACTCTGCACCTGACTTCCTCCACTATATATTTATGCTACGCGCTGGCTCTTTCCTCTGCAAACATAAATTACTTCAACACCCTCATAAGCACACGGTCCCGCCAACCCAAATGCCTAGTTCACACTTTTAATGCTCCCCCTCCTCCTACCACCCTGTCCACCTGTAACTTTGCAGTTCACTTCACTGGGAAGATTTCTACAATCAGGGAAGATATCTCTAACCTCTCTCCCTTCCCTTCCAATACATCACCCAACCACATTCACTCCAGTGTTCTATGCTCATTCGCATATACTACAACGGAAGAGGTTTCTGCTCCGGAACTCCCGCCCCCACCACCTGTTCCCTCGAGCCTATTCACTCATATCCCATCCGCCCTCTGTCTCCCTCTCTTGCGCTTCCTCTCACTAATATTTCCAATCTCTCTCTTTCCTCTGGCACATTTCCTTCACCCATCAACCATGCAACCATAACACCAATTCTGAAAAAGGCCAATCTTGACTCCAACTCCCCATCCAGCTACCGCCCTATATCACTACTGCCATTTCCCTCCAAGATCCTTGAGAGAGATTAACAGACTTCCTCGAATCCAACTCTCTGCTTGACCCGCTTTAGTCTGGATTCCGCAGTCGTCACTCTGTTGAAACAGCTGTGACTAAAGTATCCAACGATTTAATCGCTGCTCAATCTCGCGGCCATTACTCTATCCTAATTCTCCTTGATCTTTCTGCTGCCTTTGACATTTTTGATCATCATCAGCTTCTTCTCAATCTCGGTCTATGAGATACTGCTCTCTCCTGGTGCTCCTCCTACATCTCCCAGCACTTTCTCTGGCTCTGCCTCTTTCTGTTGGCATTCCCAAAGGTTCTGTCCTTGGTCCTCTACTGTTCTCCATCTATACTGCCTCCCTTGGTAAACTCATCAGCTCCTTTGGCTTTCATTATCATTTATATGCAGATGACACGCAAATCTACCTGTCCTCTCCTGATCGCTCTCTGCCCATCTTGACTCGTGTCTCTGACTGCCTCTCTGCGATTTCCAACTGAATGACTGCTCACTTCCTTAAACTTAACCTGTCCAAAACAGAACTTCTGATCTTTCCTCCCTCAAGTGTTGTTACTCCTGTGTCTGTCTCCCTCCAAGTCAATGGCGCCAGCATCACCTCTACCTTGCAGGCTCGCTGCCTATGTGTTCTCTTTGAGTCCGACCTCTCCTTCACCCATCATGTCCAATTGATTGCCAAATCCTGCCGCTTCCATCTCAAAAACATAGCTCAAATCTGCCACTATTTAACACCAGACACAGCTGAGGTGCTGGTCCATGCTGTTGTTCTTTCTCGCCTTGACTACTGCAATCCCCTTCTCAGTGGTCTTACGTGTTCCCAGATTGCACCACTGCAATCTATAAGAATGCGGCGGCAAGGAAAATTTTTCTGTATGATCGCAGAACTCTATCTGCTGCCCCACCCGCTACTCCCTCTGTTCAACATAAATTACTAGTGTAGGCCCATTTTTTATTACTGGCCTACAGCATATGTTCTTTTCGGCATACCTCAACCGACTTGTTCCTATCTCATGTTCTGTAAACACCAAGATTGTCTGTGTCTGCATGTGAGTATTCTTACTGTATAATTTACAGGACTCAATACTGTTGCCAAAAATGTGCCATTTATTCAAGCTTCAAAAGTTGATTACATAGTGTCGACGTTTCAGTCCACTAGGGTCTTGAAAAATGTAATCAACTTTTGAAGCTTGAATAAATGGCACATTTTTGGCAGTATTGAGTCTTGTGAGTGCACTTCCAACAAGGTATTTTATATTTTGAGGTCAGAGTGGCACCTAGGCAATAAACAAGACTGGGAGCAGGAGTGCGGGACCCAGTGTGAATTATATATAGTGTGTGTGTGTGTGTGTGTGTGTGTATATATGTATATGTTAAGGCTTTGCCTGGAGTTGTGGGAGGGGCATATGGACATATATAAGGGACTCCTCCCCGGCCTACCTCACCGTCATTGGTCTGGCGATCTGCATGCTGCTACTTCCAGTGCATACAGACTGCCATATCACCTACTACTTGTCCGTGAAAACTGCTGTCTCCTGCTCTCTGGATCCCCAGGTCTTTGTGGCTACATTCCGTTCCTCTGACGGTCTCCCGTCCGGCCTTTCCGATCCCAAAGCTCCAGCCTGACATCCGACCCCGTGGACAGAGCAGTCGCATCGGCACCATCCATTGGCGTATTCACGGTTTGGGCTTTTCCTTTCAAGTACGTGTTTGATATGCGGACACGAGGGCACTATTGCCGCATGGAGTATTCGTGTGCTTTTTTTCTACGTATCCGTTCGGCTTGTTTTCATACGACTGAGTCGTGTCTATTATTTGTTCGGTGGCCTGGTTATTACATCCGCATCCAGTTCGGTTCTTTACCAGGCGAACGGGTCATTTAGGCACACGACTGTGTTCGCACATAATCGTGTTATACGGACTTGTGGGCTCTCTAAGCATTTGTGCCCTTTTCCCACTCATTTGCTTAGGAAGGGGATTCAGTCATTTCCCTAGGTTCGGCTAATCGTAGCTAAACGATTCTCATACATTTACGCCTGTGCTCACGAAAGCTTGGCAAATACTCTCCATACGTTGCTATGGTTTCCTAGCTTAGGGTGATTTGGCTTGCGGACCAAACCTGGTTTTGCAGTAGTACAAAGGTGTATATAGGAGATCCTCATACTAGGAAACTTGGTTGACATAATGTATTTTCTTCTATATATAGGTTGTCGATTATAATGTTTGGCTCAGCAGGTCAGTCTGGATGCGGTTTCTTGTTAGCACATTTATAAGTGCATAGTATACGCATAGCGCTTTGTTTAGGATGGTATCTGGATCTACATTGTTTTCTGTGTAATAGTTCCTTAAACATACTATGGGGTTACGATTGATGTTAATACATGCCATTGGCTTGCTTACAAATGTATGTGTCATGCCAATCATTTTCAGATCTTGAGGCGAAGATTTAGAGCAGCATTTGCTCTTCATATCTCGAATCTTATATCCTGTAAGTAGCTGGTGTTAAGGGGTATGATTGGCGTATATGCATGCCAATTTATATATTCATCTTTGTTATTATTAGGTATATGCCTCTCTTTCTCCTCTCTACCTCCTTTAGTGGGAAACCCAGTATTCTGTGACAGGTAAGTTAATAATATATAAAAAATTCTCCCCCTACCATTTGTTTGGTGGGCTTTTCCCCTATTATTCTCGTATCCACTCTGAAACCTAATTTCAATAGGTTACAACTACTTTCTGACCTAACAAACACGAGAATAGACTTATTCGGGGCCAATACAAACCATTGTGTGGAAATCTATTCACAAACCAGACTTTACATAGGACAAGAGGCCATGCGTTTAGACTGGAAGAAAGAAGATTTCGTCTAAGGCAAAGGAAAGGGTTTTTTTACTGTAAGAACAATCAGGATGTGGAATTCTCTGCCTGAAGTGGTTTTATCAGAGTCCATACAGATGTTCAAACAGCTACTAGATGCATACTTGCAAAAAACAGAATATTCAAGGATATAATCTTTCAATGTAGGGTAATAACGCAACATCCCAATTTGCTTTACTGGCTTGTTAGTCTTACGGCCCACTAGTGATAACACTTCCGGTACCTCCGCCCCGCCGACAGTGGTCCCGCGAGGCCAACACCCATCCTCCAGACTACAGGTGAAATTTGTCCCTCGGGCCAAATCATATTTAGCCGCATCGCACGGTTGCATAGGGAGAGCCTCCCATGTCACTCCCCTACTATCTTTAGGATTAATTGTCACCAAGAGGCTTACACCCCGCCACAAGTGCAGTGGGCACGAATGCCCTCACGCCAAATCATAGCTAGAGCCTCTCTTGGCACTAGTAAGCCAGCCAGTAAAACCCATAATTTTCTAAACGGTGTTTAATATATCTTTCAGTATGTCTCAGATCCCTGAAGAAGCGGACAAGTTGTCAATTCCCAGTACTCCTGTGCGGCCCATTTCTCCTACTAAAAAAGGCAGTAGCCCTGCATTAAGGTCATGGACCATTCCCCGCATGACGGCGGAACTTCGTAAACGCAAAATCCCTTTCCCGGCAATGGCCAGGAAAGCGGAACTGTTTTGGCCCTTGCAGGCACATACTGACATACCTGGGGCCGGAGAAGGAACGAGTGGCTCCAGCAACTCTGAGCTCCACGCCATGATTTCCGCACTCTTTACCTCATAGCCTTCCCTTGTCATCATCTGGGGCTTTAGCTGCTGAAGTTCCAGGTTCACCACAGATACAATTGGGTAATAAGGTACCCTCTGGATCGGGGGCTCATAATCATCACCCCTGCCCATACGCATACGGCGATATATCTGTTGTATTGAAATCTAGGGATCCTAGACTAAGTAAGTAATTGTCTATCCCGGATTTTGTCATTGCCTTTGGGATTTATAGGGATGCCAAATGCATGGTGCACCCTCATAGGAGGGAGGAGTTGGATCTCTACTTGCACAAGCTGGTGGACTTGGGCAATAAATACGGTGGTTCATCATTTTACGAGCACTAACGGTACCTTTCTGCGAGGGCATCTGCAATTTTGGCTCCGTTCAACATCAAAACTGATTGGAGCAGAATGGACACTGATCTGTTTTGCAGGCATTTCGCCGGACTGAGGAAACCAGCTTGTGCAATCTGCGCATCCACCATGCATGCCACAGACTATTGTCCGATCTCCCCCGACATCAATCCTACCATGGCTTTCCCAGGCGTCTGAGCCAAGTTTGACAAACCGCCAAAGGATAAGTTGGGTCGTGTTATTGTATATTTAGGAAAATCTCAGGTGTGTAACAATTTCAATGAAGGTACCTGCGGTTATAGTGCTTGCCACTTGTTGCATGTATGTTCTCACTGCTTTAGGGCCCATGCAAAGTCTATGCTCAAATAAAATGCATTCCAAACCTTATCTGACCTTGGTAAATGTTGGTTCTCTGGCTAGCTCTTTAACCACTCACCCTTCCAGACACTTCCAGTCGATTTCTTAATAACTGGATTCACGCTTGGTTTTCATACTGATATTGTTCACATACCAGCAGGTATTGTGGAGTGCAATCACCTCCAATCAGTTATTTCTGATATGGACACTGTTGATACACTGTTACACAAAGAAATACAGGAAAGTTTCTTATTAGCACCATTTAAGAAACCTCTATTCTCCAACTGGAGGACTAACCCCAGGCAAACAACGATTGATCATAGACCTCTCTGCACCTCACTCTTCTGGAATCCCCAGCGTTAACATGATTTCCTCTGAGGAGTTTTGATGCAGTATTCCACAATTGACAACGCAATTGACGCAATCATTACAACAGGGACTGTTCAGTAAAACAGAACTTGTTAACGCCTTCAAATTGCTACTCCTTCAACCAGCTCTGTGGCATCTGTATGATATCAAATGGAAGGGTCTATACTACTTTTTTGACCAGACTTTGCTTCACCCTAAGATTTTTGACACCTTCGCTGAGACCTTGTGTTGGCTTCTATTGAACACGTGCAGGTGCCATACAGTAATCCACTACCTGGATGACTTTGTTTATTGAGAACAATTCCACGCCCTCCCAGCCGACTTAAAGCAATTAGGCTATTACATGCCTTAGGTGTACCAGTCTCTCCAAGCAAAACTGAAGGTCCCCGACACCATAGTTTCCTGGGTATTCACCTCGATTCAGTGGTCATGGAAGCCAGCCTCCTGTTAGATAAAGTAAGTTATGTCATATACATATTATCAACCAATACGTCCAAGTTGATTCCTGTAATCACAAGGAGTTACAATCAATACTGGGTTCCCTGAATTTTGCCATACGAATCATCCCGCAGGGTAGATTCCTTTATCTCCAGACTCCTTAGCCTATTGCCCGTTTTTTTTGTTTTGTTTTTTTTCCCCAATTTTCTTTCTTCTTACCCAATCAAGACCATACTTAAAGGCATACACAAAGGCAGCGGTCCTACTACGCATCAAAGGTTACCCATTGACAAACAGCTGTTCAAGGCCATATCGGACTTGCTAGATGCAACCCCTTTTGAACCTATCACCAATACGGTCATTAAAGCTTCAATCTACCTTGCCTTTTTGGGGTTCTTTAGAGCACGCAAATTTACCATCCATAGCAAAAATCACTCCTATGAATGCCTCAAACACTCCTACTTGGTAAGACACCACGATCATTATGTACTGTCACAACCTGGTACCAAGACTAGTCAGCTGGGACAACGGTTCAGATCACATATTACCCTATGCAAAACAGATGGTGTCCAGTGAAGGTTTTGGAGGCTTATCTTCTCATCCTACCTACACCATCAGACACACTTTTGCTGTCACTTCACGGGGCAATTTCCAAATGAAGCCAGCACTCAAGGACTTGTGTAAAAAACAAGAATGGCTTTTAATCCATAGTCAACGTTTCAGTTTACATCAGCAAACTTTTATCAGGACATTAAATTTTTTTTTTACACAAGCCATTGAGTGCTGACTTCATTTGGAAAA
Organism: Pelobates cultripes; assembly: GCA_933207985.1. Taxonomy (NCBI): domain Eukaryota; kingdom Metazoa; phylum Chordata; class Amphibia; order Anura; family Pelobatidae; genus Pelobates; species Pelobates cultripes. The sequence continues at coordinate 100,163,298 of OW240914.1, forward strand.
AATAAATATATCTAGAGCTCTCTGTCAGTATCCTAGAATGTGACCGCAGATAAGAACCATTCAGCCCATCTAGTCTGCCCAATATTTCTAAATACTTTTTATTAGTCCCTGGCCTTATTTTAAGTCTAAGGATAGCCTTATGCCTATCCCACGCATGCTTAAACTCCCTCACTGTTTTGATTTATTTTAATATTTTGTAACTTTTTCGCATTTTCATATATATATATATATATATATATATATATATATATATATATATATATATATATATAATTTTTTTTTTTTTTTTCTCTTTGCTGGATATATTTAAACTTTGTCCCTTTTTTTCCCTTCTATATTTTCACCTTGCTGGTGTTATTTAAAATGTTTTCCCTCCCTCCCTACATTGGTTTGCTACCCCTTTAATTTATACTGTCACCCTGTGTTTTGGTGTGGTATATTTTCCCCGGTTTGTTACATTATATTGGGTGTATGTGAGGTACACTTTTTGGGTGTTTGGCATTACCATTTGGTCTTTTGGGATATTATACAGTATCTTTTTTTTATACACAGTGCACATCGTGCCACATGTATGCATGCCTGGATGATTCTACCCAGGGTTCATACCTCTGGTGGGTGTGAGCGAGTGGCATTTCTGGAAGCTTAGATTAGAGATCTGGAGAGGCAAATTGTAACACTGAAGGAGATTGACAATCTTGAGGAGTCTGCTGCTCACTGAGCAGAGTTTAGTGGGGACAGGTAGTGGAGAGGGAGGAAATAAGACAGATGGGGAACAGGCACGTAGCTGGGTGACAGTGGGACGAGGAAGCAGGGGGGGAAGGAAGAGAAAAGGTTTAGCTAGTCCTGATCTCATGCAGCCTAACAGATTTGCCCGTTTGAGTGAAGATGTTGGGAGCATTAGCTCAGGAGTAGCTGTACTGCAGGAAACTGTTCCTGCTAACAGCCGTGGAAACAGCCCCTCTAGTACGGGTGGGGTTGAGAGGGTAAGGAAGTCTAGACAGGTTGTGGTGGTAGGGGACTCTATTATTAAGAGAGTAGATAGGGTAATCTGCCACTCTGATCGACTCAACCAGACAGTTTGCTGTCTCCTGGGTGCTCGGGTCCGGAATGTTGCCGACAGAGTGGAGGGATTATTGGGAGGGGCTGGAGATGACCCAGCTGTCATGGTCCATATTGGTACCAATGACAAAGTCAGAGGAAAATGGAATGTCCTAAAGAATGAGTTCAGGGAAGTAGGAACTAAGCTAAATAAAAGGACCTCCAAGGTAATTTTTTCAGAAATATTACCTGTGCCGCATGCTACAGCAGAAAGGCAGCGGGAGATTAGAGAGGTCAATGCGTGGCTAAAGTCTTGGTGCAGGAAAGAGGGTTTTGCGCTTGGTTACAACCTGTATAGTCATGATGGATTGCACCTAAACGGAAGAGAGTTGCTGTGCTCGGGGATAGGATGGCTAGAAGGTTGGAGGATTTTAAACTGGTGGTGGGGGGGAGGGTCAAAGCAATCTAGAAAATGGAGATAGGATGGAAAGGAGATGGGCTTTAGCTCAGAACAAAGGGGGTGGAGATGTGGGGAGGGGAAAGCTCAGAACAGAGGAGGTATGTAATATTGATAATTCACAAAAAGTACAAGTGACTCATGATAATATTAAATGTATGCTTAGTAATGCAAGGAGCCTATATAACAAAATGGGGGAAGTAGAGGCAATAGCATACACTAAACAATATGATATAACAGGCATAACAGAAACATGGCTGGGCAGTTAATTTAAATGGGTACACGTTATTTAGGAAGGATAGTAAAAACAAGAAGGGTGGTGGGGTATGTTTATACGTCAACCATGAGTTAAAGTCAAATCTTAGGCATGTGGAGTGTGACGAGGAAAAGGTGGAGGCTTTATGGGTAGATATCTGCTTGGGGCAAACAAAGGGAAATCAATTATTGGTTGGGATATGTTATAAACCATCTAATGTAAATATTATTGAGGAAGAACAGCTGTTAGAGCAAATTGAGAAAGCTGCAAATCGAGGTAACACGTTAATTATTGGAGATTTTAATTATCCAGACATAAATTGGGAAAGAGGGACTAGTACTTCAGCAAGGGGAATCAGGTTTTTGAATGTGTTAAATGACACCTTTATGTCACAACTGGTACAAGCACCAACTAGAAAGGATGCTTGTCTGGATCTCGTCATAACAAACAATGTTGATCTTTTAACTAACATTCAAGTAGGGGAGCATTTGGGAAATAGTGATCACAATATGGTAAATTTTGAAATAAACTCAAAAAAGCAAAAGCAAGTGGGGTATACTAAAACATATAATTTAAAAAAAGCCAATTTCAATAAGATTAGGTCATCTCTACAACATATCGACTGTCATAAACTCCTTAGTGATAAAAACACTGAGGATAAATGGAAACTATTCAAACAAATATTAGAAAGGTACATTTCTCAGTATGTACCATTGGGTAATAAATATAAAAGAAACAAATTAAAACCAATGTGGCTTAGTAGAGAAGTAAAACAAGAGATTAAAAATAAGAAAAGGGCATTTAAAGCATTTAAATGAGACAAATTTAAGATATAAGGAAGCCAATAACGCTTGCAAAAAGGCAATTAAAGTGGCTAAACTAGAAAATGGGAAATTGATAGCTAAAGAATGCAAAACCAACCCCAAAATATTTTTCAAGTACATCAATTCTAAAAAAACAAAAAACTAAAGTGTAGGTACACTTGAAACAGAGTTGGGTTTATTAGCTAATGAAGACCAGGAAAAAGCAGAAATTTTAAATAACTATTTTTCTTCAGTATATATTAATGAGGATCCTATGGCAAGAGATATGCAAATGAAAAAACTTGCAAATAACTTGTGATTGGATAACTCGAGACAAGGTGCTACAGCTATTAAAGAAAATGAATGTAAATAAAGCTCCGGGGCCTGACGATATTCACCCACGAGTACTTAAGGAGCTAAGTGGCGAAATAAGTGAACCTCTGTATTTAATTTTTTAAGATTCTTTTGTTTTCAGGTGTTGTAACGGAGGATTGGAGGAAGGCAGATCTTGTTCCTATATTTTAAAAGGGTTCAAAATCCTTGCCTGGAAATTATAGACCTGTGAGCTTAACTTCTGTAACTGGGAAAATATTTGAAGGGTTATTAAGGGATAATATTCAGGAATTCATTGGGATGAACTTTATTAGCAATAATCAGCATGGTTTTATGAAACATAGGTCATGTCAGACTAACCTAATTGCATTCTCCGAAGAAGTAAGTAGAAGTATAGATCAGGGTGTTGCAGTGGATGTGATCTACTTGGATTTTGCCAAGGCATTTGATACGGTTCCTCACAATAGGTTAGTCTTCAAACTAAAAGAAATTGGTCTATATGAATATTTTTGTTCTTGGGTAGAACATTGGCTTAAGGATAGAGTGCAACGAGTTGTAATTAATGGTAAATTTTCAGGCTGGACAAAAGTGGTAAGTGGTGTCCCTCAGGGTTCTGTTTTGGGACCACTTCTATTTAACATATTTATAAATGATCTTGAAATAGGCATTGAAAGCCATGTATCAGTTTTTGCAGATGACACAAAACTTTGTAAAGTAATAAAATGTGAGCAGGATATTGCTTTGCTGCAGAGAGATTTGGATAGATTGGGGGACTGGGCACTAAAATGACAGATTAAATTTAACATAGAGAAATGCAAAGTTATGCACTTCGGGGTTAAGAATGCACAAGCAACTTACACACTAAATGGTAGTGAATTAGGGATAACCACACACGAGAAGGATTTGGGAATTGTTATAGACAACAAATTAGGCAGCAATATGCAATGTCAATCTGCAGTTGCTAAGGCCAGTAAGATTTTGTCATGTATAAATAGGGGCATAAATTCTCGGGATGAAAATATAATTTTGCCTCTTTATAAATCGCTGGTAAGACCACACCTTGAATATGCTGTGCAATTTTGGGCGCCTGTTCTAAAGAAGGATATCATGGCACTGGAGAGGGTCCAGAGACGAGCTACAAAATTGATAAAAGGAATGGAGCATTTTAGTTATGAAGAAAGGTTAAAAAAATTAAATCTGTTTAGTTTGGAAAAACGGCGCCTGAGAGGGGATATGATAACTTTATACAAATATATTCAGGGCCAGTACAAACCTTTATCTGGAAATCTATTCATAAACAGGGCTGTACATAGGACACAAGGTCACACATTTAGGCTGGAAGAAAGGAGATTTCATCTAAGGCAAAGAAAAGGTTTTTTTTACAGTAAGAACAATAAGGATATGGAATTCTCTGCCTGAAGAGGTGGTTTTGTCAGTCCATACAGATGTTTAAACTGAAATTGGATAAATACTTACAAAAACATAACATACAGGGATATAATTTCTAATTAGTGGGGTAATAGCTGCTTGATCCAAGGAGACATCTGACTGCTATTTTGGGGTCAAGAAGGAATTTTTTCCTAGTTTGTGGCAAAATTGGAAGCGCTTCAGACCAGGTTTTTTGCCTTCTTTTGGATCAACAGCAACAACATTTGTGAGGAAGGCTGAACTTGATGGACGCAAGTCTCTTTTCAGCTATGTAACTATGTTAGTATGCAACTTCTACCACTTCAGCTGGAAGGCTATTCCATGCATCCACTACTCTCTCAGTAAAGTAATACTTCCTGATATTATTTTTAAACCGCTGCCCCTCTAATTTAAGACTATCCTCTTGTTGTTGTAGTTTTTCTTTTAAATATAGTCTCCTCCTTTACTGTGTTGATTCCCTTTTATATATTTGATCATATCCCCCCTGTCTCGTCTTTCCTCCAAGCTATACATATTAATATCATTTAACCTTTCCTGGTAAGTTTTATCCTGCAATCCATGAACCAGTTAGTAGCCCTTCCCTGAACTCTTTCCAGAGTATTCAGAATATCCTTCTGAAGATACGGTCTCCAGTACTGCGTACAATACTCCAAGTGGGGTCTCACCAGTGTTCTGTACAATGGCATGAGCACTTCTCTCTTTCTACTGCTAATAACTCTCCCTATACAACCAAGCATTCTGCTAACATTTCCAGCTGCTCTATTACATTGTCTTCCTATCTTTAAGTCATCTGAAATAATTACTCCCAAATCCCTTTCCTCAGATGTTGAGGTTAGTAGGGTATCAAATATCCTATACTCTGCCCTTGTGTTTTTTCGTCCAAGATGCATTATCTTGCATTTATCCACATTAAATGTTAGTTGCCACAGCTCCGGCCATTTTTCTAGTTTATCTAAATCATTTGCCATTTGGCTTATCCCTCTTGGAACATCAACCCTGTTACATATCTTAGTACCATCAAGACCTTCTGCAATATCACTAATAAAAATATTAAATAGAATGGGTCCAAGTACCGATCCCTGAGGTACTCCACTGGTAACTAGACCTTGCTTCGAATATACTCAGTTGACAACCCTCTGTTGCCTGTCATTTAGCCACTGCCTAACCCATTCAACAATATTGGAATCCAAACTTAAAGATTGCAGTTTATTGATAAGCCTTATATGTGCAGCAGTGTCAAAAGCCTTACTGAAATCTAGGTAAGCAATGTCTACTGCACCACCCTGATCTATAATTTTAGTTACCCAATCAAAAAAATCAATAGGATTAGTTTGGCATGATCTCCATGAAGTAAACCCATGTTGTCTCTGATCTTCAAATCCATGTGATTTTTTGATGTTCAACAATCCGATGCTTTAACATGGTTTCCATCACCACTACTGAAATAAGGCTTACTGGCCTATAGTTGCCTGACTCCTCCCTACTACCTTTCTTGTGAATTGAAATTAGCATGTTGTACCCAATCTTCTGGGACTACTCCTGTTAACAATGCTTGGTTAAATAAATCCATGAATGGTTTTGCTGGTACACCATCAAGTTCTTTTAATAACGTTGGGTGTATCGCATCAGGCTCCATCGACTTATTTGTCTTTACTTTTTATAATTGAAATATAACCTCTTCCTCTTTAAACTCACATGTAACAAATTACTCATTTTCCCTTTTTCTTAACTGAGGCCCCTTTCCTTCATTTTCATCTGTAACTACTGAACAAAAATATTAATTGAGGCAATCAGCTAGACCTTTATCCTCTTCTTCATTCCTTCCTTCCTTTTTGTTTTTAATGTAACTGATCCTTGTTTTTCTTTTCTCATTTGTGTATCTAAAAATGTTTTATCCCCCCTTTTTTACCGACTCTGCTATTTTCTCTTCTGTGTGTGCTTTGGAGGCTCTTATAACTTGCTTAGTCTCTTCCTAATCCTATAGCTCTTTGTCTCTCACTTTTTTTTTATAATTACTTAATGCTAACTTTTTGTTTTTTACTATTTTGGCCACATCTGCGGAGTACCACAGCGGTTTCTTAAATATTTTGCTTTTACTGACAAGCCTAATGCAATTTTCTGTTGCCTTCAGTAGTGCAAATTTTAAATAATCCCATTTTTCTCCTGGAGTCCATTTAAACTCCTCCAGTCTGACAAGGACTCCTTTACGCATATTCTAATTTTAGAAAAGTCTGTTTTTCTAAAGTCTAACATTTTTATTTTTCTGTGGTGTTTCAGTGTTCTTATATTAAACCACACTGACTGATGATCACTGGATCCTAAACTTTCACTTACAGTAATTTCTGATAACAAATCTCCATTTGTTAACACTAAATCTAGTCTGGCCTCTTTACTAGTTGGTTCCTCAACGACTTGTTTTAGAGACAATCCCAGTAGGGAGTTTAGAATATGTGTGCTCCTGGCACAAGCAGCTATTTTGGATTTCCAGTTCACATCAGGAAGATTAGTCACCCATAATGATAACTTCCCCCTTCATTGTCATTTTAGCTAACACTTCTATTTGTCCAAGGGACCTATAAATCACACCTACACAAGTTACTGCGTGATCTCCAAATTCTTACGTAACCCAAACTGACTCTATGTTCGCCTCACTAACTTTTTTTATTAGGCTAGATTTTATGCTATCCTTCACATACAGGACCACCCCTCCCCCTTTCTTGCCTTCTTGCCTTCTGTCTTTTTTTTTTTCTTCAAGTGCAGAATTGTACATATGGGAATACGGTTACTTTCTCAGATAATATAAATATCAGCCAAAGGTATATTCACAGTATGAGATGTTACTAACATAACACTTTTTTTTTATGCTAAGTAATTGAAACTGACTGTTTAACGGTTGCCAAATGAAAGTATGTGTATGCCACCCGTGGGTCGTTTGTCTACCGTATATACTCGTGTATAAGTCGATCTCATGTATAAGTCGAGTGCAGTTTTGTGACCAACAATTGTGAAATATGCTATGCCTCGTGGATAAGTCGAGGGTAAAACTTGGGGCTATGAAATTCTGTGATTTTTATAATTATATACACACACACTCATACAAACACACACTCTGCATTATATATACACACAAACACTCATACAAACACACACTCTGCATTATATACACACACTCTGTGTATATAATGCAGAGTGTGTGTTTGTGTAGTGTGTGTGTGAACTGGGTGGGGGAGGGCATTTTTATTATTAAAATTTTTTTTATTTTAATATTATTATTTTTTTATTATTTTAATTTTATTTTGTCCCCCCTGCCTGCTTGTTAACTGGTCAGGGAGGAGGGCTATCTTAATCCCTGGTGGTCCAGTGGCATGGGCTGTGAAGTGGGGGGGCCGGCAGGAAGCATTTACTTACCTTTCCTGCAGCTCCTGTCAGCTCCCTTCTCCTCCGTTCCGGTCAGCTCCACAGTAAGTCTTGCGGTCTGGTTGCCGCGCGGATCGTTGTCATGGCTCTGACGGCTGCGGCTCTCTAAGTTGCCATAATACAGACAGTGACTCGAGTATAAGTCGAGTGGGGGTTTTTAAGCACAAAAAATGTGCTGAAAAACTAGACTTATACTCGAGTATATACTGTAAGTATGTCAGTTGGTCTCTTCACTTTGGCGAGGTATGCAAGTTGGTAGTCTGTCGCCAGGGTAAGTACTGATAATCTGCCTTATTACTTTATATTATAGTAGTATGCCCAGTTTTGCTTGGCTCAGGTGTATTGCATCTCGTGCCGCATCTTGTGAATGCAGCGGAGTTGTATTAGGTTCGTTTATGGCCTAGCCCATTTGGTGTCAAGTGTCCGGTGTGCAAGAGATAAGGCCCTGTTTCAACAGGGGACTAATATAAAGAAGTCTATGTAAAGGTGCTCCGCATGAGTTAGTACGTCGCCCTCGTCAATAAGGTGTGAAGGTGGCGCCTGTTTAGTCTAATGGAGCCAATACTAGGGGCTACAGTGATGTGGGTTCCAGGAGACGGTAAGCTGAGTCGAGTCATATGGAAGTCGCCTAACCTTGGGGAATCCGGGGGTGGGGGGAGGGAGATTTTGCCGTGATTATTGGTGGCTTCCTTGTGTATGAGGGGAGCCCCCAGTTGGGTGTGGAAGCCCACCTAGGGAACCGTAGAGATAACTGGGGGAATTGGCACTGGGTAGCAATCCTGTGCCAGGTGTGTGCATAACATTTAAAAAAAAAAAAACTTTAGGACTTTGAGAGAATAAACGTAAGCAAGATTACGAGAACGTAAAAACAGAACATGACAGTTTGGTAGATTATACTGCAAGCTTTCGGAGCTGCTGGATGTTTGCCTTTTCCAGGAGTAAGCGCTGCTGGCTGGTTACAGGCCCCATTGAACGGCGCCACTGTAATGTTGAGCGTTAGGTCTTGAAAGAAGGTGAGTTGAGAAGATTTGAAAGTGAACGGAGTCTTACCCCAAACCAAAGAGATTCGTTGAGTCTTGTTAGTGGCATCTGATTATGACATCATGTGAGGCTGTTGGTGGTGCTTGCCCTGGTTTTGGAATGCGAAAGAAGCCCTCAAAGGTGAGTTTCTTTGCCTGGGCGTGCGGCATGAGTGAGGTGGTGAGTCGTCTGCGGTAGTTCTGTTATGTTGATGGAATCGGGTATACCCGGATCATAAGGTTCACACGTCTGTGGCGGTCTTCTGCCAGGTCTACCTTGGTTGTTAGAGTAGCTTGGGAGGACTGCAGTTGGTGAATAGATTATTTTAGACCTTGTACCTCCTGTCAGAAATTCAAGATGTCCTCCTCCGAGACCTATGTGCGTGCCGTTACTGCCATGATTTATGTCTTGAGCAGTTCTAAGTCCACTGCGTGCAGCTGCGTCATTTCATGCAGTAGATCTGAGATGTCTTGCTTGGTAGCTGGGGTCAAGTTATTTCCCCTGATTCTGTTTGGTACGGTCGGGTGTATGAGGGTTCCAGATGCACCCCTGTGGATCCCTCAGAGCCATTTGAGCTTTCATTGTGGTAACTGTGGTAACATGGCGCCAATGTCCTGGGTGTCTTTGCTTGCACCTGGTTGTGGTTTTTGGGATCTTCTGCCCATGGTGTCCGTGTCTCGCAGGGATTGCGTGGACTGGAATGGAGGGGAGTATGTGTGTGCTTCCGTCTGTTCAGATGTTTCAAGCGTGGCGCGTGTGGTGCGGAACTCTGGGTAGTCCCCAGATCTCCGTTGGGTTTTCTTGCTAGGTTGCGGGAATAGGAAAGGCATCTGTATTCATCTCTCTCCTGAAGGTGTCTAGTTAGGTGGTTTTACACCTTCGATGGTACAGTTTGGTGTCTGATATATGTCGGCTTATACTCCCGTTTCAGGAGCTTTGAGGTGTTGCGGCCATACCGTTCAGACGCTAGGCCTCCCCTCTCTGTCTTTCCTATATAAAGAGTACCCTGGTATTGCTATGTCCAGGGGCGGACTGACCGGTCGGGCACTTCGGACAGGATCCGAGGGCCGGGAGGGGGGCCCGGCGGCAGGGCTGGATTGGGGACTTCAGCGGAAGGTGCCACCGGGTGGCCGGTCCGGTGGCACACTGTGAGGGGGCCGGCCGCGTTTAATGCTGGAGCCGCCGGACCGGGTGGCAGCCTCGTCGGTCCGGCGGCATTCCTCTCACTAACACTGAAGAAGAAGGAGGAGGAGGAGCATGTGTCTATCATGCTCCCTGCGGTTCCCACAATTCCCAGCACAGGATGTGGGAACCGCAAAGGAGCATGACAGACACATGCTCCTCCTCCTCCTTCTTCTTCAGCGTTAGTGAGAGGAATGCCGCCGGACCGGCGAGGCTGCCACCCGGTCCGGCGGCTGCAGCATCAAACGGCCGGCCCCCTCTGACTTTAGTAAGAGGGGGGAACAGAGATATGGGAGGGGGGAGAGATGGGGAGAGGGGAGAAAGAGGGGGGAGAGAAAGAGGGGGGAATAGAGAGATGGGGAGAAAGAGGGGGGGGATGAGGAGATGGGAAGGGGAGAAAGAGGGGGGAATAGAGAGATGGGAGAAAGAGGGGGGGGACAGAGAGAGATGGGGAAGGGGAGAAAGAGGGGGTAGGGAAGGGGAGAAAGAGGGAATAGAGTATATGTGGGGAGAAAGAGGGGACAGAGAGGGAGAAAGAGGGGGGACAGAGAGACAGGGAAGGGGAGAAAGAGGAGAGGGGAATAGAGAGATGGGGAGGAGGAGAAAGCAAGGGGGAGAAAGAGAGGGAAGAATGAGACACAGGGGAGACAGAGACAGAGAGGGAAGAATGAGACACGGGGAGAAAGAGGGGGAATAGAGAGATGGGGAGGGGGAGAAAGAGACAGAGAGGGAAGAATGAGACACAGGGGGAATAGAGAGATGGGGAGGGGGGAGACAGAGAGGGAAGAATGAGACACGGGGAGAAAGAGGGGGAATAGAGAGATGGGGAGGGGGAGAAAGAGACAGAGAGGGAAGAATGAGACACGGGGAGAAAGAGGGGGAATAGAGAGTTGGGGGAGGGGGGAGAAAGAGAGGGAAGAATGCCCCCCCTCCCCTGTCCGCAGGCACCGTGCGGGCAGGGGAGGAAGAGAGGACCTGGGAGCTCACCCTGCAGCTCCTCTGGGTCCTTCTTGCGCGAGCACAGAGCGTTGCCGCGGTTACCATGGCAACGTTACTGCTCTTGCGAGAGTCAACTCTAGCCCTGGAGCTACGGGCTAGAGTTCACTCTCAACACTGTAACCCCCATGGATTCCTGGTGGTCGCAGTGGTGAGAGTGAACTCTAGCCCCATAAACACACTGCCCCCACACACACACCATACACATTCACACACTGCCCCCATACACACCATACACATTTACACACATTGCCTCACACACACACATACACTGCCCACCCATATACACACAGACCCCCATACACAGCCCCCCATACTAACATTGCCACACACATACACTGCCCACACACCCTACACATTCACACACTACACCCCCACACACACACTGAACCTTTCACACACATTGCACCACTGCTCCTATTCCCTACTACAGCCTCATATCCCAGCAGACCCCAGGTAAGTTGTCAAACTGTTCTTAAACGGTTTGACTACTTACTCTGGAGCAGTAGTGGTTATTGTGCATGGATTATTTCTTTAAATAATCTACAAGTGCCCCAGTAGCCAGCCAGCCAACCCACAGGCTGGCCAGTAGCCAGCCAGTTAGCCAGCCCACAGGCCAGTAGCCAGCCCACAGGCCTACAGCAAGCCACAGGCTTACAGCCATCAAGCCACAGCCTGCCAGCCGCAGCCTGCCAGCCGCAGTCAGCAAGCCCACAGCCTGCCGGCAGTAGCCAGCAAGCCCACAGACTGCCAGCTGCAGCCAGCAAGCCCACAGACTGCCAGCCGCAGCCTGCCAGCCGCAGTCAGCAAGCCCACAGCCTGCCGGCAGTAGCCAGCAAGCCCACAGCCTGCCAGCCGCAGCCAGCAAGCCCACAGACTGCCAGCCAGCAACAGTAATTAAGGTAAGAGGAGCCAACTTGGCTTAGGTATCAGCGAGCTATGTTGTGTTGCTATATTGTGAATAGGAACCAGAGTGTTGGAGAGACCACCCTCCAGGCCCCATTAGACTCTAGCCTCTGCTAGAAATCCCCTCCATGGCCCATTAGCCCTCAATTGTAGTTTCTACTGGGGCCTGGAGGCGACTGTTTCCAGCAGGGGATATCTAATGGACGCTGAGATGGCCTCTGTTAGAAAGACCCCCTTCCAAGCCTTTTAGACTCCATTGTAGTCTCTAATGGGGCTTGGAGGGGATTCTATCTAACACACTCTCTAAAGGACACTGAGATAGCCTCCGCTAGAAAGACCCTCCTCCATGGCCCATTAGCCCTCAATTGTAGTCTCTACTGGGGCCTCGAAGGGCTTATTGCCCTTTTGTTCCTTGTGTCTAAAGATTGTGTAGGGTGTGGCTGGAGGCGGTGCATGAAGGCGGGACAAGGGTGGCGCTTGCTGCAGAGTATGGGTGGGGCCTGTAAGGGGGCCCTTGATTTATTTTGCCTGGGGGCCCTGAGGGTTCTCAGTCCGCCCCTGCACTGTTACCATCGCATGTTTCTCCTGTACCGTATGTATCTATGCTCATACTGTAAATTCGTATAACTCAAAAATAAAAAGAGAATTAAATATATATATATATATATATATATATATATTTATATAAATTTTAAAAAAACATACAGTCATACACACATAACAGATATACATACACAAATAAAATAAAAGTACATATTTTTAGCCACACTTCTGTTTTCTACCTTTTGGATTTAGGAGGTGGCTTCCATGGGGTCCAGTGGGACTCAACAGCAGCAAATTACAATAGGTTGGTGGGGCTGGCTGTGTCTGATGGGAGCAGTTGCCGCTGTTCCAGACTAACCCTTCACATGTCTCCTCTGCCCCATGCAGATCTCTATGCGCTGAAAGGAAGTGAACTGTAATTACTTCCTACCAGCATGCAGGGGAATGGGCAGCCGGTTCTGCGTAATAGAGGTGGGCTGGAGGCCAGAAGGTCAAAGTGGAGAAAAGCTGGCAAAAGTGAGGGAACTAATGAGCTGTAGAAGTTCTGCATCATGTGCAGAGTATAGTCAATAAGCTCAATAAGCAGGACCATCATCTCTTTTTGTTTTCATTTGCCTAAATTTGTCATTATTTATTTTGTTTATACATTACGGAGAGCTGCAGACTATGTAGGGACACTCCAGATAGAAGTGACTCACATTCTTAAATTTAGCAAACTCTTTTTCTTAAGTTCTGCTGCTACTGAAAAGTCTCAGGGTAACAGCAGCAGTAAGCTCTCCTAAGATCAGGAAGTGTCTCTCTCAAGCAGGAGCCTCTCACAATGTTTTTTTTGGTACTGGTCTTAACCAATGCTTGACTTAACAACCTAACTATATAGTAGCAGCCATATCTATAGTATACAGAATGAGTATGTGCACAGCCTTCACTCAAGCTGCCAACAACTCTTTCATGCAGTTATGGAGCAAGCATTCTAAGAGCCAATGAAGGGAGGCCGGACTTTAACAGAATTTGTATAAGCAGGGTAAGAAGTATGAGTAGAGCTTCACCTACGTAAAAAAAGGACAGGCTTATGGCTGCATTCATTTTTCTTATCACTGTAGTTATAAATATAAACAGAATAACGAACACCAGAACACACACCTCAAGGTATAACTGTGGCTTATTCAGCTATTTGCAATGTTTTACAAAGTGTCTTTATCAAGGGTGTAAAAACATTTCCTGTCTATGTTTGATGGCTGAATATATCACCATTATACCTTATTGCCATGTGCTGAGGTGTTCATTATTCTACTGAAACATTAATCTGGGGAACAAGGACCGTACTTGCGGCACAGGCAAAGTTATAGAGAAATCGCAATGTTTACATTGCAGCACTAAGTCTGCCTCCAGTGGCTGTCTACGGTGACTGTATAAAAGGGGCTACATCAGTAACACTAATTTAGTGGGTTATGCTTAACCTTGCAGAGTTCAATCAAGGATATACCGGTACCTTATTTCTGCAGAAAAAAATGTCTTTTCTTCTATGACAAATTTCTACAGCTATAAATTATCAACTTGTGTCACCGTAGGCAGTCATCTTCCTGCTCATTTATCATATTTCTGCAATATAAAAGCATGCTTCTGATTACTCAGAAAGCTTTTTAATTAAACATATTTATTACATTAAAAGAAGTCATATCTTTCGTTCAGATTCTTTTTTTACAAGTTTTCTGACAGCAGCAACACATGGCCCACATGGCTTTAAAGATCTCCATATTTCAGCTACATCTCACCAGCAAACTATGCTCCTACAGAGTACTGACATTATATTACAATACTTGCAGCACTGAAACTTAACTTGAGTTATGATCAGTACAAAATTTCCCATGCCATGCTGCTATTTGTGTATGGTTATTTCAAACCAGGGCTCCCCGGTTGCTGAAGGGGCCTCAGCGGTGGTTTCGGGTCGCTGCCGCTTCTCCCAGCCATTACGTCGGCCGATGGGCGAGACTGATCCCGCCCACTGGCCACGGAGACCTAATGCGCATGCATTCATAGGAAAGCATTGAAACATGTTGAAATTTTGGGAAGGGTACAAAGAAAGGATAAGTAGAAGAAATACACAGGATGCGTACACAGGATGTAAAGGTATTTGGAAAATGCAACCCATTACGAAAGAGGTAGAAGAAAACCTGCATCCATAGTGAGATATATGGATTAGTATGATATTTAAGCGAAGGAGGTGTAGCCAGCAACAGAGAGAGCTGCATGGTGTGAAACAAAAGGTAACTAAAATACCTTTTTAACCCATGTGGAGGGAGGGAAGCATTTACCTAAACAATAACTAGAACAATAGAGGGTTAGAATACACATTTAAATTCCTAACACTATACAATTCCTTTAAGCACCATAACAACTTTAGCTGAATGAAGCAGCTTTAGTGTATAGGTCATGCCCCTGGAGTCTCACTGCTTAAAGGACCACTGTAGTGCCAGACAAACAAACTCGTTTTCCTGGCACTATAGTGCCCTGAGGGTGTCCCCACCCTCAGGGTCCCACTCCCACCGGGCTGAAGGGGGAGGAAGGGGGTTAAACACTCACCTTCTCCAGCGCCGGGCTCCCTCGGCCCTGGGGACTCTCCTCCTCCTTCCGACGTCATCGGCTGAATGCACATGCGCGGCAAGAGCCGTTCGCGCATTTAGCCAGTCCATAAGAAAGCATTTTCAATGCTTTCCTATGGACGCTGGCGTCTTCTCACTGTGAAAATAACAGTGAGAAGCGCGGAAGCGCCTCTGGCGGCTGTCAATGAGACAGCCACTAAAGGCTGGATTAACCCTAAAGTTTCTCTGAAACTCCTATGTTTACAGCAGGCAGGGTTAAACCTAGATGGACCTGGCATCCAGATCACTTCATTAAGCTGAAGTGGTCTGGGTGCCTATAGTGATCCTTTAAATGGACACTCTAGACCCCTACACAACTTTAGTTTGCTGAAAAGCTTTATGTATGAAGAGTGTGTCCTTTCTTTTTTCATTTTGCAAAAAGTGCAGATTTCAATAGAAATTGACACTTTTATAAAACAACCTGGCTACAACCTCTTAGATTTCAAGCAGACCACAGGTAATGTTGCTTCCAGGTTTTGTTAGCTCAATGCAGCTGACATCAAGAGGCGGCTTTTAACAGAGCAGGAGGTAAGAAATGTTAAATTAAACAGACTGTACAATCAGGAAGGTTAAGCATGTAATCTCTCTTTACAGTACATATGCAGGGAGGTGTGACTAGGGCTGCATAAACAATGTAATTTTAGTAATTGGGAGAAAATATAACAGTGAGACTGCAGGTCAATAATCTATACCAGTGGTTCCCAACCCAGTCCTCAAGTACTGCCATAACAGTCCAGGATTTAAAGGACCACTAAAGGCACCCAGACCACTTCAGCTCAATGAAGTGGTCTGGGTGCCAGGTCCCCCTAGTTTTAACCCTGCAGGTGAAAACAGCAGTGGGGCCTCTACAGTCAGTGTAACATAGTTCCCATTTAACGCCTAAATTATATAGAACCCTACACAATTATAAGGTAGTGAACACTTCAAACTATCATACAAAATTATACTATTTTCTTGTGTCTTTATTTAGTACTTCAATTTCAGAGAAGCTGCCAATACATTAAAACAATGTGTGTACCCTCCCCAACAAATTTGCCCCCTCCCCTCCTTGCCTTTAATATTTACATACAGAGAAACCAGAAGAGATTTAGAGACTTCAAAGTGTCACTACACAATATAAACCAGTAAATAACAGCACAGCTTGCAATAAATATTTACAGGGCAAATTATACACTACGTACATGAACCTTTAACAGTAAATATTTGACTTGGATTATAAGAGAAATGTTTCATAGAACATCTGCTTCTCCCTGGGATTTTACAGCAAACAGGAGGTTACTGGAAACATGAAGCAGCAATATCTCACCCATGTCTTCTAAGGGGCGTGCAGTATTATTACTCACTAATGGATAGAGGAAATGTTATTTTTGAGCCCTCACATTTAAATACATATTTATATTTTAATAACTCATTTCTTCTCTATAGGATGGGCCTAAGCCCTGAGAAAGACAGAGAAGGTTGTACAGATTTCTGACAGTTCTTCAGTACATGTGCCCCAAACAGCATTCATAAATTTGCACTCAGGACTACCAAGTCTTGCAACCAAGCCATATCCACCTAGGTAGTATTTTTGGAAGATCCCAGTCTTACTTATTTATTCATCTATTTTTTATATTTTAAATTTTTCCTATCTACATCCCTCCCCTGTAGTATTAATGTTTAATTGAAAGCTAATGTACCTTCCATGCTCAACTCTTATGTGTTTATTTTCATTAGTGTCAGTTATTCAAGCACTTTTTCTTGTTAATTTATGTTCACCATTTATGAACATGTCCTCCTCTATAATCCTTTGGTCTCTGTGAGACTGTCCTCCTCCTATATCTCCCAACGTTCATTCAGGGTCTCCTTTTCTAGTGACACCTTCTACCCTCATCCTCTCTTGTTTTGGAGTCCCCCAAGGCTCTGTTTTTTTGTCCCCATTTAGCGTTTTTTTTTTATACTGTATCTCTTGGCAAACATCAATTCCTTTGGATTCCGCAACTATCTATACAAAGATGAAACCAGATATAGCTCTCCTCCCCTGATCTCTCCCCCTGTGTCCTAGAACGTATAACCAGTTGCCTTTATTCCATCTCTGATTGGCTCTCCTCCTGCTTTCTGAAGCTCAATTTCTCTAAAACAGAGTTTCTTATTTTTTTTTCTCCTCATAATATTGATCCTCCTCTTTTGCTCTCCCTATAGGTTGATGAAACCTGCATCAGCCCATCCTTGCTGGCTCGCTGTCTTGCTATTAATTTTGATTGTAGCCTTATATTTTCGCCTTACGTCTAGTCTGTTTCCACATCCTGCCCGCACCCACCACTTTCTTATGCAAGATGCTGCTAAGGAGCTTGTCCATGCTCTAATAATCTCTAGTATTGCTCACTGTAATTCTCTCCTAAGTGGTCTCCCCAAAAGCCGTACTGTCTTGCTACAATCTGTAATGAATGCTGTCACCAGCCGGATTTTACTCTCCTTTTGCTCCTCTCACACTTCGCCCCTCAGTTTTTACATTGGCTTTCTGAACCCTTAGGAGTCAATTCAAAATACTGACCCTTACCTATAAAGCTCTTAATAATTCTAGCCCCTGTTTCTTCCCTTCACTGAGTCACAGGTATGCCCCTTCTTGGTCGCTCCGCCCTGCCAGTGACCTTCTCCTGTCCGCTGCTCACACCGTTACTGCTAACCCATGTTTGCAGGACTTCTCACAGGCAGTTCCGTTACCCCCTTAAGACTCTCCCCTAATTTTCACTTATATAAAGTTATGGCCTCCCAGAGTAACGTTTATGTCACAAATCTGTCTACTTACTCTCTCTTTAGAGCCACACACCACTCTCACCTTCCAGTTCTACTACCTTCCCAACTGTGCCCTTCCTATTGTGTTTTTATACCCCACCTACTCTAGATTGTAAGCTCGTTTGAGCACGCTCCTTATCAACTTACTGTTCCTGTAAGATTTTGTAATTGTCTATTTATTGATAAATTTCTACTTTTATAATATTGTAAAGTGCTTCGTAATAAGTTGACGCAATATAAAAGACAAAAATGGATAATAATTATATTAATAATTTTAAATAAAGCAACCCAGCTTTATTCAATATACACCAATTTGGGCAACTCAGCTTTATACAATATACACCAATGTGGGACAAATTACACCCATCATGAAAAAAATACACGGTAGCATTTCACAGACAAATTAAAACTACGTTGCTAGTGAAGGCATAAACTTACTTAATAATGACCAAAAGTTTGTTCCTAAAAGGAAGAACCACAAAATATATTGGATAGCCTGAGATTACAAAGCTTCAGGTAAAACTAAAGGGCGCCCTAAATAATACAATTGTGTGAACACTAAGCTAAAGGAAAACGAAAAGATCATGCCCTCACATATAACCAGTGTTTATTGTTATGGAATAATTCCTTTATTAATTGCTAGGCTAGATGTGAAGTGGCATGTCCACTAATTGTCTCAAAGGAAGGGAGTAGGTAAATCATTACATAAGAGACAATGCATAAATATGTACCCTGTTAGGACAGAGGACAGAGAATGTTACAAATAAAGTAACCACCAAAATAACACTGTCTTCCCCTAGTAGCAACAATGTCTCACACAATTGTATTATTTAGGTGCCCTTTAGTTTTACCTGAAGCGTGTAATCTCAGGCTATCCAATATATTTTGTGGTTCGTCCTTTTAGGAACAAACTTTTGGCTATTACAATTAGGGTTAGGCCCTTTCAGGTTGGATAGTTAACAACTTGGAGACCTTACACCCCCTTTTTTTATTATTACTTAATAATGAAAATCAGTTATTGCTTAATCAATATAATTGTTGGTAACTGACTGATCGCACAATTTCTCATATTTACCTGGACTCAACACTCTAACTTTAAGGGGAAATAATTAACTACTGCAGGAAAAAGACTCCTATAAATCTAAATATTGCACACTCACAGATGATGTAGAGGATGACCATATGACCTCTGTCAATTATGAAAGATAACGATAATGTATGCAGTAATTATAGTAATTGGACAATAAGAGATACCAATCTCTTTTAAAAGAAAAAGGAAGTCTGAATTGCAGAGATTTTACTTTAGGGTGTACTGATTTATCAACAGGAACTGTCACCTCTGGGATATTGGCGTAACCCAATGACTACAACTAAGCTAAAGTTTGTGCTGGTTTTTATAGAACAAATAAATCAATAAATACATTTTACATTTTATGTGAAGCTGTCACAAAGCCCTAAGAATGTCATCACCATGTTGACAGGCAAAGATGCTGCAGTGCAGGAGAAGTTAAGACACAATACACTTGGGTTACAAGTTGGTTTTCAGCCAAGATAATACCAGATGGCCATCTGGAGGAATTGAATAATACAACTAGTGGTGAGATCCAAAGCTTCAATGTAAAGCTTTACAGGGTTATTCACTAAAGTGAGAATTTAAAGTGATTTTCAAATTTAAGGCCAGAGTAGCCAAGCTGAAAGCTTAGCCAACTTGGAGAATTATTTCAGTTTGGCTATTTTTACCTTAAATATGTAATTCACCTTGAATTCTCACTTTAGTCTGGTTGGTCTTGAAAATACATATTACTGTGACTGTTCCGGGACATTGGACTAGAATAAAGGAATTTGATTGATAGCTGGGAGCTGCATCAGTTTTACGTTGAAGCAATGTAAAATAGTTTGTGCTATTGTGGACATTTGCAAGATCTTTGGATCTCCGAGGGATCCCATATAATCATTTTTATATCTTTCTTTCTTTCTTTGTTTTATATTGTTTGCATTTAGTCAGGGGTCAAGTCCTGGGGAATAAAGTGTGGGAACTCACCCAAGTTCCACCCCCTCCCCCCAAAAACATCAACACTCGTATGCATATATAAACGCGTGCACACACACACTGACAGGTACGCACACTCATTATTCTTTTTTTTTTTAATGTCTACCTGGAGAGCTGGCGTGGACCTGTCCCTGGGGTCCAGTGGGGCTTCAGTGCGGCGGGCGCCTGTCTCCCTGTCAGAGGCGGCGAGGGAGCGGTGTCCTCTCGGCTCCCTCTCGCCGCGCGGCTGTCTACTGATGCAGGGAGCCGGAATATGATGTCATATTCCGGCTCCCGGCATCAGCATATGGCACGCGAGTGAGCAGAGCAAAGAGGACACAGCTCCCTCGCCGCATCTGACAGCGAGACAGGTGCCTGCCGGGGGTCCCCCCATGACTTTTTTTTCCGCCCCCTTAGTACCTGCAGGACCACAAGCGGGAACGGCGTGCCTGCTCTACAAAAAGTGCAGGAACGTCGTTTCCACGCGTTCTTGCAGGACTTGAGCCCTGCATTTAGTGCCCTTTTTAATTCTTTATTGTATTTGCATTTTGTTTGTTAATCGCTCAGTGAATCATTCAGCTAGTATGTAAATGCAGTAGTTTTACCTTAGCAATACATACCTGCTGTAGATAATCATTGAATACGGCTGAATGTAACAACTTTAATAATAAGATTGTTGTTAAAGTGCCCACGGTGTTCCTTTAATTATCAGAATTATTCTGTGTGAGGTGGGACAGCAGGGCGGATCTATCAAAGTGTTTGGTTCTAAAAAGTGGTCTAAATTAATAAAAGCGGAAATATCACCATGGAAACCAGAGAAACCAGCAGTACATTGGGGACTCCTCCCCTTTACAATTCTGCACTACTTTGTTACTTTGTAGTGTAGATCACTTGGATAAATATCCCCCAATAGGTGTGACGGTCTTAAATGTATTATAATATAAGTGGTTTAAGATGATGTACAAGGAATTGTTAAAAGATCTTAAAGGGACACTGTAGGCACCCAGCGCTGGATTCAGGTAAGTGGTCAAATGGGTTTTAACCCCTTCAGCCCCTTGGGAGGCGGGGACCTATTAACCCTATAGTGCCAGGGAATCGACAGTTTTCCTGGCACTATAGGATCCCTTTAACATGTATAGCTTGGAGGAAAGAAGAGACAGGGGGATATGATTAAAACATTTAAATACATACAGGAAATCAACACAGTAAAGGAGGAGACTATATTTAAAAGAAGAAAAACTACCACAACAAGAGGACATAGTCTTAAATTAGAGGGACAAAGGTTTAAAATAATATCAGGAAGTATTACTTTACTGAGAGGGTAGTGGATACATGGAATAGCCTTCCAGCTAAAGTGGTAGAGATTAACACAGTGAAGGAGAGTAAGCATGTGTGGGATAGGCATAAGGCTATCCTAGCTATACGATATGGCCAGGGACTAATAAAAATATTAAAGAGAATAGGTCCAAGTACAGATCCCGGAGGTAGCCCACTGGCGACAAGTCCAAGCTTCGAATATATTCCATTAACTACAACCCTCTGTTGCCTGTCACTCAGCCACTGCCTTACCCATTCAACAATATTGGAATCCAAACTTAAAGATTACAGTTTATTGATAAGCCTTCTATGTGCAACAGTTGCAAAAGCCTTACTGAAAATAGGTAAGCAATGTCTACTGCACCACCCTGATCTATAATTTTAGTTACCCAATCATAAAATAAATAAAAAAAGATTAGTTTGGCATGATCTCTCTGAAGTAAACCCATGTTGTCTCTGATCTTGAAATCTATAGGTTAGGTCCCTATGTACCAACTGCCTATTTGGGAGGGACGGTCAGAAGGATTATACGTAGCAGAATCTCTGTAGGGCAGAGGGGACGCTCTACCCATTCAATTCATCAAGTGACTCAAGGGATCTGGACCCAAAACGTGTCTCAAAAAGGCCAAAACTACTGGCTGACAAATAACCAGCCATATGCTGACTATGTGTCATAGGCAATAGGGGGCCTGGCGTAGGGGAGATAATGTTCTCTTAAGATTAAACCAAATCTTAAGCGTCTGTTCTGGCAGAGAACCAGGAGGGATATCTCCAATATCCCCACACCAGAGAAGGAAGCAGGGAACAAGAGAGGTCTGTGAATGCTGTATAGGTTACCTAGTACAGAATCCCTTTATTAAAAAAAAAAAAGAGGATAGAGTTAAAAACTTTCCATTAAAAGAAGAAAAAAAACTGTTCTGTAATTCAGGTGGGAGCTCTTGTGACTGTAGCTGACATGCATTAAAAAATCAGCAGCAGCTCTGTCAGCATTCCCTATAAATCCAATTTCTCTCCCACTGGGAACCTTCTGGAGAAGGAATAAGATGGTTTGGCTTTAATGCATGTTTGACAACCACAATAAGCCTGGCACAAGTGCTTTGCACTAACATGTGACTGGCATTTACACACATGCACCTCACAGACACCAATAGCACAGGGCTAATTATGGATGTTCTGATGTCAGGTCTGCTACTAGCCCAGTTCGGAACTATCCTTCCTACATATTCTTCCTAGGTCATGTGCGATTTCTGTTCTCCCAAATACTGTAATAACTATGTTCCTTAAACAGAATGTGAACTAGAAAGAAAAAAAATACACCCCCTCTCCCCAAAAAAGTGCTAATATGGTATAAAATGCATGGTACATTTAATTGTTTATATCTCATGTTATCTCTTATGAGTGCTCATGCTTGTTATCTACAAAAAAAAAAGTAAAAAACTTTTTTTTATCTTTTATTTTAAACACAATGCATTCTTGAAGAGTCTGCATTTTGTCCCCCGATGAAGAATCTTGCTCAGAGCATCATTAAGCTATCCTAAAAAGAGCTCCCTACCTAAACCTAAGACCTAAGTCTACCTTCCCCTGTCCTAGCTGTAGGCAAAGTCTTCTTTAGTCCAGATGTTGTCAAAATAGTTCAGAAGTATCATTTACAATAAATGTTCACTTTCAGGATGCTTTTCGGGCCATTTTCTTTCCACGAGCATCTTATTCACACTCAGGTAGTTGAATTTCACTCAACGTTGCTTTGCATTAAGTACAACAATTAGCTTCCGAGCCTTAATGAAATACCCGTTGAAATTAATTCTTACACTTACAGGCACCACGAACATATAGAATCTATTCTTCTGGTTTTAGAATAACTTCACTTGGGTATATGTAAGTATAAGTATAAACTTATGTTTAAGCATCTAGTCAAGAAAAGATGTGTAGTATTTGTTTTTTGTATACTCACATTGTCCCCATACACTTCATATGTTACAGTATTACCTTTAAAATACCTATATGGCCAGGGGCGGGGCCTGACTGTCATGGAGGGAAAACGTGCCTAACTGAAGCTCCACACAAAACTTGTAAAAATGGCTAAAATGGCACCTCTAAACCACAACAAACAGCAGCACACGACCCCAAGCGACATAACAGTCCTCTACCCTAATGGTAAACCGGTGATGCGGCCCATGAGGGGACAGCAGACTATACCTGCAAGGGCATGCGGCCTGGTGCGCACCGGGCGGGAGAGGCGGCCAATCCCCCAGCCTGGAGCCACATGGAAACCAACTGCCACAAGCGGATACCCCGCAACCCCCGCCCTGGACCGGCGGGGGTGATCCCGGTCCACCGCTGGGGGTCCCCCCCAACAGGGTGAAAATAACTGGGGAGATGGCTGGAGAGCCGAGGGGCCCACCTAAGATGGCGGAGACCATACGGCCACCAGTCAGCCACGAGACTGACTTGTCCAACATAGATAAAATCTTCCAAGATTTCTCGCTCAAGCTAGAGTTCAGACTACAACAAGGGGCTCCAGGTCCACTCATCTCAAACTGTCCACCCAGACAGCAGCCACCTAACCCTCAGCACCAGCCTGCAGCCCAGACAGGGCCTCACACTATACAGAGGCGGCGGAGGAATAAGCAGTGAAGCGACAAAACCAAGCACTGGCTCACCCCGTCCACTCACCACCCGGAGGACGACCCTACTTAGGCCCAGCGGCATTACTAACTGACCCCAGCTACACCCATGTACCCAGCTACACCAGTGCACTCACCACATCACAGAGGAGTCCCATGAGAATCCACAACAAGGCTCTGCACAGCTCCAATGCGGCATCGGGTGAACCGCCGGGGATCCATCGACACCACGGTCCAGGAGCAGGGGAACCTGACACGGCTCACAACGCCACATCATGATTCTGGGAACACGATCCCCCCTATGCCAACTTACCCGGAGAGGGACTCACATCTGGGAAACCCCAGGGGACTTTCGCACGTCCAAACTGGTTTAGCGATATATCTTTTGGACACTTCAAACTAAGGGGTATACTCACCTAGCATGTTCAGGATAATATAGTCACACCATACGAGAGACATGTTTTAACCTGTTAAATAAGCATACCATATACCCCTCTCGAAACTGCAATACCACATACCTTATCAAAACTTTAAGCGTTACTAATAATCTCAAAAGTCTACCTAGCATTCATACAGAAAAGTTAATTTGTTTAGCGGGCAATTTGTTTAGCGTGTAATTTAAGTAAGAAATTCAACATGTACTAATGTCACAGATGAATAGAAAAAGCTTGAATACTATAATATGTTCTGACAAAACCTAGTTTCATCCGACCTTTTAAAAAAAAAATGTGCACAGTATTTTCTTATGCCATGTTATGTTCTGCTATTGATAGGCTTCCTGCAGCTATTGTGGCATAGCAAGCCAGATTGTTCAATTCATGCACAAACAAAAATAAAGAATTACAAAAAAATAATTACCTATATGGCCCCCATATTACTGTCCCTCTGGACGCTCTAACATACATACAACATCTGATACAAAGTCCTGTGGTATGGAAGCATATCTTTGCAATTATGTATACACAAATTTAAAAGAGGGAATTGGATATCAAATTGCAGAGTTTTTACATATACCAAGTTAGACACTATCAAAACTTCTAGATTTTTCTCGTAAAATATCTATTTATCACATAGAAATATTCTTTTAAACAGAGTAGAACCTCAAGATTTAGTTGTTGTTTTTTTTTATTTGTCCAAAATACATAAAATATGCTTATTGAAGAGTGATAACATCAGCCCAGGCAAGTCTGAACTTGAAATTTTACCATAAAATCATACGATATTATGCCTCCCTCTTAAATACTGAAGAGACTATTTAGCTTTCATCATCGGTAGGATAATTGTCACTTTGACAATGCAAAATGTCTTGTAATGACAGGCAAGAGGAAACCATAGTACACACTAGTCTACAAGACAGCATACAAGGATATATTTATTTATCTGCATCGAGATTACAGGGTAGTAACAGAAGATGTATTTATTTCTCAATTTACTCAGCTTTTTTCATTATTTTAATACAGACATCCATTGTTCGTTATTTTGCTAATATTAGTTTTTCTAGAGCAGTGGTACCCAAACCAGTCCTCGCACCTCCCCTACCAGCCCCGGTATCAGGGATTACCAGGACGGGTAGGGTGGGTGTGAGGACTGGTTGGGTACCACTGGTCTAAAGTGACTCTTAATTCCTTGTAATCTATATTGTAACTTATTAAAACACTCCTCTAACCTAAGCTCAAATTCCATTATTTGTCACATGGACATTTTATAATGTGTCATCATACAGTACAATATAGTCTAAGACTGTAACAGACTCAAACCCATACACAGTCATGCGTAAGCAAGGGAAATATATCTTGTGTAGCTAAGTAGATAATACATTCCTTTCATATCAATGCATTGTTTGTCTATATTGTGTATAGTTAGCAGTGTTCTGTTTTCACAAATAGTAAATCACTATGGATTAGGACCCCCTATACTTTTTATACTGATCAGTGTATATATTGTACTGTCTTTTCCTCAAACTGTACAGTGATGCGGAATATGTTGGCGCTTAAAAAAGCCAATAATAAATGCAGATGGCTTCTTACCTTTATAATAAAAGATTAGACATAAATGATCAAGTTTTAACATCAAACATATTGATGGGGCCTTCTGAAGAAAAATCTCCTAAGAAACAGCATAGCGGTAATTCTCATTAATATTGTGGTTAACCCTAGGAGCGTTAGGGAACAGAGCAAACCTATACAATACACTGTGCATGCCAGTAAGCAATTCACTTGTTTAATACCAAAGCTTTGAGAGCCAGCCTCGTGATTATCCAGGATTAGTTAACTAAATTACATTAAACTAATGAGTGCACTTCCTGTGCTATTTATCTGTGCAGCTATACAGTGGATTCCGATTCTCAATTATTATCCTATTTATACAACATTATCTGGCATGGCTTAGTGACATCATGGCACACGTGCATACCATATGTCAATTGCATGTCCTGCATGGATTACAAACTGTGAGCTCATTCTATTTGAAAATTGTGGTTATTATGCATAATATTGCCCATTAAATGTAAAAAAAAAAAAAAAATCGCTTTTATATTACTGTGAATAAACTCACAATGACCATTTGTGAGGTAGAGAACAATCAAACGGGTTAAATGTAACAATTATCTGTCCCACTGCATCTTGGTTTCAGGTGTGCCTGCTTTACGATGCTATATTTAGTTTAATACAATATTTGTGCAACACAAGGTCATCTTTTTCACTAAACCTAATTGTTGACTTCAGTAAATTTATCCGTTTGGTCTTGGTGCTACGCAGCCCATTTCATCTACTGTTAAATGCATTGCAAATAAAACCCCAATACTGTAAGAGTTCTAAAATGCATCCTGTACATTGTATAGATCAAATGTTACACATGCTTCACTTTGCTTCCGGATCTGGGTTCAGCACGACATTGCTGCCGCCCCCTCTTGTTAGCAGATGACACAGGTCTAGCAGCTATAATCTTAAAGGGACACTATATTCACCAATAACTTTAGCTTAATGACGCAGTTTTGGTGTATAGATCATGCCCCTGTAGTCTCACTGCTCAATTCTCTGTCATTTAGGAGTTAAATCACTTGTTTAAATCTTACTTGTCCCCGTAGTGCAGCCCTTCTGGCAGACAGTGGGGGTTCTCATTACACAGATCTTTCACCATACAATTGACATAGACCCATGGATCTTCTTGCTTTCCAGACCAAAAGATGACTGGTTGAGGTTAGACAAAAGCTTTTACATAAAGTCACCCTAGTTTCTAGACGAGCCCTTGCACAAATGCGGCTTAAACCAGACAAACCCGTCTCCCTGATCATCCACAAAATCAAAGATACCTATCTTATGGATAAATTGACAGCCATAACTAGAGGAACCCTTAAGAAATTCGAAAAGGTGTTGGAGCCTTGGCTCACTAATGATCCGAGCGACTGAGATGGTATGGCTGGTGAGGTGGGCATGCGGAAATTAACCTCCGCCTCTAAAGGACCCCCTCGCTGACCCCTTGGTTCCCATCCATAATACCCTTACAGACACCTGCGTCTCTGCAATCCCACCCCCATGACTCATTGTTGGAGAGTGCTGCTTTGCCCCCTACCCGTCTCCCTCCGAACCACTGGGGGGATGGGAGCAGGGCCCGGAACTCGCCAGTCACATCCTTTTTTTTCTCTCTTCCTCTCTTTTCCAGTTCAAAATTCTCTATTACTTTCTCTACATCCCTCATTACAAAGGTACCTACGTGATGCTGATGCTATGTGATCATGAGTCGAGGAGCCGTGTGGTCTCACCCTGCCAAGCAGGTTCCTAGGAGTGGTGCCGACTACTGCGGCACTGGACTAGAGAGAAAGAGGTTAACTAGAAATAGACATCTGGATTGTTCCTTACCTGAATTTTTATTTGTCCTAATAAAAATCTTGGCAGATTCCTGTTTGCTACATGTTACTGTCTTGAGTTACGCACAGGGCGGAGAAGTCACACTATATGTACTAATTACTGAACAGGGTGCTGTGTCAACCGCGACAACACTTTTTTGTAAATGTGCCAACTCTTGTACATCACCACCTTGTATTACTCTGCCATTGACAAAATAAAGAATATAAAAAAAAAATCTTACTTGTGCCCCAACTCATGAGCAATAGTAAATGCCAAGTTCAGACCATTATCTTCTGCCAGGACACACTTGCGCTTAGGGCTACATGCGCCACCAAGGTAGGCAATTCCTGGAAAGATAAAAATAAACATGAATTGCATTTTAAATAATCTCATTGTAACAAACAAGGTATCACTTCATATCAGTGATACTCGGCCAGTAAAATTTAGAAACTGAAATGCATATGTTGGTATTTTGGCTTTGTAAATTAAAGGAACACTATACGGTCAGGAGTACAAACATGTATTCCTGACCCTACACTGTTAAAATCACTGTAAAGCCCCCCTGTCCCCCTAAATATAGTAAAAGTTTACCTTTATTGCAGTCTGCCCTGCCCCTGATCTGACTCATTGGCTGACATCATCATCATCATCAGAAGTGAGGATCTTAGCCAATCACAATGCTTTCCGCAGCCAAGGAGGTAAGTGAGGGGCGGTGCCAAATGCTACCCTGGCCAGTCAGCATCTCCTCATGGGTTCAGTGTTTCCATGCAGAGGATCGAGACACTAAATGTCAGTGCTGCACACCCAGGAATCACCACTAGTTGCCATATGAGGAGTGGCTACTGGAGGTGTCAATAGGCTGTAATATAAACACTGCCTTTTCTCTGAAAAGACAATGTTTACAGCAAAAAAGGCTGCAGGGACTAACTATACTCACCAGAACAACTACATTAAGCTGTAGTTGTTCTAGTGACTATAGTGTACCTTTAATAAACAAAACAGAAGAACTATACATACTTCATCACCTGTAGTCTTGGGTACAAAGTGTATATAAAAACTTTAGTTTCATTGATTATGTGAACTATGAAATACAGACAGAATAGAGGTAGTGAGATGGATGGATTGGAAGACAAGAAAGGAATAAAAAAATGTTAGGGCATGGGCTGTTAACAATAGAAAGTCTCTATAAATGTATGTATAAGTCTAAAACACATTTTGCACACCAGTGCCACTCTTGCATTTAGCTGATATATTGCAGGAGTGGGCATGCATAGATGTGAAGCTACGTGCCACATTTGGCAGTAGAATTCCTGCTGGTCAGGTAAAGGACCCCTACAGTATCTATGGGATAGACACAGTCAATGTTTTCTGTTCATAGTGACCATATACTGTAATATATACTGCTTCAGACTCTGGATCAAATTGAAGTTCAATACTCTTCATAACAGAATGCAAGAGGACATCACCCCTCTAGAACGTGTGTGATTAATTATCTACTCAACTGATGGAATTAATCTCTTATCCATTTCAAACTCCTAAGGAATATATTGCAAGCTTGCAAAAAATCATAGCCACAACACAGTGTGTATTTGGGTAACGATGTTTAAATCAGACAGATTTATAGATAAAGAGAATGACAGGCATGTATACACATGCTAACTGGGTTACACCAAGTTTCCGAGAACGCTGACTATGAATGGGTTACCCCAGGACATTCCGAGGAAATTATCTAAAAATGTGATAGAGTCTAGTTGAATGCCTGGAAAGTCTGATTGGGTCTCCTCATGCAAACTTGTTTATTTTCACTACTTACAATGACCTCGGATAAACCATATGTGGCTGGATCTTTGTCATTCAAAATTGTCTGATTGCACAAGGTCAACGGTGAAAAAATAAATGATTTATATGGGAAATATTCAAACATGGGAAAGCATGATACACGTGAAAAAAAAAATCTAAACCAAAACCTTGCACATAAAAAGAAAATATGATTTGATTCATTAAATCCAATGCTCCTCATAGTGGAGAACTGGGAACCTGATGTGCATGCTCAGCGAGTACTGCACGCGCATTCAGTGCTTTTCAAAGAAAACATTCAAATAACAAATGTCCAGTATGCCCAACTGAGCCTGTCAGACAATGACAAATCCCCCTAATGAAAAAATAACAGTTTATTGAAAAGAACATAAAATTAAAATAAACGTGTAACAAAAACAGTTAAAACTGGACTGCAACACAAATAAGGGGGAGGAGCAAATGAATGCAGATAACTGAGGTGTCTACCATTAACCCTAGAGAGGTCCTCTAGACATGAAAAGTTCTTATTGCACAGGATGGTAAGTAAAAATGGTATTAAATCACTTCACAAGAGGAGAATTTACTTGAGCCCACTATGGGTTACCTAGTGGGCTACAAAGAGCTACAAATTATCTCTTATTATAATCTAGTACAAATTGTACCCTAATTACTGAGACAACTCTGTGATATCCAAGTGGAAATAATACAGAATAACGCAAACAACTGATGTATATACAATTAACCACTAAAGCAGTCCTCTAGACACGAAAAATGCTTGTTGCATAGATTGGTAAAAATGGTACTAAATCATTTCACAGGAGGAGCAATTCACTTAAACCCACTATGGGTTACACCTTGGGCTACAAAGAGCTACAAAGTGTCTCTTATTCTAAGTTAGTACAAATTGTACTAGCATTATTGAGACAGCTCTTCAAGTGAAATAATACAGAATAAAAAATATATACGCACAGACCTGTTTAAGCTACCTCTATGATGTCTTCTGCTATACTCTAAACATCTGAGAGAAAAGGAGCAAAAAGACCAATAAATAAGTAAGTCCCTACAGAACTATATATGCAACGAATCTCATGGTCACTCCTAAAAAACAAAAACAAATATATATATATATATATATACACACACAAATCATAAGTAAAAAACGTGGAGGAACAAAAATGTGCGTTTCGGCAGTATAACTGCACCTTCGTCCTAGCCTTGGTCATATTGAACATTTTTCATTGAATGTATTGTAGTTTTGGGTTATCCCCATAGGTAGGTCCCCAGCACGACAGTCACATCTTCACGTGGGACCACTCTTTGTATGATCTTCTCACAGCAAAGCATTGAATCCAGTGCTTTCCTATGAGATGCAGCATTGTGACAGAGTTTAGAGGCAATGTTTGACCTTGAAGGGTTAAACATTCAGGGCCACTGGACCCAGACCACTTCAATGAGAAGTAGTGTAGGTGATTTTAGTTGTTCGTTAAATTCCATCTAGGGAATTCTATGTAAAGCCTACAACATATACAAGGGGATTATTGTATCCATGTATAATATGAAAGAATGATTGGTTGTCATCACTAAAATTTGTTTGTTATATATTGCCCACTCTCAGCAGTGCATGCATTTTTTAAATGGATATACACCTTTCACCTTTAACATCTTTATTCTTTATATCAGACACTTCACACTCTGCTGAGTCACATAATTAATTCACATGTGTCAAGTGTCCCTCTTATGTGTTTCTCATGTCCCTCTAAATATAGATGCTCCAAATGTTTGGTCAGTAATATATATTCTAACTCTCGTAAATAACATATTCCACTCAGAAAGTTTTCAGACCCCTTACTTTTTGTAAACATTTTATGTTGCACTCTTGCGCCATAATTATTTAAATTAATAATTTTCTTTACATCAATTTACACTCAATACCCCATAATGACAAACACAAAAACTAGATTGTTGAAACCACTGCAAATATATTAAACAAAGAAACTGAAATATCCCATTCACAGTAGTATTAGTACTTAGTTGAGGCACCTTTGGCAACGATTACGGCCTCAAGTCTATGGGAGTGATGATGTTATTTTTGCACACCAGTATTTGGGGAGTTTCTGCCATTGTTCACTGCAGATTATCTCAAGCTCTATTGTGGACTATCGGTGGGGAGCCGTTTTTCGGTCTCTCCAGAGCTGTTTGACTGGGTTCATGTCCACGCTCTTGCTGGGCCATTCTACAACTTTCAGAGTTGTCCCTAAGCCACTCTTGCATTGTGTTGGCTGTGTGCTTAGGATCATTGTTCTGTTGGAAGGTGAACCTTTAACCTAGACTGAGGACCTTAGCACTCTAGAATAGGTTTTCATTAACAATATCTTTGTATTATGCTGTATTCGGCATTCCCTCAATGCCACTAATAGCACCATACTTAACAGTTGGGGTGGTATTTTGTTGGTGATGAGTGATGACTGGTTTTCTCTAGACATGACACTTTGAATTGAGGCCAAACAGCTCACTTTTTGCCTCATCAGACCAGAGAATCTTATTTCTAACAGTACGAGAGTTCATTAGGTGCTTTTTTGCAAATTCCAAGTGGGCTTTTGTGTGTCTTCCAGTGAGGAGAGACTTTTTCCTCACTAGTCTGCCACCAAGGCCAGATTGGTAGAGTGTTGCAGTGATGTCTCTTCCTTCTCCATACATGACATCTGGAGCTCACACAGAGTGACCATCTGGTTCTTGGTCACCTCAGTTTAGAAATCTAATTTTGGTTTTTCCAAACTTCCTCCATTTAAGAATTATGGAGGCCATGGTGTTCTTCGATTCAGCTAATTTTGTAGCCTACCCCCAGAACTGTGCCTCAACCCTGTCTCTGAGCTCTGCAGGCAGATCCTTTGCCATATGGCTTGGTTTTCACTCTGATACGCATTTATAGCTATGAGACCTTATATAGACAAGTGTGTGCCTTACCAGAGCATGCCCAGTCAATTGAATTTGCCCCAGGTGGACCCTAATTAAAGTTCAGAGATATCTCTGATCCAGAGAAATAGGATGCTTCAAAGCTAAATTTCAAGTGTCATATCAAAAGGGTTGAATACTGACGAGGGTATGCTATTTCAGTTTTATATTTTTAATAAATTAGCAAAATTTTAAAAAAAAAAATATATATTTATTGTTATTAAGGGGTCTGAAAACTGAAGACTAAATGCACTATACTAAAGAAATAGTACCTATGCATAGCCCAACAACTTTGGCTCAGCTTCTGCTTAATAATTTCATAAAATATGGAATCTTTGCAGGCCTCGACAAATCCCAGGTCGCATAGGGAAAATAGGAGCCGTCAGGCAGGGTGAACATGGGAGCTGTCCAACGGTTGGGAACATAGCAGCTGAGGCAGCAAGGAAACGGCGAGCGAGGAAGTAGTGCATTGTTTAGTGATGCCAGGAGCCAGAATACGATGCCACTCCAGCCCCAGCATCACTACAAAGAGTGCACAGGGGAGCTGAAAGGAGCTGCAGGATTAGAGAGCAGCTTTGCTGGATGACAGGAGCCAGTCAGCTCTCCCAAAGGGAGGCTGGGTGGACATAAATAAAAATAAAAATAATAATTTGTGAGTGTAAGTAAAGTGTGTGTGTGCCTGTCAGAGTGTGTGTCACAGAGTATGTGTCTGTTTAGGAACCTGCCCCTCTCTGATCGCATGACAAAGGTGTTGTTACACACC
Organism: Pelobates cultripes; assembly: GCA_933207985.1. NCBI lineage: Eukaryota > Metazoa > Chordata > Amphibia > Anura > Pelobatidae > Pelobates > Pelobates cultripes. The sequence goes on from OW240914.1 coordinate 100,196,418, forward strand.
TTATTTCCCACCTCAATCTTTATGAACTCAGCCAAGCCAATGCGGAGGATATTGACAATCAGCATCTCCTCATAGAGATGCATTGAATCATTGCACCTCTAATGGGGAACACTCAGCACCTCAGTGCAGAGCTTGGTAAACTAAATGGGTGTAGAGGAAAGTTGGTAAGTGACAAGAGCATGGAGGGGAGTGGGCAAATGAGAGCAAGCTTTCAGGTGTGTTAGGGGGAGGAGATAGTGGGTGACATGAGGCTGGAGATGTCACAAAGCACACAGGTGTTATTATATTTTATTGGGTGAATAAATGACAACAGTACGGTTGAGTATGTAGGCATAGTGAATGAGAGACAATACACTTTAAATTAAAAATGTGGGATGTAAAACCCTTGGACACGAACAACAAGGACACTCTTTAAAAACAATAGCATAAGATATTGTGAAACATGCCCTGTTTACTGATGTAAATATCATGTGCACATATACAAGTAAGCAGGAGGTCTATGATCCTGGTCTAGTATACATCACCGCCACATAAGCACAGTCCAGCATAAGGTACACAGCATTATATCCTAAAGAGTATTAAAGACGTTAAAAGTGAAAAATAACATTTTGCATACAAGTTCATTAGCATTGTATGGCTCTGATCTAATTATAGAATGACATTGAGCAGGAAAAGCTCAAGTGGAAAGGGTTAGGATTTTGCTTCCCATCCCCACTTCTTAGGCTGTCTACTCCAAATATGTTTTATTGTGGTCTTTTGCTAAAATAATATAAAGTCAGCAGTTTGTAAGTAACCACATGTAAATCATTGGGTTTCTTTCTTCTGTGTGTATTTTCTTTCCTGGGTGTTTAGGGAAGAGTATTATATTTGCTGGGATTTTTATGTCATTGAATTAAATTGTCCCAAATAATAGCTCTATGGTCACAGATTAATAACTATACTCAGACGCTGCAATCAAAAATAGCATTTGTGGGTATACTCAGATGTTAAAACCTTGGTACAGAATGTCCTGATTGTACTGTTGTAGCATTCGAAACAACTAGTTTGTCTTTATAAGGGCAGCACAATTTCAGCCACAGCCAGATGGTACCAAACCCTAAAAATATGCACGTGTAATAAATCACAAAATCATCTAAAAAATAGATGATGGCTGAAGCATGGCAAATGCATCAACATAAATATTGATGAGTTTTAGCTGGAATTTGAAAAGAGTACGATTAACTGTACCTTACATAAATTACACATTTGCAAGTAATTAGAAATGCAATGCTGTTGTATTCCTGAAAAAAAGGTCTCCATGTTCTGGAGCTGCAGATAACTCAGAATCTTGAACAAGACTCCTTATCCAATGTGACCTGTTGGCTTTTCATTACCTGTGACACCAATTCTTAATGTTCAAGATTAGACCACCAGAGATATCCTATACAACCCTCTGCATTTTCAGATTCTCCCCATTCTGTTAGAATCAATGGTTTGTTTTGTTTTTTTGCGGTTCATATTTTATTTTGTATGTGGAAATTATATACTTTTTAGAAAATAGTTCTATGAGTATAAAATGAGATTACAGGGGCTTCAGTGGGTGAGTCAAGGGTTGGCAATATGAGCGCCACTCAATGCACCTTTTTTATAACAGGCTGTCACAGAGAATGCTATAATTACGCCTGTCATCTCCCAGTGTAAATAAATTACATTTAACCCCAGCTATTCAAACGTTTGCTACTACACGTTTGCAAGTTTTTATGTCAGTTCTAAGGGAAGTGATTGCTAACCATGGCATCCCAGATGATTTGGGACTGCATTTCCCATGATGCCCAGCTAGCCTGCAGCTTTGGGAAGATAAAACTGTATTCCTAACACGATAGTATGCTCCTGTCCCCAACTTACTGGCCCCCCCCTGTCCCCCACTCACTGACAGTCAGAATGAGCAGATACACAAGAGAATCAATGTCCTCTTTACCAAAGAACCATCCAAGGTGTATGCACAGCTACAGGGTAACCACCACATCTCTTCGCAAGACCCACCCAGAGCTGAGACTGAACAGTACTGGAAGAATATCAGGGAGAAAGTAGCATCTCATAACACCGAGGCCCAGTAGCTACTAGACCTGAAAGCAGACCACTGCATACTGCCAGAAAAGGAACCAGTCACCATCACAGTCGAAGATATCCAACAGAGTGCAGCACACATGAAGAGTTGGTCAGCCCCAGACCTGGACATGATCCACAACTACTGGATAAAGAAGTTAACAGTGCTGCATGAACGCCTAGCAGCACAAACGAAACAGCTACTAGCAACAGGCTCCCACCATGACTGGATAACACAAGGCAGAACAATACTGGTCATGAAGAACCCTCACAAGGGAACAGAACCATCCAACAACCAACCAATAACATGCCTCCCCACAACATGGAAACTCCTGTCAGGCCTCAAGCCTCCAAGATCCAAGGGCATATGAGTCAATATATTAGCAATTCTAAGAATGGGATTGGAAACAACACCAGAGAATCAAAACACCAACTACTGGTAAACCAAGCAGTCACAAGGGATTCTAAGACCAGACAGACCAACCTGTGCATGGCCTGGATTGACTACAAGAAAGTCTATGTAGCGGAGAGGTAGTATAATCCACAATATCTCCGCTGGGTAACAGGAACAGCGTAAAGTAATCCAGGGGAATAAGCACAGCATACAATAATCCCGGTAGCGTTGTAATAATCCTTCCTTCCCAAGAATTAGACAACACATAGGCTGGGAGTCAACTGAGGTTTTATTTTCAGGTCACCGTATTTATGGGATTCCCCATGCAAGGGGTTTCCCTACTGACATTCCAGGGGTGGTACAGTAGGGGACTACCTGGGGAACTGACCAACACATACATTTCTCCGATCATGCAATGCTGGACGAGAGGGATACTCCCACTGAAATATTCTGTTAATGGGATTATCCCTCTGTGCAGCAGAACTTACATTTTACATTAAAATACATAACTTTAATAATATTCACTTGTTTTACACGAATGGACGTTCGGTAGATAGCTGGAGGCTGAGCGCATAGTTCGTGAGAATACCGCTCAGCTCCCAGTCTAACTAACCGAACGCCGCACGAAATACACATTACTTTTAACATGTACTGAAACCACTGATTAACATCAGGGGAACAAACTACCGAACGGCCGGGGCTCCCGAACAGCCTGGAAGTCTAGCGGTGTTCGCGCAGTCGAGTAGCCGTTTTTAGTTCCAGGCACTTGACGGCAAAAACCCCGCTGGGCTAACAAAAGAACCAAGATGGCCGACCACCGCGTGGTCGGTAGCCGAACGACGGCCACCTAGGGAAGTGGGCGCCATACGACCTCCTGTGTGTGGTCAACCATTCGGTAGTTCATTCGTTTCACGAACAGTGTTTAAACTCACTGTTCGTGAAACTGCATAGGCAATGCTGGGTTTTACGCATTACAAGCATATGAACGGTCTCGTTCGCATGAACGCCACATACCACATTACACTTGGTTCTTACAGCAAACAAAACCCATGATATCCACAAATGCAATACAGGCATAGTCTTAATTGGCTAGGTTTGCCACAGTCTATGATACAATGCCACACACATGGATACTGGAATGGCTCTCTACAAGGTCAGCAAGAGTAAAAGAGCCTTCATCAAGATGGGTCCCAGGGACAGAGTATCGCACCTAACCGATGCACGACTTTTGTTTTGCATATACTGTGTCTATTGTCAAGTGGCATGAAACAATACTAGGGCTATGTTCTTACTCAGTTGTCTCGTCATATGCTCCCAAAATGATATCACTATAATTTCCACTACATATTTTGTACTCTTAGTACCATGGACAATGGGACATCAATATGTTACTAGATGCCATGACCCTACACATGTTTATAGTATTTTCTCTGCCTTAAGACCCAGTGCTAACGATTTTGATGTTATACCGTGTATTACTGTTAACCACCGTATGTGCCCAGTTGTGGAATGCATATTTTTTCTCATTCTGAGAACAAATAAATAAATAAATAAGAACTCGATGGGCAAGTGGAAAACAACTCTAGAAGCCAATTCTAGGACAATAACTCAAGTGAACATCAAATGTGGCATAAACCAAGGTGCTGCACTATCCCCAATGCTGTTCTGCATAGGTCTCAACCCACTTAGCCAGATCATCAAGAAGAGTGGATACGGATACAAGTTCAAGAGTGGAGTCACCATCAGCCCCTACTATACATGGACGACATTAAGTTGTATGCCAAGAATGAGTGGGACACTGACTCACTGATCCACCTAACTAGGATATGCAGCAAGGACATCGGAATGTGCGAGTGGATGATAGCAAAAAGAGGGAAGATGATTAGGACAAAAGGAGCTGAAGTTCCAGAAGGCCAAATAGAAGATGTAGAAAACAGCTACAAGTACCTGTGGGTACTACAAACACATGGCAACCATGAGGAAGAGGCAAGGAGGATAGCAATATCAAAGTACCTCCAAAGAGTCAGACAGGTCCTAAAGTCTCAGATCAATGGCAAGAACAAGATCCAAGCCATGAACACATATGCCCTACCGGTCATCAGGTACCCAGCTGGAATAATAACGTGGCCAAGAGAAGAACTGGTCACCACTGATATCAAGACCAGGAAACTACTCACTTTGAATGGAGGATTCCACCAGAAATACAGCACCTAGAGACTGTACTCCTGCCGGAAGGAAGGAGGTCAGAGCCTGAAGAGTCTTAAGGCCACAGTACTGGATGAAACAGAGCATCCACAAGTACATCATGAAGATGACTCCTGAAGGTGAACTGCTAAGGGAATGCCTGAGACTTCAACAGATAGAGGATGCAGAAAAAGAGGAGATTCCTTGGCAAGACAAATCTCTCCAATGGGATGTGCCACCAGCAGATAGTAGATATGGCTCACATGACAAAATGCTACCAGTGGTTGGAAAAGGCAGGACTGAAATACAGCACTGAGGCACTAATCCAAGCCGCACAGGAATTCTTAATAAAAACTTAAAAGGTAATATAAAACTCAACGTAAAAGGAAACATCAACATCTTGCTTTGCTGGAAATAAGCTTCCAAAATGGATTTACATGCTGGGTTAATAAAAAAATAAAATAATTAAAACTAAGACAACAATGTTTTTTATCTGCTACTGTTGCTTGTGACTGAAAAGTATTGGTTTATTGCTAAAACACCTGAAATGTAAGGATGTGAAAAAAATATGACTAATTATGAACTGGTCCTGTTGCCAAGAAGCTTCAGGTGTAATATAATTTATAGTCAATCAGAAGGTCCCTGTAGGATTTGCATCCCCGGAAACTTCTGAGGTGATATCACTCCCTACACATGTAGCAACCTATCTACTGGACTAATGCCCAAGGCACTTGATGAGAATCCCTTTCAAGTTTATATTGTCACAAGATTAGAGCTATAATATTAAACTTAACTTGGTTTGAACTCCACCTATGCCCCAAACATTTAAAGTTCTGATCCAAAATATAAACAGGCTTACATTACGCAATATATGAATGAATACATTAATAAGTACTCTTAAAGTGTACCTGTCATGGTACTTTTAACTTAATGTAATTTTTATCTTCTCTAAACTGAATATATATGGAAAATCGCTAGCGAAAACGATATGAAAATTGTCTGCCTTACCTGTGACCCAGACTATTGGCATTGCCAAAGCCTGTTAGCAAGAGAACATGCCTAGATGCTCTTGCTGTGTTTAAGTCTTGTTACCGCGCATGCATTATGAGCATTTAAGGAGTTTCTCATCCATTCCTGACCAGGCTTCCCAAAGCGGGGCTGTGCAAGAGAGCATGTTGTAGACCATGAATAAGGTGTAATGGCAGCTCTGGAATGGTTTAGCAAGAGGTGAGTATCGCAAAAAACTAAGATATACTATTGGTATCAAGGTTTGGTCGGGAAGGGGCACTGACCACAGCAGCAACCATTATAGATAGGAACCTATAAGGCAAGAAAACTAGAATACACACAATCAAAAAAAATATATATTATAATATGCAAAAACACAACAGAATTACAAATCCAAAACTGATAAATCAATATAAGGAAAGGAGCAGGGCTCCTGGATACAGGGTGCAGGGCCTATGGAACACTGAGGGTTTGCACAGGATAGCAGCTTGCTCTGGAACATACACAGGGCTTGCAAGGAAAGCAGCTTGCTCTGGAACACTGGGGGTTCGCACAGGAAAGCAGCTTGCTTTGGAACCCCAAGGGTTCACACAGAAAATCAGCTTGTTCTGGAACCCAGAGGGTTCACACAGGAAAGCAGCCCGCTCTGGAATCTCGAAGATTCGCACAGGAAAGTGGCTTTCTCTGGAACCCCTGAGGGTTTGGACAAGAAAGCAGCTTTCTCTGGAACCCAGAGGATTCACACAGGAAAGCAGCCTCTCTAGAACCATAAAGGTTGGCACAGGAAAGCAGCCTGCTCTGGAACACCGAGGGTTTGAACAGGAAAGCAGTCCGCTCTGGAACCCCATTAGTTCACACAGGAAATCAGCCTGCTTTAGAACCCCAAGGGTTCACACAGGAAATAAGACAGCTCTGGAACACTGAGGGTTCACACAGGAAATTGCCCTCCCTTCCATGACCCTCCTCTTCTCACCCTCCATTCCAGCAAGGAGCCAGTGCCAGCCAGCGGCCTGCCTTGCCCAGCATTGGGGACAGACACTTGTGCCCACCAAGATCAGTTTGTGTGTGCCTCTGCATAGGTCAGTGAGTGTATGAATCTTCACAAAGGCCAACGTTTTAATAAAAAAAGAAATTTGTTTGGACAGTGGGATCTGTAACGTTCTTAATAAGTGCTGAAATTTTGGTAGCAGGACCATTTTAATCGCTGCCAGTCTGCCTAATAGGATAGAAATTAAAGGTTGCTCACCCCCATGGCTTGTGTTTTCGTAACATTGAGTTTGTAGTAAGATTGTTTCCCATACGCTTTAATTTCCTCCAGTAGATTAGGTAAGGATATTTGGGGTTGGGTAAGCGTAAGTAGGACACCGTCTGCAAAAAATGTTTGTTTTGTATTCTTTACCATTCAGTATCACTTCATGAATAGATGTATTGTCTCTGATTCTGGCTGCGAAGGGTTCCAGGGCTAGTACATAGAGTAGCGGGGATAGGGGACAGCACTGCCTAGTTCCGTTGGTAAGTGTAAAGGGATCTGACAAGAAACCCGAATTGAGCACCTGGGCCATAGGTGAATTTTAGAGCGCCACCACCGCTGACAGGAAGCACTCTAGCATGCCAAAACTGGTCATTACAGCTTCTAACAACTTCCAATGTAAGCGGTCAAACGTTTTTTCCGCGTCAAGGTAGATCAGCAGGCCCCCCTGAAAGCAGTTGCGTAGACCATGCAGGATGTTTAGCACTTTTTGCGTATTGTCTGAACCTTGTCGACCCGACACAAAGCCGACTTGGTCATTGTGTATTATGTGTGGGAGAATAGTACTTGGTCGGACTGCGTACAGTTTAGCGAACAGTTTGGTGTCCGTGTTCAGTAGTGAGATGGGCCTAAAATTTTGCAGGAGTGTGTGTGGTTTTCCAAGTTTGGGAATTGTGACGATGTGCGCTCGCAGCATGTCTGTGGGCAATTTTCTATTTGCCGTGGCCTCGGTCAACTCACGAGTCAGGTGTGGTCTCAAGGTTGTGCAGAATGTCTTACAATAGAGGTTATCAAAGCCATCTGGGCCTGGGGACTTGTGTAATGGTAGGGCTTTGATTGCTGCTATAATCTCTGTGTCCTCTAGTGGTCTAGTGAGATCGGTCTGTTGTTGGGGAGTAAGGTGGGGCAAGCGTAGGTTGTCCAGATATGTGTTGATGTTAGCCTCTACCTGGGTGAGTTCGTCAGTGCCTGCATAGTATCTGGCAAAGGCATCACTGATGTGTTTAGGTGTCGTAACCTTCTTACCCTTAGGCATGGTGAGGTGTGATCTGCCGTGCTCACAGTCTGGTTGCTAACAGTTTGCTGGCCCTGTTACTTTGGTAGTATTGAGTCACTTTAAGCTTCCGCATATTATTATGCAACTGTTCTATAGCTTGTTGGTGTATGCATCTATTAATATGTTTAATGTGATCTCTCAGGTGGTCAGATGGTGTCAGCTGGCTTTGTATGTTCAGCTGGTAAAGCTCTGTTTGGCACGATTTGAGCTGTGTTTGTGTCGTTTTACAGAGGTAGGAAGCCTTTCGTATCAGAAGGCCCCTCATCACTGGTTTATGTGCCATCCAGACCGAGCCAGCCGACATCTCTGGGGAGACATTGGTACTAAATTAAGCTTGGAGTTCCTCTGCGAGTTGCTTCACAAAAGTGGAGTCTCGTAGCAGAGAATCGTTGAGTCTCCAGGGGCTACGATGTTTATAATCGTAAAGGTTCTTAAGTTCCAAAATAACTGGTCCTTGATCCGACAAGGTAATTTGCGCAATCTCACAACTTAGTAGCTGGTCTAGGTTGGAGCCTTGTAAGAGGAATCCATCTATTCTGGAGTAAGTGGTATGTACTTGAGAGTAATGTGTGTATGTTCTTTCGGTCAGATGTGAGATTCTCCAGCTATCATAGAAATGTGATGTGTGAAGTAGTTAATTGCCTTGCATTGGCGCTGTGGGGCCAAGGTCGTGTCTGCTGAGGGGTGTAGGATATGTTTAAAATCCCCGCATATTAGCGTGACCCCTTGCTGGATGGTCGCAACTTTTTGGAGAATTTTATGGAGGAATTTGCGTTGATTGGAGTTGGGTGCATATATGTTCATGATGGTGTACTGCATGTCTTTGAGTGTCCCTATGATAATAACGTATCTCCCAGAAGTGTCAACCTCTTGAGACTGCAGTGTGAAGTTAACCTTTTTGCTAATTAGAATGGATGTACCTTTGCTTTTTGTAGGCTTTGTGGCGTGAAACTGATGGGGGAATTCTGTTTGTATGATCTGAGGAAGGTCGTTTGTTATAAAGTGTGTTTCCTGCAGACAGACTACATCTACTGCTAGTTGTTTAAGTACTCGGCTCAGGAGTTGCCTTTTGACCGGGGCATTAAGCCCCCTTACATTCAAAGTGCTTATTTTCAGGTTGAGTCAAAAGGCAGTGGTTGAAAGCTTTGTATGTGGCGGGCATGTTGGACGGGGTTGTGCACTCCTCCCAGCGCTATCCAGCAGAGTGGCAGGTCCCCTAGATACGGGTTTGGCAGTATCCCTCTTAGGAGGCTAGTGTGTCCCCAGAGATACCCAGCACTATGGTCTATCAAGCTGCAGTTTCGCACAATTAGATTTTTTTGGGCCACCCATTAGGCCTAGAGAGAAGAGATACCTGCAGCAACAGAACATCATGTTACAATAATAGAAAATGCCAAAAACAATTAAACAGTAACTAAACAAAGTATTTACATGTACCAAAATATTGGTTGCCATGAGTGTGGCACGGCACCGTATCTCGGCAACTTGGGGGATGAAGCCAACACTTTCTATCCTGGAAAAGTTCCTTTCGGTGAAGCCTAATCTAGAAAACTTCCTGGAGCATAGCAGCAGGTATCTATGCAGTGGATGTATGTATGTATTTAAGCGAAAGATACTTGCGGTTCCAAATGGGGAGATAGTCATTGAGGTCATAGCGGAAGGCGCCTTATTTCTTCCTAGCCTTCTTCCAGTCAGGCTACAATCGTTGTGTATCCGCTTGCTGTAGGTTTCATGGCGGGTGGTCTATTCCCCAGTCTTTGAGGATCTTGACTCCATCTTCTAGCGTGTGAATCACCGTGGTCTTCTCAGCGCGTTGCACTAAAAGTTTTACAGGGTAGCCCCATCTGTACGCTATGTGGTGGGTCTGCAGCTTTTCCGTGATTCCCTGGAAGTGTCTAATTTTCTTCAGTGTGAACGCCGATATATCCCTCTTTATCTCTCCGGGAGTTCTTTGCACTGTCTGCTGTTCCTGAGGATCAGTAATGCATTCTTACCAGGATGTCTCTGGGGGTTTCTGGCGGGAGAAATCTAGGCCGCACTGTTCGGTGAACCCGGTCCAGCAATAGTGTCATGCGATAAGTGCTGAGCTATGGTGTGGAAGAAGGTTGTGACAAATTCTGTCAGTTCATTGGGCCCCACTGACTCTGCCACTCCGCTCAGTCTGACATTGTTTCGTCGGGCCTGGTCCTCCATATCTGCCATTTTGATTAATTTGGCTTCCACATGGGCTATGATGTGTTCCAGTTTGCTCACAAGCTCATTATGGCCTCCGCATATTCCGACATTTTTTCCTCCGCATGCGAGGTCCTAGCCCCCAGGTCTTGTACCTCTTTTGTCAGTGCCCCTATAGAGGTCTGCTGGGTTTTCAGCAATTTCTCGGACATTTCGTCCAGCATGTCCTGCATGATCTCTCAACAGGCCATCGGTGCCATCTTGGGACAGCTTTGTTGGCGGCAAATTCCTTCTGTGTCCCGTTTTGGGGGTAAAGAACTGCAACTTGTCCACCTTGTCGGCATTCCACTTTGGCTTAGGGTCAGCCATGATGTTTGTTTGTAGGCCTCCTCGGCTCGGAGCCTCTAGAGCATGCGACCGCTCTTGTTCAGGTCCAGGACACACACCCCTATCCACTCTTCTTGAAGATCTGGTTAAGGGGGTTAATGCCTATGCAGAACAGCATTGGGGACATCAAATGGCATGTGGCCCATTTGATGTTCACTTGAGTTATACCACTATACGCTATCAAAACTGGAGCTGGTCATAGCTCCATCAAACGCGTTAGTAAGCTACCGGAGGGTCGAAGACGTAGAAACTAGAGAGGGACCGGGAGAAGCGACTAACTGACACCCACTCCCAGGTGGAACCCCTCACACGGCAAGTACAGCGCCTTTCCCGGAGAGTGGTTTCATTAGAAGCATGACACCGCCGGAAGTTCGTGGAGCGCCAGAGTCTGCAGGCCCAGAAGCCTTGATAGAATATGTCCTCAAGGTTATTAGGGCGATGGAAGTTAAGGGCGCAGTGAGTTGTCACCCATTGTATTAGCCTTCAGGATCAGGAAGGCGCCAACCACCCCGGTGGACGCACCCAGATAAATCATGGCAATTACCAGGGACATTGCCATGAAAACATCTATCATGGCCTGTGAAGGATCCTGTTATCTCTGTAGTACTGATCCTTGCAGCTTCTCCAGAACTCCCAATAGAATAATAACGAAGTAGTGATTATAGCTCCCAATTCCCCCAAACATGAGTCGAGACTTCATGAAGGGGTAAAGCGATCTGATTTATTGATGGCCAAACTCAGCCTTTTATGATGGTCTACCAGCAAGGAAACTCCCACAGGAGACCTTGTGGAAAACTGTGACAAAATATACAGAACCAATCAGTTTACAATACAATTATTAAACACACCCACAGTAACAGTGCAATCCCTCCCCTCTATCCTGGAGATAATTAACTTAAGTGGTTAGCTAGAACCTAATTATCTCCAGGTAGAGAAAACATGTCCTTTTTACATTTTGACAAAACTGTATTAAAATCCATAACTCATATTTGGCTGAACGTAGTCTCCATGTTCAACATACCCCCAGATAGCTTGGATCTGAGCGCACAATATAGACGAATAGCGCTCAGATCCCACGAACACAGTTCTCAATATCATCGAGTAAAGTTTTTAGTTCACCAGTTGTTCGGGAGATTGAATCCAAAAAGAATCCCATAACTGCAGCTACCTGGGGTCAGTCTAGCTCGTATAATATCAAAGTCCCGAACGGTATAGTGTTCGGGAGTTATTAACCGAATGGACGGGAACTTGGTGCGCTTCAGCGGTGTGCGGCTAAATAAGTGTCCGAAAACAGATCCAGAGAGTCGACGACCATCTACCGCTGAGCGTTCAACGGTTTAAAATGGCGACCGCCACGTGTTCGGCAACACGGACCACCAAGCCTTTCATCAATTATCTTGCGGTTAACCGCAAGGTCGGGGGGGTAAATGAGCTGCACACGACCCTGATGGGAGGTCGGGTGGTTCGGGAGTTTGTTCAGCTCTTTTACAAATACGAAATAGCCAAACACATGAATATTTAGACGAAATGCTGTTTCCCTGAGTCTGTCCAAACAGGGATTTCGTCACATGGCCCACTCCAGGAAGCTCCTCAGCTTTACCATAGACAGCTGCAGAATCACAATCTTCGACGACTTACCCTTCTCAGCCCTTATGGACAGACGCAAGTTCTTGCCTGTGAGAAAGAGGCATCAAATACCGATGGGGAGTGTCGGTTACCCTAGTGGTGCAGCGGGAGGATGCGGTCCATATCCTTTCAACCTTGGAAGACCCAGTGGTATTTTTGAAGAGCCTCCAGTTGCGGCCAGTACAACATGGAAAGAGAGGGCAGGTTGTGACTCAAAAGGCTACCAGCCCTAGTGCGGAGTGGGAGCTCGTACCCAAAACAGCAGCAGATGTACAATCCCTACTGCAGGGCCCCCTCACAGGACTCACAACATTAAAAAAAATGACCGGTTGGCAAGCCTTAGCAACAACCCTACTGGCACATACTATATGCCATTATACAACCCCAGAGCCTGGCCTGATGATCAGTCACTATGACTGTTACCTTAGTCATGTTTAATGCTAGACTTAAAAGCTTTCTTATAATATCCCACAAGCATAATTTGTGCATAATATTTAGCTTTTTCTTTAATTGCTTTGATCCTATTGTATTGTACAGCATTACAAAACTCTGTGGTTTTGTCCACAGCTAAATAAAGAATAAAAAAATAAAAATCTTCTAGCCATCATATTTGCTCTTACAAGGACCTGCTGCCTATCCAAGAATTCCTATTGTACTGCAAAATTCATTTTAACGGGGTACTCATAATATATAGACTATTTTGGACTATTTCTAAGACTGTTTTATGTACCCACACCTACTGTATATTATTAATAATAGCACTTTTTTGTCACTCCTGTACTTTTGTGGGGCAGCAATTTTTTTCTTTGCTGTTCTTGTTGATCCCCTGAAGGGTTTAGAATTATCCCCTTCTTTTGGTTTGCTGCCTTCATTTTGATTAATTAGTGTTAAACCTGTTCCCTTTTTTCCTGTATTGTCCTGGAATTGGTTTCTAGAGTTTTTTTCCACATGCCCATAGAGTTCTTGATGAAGAACTCATTGTCTTGTATGTATATATATATATATATATATATATATATATTTATATATATATTAGTTATATAGCGCCAGCAAATTCCGTAGCGCTGTAAATATACATACACAAACACACACACTATATGGTCAAAAGTATTACTATAAACGGTTTAACATAGAACCTGGGATTTTCTTTACATGTTTTTTCTCAGCAGAAGGCTACAACTTGGCAACGATCTGAAATGCTGGGTGATTAATCAATTTACTCTCCACATGCGCTGTCATGTGCTGGTGTAATTTACTGCTTTGCCAACTATCCACCTGGCCCAGCATTAAAGCGGTTAACTGGACATATTCTTTTTGCAGCCACACCAAGGCTAGACCGGGTGCCCTGCCTTTCCACTGGCAGTGGATGAGGTAATGCACGGAATATGGAAAACTCATTCTGTTTCTCCAGACTCATGCGATGCTTGTATGGTTTTAGCAATATGTCAGACAAACTCTAGTATCCTTTTATTTTTGAACCCCTAAAACAACCTGTAACAATTCATTTCTATCAGGACCCTGATTACTGTAAGTAAACTGATGCCAGTTATATGAATATATAAATGGGTGGTTAAAAAAATTAATTTCATTTTTTCAGAGAAAATTTTATATATATATATATATATATATATATATATATATATATATAAAATCAAGAGGGATGTATTTACCTGAACATGCACACATTATAAGGGTTTAAAATGAAAGATAAAGCATTTTTATTGGGGGTGCTTCCCACCTCATGCTCTGGGCCGTGTACAAAAATAACTACTGGATCCCTTTGAAATCTTTACTTTTGCATTAATCTAAACAGCCTGAACTGTGGGTCTGATCTTGTTAAGTATTCCTGTGATACTGCTTTGTGACATTTGTTAGTGATTTATCTGGAAAGGTTAATGAAATAATGAAATGCATGCTCTGTCTACAGGCAGCTTTAACCAGTAGTGTTAGGCAAAAGTTACCCAACATTTCCCTCTGGAATAATGGGGGTTAATAAGGGATGGTATGGAGTTAAGAGGGCTGGGAGAAAAGTTATCGCGAGGACTCACAGGAGTTTTTGACCGAATCTAGTAATCAAGTCAAAGCAAACCGATTTCACTGCCCAGCAACACAACCGCTTCCAATTTTCTCACTGCTGGATTTCCGGATTGACCTCAATTCCCCCCTCGCCATTCCCGTCTGAACCCCATTCTGACATTTCTGTCAAAATATTTTTCCACATCCTGTTAAGAAACCACTTTGCAGATTGTGTCTCTTGCTGAGGTCACTCTGCAGCTGCTCTATTTCTGTTTTAATTGTCAAATTTATCCGAGACAACACGACTGAGCCATTAAGCACATATACACTGCGTTATATAGTCTACTTAAGCACATTAATCTCCTCGAGTGAGGCTCTGTACATTAAAAGAGTCATGCTCTGCCTGGTGCAGACCCTTTCATTACAGTAGCTGTACTGTTCTCAACATCATTCTTTCCAACCTGGCATTACTTAACGGTGTTAAAAATCTAGGGAAGAATCCTGTAAACTGCATATGATTTGTGTTAGAATGCAGGAATTTTAAAAAGTTTTTTGACCACAAATTCTCGGAAAAAGTGAGATAACTTATTGAAGAAAAAAAAAAAAGATCAAATTACATAAAGAATATTATCCAGAAGATCTTAACTTTTATTGATGAGGACCCAAATGATGCACAAGTTATTCTTCAGTTAAATCAGCTCAATGATCCGTTCTCCCAATATAATGTAATATATACTAAAATTAATTCTGTAAAACCTCTGTATTAGAATATTCCCAGAAACAGAGGAGTCTCTGTTACACTTGAGAAGGCAGGGCCACTACAGTAAACAGATTATTAGTTATAGTTTCAAGAAGCCTTTTCCCACCACTAAGTACATCCTAAAATACCATGGGCATATTAAGAATAATTGCATATGGTATACTGATTGTTAAGTATATTGGCAATATCGTGGAAACATATATAGTCAATGTTTTTATTGAAAGGTATTCAACATATTAATACACAAACATTTTAAACGAAAACAGAAAACTAAAAAGAGGGATAAAAGGGGGTAAAATATCCATCCAAATTCTCATAATCAAACAATGTGATCATTACAAACAATAAACCATAGCACAATTAACAAAACAGTATTGGGAATAATAAAGGTATAATGTTTAGTACTTAACATACCGTTTATACTCGAGTATAAGTCGAGACCCCTAATTTTTCCACAAAAAACTGGGAAAACTTATTGACTTGAGTATAAGCCTAGGGTGGGAAATGGAGCAGATGAGCGGGAGAGACCGGAGAACACCCACACCGCACCGGAGAACAGGTAAGTGGGACCAGTGGCGTACACATAACCCATGGGGCCCCGGTGCGAAACTGATCCACGGGCCCATCCCCTCCCTCTTTCCCCCCTCTAACTCTCCCCCCCCGACAGACACACACACATACAGAGACACACACACAGATACATACACACACGACACATACATACAAAGACACATACATACAGACAAGACACACATACAAACAAACAAACACAAAGACAGGCACACATACATACAGACAGACACACACACATACAAAGACACATACACACACACACAAGACATACATACAAAGACATATACAAACAGACAGGCACACATACATATTACAGACAGATAGACACAGACACATACATACAAACAAACAAACACACACATAATATTTAAGTCACCCCCTGTTTCCTACCTATGTGCAGGAGGGTGACTTTCCCTGGGGTCCAGTGGTGGCTCAGGTTAATGGGAGTCAGAGTTACCACTCTGACTCCCTGGTCTTCCTCCCGCGCGTGCTCTCAGTGATAGCTGGGAGGAGTGACGTGCAGTCACTTCCTCCAGGCAGTTATGATCTCATCACAGGGGGCCCAGTCGCGCTGTTTAAGCGCCCAGTGCTGACCGGGACTCCTGACAATCCATCTCCATCAGGTGGCCCTGACAGCAAGGGCCACCCAATGGACCCCTTGGACGTCAGCCCTGGCGGTTTGCCGCGTGGGCCGCAAATGATGTAGTGGGACCCTCACACGAGTATAAGCCGAAAATATGCTGAAAAAGTCGGTTTATACTCGAGTGTATACGGTAATTATAAAATTGAGTGATTAATTGTAGGTCTAAATTATAAGGAATGTGTATGCTTACTTCACAACGTATTTTCTCCCCATTATCATTTGTCTTAATGTATAATTCCCCTCTAGATTGTAAGCTTGCATACACTGAAAAGCTTTCTGGATTAGACCAATACATAAGAATTACTAAATAAATCTCATTTTGCGCCCAGACCATGGTGTAACAACTGACCTTATAAAACACATAGATATATATATATATATGGCTTTATTATTTAAAAATCCTTTTTCCTTCATATTTAAAAAGAAGTGGTGTTAGAAATATTTCACAAGGCATATTGTGTTTCCAAATACCAAACGGTATGGTGGGTGACATCATGCCATGCATTAGAAGAATTGTTCTGCATGTTGTGACTGACACCATGCACAGCGAGAGCCCATAATCTACATACCTTCCCAACATTGGAAGGTATTACACTCCTGAGGAGAAGCGGCTATTTGTGGCTGCAGTATTTAAGTCAGTCCCCCTCCCAATAGTGAATTCCCAGAAGAGGGGCTGGGGAGACAGAGACAGGGTGATTCTGTCTCCCCAGCTCTTCTCTCAGTACACATTTTCCAGATAGAGGTTGAATTATTCATTTCAGTTTGGTTTTGTATTTGTTGTGTTGTTCCCACCAATATTGGGCAGATTAGGACATGCTTCCCTAATATTAAAGGGCCACTATAGGCACCCAGACCATTTCAGCTCAATGAAGTGGTCTGGGTGCCAGGTTCCCCTAGTTCCAACCCTGCAGCTGAAAACATAGCAGTTTCAGTGAAACTGATATGTTTACACTACAGGGTTAATCCAGCCTCTAGTGACTGTCTATCTGACAGCCACTAGAGGTGCTTCCGCGATTTACACTGAGTAAATCATAATTATTTGACGCTGGACGTCCTAGCGGAGTCCAGCATCAAATAAGATCCCTATAGGAAAGCATTGAGTAATGCTTTCCTATTGGTGGGTTTGAATGCGCGCCTCTGGCCACGCATGTGCATTCGGCTTCACTTATTACATAGTTACATAGCTGAAAAGAGACTTGCGTCCATCAAGTTCAGCCTACCTCACATTTGTTTTTTGCTGTTGATCCACTTGGGAGCTGACATCAGCGGGGGAGGAGAGGTCACCAGCGCCGAGGGAGCCTGGCTTTGGATTAAGGTAAGTCGATGAATGGGTTTTAACCCCTTCAGCGCCGAGGGAGGGGGGCACTCCAAGAGCACATAGTGCCAGGAAAATGGGTTTGTTTTTCTGGCACTATAGGATCCCTTTAAGTGAATCATAACCCTAACACTAGGCTTTCCTTAACCCTAATTTTATAAATCTTGTAACAAACAATACAGAACACTGAAGTTTGTAATATGGAAAAATAGTGCCATATCATTGCTTATTATGACAATGATATCAAATACAGTATTATATAATGTTATACATAAAAAAAATATTTTATTTACATTTATTTTTTTGGTGAGAAGAAATAAAAGAAAAGAAATGTCTGAGTGTGCAGCTTTTAAACACAGACGGAAACATCACCGAGATTTAACATGCAGATAAAGAACTGCCTGACTCACAGTCACCCATCTCTGGGAAGGTCGGACAAGGTTGTTCTACTAAAGGGCCCCGAGTTAAAAGGACCATGACGGAATGCTGAGCATTTTCCAACAAACCCACAGGATTAATGACAATATAAACAGCTTCTTCATGGCCACATGAAATATGCTGAATGTGGATGAACCTCAGTTATCATAATCACATTATAAATAGTCAAAGCTCCACAACTTTTTAAGCAAATATTTGATCCATGTGTTAGGTAGAAAAGACACAGGTCAGCATTGTTAAGACATGGTTACCCTTGTTTATTATATAAAGCACTTGAAATTCCCAAAAGTTAAAAAAAAAAAGTGGCAGAATAAGCACAATAACCACTACATTTTGTAGTGCTTATGGTAGAATTGCTTATGGTGTTATTATCATTTAGGAGTCAAATTCTATTCAAGTTGTTTCAACAAAATGGGGGTTGTGAGTCACCACATGTGGCCTGGCCCCATGCTCCCCCATCGCTAATGTGGAAGTTCTAATTTGACATTAACAATATCAATTTCTTCCATATTTAAAGGACATTGATAGACTATGTCAGCTGATGGGCAGAGCCTATCACTGCTGTCCAAACATGGTGGGAAAAGACACTGTAACAGGCAATGAGTACTTCACAGACTCCAAGTTTAATTGTTTGTTGTATCACAAATAGAATTATAAACAATCAAATCAACCTTTGTGGACATGTAACGTGATAATTTTTGGCCATTAATATAACAAGCATTGCATTGTCTGAAAATTGAATAGCAAGTCTATTAGGAATTAGTTCCTCAAATTAAATTCCAGTCTTGGAGTTTTTTTACCACAAATTCTTGGAAAAAGTAAGATAACTTATTGAAGAAAAAAAAAAAGATCAAATTACATAAAGAATATTATCCAGAAGATCTTAACTTTTATTGATGAGGACCCAAATTATGCACAAGTTATTCTTCAGTTAAATCAGCTCAATGATCCGTTCTCCCAATATAATGTAATATATACTAAAACTAATTCTGTTAAACCTCTGTATTAGAATATTCAGAGAAACAGAGGAGTCTCTGTTACACTTGAGAAGGCAGGGCCACTACAGTAAACAGATTATTAGTTATAGTTACAAGAAGCCTGTACCCACCACTAAGTACACCCTAAAATACCATGGGCATATTAAGAATAATTGCATATGGTATACTGATTGTTAAGTATATTGGCAATATTGTGGAAACATATATAGTCAATGTTTTTATTGAAAGGTATTCAACATATTAATACACAAACATTTTAAACGAAAACAGAAAACAAAAAAGAGGGATAAAAGGGGGTAAAATATCCATCCAAATTCTCATAATCAAACAATGTGATCATTACAAACAATAAACCATAGCACAATTAACCCCTTCAGGACGGAGTCAATAGTGCACATTCTGATCAAAACAAAACGTAAACAAAAACTGGAATTTGCGCTATATGTCTGTCCAACTGTAATTCACCGCGGTCACATTAAGTGCACCCACACTTATTATATATCATTTTGTTCAGGAGAAACAGGGCTTTAATTTATCATTAACTATTCATATATGGAACATAATTTATTATGAATAAAATTTTAAAAAAGTGAGAAAATAAGATTTAAAAAAAAAAATTGTATTTCCGTCTGACATTTTAGCTGTTAATGTCATAATACTGTTAGGTATTACTGCAAAAAATGCACATATTTGTAATCAGCGATGTCTCTTGAGTACAACAGTACCCCCCATTAACAGGGTTTATGGTGTTTTGGAAAGTTACAGGGTCAAATATAGAACCATCCTTTTTCAAATTGAAATTTGCCAGATTAGTAATGTTACCTTTGAGACGGTGTGGTAGCCCAGGAATGAGAATTACCCCCATAATGGCATACCATTTGAAAAAGTAGACAACCCAAGGTATTGAAAGTGGGGTATGTTTAGTCTTTTTTAGTAGCCACTTAGTCACAAACACTGGCCAAAGTTAGCGTTCATATTTGTTTTTGTGTGAAAAAAGCAAAAAACTAATATTTGGCCAGTGTTTGTGACTAAGTGGCTACTAAGAAAGACTGGACATACCCCACTTGCAATACCTTGGGTTGTCTACTTTTGCAAATGGTATGCCATCATGGGGGTAATTCTCATTCCTGGGCTACCATACGCTCTCAAAGGCAACATAACCAATCTGGCAAATTTCAATGTCAAAAAAAATGAAATGCAAGCCTTATATGTGACTCTCTGACATTCCAAAACACCATAAAACCTGTACATGGGGGGTACTGTTATTCTCGGGAGACTTCACTAAACACAAATATTAGCGTTTTAAAACAGTAAAACATATTACAACAATAATATAGTCCATAAAAGTGCCGTTCGTTTGTAAAAAATGCAAAAAACGTCACTTTTACTTAAAATATCATCGTTTTAATACAATTTATCATTTTGAAACACTAATATTTGAGTTCAGCAAAATCTCCCGAGTAAAACAGTACCCCCTATGTACAGGTTCTATGGTGTCTTGGAGAGTTACAGGGTCAAATATAGTGCTTGCGAATTAAATTCTCTGCACTTTCTCCCTGTGTTGTCAGGCATGTCAATCAAATTTTAATTAATCAAATCACATAATTACGTTAAAAGATTACTTAAATATACACGTAGAATTTTAATATATATGCATTTATAGGTATTTAAATTCTACGTGTATACTAATGTAATCTTTTATGTAATTATATGTATTTATCTATATATATATATTTGCGGTTATTTGTATTTTATATATACATAGATATATATAGAATGTCATTCTAAGTGTATTTTGTTACCAATATATATATTAATAACAAAATACAGTTAGAATGAAATTACACATGAATATGTAATTTATATTAAATTGTTTCAATATTTTATTTATTTATTATTGTAATTATACGTGTATATATATATATATATAATATATGTGTATATATCTAATATATATATAATATATATACATATATATATATATATATATATATATATATATGTAACGTCATTTTAAGTGTATTTTAATACTAATATATGTACTTATATTAATATTAAAATACATTACGTATGAAATTACATATATATAATATGTATATATATTATATATATAATAGATATACATATATTATATATATAAAAATACTTTTAATTCATTTTAAACATGTTTAATATTTTTTTTTATTACTTCCAACCAGCAGGGGGACTGTCTGACATTTTAAACAGTCCCCCTGCTGGCAGATCCACAGCCAGCTATAGGGGGCCATGTGATCGCTACTTAAGAGCGATCACATGGCCCCCGTGGGCCTCATTTGCCAGGGGAGGGCTGCCTGAGCTGTCAGACAGCCCTCCAGAAGAGGATCGCGACAGAGGTGAGTAATTGGTGGCTCCTGGGGGCTTAAGCCGTTAGAGCGTTCAATGCCGCCGCAACGGCTTTAAAGCCCTTTAAATGCGGGACAGCATAGAACGCCGTAACGGCGTTAAGGGGTTAACAAAACAGTATTAGGAATAATAAAGGTATAATGTTTAGTACTTAACATACCGTATATACACGAGTATAAGCAGACACAAATATAAGCCGAGGCACCTAATTTTACCACAAAAAACTGGGAAAACTTAGTGACTCGAGTATAAGCCTAGGGTGGGAAATGCAGCAGATGAGCGGGAGAGACCGGAGAACACCCACACTACACCGGAGAACGGGTAAGTGGGACCAGTGGCGTACACATAACCCATGGGGCCCCGGTGCGAAACTGATTCACAGGCCCACCCCCTCCCTCTTTCCCCCCTCTAACTCTCCCCCCCGACAGACACACACACATACAGAGACACACACGACACATACATACAAACAGACAGGCACACATACATACAGACAAGACACACATACATACATACATACAAACAAACAGACAGACAGGCACACATACATACAGACAGACACACAAGACACACATACACAGACACACACACTCTAACTCTCCCCCCCGACAGACACACACACATACAGAGACACACACGACACATACATACAAACAGACAGGCACACATACATATTACAGACAGATAGACACAGACACATACATACAAACAAACAAACAAACACACACACACACACATAATACTTAAGTCACCCCCCTGTTTCCTACCTATGTGCAGGAGGGTGACTTTCCCTGGGGTCCAGTGGTGGCTCAGGTTGATGGGAGTCAGAGTTACCACTCTGACTCCCTGGTCTTCCTCCCGCGCGTGCTCTCAGTGATAGCTGGGAGTAGTGACGTGCAGTCACTTCCTCCCAGGAGTTATGATCTCATCACAGGGGGCCCGGTCACGCTGTTAAAGCGCCCAGCGCTGACCGGGCCTCCTGACAGTCCATCTCCATCAGGTGGCCCTGACAGCAAGGGCCACCCAATGGACCCCTTGGACGTCAGCCCTGGCGGTTTGCGCGTGGGCCGGGGCCGCAAATGATGTAGTGGGACCCTCACACGAGTATAAGCCGAGGGGGGCTTTTTCAGCATAAAAAATATGCTGAAAAAGTCGGCTTATACTCGAGTGTATACGGTAATTATAAAATTGAGTGATTAATTGTAGGTCTAAATTATAAGGAATGTGTATGCTTACTTCACAACATATTTTCTCCCCATTATCATTTGTCTTAATGTATAATTCCCCTCTAGATTGTAAGCTCACTAGCAGAGTTCTCTTCTCCTTTGGTAATTATACAAACACAGGATAAATAGCTAGACACGCTGGAACAAAGGTTATCTTTGCATACACTGAAAAGCTTTCTGGATTAGACCAATACATAAGAATTACTAAATAAATAAATCTAATTTTGCGCCCAGACCATGGTGTAACAACTGACCTTATAAAACACATAGATATATAAATATATATATGGCTTTATTATTTAAAAATCCCTTTTCCTTCATATTTAAAAAGAAGTGGTGTTAGAAATATTTCACAAGGCATATTGTGTTTCCAAATACCAAACGGTATGGTGGGTGACATCATGCCATGCACTAGAAGAATTGTTCTGCATGTTGTGACTGGCACCATGCACAGCGAGAGCCCATAATCTACATACCTTCCCAACATTGGAAGGTATTACACTCCTGAGGAGAAGCGGCTATTTGTGGCTGCAGTATTTAAGTCAGTCCCCCTCCCAATAGTGAATTCCCAGAAGAGGGGCTGGGGAGACAGAGACAGGGTGATTCTGTCTCCCCAGCTCTTCTCTCAGTACACATTTTCCAGATAGAGGTTGAATTATTCATTTCAGTTTGGTTTTGTATTTGTTGTGTTGTTCCCACCAATATTGGGCAGATTAGGACATGCTTCCCTAATATTAAAGGGCCACTTTAGGCACCCAGACCATTTCAGCTCAATGAAGTGGTCTGGGTGCCAGGTCGCCTAGTTCCAACCCTGCAGCTGAAAACATAGCAGTTTCAGTGAAACTGCTATGTTTACACATCAGGGTTAATCCAGCCTCTAGTGACTGTATACTTGACAGCCACTAGAGGTGCTTCCGCGATAAACACTGAGTAAATCGTACTTATTTGACGCTGGACATCCTCGCGGAGTCCAGCATCAAATAAGATCCGTATAGGAAAGCATTGAGTAGAGCTTACCTATGGGTGGGTTTGAATGCGTGCGCCTCGGGCCACGCATGTGCATTCGGCTCCACTCGGGAGCTGACATCAGCGGGGGAGGAGAGGTTACCAGCGCCGAGGGAGCCTGGGCCTTGATTAAGGTAAGTGGCTGAAGGGGTACACTCCAAGAGCCCATAGTGCCAGGAAAACGGGTTTGTTTTTCTGGCACTATAGGATCCCTTTAAGTGAATCATAACCCTAACACTAGCCTTACCTTAACAATAATTTTATAAAATCTTGTAACAAACAATACAGAACACGGAAGTTTGTAATATGGAAAAATAGTGCCATATCATTGCTTATTATAACAATGATATCAAATACAGTATTATATAATGTTATACATAAAAAAAATATTTTATTTACATTTATGTTTTTGGTGAGGAGAAGTGAGGAGAGTGTGCAGCTTTTAAACATAGACGGAAACATCACCGAGATTTAACATGCAGATAAAGAACTGGCTGACTCACAGTCACCCATCTCTGGGAAGGTCAGACAAGGTTGTTCTACTGAAGGGCCCCGAGTTAAAAGGACCATGACGGAATGCTGAGCATTTTCCAGCAAACCCACAGGATTAATGACAATATAAACAGCTTCTTCATGGCCACATGAAATATGCTGAATGTGGATGAACCTCAGTTATCATAATCACATTATAAATAGTCAAAGCTCCACAAATTTTTAAGCAAATATTTGATCCATGTGTTAGGTAGAAAAGACACAGGTCAGCATTGTTAAGAAATGGTTGCCCTTGTTTATTATATAAAGCACTTGAAATTCCCAAAAGTAAAAAAAAAAAGACAGTTAAAGTGGCAGAATAAGCACAATAACCACTACATTTTGTAGTGCTTATGGTAGAATTGCTTATGGTGTTATTATCATTTAGGAGTCAAATTCTATTCAAGTTGTTTCAACAAAATGGGGGTTGTGAGTCACCACATGTGGCCTGGTCCCATGCTCCCCCATAGCCAATGTGGAAGTTCTAATTTGACATTAACAATATCAATTCCTTCCATATTTAAAGGACATTGATAGACTGAGTATGTCAACTGATGGGCAGAGCCTATCACTGCTGTCCAAACATGGTGGGAAAAGACACTGTAACAGGCAATGAGTACTTCACAGACCCCAAGTTTAATTGTTTGTTGTATCGGAAGTTGTGACCACAAATAACATTGTAAACAATCAAATCAACCTTTGTGGACATGTAACGTGATCATTTTTGGCCATTAATATAACAAGCATTGCATTGTCTGAAAATTGAATAGCAAGTCTATTAAGAATTAGTTCCTCAAATTAAATTCCAGTCTTGGAATCTCAATATTGTCACATATTGACAAAGACCCTTTCAGGGGTCGAAACATTGCGGTGTCTCACTTGTCCCAATAAATACATTTGAAGATACTTGGAGTGCCCGGATCATCTTTCTACCACTGGATTCTCAATATAGCCAACTGAGGATCTCTTGGGAGATTTGCTTGGATAATCTCAAAGTGTATTCATTTTTAGTTACCAACCTACCTCTGATGGACAAAAAATTAAATTCCGCATTTTATATTTTATGACTTCATCTGGCGAAATCCATTACTATCAGGGTTATTCACTAAACGGAGAATTCAAAAGTTATTCATTGAAAATGTTCAATGGATATACAAAGCATGCCAATAGAAGGAGCAAACCAATAAAACGACCAAACCAATAAAACGAGTTCATAGTCTAAATGATTAGTCTTTAATATTTGGAGGCTACAGGCAATTTCCTGCACAATATACATGTGTCCCTTTTGCAAGAACAGGGTAAAATTATTTTGTTCCTGATGCTTGCATTTTGTCTCTTACAAAAGCAGGTTTAGGGTGATGTAATAAAAGGCATTCCTCTGGACAGGCTATCTCAACACCATACATGCTGCCATTTAGCTCCAGGTGTCTTTTTAGACTAGATCTGATGGAGTGGAACATCCTCCTGCATTTTCCAACGCTCTATAAATATGCTCTTAGTGCGCAGTATGTTTGAGCAAACTACTACAGTCGCAGGGTAAAGAAAAGATGTCAAAAAGCTGGTAGTTATTGTGCTTCCTTCTACATTTAAACAATATTAGGAAGTTCTTTACATGAAAGGAATTTCTGAAACTCTCGTCTATGTAGCCTCCCTAACACCTCCCTCCCTTTTTCACCTCTTAAGGTGTCGCCATGTACTAAACTGGAGCATCGTTCTCCAATTGCTACTCGTTTGCCCTTTGTTCTGCAATCTCCAAGATTTTTCAACCAATTTACAAAGTAGATTCACTATTTGCCTCTCTGCTCTCTTTAAAGAAGCCATCAAACTAGAAATCTCCTTAATCCAACTATATTTCTAATACATGGGCTTTTCTGTGTCCAACTGACTTTTTAAAGCCCACAAAATACTGCATGAAATACAATGCAAATTGCTGATTATATACCTCTATCTAACTCTGCTACATATTTCCATCTAAGCCTTTTTTTGATTAAACAGTCTGATTTTCTTGTCAATTTTCCCCAATTGCAGGCTTATTAGATAACCTGCATTGTTAGTAACAATAACAAAGGGTAAAGTATATTACAGATCCGGGGGATCCTGTGAATTCGGTTCATATACACTTCAGACCAAGGGTGCCCAAAAGATAGATCCCCAGAAGTTGTAGAACTACAAATCCCATAAGGCTTTGCATACCTTTAGAATGACAAAGCATTGTGGAAACTGTAGTTTTAAACCATCTGGGGATCTACCTTTTGGGCACCACTGCTTTGTAAGCTCATTTGAGCAAGATCCTCACTGAATTCTGTTCATGTAAGTGAAACCTAAGATTTTGAATTGACTTGTACATCTTGTCCACTTATTGTACAATACTTTATAAGGCATGAATATTTTATGTAGAATAGTTTTGTCTTTATTAAAATAATACTTTAAGCACCAAAACAACTTTAGCTCAATTAGACATTTTTTTTGTATACAGATCTAGACCAGTTTCACTGCTCAATTCTTTGCCATTTAGGAGTTCATCCACTTTTGTTTCTCAACATGCAGCACAAGCCACAACTCCCCTGGCTGTATCTCACACAACCTGCACGAAAAATAAATGGTTTCATCTTCAAATAAATCTGACAGTACAGTGTGTTTACTTTAGAAGTTTGGTTTTATCTCCTTCTCTGTAAATTTAACTTTAATGACACACCTTCTGGCTCTAGCAAGCTAGCTGCTAATACAGGAGGTAATAAATTCTAATGTTTAAACTTCCTTTATTGCACAGTCTGTTTAATTTAAATGTCTCTTGAATTAAGTGTTTAGGAAGGCTGTACAAGTCACATGCAGGGAAGTGTGCCTAGGGATGCATAAACAAAGTGATTTAACTCCCAAATGGCATAAAAATGAGCAGTGACACTACAGGAGCATGGTCCACACATCAAAACTGCTTAATTATGCTAACATTGTTTTGGTGCTTATATTGTCCCTTTAAATATGTGTAGCAGTAGGTTGACTATTCATGATTTTTTTTATTTTAAACATTTTATTTTATTGATCACCAATTTGTATTATCTGCTCACTGTCTTCCATTAAACTGTAAGCTATAAAGAGTAGGGACTACATTCATTATTTTCAGATAACATTCCAAACAACGGTTATTTTAACTCCTGTACAGAACTTCCTTGAACTGAAAAGGACATAAGTCCAACTTAATCCACATAGTTGTTGTGCCACCTCTGGGACTCTAAGCAGTAACTCCAACCGCAGTTGGAAAAGATGTAGAAGACGATGATTAAATGTGGGATCTATAATTGGTGACTTATATTGGGATATAGATAATCAGACAGTGACTTGCATTGGTATTTGTATATATATTTATAATTAGACAGCAATGGAATAAGCGAGTGAAAGTCTCTAGTAATAACTTTCACTGGAATGTTACAGTGAGGGGAAAAAAGTATTTGACCCCTGCTGATTTTGAACGTTTGTCCACTGACAAAGAAATGATCAGTCTATAATTGTAATGGTAGGTGTATTTTAACAGTGCGAGACAGAATTACAAAAAAAATAAAAAATCTGAAAACCGCATATCAAAAAAGTTATAAATTGATTTGCATGTCAATGAGTGAAATAAGGGTTTGATCCCCTATCAATCAGAAAGATTTCTGGCCCCCAGGTGTCTTTTATAGAGGTAACGAGCTGAGATTAGGAGCACTCTCTTAAAAGGAGTGCTCCTAATCTCAGCTCTTTACCTGTATAAAAGACGCCTGTCCACAGAAGCAATCAATAAATCATATTCCAAACTTTCCACCATGGCCAAGACCAAAGAGCTGTCCAAGGATGTCAGGGACCAGATTGTAGACCTACACAAGCTGGAATGGGCTACAAAACCATTGCCAGGCAGCTTGGTGAAAAGGTGACAACAGTTGGTGCGATTATTCGCAAATGGAAGAAACACAAAATAACTGTCAGTCTCCCTCGGTCTGGTGCTCCATGCAAGATCTCACCTTGTGGAGTTTCAATGATCATGAGGGTGGTGAGGAATCATCCCAGAACTACAAGGGAGGATCTTGTTAATGATCTCAAGGCAGCTGGGACCATAGTCACCAAGAAAACAATTGGTAACACACTACGCCGTGAAGGACTGAAATCCAGCAGCGCCCGCAAGGTCCCCCTGCTCAAGAAAGCACATGTACAGGCCCGTCTGAAGTTTGCCAATGAACATCTGAATGATTCAGTGGAGAACTGAGTGAAAGTGTTGTGGTCAGCTAAGACCAAAATTGATTTCTTTGGCATCAACTCAACTCGCCATGTTTGGAGGAGGAGGAATGCTGCCTCGCACCCCAAGAACACCGTCCCCACCATCAAACATGGAGGTGGAAACATTATGCTTTGGGGGTGTTTTTCTGCTAAAGGGACTTGACAACTGCACCGCATCAAAGGGACGATGGACGGGGGCCATGTACTGTAAAAACTTGGGTGAGAACCTCCTTCCCTCAGCCAGGGCATTGAAAATGGATGGTGGATGGTTATTCCATCATGACAATGACCAAAAACACACAGCCAAGGCAATAAAGGAGTGGCTCAAGAAGAAGCACATTAAGGTCCTGGAGTGGCCTAGCCAGTCTCCAGACCATAATCCCATATAAAATCTGTGGAGGGAGCTGAAGGTTCGAGTTGCCAAACGTCAGCCTCAAAACCTTAATGACTTGGAGAGGATCTGCAAAGAGGAGTGGGACAAAATCCCTCCTGAGATGTGTGCAACCCTCGTGGCCAAATACAAGAAATGTCTGACCTCTGTGATTGCAACAAGGGTTTTACAATAAAGTACAAAGAGATCAAATACTTATTTCACTCATTGACATGCAAATCAATTTATAACTTTTTTGACATGCGTTTTTCTTGATTTTTTTTTTGTTATTCTCTCACTGCACCACAATTAACACCAGCTGTAATTAAGGAAGTCTCATATATATGTGTTGTATTTTCAGTGTATAGTATACTTGCACCTGAGGAAGACCTCATTGAGGCTCACAAGAGAATGATCACCGCATTATGATTGCACAATAGGAAGTGGTGCCGGAGAAGTGGCGGAAGTGACGTGACAGGACCCGGGAACACGGCATCGGAAATGACGTAGCGCAAGAAGAAATGCATGGACGAATGACTAGTTCTGTATGGTTGGGAGGGCATAGGTTATAGTCATGAACCCGGAAATGGCGCCATATTGGGGGTGGCGAACCATATCCGGCCATGACCATATTTGGAAGTGGGAGGGAATTTTACACCACAATTAACACCAGCAGTAATTAAGGAAGTCTCATATGTATGTGTTATATTTTCAGTGTATAGTATACCTGCACCTGAGTAAGACCTTACAGAGGTTAAAAAGCGTTGTGCTTTTATTTTTATTTTTTATTTGATATATTGAAGTTTAAATAAATATTCTTAATGCCTGTCACCTGGGATCCTGGAATCTTTGTTGCTGATACTACCAAGCTCCTTAGTTCCTGTTGGTGTGACTGTCCAATGTTGCTTTCTACTTATCTCCTGGAGAGAGATGAAACGCTCTATAAGTTCTGAGCCAACTTTTAATAGGCTCAAAAAATTGTCAGTTTACAGACTACTCCTACTTATTATATTTCGTATAAATACAGATTACACTATGTGTATGTATATCTATTTTATATAGGTTAAAGAATCATTTCAAATGAAGAACCTGTGTTATATATGTTTATATATCTCATAGGGTAAATTCATTCCTATATATGTGCGCTAAATCACTTTACTTGTTTATATGATCACGTGTTTTTAAGTGTAATATAGTGACATTGCACTGTATAATCACGTTTTTAAGTGTAATATAGTGTAATATAGTGACATTGCACTTGGTGATTTCTAGCAGCACCAATCACTTTTTCCCCAAATTCAGCGCTGCTCTATCTTTTATATACTTGGTAACACTGGCTGTAAATAACAATTATCCTGACTGGAGGACACCAATGCACCCAGGGCTACCCGACTCGAGGTTCCTCACGGCTGAGCCGTCCAAATCGAGGCCTGCGGTATAAACGAGTGGGAGCTGAGGAGAGACGTCTGTTTCACGGTTCTCTGACTCACACAATGCTACCAACCCCCCCCCCACCCCCATACCCCTGGCCAGTGGGGCATATCCTGGTCCCCACAGAGTACTCACCTCAACACTGCTGAGAAGTGGATTGTCAAGGGCATCCAGCGACAAAAACCTTACGGCTGTCTACACGTGGCTTACAACTTAAGATGGCCGCCGGCATGACATCCACGACATGGGCCCACCTCGAGGAGCACATTGAGAGAGCCTTTAAACTCCTATGGTCTCGATTACATGCAATCGAAGCGAGACTTACCTCAACGGACCGCTGCAAATTAGGCCTCTGAAACACGGCCAGCAGTGATCAGCAAAGCCCCAGTACAGCCAGCTAAATGGAGAGGAGGGAAGAGGAAGATGGCACCTAGACTCCACAGATGCCACTTCAAGATCTGCCGACACCCACCAAGACCGCAGACCACAAGGGGACGTATCCCCAGGCACTGCTCACAAATCTGGGTACTTTATGCTCAGCAACGACGCCAGCTACATGCAGGAGGGTCCCAAGATTCCATCCGAACCACGGGAAACGAACTGACCAGTGAGGAGCAAGTGCTGGACTGTATCAGAGTCTGGGACTGGTGGGGTAGCTTGGAAGAGCCCCAGTATTTAATTATACCTCTGGGAGGGCTACATGGATCGGTGGGCATAGGATGATGACCCTCCTCAATACAGGACCCCACTCTCCTTAGGCCTCTAGGCCCATATGAGGCAGTATTCCTACCCCTGCACCACCTTTTCAGCCACTTTCAGTTTTGAGTGTTTTTCTAGTTTTCATTTTTAAGTTAATACTGAGACCTGTCTGTTTTGTTTTATTTATCATACGACTAATCAAGCAGTCAGTCTATACAACATCCTCTCTGAATGTTTAGGGCGATAGTGAAATGCCGAATATGTTTCTTGGGGGTACAAGATGGGGGTGTTAAAATATCTTGCAAGAGCTCTGCTTCTAAGCATATGGTTTTAAGCATAAAACGGTGTAACATTATCAGCTAAGCTCAATCTATACCTTCTCTTTACACCATACTGCCTTGATAAATCACACTGTCAGCTGTACACTCTCATCCACACTGCAACATTATGCTTACCATTATTATTAATTTGCCTACGACCATCTTAATCATAGCTATGTAAGATCTAACTTACTGTTACCAAGCAGGTCCTGTGATGTATGCTGATGTTCCTAGCCTGTTGTCTCTAAAATATAAAACTCCATCCTGGAGCATCACACGTTATTTTAAGCTTCTAGACATAATTATAAACAATGTGCAACTTCTCATGCCACTGTCAATCCTGTTAACATATATGCACACTGCTGTGGCGTTTGATGCTAAACTGTACCTACCTGCACAAAAAAAAAAAAAATTATAGACTAATCATTTCTTTGTCAGTGGGCAAACATTAAAAATCAGCAGGGGATTGAATACTTTTTTCACCTCACTGTATAGTAATATACCCAGTTATATGTCTACAGGGAGTGCAGAATTATTAGGCAAGTTGTATTTTTGAGGATTAATTTTATTATTGAACAACAACCATGTTCTCAATGAACCCAAAAAACTCATTAATATCAAAGCTGAATATTTTTGGAAGTAGTTTTTAGTTTGTTTTTAGTTATAGCTATGTTAGGGGGATATCTGTGTGTGCAGGTGACTATTACTGTGCATAATTATTAGGCAACTTAACAAAAAACAAATATATACCCATTTCAATTATTTATTATTACCAGTGAAACCAATATAACATCTCAACATTCACAAATATACATTTCTGACATTCAAAAACAAAACAAAAACAAATCAGTGACCAATATAGCCACCTTTCTTTGCAAGGACACTCAAAAGCCTGCCATCCATGGATTCTGTCAGTGTTTTGATCTGTTCACCATCAACATTGCGTGCAGCAGCAACCACAGCCTCCCAGACACTGTTCAGAGAGGTGTACTGTTTTCCCTCCTTGTAAATCTCACATTTGATGATGGACCACAGGTTCTCAATGGGGTTCAGATCAGGTGAACAAGGAGGCCATGTCATTAGATTTTCTTCTTTTATACCCTTTCTTGCCAGCCACGCTGTGGAGTACTTGGACGCGTGTGATGGAGCATTGTCCTGCATGAAAATCATGTTTTTCTTGAAGGATGCAGACTTCTTCCTGTACCACTGCTTGAAGAAGGTGTCTTCCAGGAACTGGCAGTAGGACTGGGAGTTGAGCTTGACTCCATCCTCAACCCGAAAAGGCCCCACAAGCTCATCTTTGATGATACCAGCCCAAACCAGTACTCCACCTCCACCTTGCTGGCGTCTGAGTCGGACTGGAGCTCTCTGCCCTTTACCAATCCAGCCACGGGCCCATCCATCTGGCCCATCAAGACTCACTCTCATTTCATCAGTCCATAAAACCTTAGAAAAATCAGTCTTGAGATATTTCTTGGCCCAGTCTTGACGTTTCAGCTTGTGTGTCTTGTTCAGTGGTGGTCGTCTTTCAGCCTTTCTTACCTTGGCCATGTCTCTGAGTATTGCACACCTTGTGCTTTTGGGCACTCCAGTGATGTTGCAGCTCTGAAATATGGCCAAACTGGTGGCAAGTGGCATTGTGGCAGCTGCACGCTTGACTTTTCTCAGTTCATGGGCAGTTATTTTGCGCCTTGGTTTTTCCACACGCTTCTTGCGACCCTGTTGACTATTTTGAATGAAACGCTTGATTGTTCGATGATCACGCTTCAGAAGCTTTGCAATTTTAAGAGTGCTGCATCCCTCTGCAAGATATCTCACTATTTTTGACTTTTCTGAGCCTGTCAAGTCCTTCTTTTGACCCATTTTGCCAAAGGAAAGGAAGTTGCCTAATAATTATGCACACCTGATATAGGGTGTTGATGTCATTAGACCACACCCCTTCTCATTACAGAGATGCACATCACCTAATATGCTTAATTGGTAGTAGGCTTTCGAGCCTATACAGCTTGGAGTAAGACAACATGCATAAAGAGGATGATGTGGTCAAAATACTAATTTGCCTAATAATTCTGCACTCCCTGTAAGTTCAAAGAATATAGAAGTTAAAATGTTTGTTTGTTTTTCACAAAATGATTAAATGATCCTAAAATAAACTAGCAAAAAAACTTGCAAACTTTTTGCATTCTATATTCATCATACATATAAACACTTGACTTGGGTTAAAAGCATTCAAGCTCATTTCAACTATCTGCTTTAAAGGAGGACAATAGCACTGTTGAAGCAGCTAGCTGAATTTAAAAATGGTACTGAATTTATGTAGGCGACAGACCCACTTGAAGGCACATCTTGAACTCTTTACTTACAGTATATACTCGAGTATAAGTCTAGTTTTTCAGCACATATTTTGTGCTTAAAAACCCCCACTCGACTTATACTTGAGTCACTGTCTGTATTATGGCAACTTAGAGAGCCACGGCCGTCAGAGCCATGGCAACGATCCGCGCGGCAACCAGACCGCGAGACTTACAGTGGAGCTGACCGGAACGGAGGAGAAGGGAGCTGACAGGAGCTGCAGGAAAGGTAAGTAAATGCTTCCTGCCGGCCCCCCCACTTCACAGCCCATGCCACTGGACCACCAGGGATTAAGATAGCCCCCCTCCCTGACCAGTTAACAAGCAGGGGGGGGACAAAAAAAATTAAAATAATCAAAATGCCCTCCCCCCACCCAGTTCACACACACTCTGCATTATATACACACTCTGCATTATATACACAGAGTGTGTGTATATAATGCAGAGTGTGTGTTTGTATGAGTGTGTGTGTATATAATTATAAAAATCACAGAATTTCATAGCCCCAAGTTTTACCCTCGACTTATCCACGAGGCATAGCATATTTCACAATTG
The DNA here is from genome assembly GCA_933207985.1 of Pelobates cultripes. Lineage (NCBI taxonomy): Eukaryota > Metazoa > Chordata > Amphibia > Anura > Pelobatidae > Pelobates > Pelobates cultripes. Next base: position 100,230,438 of record OW240914.1, read on the forward strand.
TTGGTCACAAAACTGCACTCGACTTATACATGAGATCGACTTATACACGAGTATATACGGTAAGTTATTTTTAAGTGTTTTTCTTATATTTGGTTGTGTTTTTTTTTTAATTTGGTCATGTGACAAATGGTTTGATGTTGCAGTTCGCACTCCCTGCATGTAAAATGTGTCAGCTGAGCTGTCTGACATGCCAGTGGAAGAAGACACAAGGCCTGAGCCTCCATTACCTTGTAATTCAGAAAACACAATCAAAACCATATACAAAGAGTTATTTACTAAAGTAAGTATTAAAAGTGAGTTTTAAATTAATTAAATTAGCTGAATGGAAAGAATAGCCGAGATTGTTTATTATTTTTTTCAAGTTCGGGTTTTTTTTACCTTAAATTTAAATTTTACTTAAAATTCACCTTGAATTCCTACTTTTGTAAATATCCCTGACAGTGAGGTAAGAGTTGGTGGTAGTGACCCATCAATGTCAAAGTTCTCTCAGACCTTTTAGTTCCCATGTCTTGACCTCATGCTGGTGTAAACCCATTAAACCAGTTGGAAGGAGGAAAGAAAAGGGAGAATTAAGGAGCAAGTTGTTGGGTAAAGGAGAGTGGTGAAAGGAGCTCATGCGTAGACATGGCAGAGTAGGAAAGAGATGGGGGTAAAGAGTCAGTAGCAATCTGAAATACAAGATACGCTATGTTTATAATAATCATACTGTACAGTCTATGACTCTATACTAGTTAACTATAAAGCACTACTTATAATAACTATGCTGGACTGCCTGAAACAGTCAATATATTTATAGAAACAATACTGTAATGCCTGAGGCGGATTATATTTTAGAGGAACATTACACAGGTTCACAGTTACTGAGGTTTTGGAGTTGGTAGTTGTTATGATTGGCAGGGAGATTAAATATTACTTCCAAATCCAAACAATATTAAAATCACTGTTTAGTAGATATACAAACAGAAACCTGTATGCATTTAATTATGGTTTGTTTTTTTTATTTGGGAGTATATTGAAAAACAGCTTGCAAAAGCTGCAAATCTCTTGCCTTAAGGCCTTTGCCAGCCCTCCCTTTATTTCCCAGCCCAGACTTTGTGTGTCTGTCCAATCACAGAATTCTCAATGCAGCTGAAAGAAAAGTCTTTGCAAAGCAGGTGCTCTGGGAAATTGCTGCCTCTTGAGTTTAGCTCTACTGAGCTAACCAAACTAGGAAGTAAAAGAGTCAGTTGTCTGAGCGACAGCCCAGGGGATGTAACCAGGTTAATTTATAAAAGAGCTTATTTTTATTGAAATCTGAAGTTTTTGTAAAATGAAAAAAAAGAGGACACGCTATGCACACATAAAGCACTTCAGCAACCTAAAGTGCTTTGGGTATCAGAATTTTCAGTTTAATCTACTTTAAATGTATGGTGAGAATAAGACGAGATGAGAGGAGGGACAACAAACTCTTAATTTTCTTAAAGTACCAGGACAGGTTCCACCATTAATTTTATTGTGGATAATGAACAGAATATTTGTGGATGATGTATAATCATTATGTAATCCTATTTATGACTCTTTCTGTACAATGCACAAAGGCCATGCACTTTTGTGCATATGATCAAGTACAGATAAGAAAATAACATTATGCGGTAGATGTTAAGTAGAGCAATGTGAATTAAGGATCCTCCATAGTAAAGAATGCTAGCACCAAACTCTATGCTGTAGGTAACTAAATACAAAATAAAGCCATGAACATGAGATTTAGGGATTTCCCAGTCCTGTTTCTATGGAGATACCCTATGGAGAAAAAAAACTAGAATGATTGGTGTGCGTTGAGGACTGGGTTGGGAAACACTGTACTAGACCAGCCAATTTCTAAACAGCAGGACCATTATGTATATAACACTTACATTCTGTGTGTAGCCAAGATGGATGGATGGACAGACAGACAGGGAGACAGAGTGAGACTTGACAGATAGGACATAATTTAGGTTTAGGTTTAGGTTAGAATTCCAAGAAGGATATATAAGTCTGTTTTACATGGGGAATGTTTATTACAAATCCCACCAATTCACCAGGCCAGGATAGGTATGAGCATTTTCTAGCAGTATTTTCAGGCATTTTAAACCAATCTGGAGCAATTTAAAGGATCACTATAGGGTCAGGAACACAAACATGTATTCCTGACCCTATAGTGTTAACACCACCATCGAGCCCTCCTGGGCCCCTCATGCCTCCATAAATATAGTAAAAATCTTACTGTATTCAAGCCTGAAGCTGTAAATCTGCACGCTGTTAGACTCAGAAAAACAAGCAGTTTGCTGACATGTGGTAGCCTGATCCAATCACAATGCTTCCCCATAGGATTGGCTGAGACTGACAAAGAGGCAGATCAGGGGCAGAGCCAGCATGATTCAAACACAGCCCTGGCCAATCAGCATCTCCTCATAGGGATGAATTGAATCAATTAATATTCAGTGTCTGCATGCAGAGGGAGGAGATACTGAATCACAGGATGCTGTGCAGTGCTGCCCTGTGCTCTGCTGCCATCAGATCTGAGTGGATGGAGGCATATTATGCCTCCATCAACTCCGAAGTCCCTCTGGTTCACTCTGAGTGACTGCAACTGGAGGTGTTCCTAGCTTTCAATGTAAACACTGTATTTTCTCAGAAAATACAGTGTTTACATGAGAAAGGCTGCAGGGAGCTACAGTTCTCACCTGAACAACCTCATTAAGCCGAAGTTGTTCAGGTGACTATAGTGTCCCTTTAATAAAAATTCTCTGTTAATGACAGAACAATCACTCATACTAAACCAGATTCCCCATTGATTCTTTTCACATACTACAGGCACGATCTTCTGCCTCGAGGATAAAGCTAACTTTAAAGTAACAGATGCACCACCTGCATGATAACACCAAATAGTTGAGCAGAAACACATGCAAGGTTCTTAGCATGTACTCACCCACAGTATCACAAGGCTCATCTTTATGGACACAGAAATCTGTCCTGAAAATAGAATGCAATAAAATATTGGAATTTGAGATTAAATCTGTTCTGAGAACATATAAACAAAACAAACAAATAAAAACTACAAGTATTGGTGAATGCTCTAGATGAGAATATAGCTAAACATTGATTTATCTAGCAAAATGAAAAACATACCGCATTAGAAATAAAGCTATTATAGAAAATAAGTGCATATTCTATGGATCTGTTATGAACCAGCCTTTATTAAAGCGGCACTGTCATGGCCGAATCCAGTTTTTTTTTTTAACCCCACTCCCGACTCCACTACATCTAACTGTCCCCCTAGTCACTCCCAAATGCCTCTAATCTCCCCACATTACCTATTTTTGAACTTTATTTTGTGTCCGGACCTATGTTCTGGGCGCCCATGGGACATGTTATCTGCCCACACTAGATAGTGCTGTGAGATTCCCGCACATGCCCAGTTAAACACTTGGGCATGCGAACGGAAATTTCATCTATTCAGTCAGAAAGACGAATGAATGACTAGAAATGTCAGACGAACAAACAAACTCTGAATATCAGTGTTCGTTTGTTTGTTCAGTTTATTACAAGGAGGGAGCTACGGGCGCTCATCTCCCTCCTTGTAAAATGTAAAGATAGAAGTGGCAGGGAATGTGCCCTGCCACTTCCTAAGCCCCCATGTCCTCCCTCACTCTATGGGGGTCAATATGACCCCATAATAGCATAAGGGAGATTAAAATCTCCCGAATGCCCCTACTCGCTATATCGCAAGTAGGGGCATGTCTACTAAACAGTGAGCAGCCTTTGGGGGCTGGGGGAGGACAATAGGTCCCCCTCCTCATTATCCTTTAGGGCCCCCACCAGCCTCTCAGGGGTGGGGCCGGGGGTTGGGGAGACATACTAGGGTTTTTTGGGTTTTTTTTTAACAGTGAGCAGCCACAGTAATCTTTACTTAGTATTAGTAAATGTGGCTGAAAGACCAATTTACTAAGGTCTTTCAGCCTTTTGGTAGATAGCTCCCTAATACCGTGGAAATTAGGGAGTTATCTAATAAGCGGCTGCAAGATGCAGCCGCGGCATGAATAGGATCGGAGTTTCATTCATTCAAATGAAATTCCATTCCGAACAAAGTCCTGAATTGCGTTCTAACACGAATGGAGAAACTATTCTCATTCTGTTAGGATGCAATTCGGTAGTTTCACCGGCGTTCTGTCTAAATGACAGGACGTTCGGGAAAAGTGAAAGGAGGTTTCGCGGGAACACGGAGGAAAGATAAGAACTGTGGGAAAATTTCTCTGACCACCGGAAATGAAGCACACTTTGCTCCTCTGCTGGTCAGAGAGGGTCAGGCGTAGGAAACCTCCATAAGACAAGTAGTCCCTACTTTGTCTTATGTTTAAAAAAAAACTAGAGCAGACAGGAAGAAATGAAGAACAGATCCTGAGAGAAGATGAATCGATTACAGAAAGGTAAGTTCCGCATGACAGTGCCACTTTAAGTGAGCTACTAAAGCTCTCATCCAAGTTGTCGAATCACGTTAGGATTCTAATGATTCAAATCCCCCAAAAAGTGTATTTAAAAACAAGTTATGTACCTAGTCATGAAAACCGCTACATCAACAGGGGTGTCATCTTTGGCTCCTGGAACCTGGTTATTTCCCAAGTATTTGGAACCTCCATACTCCTCATTCTGCCAATGGCAAAAACTCTCCAACGACCTCTCCCCATGATGTCCAATAGCCAGCTTGGCCTGTTAAGTGATATGTATGGTTAGTAATCTGTAGTTCTACCAATAAAGTTTTTGTTGTTCATGTATATTGCGCCCACCTATTGGATGAAACAGCTCCAAATAAGAACATCTTTATCAGTCGTGTATATGCCGTATCTGTACTTTTAATAAGGCAACGGCCAGACAAACACACTGCATATACCCAAGTAAGCAATAATGGGTCAACATTCTAGAGAATCCACTCTAGGATCATCTTTTATAATCAGTAATGTGATGATGATAATAATAATGCTACAATATCAAATGAATCTTCACAACTGTTTATTCCACTACCCATAATAAACTGTGTCTAAGGGGTTTTAAGGTTTTCAAAAGTTTACAAATGTGAAAGCAAACACAATCTTACTGCCATATAAAGTGAGATTTATATTGTGGAGAATTGAAAAGGGAATTGTGAATTTTCCGCCAAAATGAAGCTAAAACGAAAAAGTTTGCCAATTCTGCTATTACTCCAGCTTGGCTATGAATGCCGAAAAATGTGTAATTCCTTTGTCAATTCTCCACGCTCTCCTTTCTAGCTAACAACCTCCTGACACATCAACCAACAGTAAGCATTGTATTTTAAAACACCATACCCTAAATTAGTAGCATATCCCAGCAGAATATTGACCGTCTCCCCACTTACCGGCCGGCTGTGTAGCAGGACCAGTTTAGACACTCGTATATTTACTTTCATTCCCAAGCTGGGGTGCTGAAACATGTTGTAAACCTGTAAAGATTAGAAAACATGAGCTTAGTTTACACCAATCAACACACACATTAAAAGTAAATGATCAGATATTTAAGTAGAATTTTAGTTCCCAATAGCCACAGGAAATACAAAAATTGAATTACTGACAATTCACAATTTTAGTGAATGACTCAGACAACATCGATGCTTACAGAGCCGCATTTATGAATATTGCCCTTTTCCGAAGATTTTGATGAATAAAGTTACAGTAAATATTTTTTTGCATAAGGTATCCGGAGTCCACTTTGCTCTGGATCCATCACTGCAGTTGTAGACTATTGAGTCCAGGATAAGCTTATAAAAGCTAATATTGCAGTCTGTAACTTCAGTTACATCAGTAAAATGGAAGCAGTCATCAGTGGCTTTTAGCCTGGGCAGAAGATTTACTTTTGGCACTTGTCACTAACCGCAGACACCATTCTGAGAATGGTTAATGACAGGATGAATCTCTGTAGTACCTCCAGGCAGAAATACTTTGCTCATTAACCTCCAGAAATTCCTTTGTGACATATTCTGTCTAATGCGGACATTTAGAACAGGATCACCACTAGCCCTGGAATAAGGAATTCTTGGTCTTTGTGATGACAACCTTGAGATGGCAATCAAATTAAAAAAAAAAAAAGTTAAATAATAATTCGGCTAAATTTGTTTTTTAAAATATAATGGAAATCCTGGTCAAAGAAGATGCAAAGTATTGGTGAACATGCCAAAAAGAAAATTGCCTATAATATAAATGTATTTTAAAGTAGACATTGTATTCATAACTTTTACAAGATACTTGTATTTAAAGTAATTAAATATATACAAATTGGGTGTTCGAAAGGAGACCATTCACAAAATCGTCCCTGCATGAATGAACTCAGTGTTACCCTCACAATTAAGTGGCATGAAAATAGTACAGCAAGCTGCCACATGCTCATAAAAGCCAGTCAATGTAATTGTATATAGAAAGTTCAAGACAAACAATTTACTCCTTCTAAGGGTATGAATGAGCACATTCTTGACATGAGCATTACCCATACATACACAGGAAACAAACAAATGCAAGATTGTGTATCCCATACACACAGATAATGCAGCATTCGGCATGCATTCACTGATTTCCCCTGTACTGACTGCATAGTATAGAATGATTTGGCAGTAAACCATATTTGCCATAGCCCAATGAAAAAAATAATCAAATCATGAAAGAAAAAGGAAACAATTAGAAGATGCATGTCAAATTAAATACACTATAGTCACCAAAACAACTTCAGCTTAATGAAGCGGTTTTGGTGCATATATCATGCCCCTGCATTCTCACTGCTTAATTCTCTGCCATTTAGAAGTTAAATCACTTTGTTTATGTGTTTATGCAGTCCTAGTTACACCTCCCTGCATGTGACTTACACAACCTTCAGAAACACTTCCTGTAAAGTGACATCTAATGTGTAAACTTCTGTTATTGCACAATTAATTTATCTCCTGCACTGTTAATAGCTTGTTAGAGATACAAACTTCTAAAGTAAGTTAACATCTGATTGGAAATGACCCATTTTGTTTTGTCAAACATGCTGTGTAGGTCACAGCCAAGAGAGGTGTAGCCAAGGGCTGCATAAACATAAACAAAAGTGCGTTAAGAGTTTTGTGTTACAACTTCTGTAAGCGGTTATATATTTTATCTATGCATAGTTTGTGTTATAGCATATTAACATTAAAGACGGACTGATATGCTAAATATAGCTAGATGTGTTTTGTTTTAATTCTTAAAAATCTAAGTGTGCAGTGTCTTCTTTATAACATAGCAACATCGTTGTGGGCCAAGATCTTTAAGTGCCTCTCGTGAGGTTCTCAATAACATGTTCTGAATGTGCTCATGTCATGATGTAGCCTGGAGGTAGGAAACCTGCAGCTCTCCAGATGTTCATGAGTGTACGAACTACAATATCCTTTGAGACTGAGCAATAGCTTTAGGCTCACTTACTCCCAAACCTTGGTACAGGTAGCTTTCTAGTGCACGTAGAACCACAGAGTGTACTGTACAGGAAACATCAGACAGCACCTACATGAGCTTCAGACTGGGAGTACTTTAGCTAATAATGAGCTCTGCTATTCAACAATGCCCTGTGTCAAAGACTTTATATATCAACACAGTTATAGCTGTATAATTTTATGGGCCCTAGGTTTATTTATTTGTGGGGCGGATGACATCATATTGCCCTGTAGAAGGGCCATCAACTTAAAGTGGATTCCAGACAGTCTTTAGAGTCTCCACATTAAAGGAGACTCCTGAACAGCTGTCGTGGAATAGAAATAGTATGGTTACATCATATGCCAGAGATGCGTGTGAGTAACATTTATATTTATATATTTATATTGTGATACGTGGAATAATAATCAAATATTCTAATTAAAGATAAGATAAGATTCAAAAGACTGAATTTAGGAAGGACAGGCTACGCTAACCAGTTTAAACAAAATTATATTTGTATATTTAATACACAATGCTCTACTTAAATGTTTTATTTTTAGGATTTTCCCATGCGATGTCGTGTTAAACGTATCTATTCACAGCAAACATTTTAAAATGCCCAAGGCACAATGTGGGCGTCCTCTTAAGAACTTCCAATAACAAAGTGTAAATATATAAAGTACATTGTCTAAGATCATTATTTTCTTAAACCAGCATGCAGACAAGTTTCTGAGCTCAGCATAAATGGTTAGTCGCCACGGAGGACAATAAGAAAGAAAATAGAACACTGTTAAAAGCAAAGTGTTTCTTTAACAAGGTGCCAGAGTTTACTAGGTACAATGGATGCCCTGGAGAAAACATACCATATTCATCACTGTAAGAATAAATCTCTGAGCAGCCTCAGCTCCATGATACTGCACCATGTCAGCATCGGCCACAACCAGGGTCTCCACTGTGTGTTCTTCTGTTAGACGGATTGCGTTTCTCTTGTCTCGCCATTCGCCACCCATTTCATTTTTCTTTTGCTTCTTTTTCTTCCCTGCAGTTGATCAGATTAACCATTAATTAATTCTTACTTCTTACAATCATTCAGCCACTTCACAGGTCCTCCAGTGCTTATACTCCTAGGTGATTTAGGGCTAAATTTGTATTAATTAACAGTCTAATGCCTAGCTTCATTGAAATTGTAGGCTGATTGAATGACTTATATTAATACTAATAATTCTATCAACATTTTTTGGACTACAAAATTTCAGAAGTTACCAAAAGGAGAACACCTGGAGGCATTAGTTGTATTTAGAATACAATAGTTTGAATCTACGAAAAAGTGTATTGAGACAATGAGAGTAGATCTTCTTGAAGGCACCGGTAGACCCTATTTCCATTTGCGCAAACTTTACCCTCAACTTCCAACTATGGCCTCAATTTAATATTTAGTATAAACGTTTTGAATGATTCAAGCTTTTAAAAACACTTTCCAAATGATTTATCTATAGAATTCGCCATTAAAAAGTCTATGGGAATGTTTGTAGATAAATAATTTGGATGTTTTTCTAACAACTTTGAATCATTTGAAAAGCTTATCCAAAAATATCAAATAAAGGCCTATGTAACCAAAAAAATGTATCAAAGGGAGACTAAAAGTATGCTGAATTTCCTCTTGCTGAATCCCCATGGAGATGTAGGTCAATGCTCCCTGGAACATCCTTGGCACTCAGGGCCATAAATTTAGAGAGATGGATGATAAAATTGCACACAAAAAGCCAGTCTTTTGCAACAATAACTGGCTGAGGAGATGCTTTTTTAGTGAGTTCATCTTTGAGAAGGGATTTGGCTATAATTCTCTGATCACCAAACACAGGACATGCTACCCCTTTCTAATGTAGTAGATAGGCATTTAAAGTGGGTAAGTGTATTGCTGCATTTGTTATGTTGAAGCGTTGTTACCACAAGCCCTAGTGTAAAGGTAGCAGACAGAATATAGCACAGCTTGCATGCAGCACAGGATGGATCTCTCGGTATCAATCACCGCCTGCAAATTCATCAGCTCTCCATCAAGAAGGCAACAACGGAAAACGTGTGCTTCAGGAACCCATAGACATATATCTATCATTACTGGCACTGCTTTCTCCTTCACTGTAATATACCAGCTATTCTGTGCACACAGGACTAGAATAATTGTTGAAGGAGAACCATTTGTATAAACCACTGAAATCACATATAGCTTGTATTAACCTTTTTAATGTGATGCTCAATTTTGTGTTGACTTTTGTTTTTAAATGTGTTTATTAAAGGAACACTATAGGGTCAGGAACACGAGCATGTATTCCTAACCCTAAAGTATTTACTCAACACTTTAGGTGGCTTCGAGCTCCTTTAGAAGGAATTAAAACTCACCCTATTTACAGCGCCGCGTGGGTCTGCCGATGCTGGCCCCGCCCTGATCCGTCTCCTTGGTGACATCATCGGATTTGCCGCTTTTTAGCCAATCCAATGCTTTGGCTGAAATCGGCAAGGGAGCAGGTGCCAAACGCTGTTTTAGCCAATCAGCACCTACTCATAAAGTGTGGAGACGCTGAACGGCAGTGCTGACTACTATGCAGCACTGCCCCAGGAAGCACCTCCAGTGGCCCTAGGGGGCAATGTAAACACTGCATTTTCTATGAAAAGGCAATGTTTGCATTAAAAGGCCTGAAGGCATGATTATACTTACCAGAATAACTACATCATTGGCGGATCCAGGGGGGGGGCAACGGGGCAATTGCCCCCCCCCGAGATTCCCCCCTGCCGGCTAACGCAGGGCTGGCATTGCCCAAGTGCCAGCCCTGCAATGTGCCTGCGGACCGGGGAGGAAGATCAGAGATCTCCCTCCCCGGTCCGCAGGCACTGTGCTGACAGCCGGCGGGGGAGGGAGGGAGGGAGTGAGAGAGAGGACCCGGAGCTCAGTCTGTAGCTCCTCCGGGTCCTCCTCTCTCGAGATTTGGAGCGTTGCCGCGGTTACCACGGCAACGCTCCAAATCTCGCGAGAGTGAACTCTAGCCCGGGAGTGCGGGCTAGAGCTCACTCTCCACACTGGGACCACCAATGAATCCCCACCGGACCACCAGGCACCAAGAAATGTCCCCCCTCCACCCCAGTAAAGGTAAGAAGGGAGGGGGGACATAGAATATTTATTTTTATTAAATAAAAAATTTTTTTATTATTTAAAAGCCTCCTCCCCCCCCATTACACACACTGCCCCCCATTAAACACACTGCCCCCCCATTACACACACTGCCCCCCATTACATACACTGCCCCCATACACACACTGCCCCCCATTACACAAACTGCCCACCCATTACATACACTGCCCCACACACACTGTCCCCATACACACACTGCCCCCACAACACACTGTCCCCATACACACACTGCCCCACAAACACTGTCCCCATACACACACACACTGCCCCAAAAACACATACAGTGCCCCCATACATACACTGCCCCCTAACACACACACTGCCCCACAATACACACCTGCACAAACACTGTCCCCATACACATACTGCCCTATCAAACACTGCCCCCCATACAAACACTGTCCCCATACACACACTGCCCCCATACACACACTGCCCCACATACACACACTGCCCCATACACACACTGCCCATACACATTCTGCCCCGTATACACACTGCCCCCCATACACACAGTGTCCCCATACACACACTGCCCCCATACACATTCTTCCCCCATACACACACTGCCCCACAAACACTGTCCCCATACTCACACTACCCCACAAACACACACTCTCCCACATACACACACTGTCCCACAAACATTGTCCCCATACACAAACTGCCCCAAAAAACACTGTCCCCATACACACACTGCCCCAAAAACACTGTCCCCATACACACACTGCACACCCATAAACACACTGCCCCACATACACTGCTCCCATACACACACTGCCCCACAAACACTGTCCCCATACACACACTGCCCCCCATACACACACTGCCCCACAAACACTGCCCCCATACACACACTGCCTCCCATACACACACTGCCCCACAAACACTGTCCCCATACACACACTGCCCCCATACACACACACTGCCCCAAAAACACATACAGTGCCCCCATACATACACTGCCCCCTAACACACACACTACAACCCAGACATACACTGCCGCACTCACACACTTCACCCTTAACACACACCACTGCTCCTATACCCTATATACCAGCAGACCCCAGATAAGTTGTCAAACTGTTCTTAAACGGTATGACTACTTACTCTGGGGTGGAATCCTGGCACTACTGACACCATAACTACTACACTGAGCTGTAGTGGTTATTGTGCCTGGATTATTTAATTAAATAATCTACAAGTGCCCCTCCCGAGATCAGGCTCTGGATCCGCCACTGAACTACATTAAGTTGTAGTTGTTCTGGTGACTATAGTGTCCCTTTAAAGACCTAACAATTGACATCACACTCCATTTTTCCCATTTAAGTTCTGGCACAGTGAAGGCACACGCTATACTTGAGAATAAAAACCAGAAACATTCAGGGTTAGTCACTAAAGTGAGAATTTAAAGTGAATGTTCTAAGTCAACTATGCTTCCAGTTCGGTTACTTTGTCCATAAATGTGAAATTCACATTGAATCCACTTTGCATTCTGATCGGGGTTAGGCAGTGAATAACCCTGATTGCTGTGCTTTCTCTACCTCCAGAATGACAGAAAAGGGCAGAACGTATGATGATGATTTACAGTGGGCCAAGAAGGAGACACACAGTTCCAGGAGAGAGTTAATGACAGCACTGAGGATTGCTACATTTAATTTTTCACATCTCACAAACACACATTTGTTAAATATAGTGGATAATAAAACATAACATTAGAAATCCTGAGAAGTGACAGTTCGCCTTTAAGAACCTCCATGGTATCACATGCATGTTTAGGCACACAAATAATACAAATCTTATTAATCTATAAAATAAATATAAGGAATCTCATTATACATACACCATTCTATGTCAGCATACCTACACTAAGTTAATCTATATACAGTAAGAGTTTGAATGTGCAGAAGGATCCCTGGGCTACAGCAAGTTTAGCTTTTATTTGCTTGCTGGAACTGCTAATTCCCTGGAGTTAGCATTAACACCTCTTTAAAAACCAGACACTACTGGCCAGCCAGGGTTTCATTAGGGGGTGGACCTATAGAGAAACAAGCTTGCCACCCAGGAAAGGAAAAGCCAATTGCTCAACTCATTTTTAGGATTATTCGCTCTGCTCATTGTGCTTATGGAATATTTAAATGAAAAGCTTTTTTTGGGAGATGCAGAGGAATTATACAGTAAAGCATGTTTGTTAAACTATTTAGCAATGGGCTATCGGACGTTTCTACATTTCAGACTTGTTAAGTCAACGATCTACATATGTCACTCACAATTCATGAAGCAACTCTTCCATATGGTGTCAGGGGGAATGGGGCAAAAATGAAATTGCACTTGTGCTCCACTTGGAATAAATGTTTAGCCCCTATACAAGGATTTCAGTAGCACACAGTGTTTGGGTAGCACTGAATGGCGACCATGCCAGACAGCCTGTCTTTTTAGGGCACCTGCGTACCTGATGGCAATACCCCTTTACAGGCAGACATATCAGCAGCCCTAATTGTGTCAATGGAATAATCACCCACTCACCAAACCTAGCCACAAACATTCTTGATCACAAACCAAGAGCTTATTATTATTATTGCCAACATATTTCTTAGCGCTTTACAATATTATAAGAGGGAGGGGGATTTAACTATAAATAGGACAATTACAAGAAAACTTACAGGAACGATAGGTTGAAGAGGACCCTGCTCATACGAGCTTTCAGTCTATAGGAGGTGGGGTATAAAACACATTAGGACAGGAAAAAGCAATCAAATAATGTGGGAGTGAAGCAGAGCTGAAGGAGAGAGTAGAATGCTGCCCTTTAGTAGAGAGCAAGAGACAGGTATGTAAGGTAGAGGTTACTCTGGGAGGCCATAAGCTTTCCTAAAGAGATGGGTTTTAAGAGATCAATTATAATTCTGTAGGAGATGAAAAATCTGCAGTTAAAATGGGTGACACCATCTGTGGGGCAACTAAAACCCTGATAGTCCAGGAAGCTATGGCTACACAAGTCACTGCATCACCCACAAGAACAGTGGTGGTAAGAAAATTGCTGGGGAAATCACCCCATAACAGATCATGCTTTACCAGAGTATATAGTACAAAACCTCTCTCTAGTAGATACATTTTGATAGGAGAGGAACATATGGGTGAGGCACATGTTTCACAGCTGTTTGCCTAGTGAAGCATAGTATGACAAATAGGATTTCATAAGAAACCATTGTGTGCACTACTTGACTAAAACATTAACACAGCATCAGAGAATAACCGAGCCCAGGCTGAGGTCTGTGCCAGTGCAATCCCAAACCTTGGCTCCTTCACGTCAGTAGAGTAGAAGGATTTTTATGCTACTAGCGAAGACCAAATTGCATGAGACTTCTGCGGCTTTATGGGATTACATGTTTACTTTAATAGGGTATGGAACACCAACAAAAGAATCTAAAAGCTTTACAAATCATTTTGCGTTTTTGAATATACAGGTCTACAAGCGAACATTTTTTTTTTTTTTTTTAAAGGCACAGGCATACAAGGAGGTGAAAAGAGCATTATAAATAAATGTTAATTTAACACTCGAAGGCTAAAGTGACTTGCACAGCAGTCTGGCATTTAACTCAAGTACCATGATTTGAGAACAAACTGGAAAATTTTCAACCTGGGTGAGGCTGCGGAAATGCCTCTCAGGTGCATCTGAAATTTAAAAAGTGCTATCGTTATTTTTAGATTTAATGGAGGTGAAAATGGATATGCTGTTCCCTAAAATAATCATAAGACAATCAGTTAAGTATAATTATATATCATTAAGATAACATGTTGAGGCAAGACGTGTGGTGAGTTGAAATATTGCCTTTAATAGTTGCATAGCCAATTCTAGCAATGAGTCCTAGAAATGTATCTGGTTTTAAAGATTAACAGAATGGAGTTTATCCACTAAACAGCAAGTTGTGTTGTGTTGGCAATTGATTTTGAAGTTTTGGGGATTTTTTTTATATCCTATCTCACCACAACTCATTGTGCAGTAAATAAATCCCCTGCAGTCAATGCCAACATTATACCAACATTATATTGCTTGTGTGACATAACCTTGAAATTTCACCATCAAATAATCTGAAATGTATTTTAAAGAACATTTAAAATCCTACCCCATATCAATCTGTTTATTTTTCTTTTCTATCCATTTTACAAATTAAATAAGCATTTGATATGGATAAGTACCCTCTCTAAATGCCAGAGATTTAGCAAAATGTCTTTGTAAAACTTGTACCAGCTGACTGCATTGGTTTCCACAGCGATTGCACCATTTTATCAAAAAGCATAACACTTTGAGAAATGCCTCATTTGTGTTTAAAGGGATCCTATAGTGCCAGGAAAACAAAGCCGTTTTCCTGGCAGTATTGGGTTAATAGATCCCCCCGTCCCCTGCGCCCACCCTCACGCGGGGCTGAAGGGGCTAAAAACCCTTCAGCCACTTACCTGCATCCAGCGCTGATGTCCCTCGGCGCTGGGTGAGTCTCCGCCCATGCTCCTTCCCTGCCGACGTCAGCTGGTGGGGAGACCTAATGCGCATGCGCGGTAATGGCCGCCCGCGCATTAGACCTCCCCATAGGAAAGCATTATTCAATGCTTTCCCATGGGTAAAATCTAATGCTGGAGCTCCGTGAGGACGTCCAGCGTCAGATAACGGACCAAAAGTTGGTTTGGATTCCAGAAGCCCTCTAGTGACTGTCTGGTAGACAGCCACAGAGGGCAGACTTAGAGCTTCAATGTAAACATTGCAGTTCTCTGGAACTGCAATGTTCTACATTGCAGCACTAAGTGCAAATGGGTCACACCACCCAGACAACTTCAAAGAGCTGAAGTGGTCTGGGTGCCTACAGTGTCCCTTTAAGGAATAATTTTAAAAAATCCCAACTTGAGCCCCGTACATGCATGTTCACTAAACTCAAATATGCAGTGAGTCATACTACTTGTATCAACCAGATTCTGTACAGTAATTGTGAAGGTCCTGGGGACCACCTGATCATAGAGGTTGGAGCAACAGGAAGCTGGGTAATTCATAAAGTGAGAATTCAAAGTGTATTTCAAATTCAAGGTAAAAGTAGAAGACCTGGCAACATTCTTTAAGTCATCTACTTCCAGATAGGCTACTCTGATCTTAAATTAGAAATTCACTTTGAATTTATCACTTTAGCAGGCCCCCCAAGAGTCCACTTTTGATGGGACATTTTCGATTTTGGGATTCTGTCCCACTTTAGTTCCCTGGTGTTCCGCCTCTAGGGACACCAGGGAACTGTCCTGGGGCAGCACAGTGTGAGGGCATCATTTGACATGCAGGCTCTGTGCAGAGAGCACTAGAACCATGCATGTAGCACTTCAACATATTCCTGAAGGCTGGCAGCAAGCCAGGCAGACTTTCTGTGGGCAGGCCCCACCCCTTTTCCAAGCAGGCCACCCCATTATGAGAGATACTAGCAAAGCATGTCGCGTCACTGGCGATGTTCCCTCAGGGCCCCGCCCACCCCATCCAGATTGTTTGCTATGACGCCAACAGGCTTTTAATAAAGTGATATTGTTTAAATAAAAACTCTGTTTATACTTAAAAGCAGCAGTATTTTTTTAGTGTTCATGCAACTGTAAATGCATAAATTGCACAGCATTTTATAAAAGTAATATTATTTTGCTTTCAATCTGCATTAATCCTGTTTTACAAACAGGATTCATTCATTTCCATATAGATTAATGGTTGTCCGAAATTCGTTAAACAATAATTTTTACCAAATTTCGGACGAACTAAATAAATATGCAAATTAATGGGACACTATAGTCACCAAAACAACTACAGCTTAATGTAGTTGTTCTGGTGAGTATAATAGCTCCCTTAAGACATTTTCATGTAAACACAGAGAAAAGGCAGTGTTTACATTGCCCCTAGGGACACCTCCAAGTGGCCACTCCTCAGATGGCCACTGGAGGTGCTTCCTGGCTCAGGGCTGCACAGTAAGCAGTGCCATTCAGCATCCCCATAAAACAATGCATACCTATGAGGAGGTTCTGATTGGCCAAAATGGCATTTGGCCCCACCCCCACGACAATTTTAACCAATCCAATGTCTAAAAATCAGCCATTTTGATTGTGACAAAGTGGGCGAGCCAGCACCGGTGGACCCGTGCAGCGCTGGAAATAAGTGGAGTTTTAAACTTTTATAGGGGGGCAAACCACCTAGATGGTGGGTTTAGCACTATAGGGTCAGGAATACAGGTTTGTGTTCCTGACCCTGTAGTGATCCTTTAAGTTCAGACAAATCAAAACTAAAATTATTTTGGTGCACATCTAATTTGTGCATGCAACATGATATAAAGACACGGATGGATCAACACGAAATATGCAAATACCTTTTAATCTAAGCTTGCCATGGCAGATGTGGTTATTTGTTACATGGCACCATTTGGTGTTCCTGATATTAAAACCTAGCCAACTGTATTTTGCAGTTTGCAATAAGTAAAGAAAATGTGGATTTCATTGACTGACAAGTGAATTGGAAATGGATTTTATAAATGTAGACCAAAATAGCAAACCTCAGAATATACTGGGCTTGGAAACTTTTTCCAAGTAAGCCTTTGTGGCCATAGTTGCGCAAAGTAAGTTTTCAGTTCTCCACAATTTGTGGTTTAGTCATTAATTCCCAAAGTGAAATCAGAATCGTGAAATGTGGTTCAAAATAACTTTTTTTAAATTTTATTATGCAAATCAGCAATAATTAGAGCTTGGCTATTTTAGCCTTTTATAATTTACCCCCACAATTCACTGCTTAGTGAATAAACCGTAAGTGTTTACAATTCCTATAAAAGTAATCCTCGACTTTAAGGAAACTATTTTGGCAATCATTTATTCAAAAGAATTAGATGATGCCTAAACCAGGTACTGTTTGTGGCCGATGTCAGTGGATTTAAGTAACACTGCTATGAGCTTTTGTGTTGTACATTTGTACACAGAAGCAGACTTTCACTTTTACAGACATTATTTCTAGAATGTCTTCGTTCTCTATAGAATTCTAGAACTAACAGCAGGAATGAACCAAACACTCAAATGAAATACCAGAAGCTTTGCTAACTTCAATGAATTTAAACGAGTTAAGCACAAATTAGAGCATTTGTGTCATTATTATTATTATTATTATTATTGCCATTTATATAGCACCAACAGATTCCGTAGCGCTTTACAATATTATGAGAGGGAGGATTTAACTATAAATAGGACAATTACAAGAAAACTTACAGGAACGATAGGTTGAAGAGGACCCTGCTCACCTCAGGCAGAGCGGAGGGAACGAGGAGGGGCATACCTATGGATCATTGAGGAGATATAAGAGGGGCTAGAATTGATCAGTGCTTTAAATGTATGGGTTAGCACTTTGAATTGACTCCTACAGGATACAGGGAGCCAATGTAAGGACTGGCAGAGGGGTGATGTGTGAGAGTACCGACTAGAGAGGAAAATCAGTCTAGCTGCAGCATTCATTACAGACGGTAGCGGGGCAATACGGCTTTTGGGGAGACCAATCAGGAGAGGGTTACAGTAATCCATGCGGGAAATTACTAGAGCATGGACAAGCTCTTTGGTCGCATCTTGCGTAAGAAAGGGGCGGATGCGGGCTATGTTTTTGAGTTGGAACCTACAGGATTTGGCAACAAACTGGATGTGAGGTTCAAAGGTGATGCCAGAGTCAAGTATGACGCCAAGACATTGTGCTTGCAAGGATGGACTTATGTGGATATCACTGACTTGAAGGGAGAGCGAGAGAGGAGGATCAGTATTAGGAGGAGGAAAGACAAGGAGTGTCATAAACGTGTTAGCAAAGCTCATTGAGTTTCCTTTATGAGAGAGTCATTCATTTGGAAAAGTAAGTATGAATGATCCATCCTAAAGTAATATGGGTAATTATTAACTCTGCTGGACGTGATATAAGGCTTTCACATTAGAAAGCAACAAAACGTTTAGTAGAAATTGGAATTTGGCACTACCCTCTTTCCAGTAGACTGAAGAGAGCCTGAGGGCAATTCAGAGTTAAATTTTTTAAGTAGATCATCAAATTCCAAATTGTACCAAACCATTTGTGAAAATAATTTAAATGTGCTCCAAAGTGGAGAACATCTGAAATAATCTAAAATTTACATTTCCCCAAAATGCTCCAAAAAAACACCAACATAGCTTGAAAGTGCTCTAGAAAGAAGTCCCAAGCAACTGAAAATTAGCCAGATTATAGTAATGGACTTAGGGCCACCCGATGGACGTGTCATCAGGGATAGAGTCGTGCGATGCGGCGCCTTGATAGCCTTACTGGCACAACCTGTACTATCACAGCACTGGAAGGAAGTGAAAGCCTGTCACTTTGTCCCAACTAACATAGGCAAAAGCCGCACAAGAGCAAGAGGAGGAGGCTGATCGGGAGAGCAAGTCCCTAACTCCCAATGGCCCAACCCAGCAAAAGCCACCCACTGCACCCAAAAGATGGGAAACTTGAAGGTGGCTAAAATTTTGACCTGTATGTGTGTGTAACTGTGTGTCTGTGCATCTGTATGTGTGTCTGTGTATCTGCATATATGTCAGTGTGTGTCTGTGTATCTGCACAAGTGTCCATGTGTATATCTATAGGTGTGTATATCTGTGTGACTGTGTATCTATATGCATGTCAGTGTTACCAAGGGGCACTCAAGTGAAAAAAGGTTGGGCACCACAGGTTTAGAAGACTTAAGATAATTTGTGCGGTCTCTCAGATCGGTATATAGTTACAAACCTTCCAAAGACTTAACCTGCTTATTTTTTTTGTTTGTTTGTCAACGTTAACAAGCTGAATGTGTGCAGGGCTGAAATAATAAAGAAAGTCATCCTAATATGTAAAATAAATAAGTCAAATTAACCTAAAATAAATACATGCATAAATAATCAAAAATAATTTCCAAACGCACCTGATACAATATGACAGTTACTGTGAATGGCGTCAGACTGAGTAGGTGAGATGGACGGTGCAGACCGCTTCTGTCTGATGGTGTGCTGTTTTCCAGACAATAGGTCAATGAAGTCGGTTGTACTGTTGGTTGGTTCAATTACCATCTGCTCCTCCCCTATCTGTATGTATCCAGTCTGATTAAAAGATACAATCAAGGCAAAATTATGTAATTTACAAGATCATGCCATGTGTTTTCCGCAATATAAATATAGCCATGTATCCCATCTCAGACATGAATACACAAGCAGCACAATACAAATGTGGTTTCTCTTTACCACAATATTAACCCTATTACAATATAAGTAATCGCAATAGTATTTACAACAAAAACAGTAAACAATTGCTAATAGCTGGTAAAGAAAAGAATTGCTTGTGCGTTGCTGTGACAATAAGCTAACTCATGTAACATGCAGAGAAGTCCTCTGAGCATGTTCTTGCAGGTGTCAAAAAAAGAACCTGCAGCTCAACCAGATCCAATTGTAAGTTTGCATTCCACGGGGATGGAACACAAATTAAACAAACAATGACGTTTTGCTGAAACAATAAATGGGAAACTATTCCAAGAAAAAGGGAACATCTATTCACTTTTTCCTCCAGGACTAGTCGGATGAATGGATTTCTCCACCTGAATGGCTACTGTCCATTTAAGCTGACTTGGGTTAAGATGGTTTGTGCAGATTTAATTAACTGAAAATGGGAAGACCATGTGGGTCAAGGATTACTTATCAGTTCCGTTTGTTTCCCGGCATGGAAATGGTTACAGTAAATCCCCTATTGACCTGTAAACCACAATCTACAAGGAAGCTCATCACAAGTCTAAAACGAAGGATAGGCTTCCCTTCTCTACAGAACTCCTGCCAAGAACAATGAAGGATTTTCCTGTACAAATAAAACCTTTCAAGCAGAGAAGACCTACAGCAGAGATATATCTGGGGCTCTTTTGATAATTGCAGTTTGGTTTGCTTGGTTACAGGGTGTGGATAAAGCTGGGAGGTAGAAGAGCATAAAAGACAGCTCTGCTCTCTAGGAAACCTTGCATGTTACAGTGTTACAAGAGTTTAAGCTGCAAAAATGAAAGGGTTAATAGAAATACAGGTATTAGCGCTGTGTGAATAAACCAGTTTAAAGATAAACACACTCAGCTGTGCATCTCGCATCGGACAAGTTATTAATAAACAGATTATAGACAGTGCTTTACTGCACAGCGCCCTCATATGGCTTTAATCATAACTTGGAAGATATGAAACTTCCCTTATATAGATATTAGAGAGGAGGTTTGAGAAATCACAACACATCTGGAGGTGTATAGAACCACAGGAATGTTCCTTTATTTCTTCATGAAACTGCCGACTCTATAGATTATATACTGTACATGTAGGCAAACCTGCTACAAAATGGGGAAAAAGCTAATTAAGGCTAACATGAGCTAACATGAAGCATGTTAACAAATGTAACCTTAGCAATATATATATATATATATATATATATATATATATATATATATATATATATATTTATTATTATTATTATTATTATTATTGCTAATCAGCCAGCAAATATCACACAAATAATCCTGCATAAAATAATGATGCAATTCACAAATAAAAATATTTGCTGCTTCCTCCTAATCTCCCTGGATCAATCCCTTAATGTGTTGTGCATTTACACGAAAACATAAATAAATGTGTATCAGTCGCAGTGTAACTGTAAAGCGGTAAAAAAAAAAGAAAAGCTGATAATTAAATCAACAACAAATAAAATACCCACACAGACCAAAATCTGCTACAAAACACAATGCGTGTATTTGTCATTATAAATTGTATGCACAAACACTCCAATACCCTCAGCGGTCACTTTAATACACCTTACTATGGCTAGTTAGGACCCTCTATTTATCTCCAGAGAAGCCTGAATTTTTTGTGATATTGAGTTATAAGGTGCTGGAAATATTGTGGCCCAAGCCAATATAGTATGACCAGACAGTAGATGTAGATTTGCATTCAAATATAATTCTAAGTAAGTAAGTAAGATGATTACAGTTCAATGGTGGCTAAAACACCAGATGTGGAGTCTCTCTTGTCCGGTAAGAAGATGCGTAAAACAGGAGGTAGGTATAGCGCCTAGATAGTCCTTATTAGAGAGTATGTAACAAAAAGAAGAAAACAGAAGACACTGATAGTGTAGTATGTAAGACTATAATGGGTATAAGTATGAAAAAGATGTGCACTCACACTTTTTGGGAGCTTCAATACAGCTCCTACTTTTGCGCCTGGGCGGAATGATCCCTGCCTAAGGATAAGGTGCAGTGCTGATCCTTTGTTTGTTCTTAAATACTACTACAATCAAAAACAAACTAAGAATTATCACTGCACCTTATCATTAGGTGGGGATCATTCCGCCCAGGTGCAAAAGTAGGAGCTGTATTGAAGCTCCCAAAAAGTGTGAGTGCACATCTTTTTCATACTTATACCCATTATAGTCTTACTACACTATCAGTTTCTTCTGTTTTCTTCTTGTCGTTACAAACTCCCTAATAAGGACTATCTAGACGCTACACCTACCTCCTGTTTTACCCAGTAGATGTAGTTTTGTCACCCGCACATTAATCCAGTTAATCTCTTGCTCATTAAAAATGCCAAAAGAATCTCTACGGTTAGGGTGACAATGGAGGAATCTCATGGTTATGTTCATGAATAGAGCTTGAGGGGACGGTGCTTTGTGATATGGTGTGTTCTTCCTTTGGATACATTCAGTAAAAGAGGAGTAGACTGTGGTGATAAAGTGATTCACAGCAGATGATCAGCAACATTACCCAGGCAGATTGTGGCAGAATAGATCCACGGGGCACTGTTAGAAAAAACTTTCCAAATGATTTACCTAGAAAAGGAACAGTTCAAATCTGTCAGTTTGTGTAGATAAATCATTTGGATATTTTTGTTTTGTTTTTTAAAAGTCTTGGATCATTTGTAAAGCTTTTTAAACTAAGGTTCAAATGACCCAGTCATCTATTGACCAATTCTACACCTAAGCCCATTAGTTTCCTGTGCTTTGGCGACAAAAGGGAACCTAATGTAGTCTTCTACAGCCATAGTCCCTTCTTTTGTCTTTTTACTTCTTCCTTCTTCCTTCTTTAAGACTTAATCTCCACTTCCAGTTCCTACAGGCTTTTCCCATGTCGTAATTCAAAACATCACATTAATCTTCTTGTTTCATCCCATCGACAATCCCCATCTATACCTCACATCATGTTTGTGCTACGGTCATTCTTTCTACATTTCCACTTCAGCTGCCCTATCAATCTCCCGTGCCAGAGTTAACGTTATCTCCAGCCCTTTTTCCCCCATGTCCAAACTTCCATACTTCAACATATTTTTATTCTCTGCTTTTTAATCAATTCCCAAATTCTTCCTTCTTTCTCCATGATAAATTCTTGAGTTATCCTTCTCAAGTATCAATCCTTGCCTTCATTTCCCACTGTCGACTTTCCTCCATCTCTAATGCCTGCATTAACTTTCCATCCTAACTCCCATAGACAACACACTACTCTTCCTCTGTCCTGCTGTGCTTCCAGAAGTAGGCTCTATGCTATTTGCCCTGAACCAGTGCATCAATGAAAGCTCGTCTCGCACGTTCCATTAATTTCTGATAACATAAAATATTTTTTTGGGAGCAGCATGGATTTATGTTCTTACTCCTTAACCCCTTAAGGACCAAACTTCTGGAATAAAAGGGAATCATGACATGTCACACATGACATGTCACACATGTCATGTGTCCTTAAGGGGTTAAAGCATACTGATCGCACGTGATGTTGAACGGAATGATGAGATCTGGTTGGAACACTTTCAGGTGGAGACAGCAAGAGAAGCTGACTTCACACGACATAAAAGGCAACAGCACAAGTCAGAGGTGGGTAGTAGATTAAACACAGCCAAAAGAACAAATCAAGGCCAAGCAGCACGCAATAGAGAAAAGCTGATAAATGGGAGAAGACGGTAGCAGGAAAACAAGCATTTAAAACAGAAGTCTGGTTTAAAATAAAAAACAGAGATCAACAATAATACACATTGGTCACAGCCACTAAGCCAAGAAATTAAAGAAACTGAAAGCACTGTTACGGTTTCATCTCATTGAAGTGGTTATAGCATCTGGAGTCTACTGGTACTCTCTTTCCACTCCGTGTTAAACCATTTTTCATAATTTAATACTAAATGACAGTCCCCAGTAGCTCATCCCGTCTGTGCTGCTTGGGTTAATTAAGAAGCATTAGCCTGAGAAGTAATGGGGTGCTGTGATTGGCTGAGTGTGTGCTTTCAGTCTATCATAGTGCCCATTGCAGGTATGACAAGGTATAGCTAGAAAGAAGTATGTAATCTCTGATTAGCCACACCTGCAGTAGTGGCTGTGCTATAGGTACCAAGAACCTTTTTATTTTAGTGTTAAACTGCTTGAAAATGGTTTTACATTGAATGGAGGGGGGGGGGGCGGAGCCAGCACTCGAGCGGACAGGTCGCGACATTTGATAGCTCCGATCTGTGGCCACCAAAGAAGACAATAAAGGCACCTGAAGGAGCTGAAACACATATTGGCAACTTACGTGGTGGAGGTCAGTTAAAAGGTACATACAGTCAGGGGACGATTGAAGGCAGTAGAAGTGGGATTGCGGCGCTTGTAAAGTTTTGCACTGACTCAGCCTACAGTCTACCTGGCATCAGGGAATCTTGTGAGTCTATGCAGCCCAGGACGGCTCCTTGGCACAATAACAATGACCGAACTATCTGCTTATATGGGAAGAATCTTTTTGGCCCTGCTCAAGTGGAAATCAACCTCCACCATTTCGGGGCATGCGATCTTCAGTGTCTTTAGCTCAGCTGGAGCGAAGTACAAGGGGTCCTGCGATGTGATTGCACAGCTGTCCTTTAACTAGCAATTATAAAAGCTGCCAGAAGAACGCATTCCTATTAGTATGAAGGCCACAATTTGTCTTTTTTATTGGGACCTTTCCAGGGCTACCCTAGGATCGAAGCTCTCGCCAAGCCATGTTACCCAGGATGAGTAGATACCGTATCAATGGGGCAACCCTAGGTCCCTGATAATGGAGCAGTCCTGAAGATGGTTCACGCAGTGGATGTGCCGCTGTTCCTTGGGGAGCTGGGGCTTTCTCCATAACTTACCATAGTAGAAAGTGGTCGGAGCCGGGGAGCAAGGCGTGAGGCTGTAAACTAAACCAATTTTCAAAAGATAAGATAAAGATAAATAGATGCAACGCTAACTCCAAAAATGGAAGCAAACTCTGGTATCTGGATACCCTAATAATCAAAAGACATATAGTTAAAAGAAAGAAAATAGGTTGCGCCAAATAACTAGACAGTACTGTTATTGCTAAGGATTACAGTTGTATGCAAGTAGTAGTAACTGGAATCTATAGTTGCAAAGAATGTCCACGTAAAACAATAAGAAAGTCCTTGATAACGGTGGTAGTTGTAATAGGTAGTTCGATGTATTTCACCAATTAAAATTCCAAGATATGAAACGACAATACATAACAAAGAGTACATACAATAGTGTGATATTGTTTGTAACCAGTGCAGAAGCAATAATTGTTTTTAAAAATACACTCACAAACAAGGAGCAGTCTGTTGGCTTGATTGTATCTGCTTCTGACAATATAATCCTCGTCACAGGATATTAGGTGAAGAATCACAATAAGGTCTTCATAGGGACACTGGTACGTCTTACGTTATCTTCACAGCATATGCATAAACATAGAGCTACCAATTCTGCTTTTAGTAAGATCCTAAAGAGGTATAATCCCTACTCACGGATATAGCTTGTAAAGATGTTCCTCCGTATTTTTTTTTTACTATATACCATTGGAAAACATGGAGGAACATCCTTTATGTTTTACGTGGACATTCTTTGTAATTATAGATTCCAGTTACTACTACTTGCATACAACTGTAATCCTTAGCAATACCAGTACTGTCTAGTTATTTGGCGCAACCTGTTTTATTTCTTTAAACCAATGTGCAGGCTGGCACTTGGCCCTTGTCCGAGGGGTCTACCTGCTGACGGTTGCAGGATTTGTTGCCTTTTTCATCCACAATGGGCAGTGGCTTTTTGAGCTCTCACAAATGGGCACAATGGTGACACAATTGGCTGTTTGTCCATGGCTCCACAAGTTTAGAGTTACAGTTGTTTTATGATTGGCTTTAGATCCCTCACCAGACATTAGTGTATGCAGCTTTCTATTTTAGAGTGTTATAGTTAAACATTTATGATATCCCTCGGTGTTGGGTCGGACTCACTCCGACGTCAGCTGATGGAGGGGAACCTAATGTGTACGTGAGGTCAGTGAAGCTCATTAGGCCTTCCACATAGGAAAGCATTTACTCAATGCTTTCCTATGTGACTTTTCAAGGTGCTGGACACCCTCATGTAAGGATGTCAAGCTCAATGAAACTGTAGGAAGCGCCTCTAGTTGTGGTCTGGTAGACAGCTCTAAATACATTCTGATACAGCAATGTGAACATTGCAGTTTCTTTAAAACTGCAATATTTTACATTGCAGAGCTAAGGGAACAAATACGTTGCGCCCAGACAACTTAAATGAGATGAAGTGGTCTGGGTGCCTATAGTGTCCTTTTAAACACCTCTGTAGTTTGAGTCTGTTAATCTTCTCAAATTAACAGTTATCTCTTTCTACATAGAATCCTGAATGCATAACACCTCACCAAAGCCTGCTTTTTTAATCTTTCCCAGTTTGGATAATTTATTTTCCTTTGCATCTTAGCTCTTCTCTTTTATCTTGTTCTTCAAAAACGGTCACAGTTACTGATTCAGACTGCCGTCTTCCTCTATCCTACTGTTTTCTCTCTTTGCTTATCCGGTTTTTAACTTGATTGGGAGAATGACTTTCAGAAGAACAACGTCTCATTTTCTATATCTTTCCAATTAGTCTCATTTCATTTTAGATATTACATAATTAATTTTGTCAGATTCTACATAAGAGCCCATGATGACATAGGACACAGAGATTCACAGAAAAGATATAAAAAATATATTTTTTAAAAACCTTTAAAAAAAAAAAAAACCCTGTACTTTAGCCACTTGGTGAATCAAATATGGATTTGATTAAGAAGCCGTTTATTTTCTCAAAGTGATGGATGTAAACATTTAACCAATTTAGGAGGAGATTCTATAATACAAGCACATCTCTACTAATTGAATATCTATGTATCAACAGACATCAATGGGAGAACTACTATTCTATAAGTTTATCTATGGTGATAGATTCTTATTCATACACATCTTAAATCTGTAATTGTTGTTATAGATAAAATATAACTCTATGTGGAAATTAAATGTAATAGCCTTTAAAGTGTTTTCACCTTGAATTTTGCTGAAAGGATAGTGGATGTAAATGAGAGGCGATCAGACATAGTTGTGCCCATTAGACTAGCTCCTGGACCAGCACAATGCCTATTTTCCAATGTACAGATAAAGGTTTGAAAAGCACATCCACAAATGCAGTCTCATAAGCAGGCAACACAAATAAAGTTTCCTCTACAATATACTTCCCTCATTCAATAACATATTGGGAAGCTGCATGGAGACATATTCTAGATTAAACCCTTGTCTCTTGTCTACTCCAAACTACACACATTTACGTGTTAGAATATATCCTGATTTTACCAGTCATGCACAAGCAGATTGGATATTACAATAAATAGGTACACACCAGTCCTGAACATGTGCTGACAGATGCAAAAGAATGGTTTTGGCTCAGAACTTCTCCAGTATAAAAGCAAAGATCATCCAGCGGTAAGTGAGACCGGATTAAGTCTCCGTGGTCAGTTTTCTCCTCTACGATGAAACTCGAAGCAAGAAAGCGGTGGTCTTTCTGCAGGTGTAAATACAGGTCTCTACCAAATGCAGGTAGATGGATGTATAAATTATCGGGGTACTTTCCTGGAATGGAGCGTGGTCTACGGAGACTCTTCAGGGCTGGCTTCCCTTCTCTCTGCAATGGGGTTTCCCCAACCCATAAAATCTGTGGGGTCACAATTTCCACTCCAGGATCGGAGGAATCAACTAAAAAAAAAAAATATTAATTACAATCACTGTTATAAAAAGAGCACGATAGATATTCCAATAAGCCCACACTTACAGAAATATTAATATTTATAGATTGATTCATACATATACACAAATAGCCTGTATATTTAAAAACAAAATGCTAAATGTGTGATTCTTGTAAAGTAAGACTTCGATCTCCATTCTGGCAAAAATAGGACTTAACTGGTTGCACTTCAGAAGATTTTGTACTACAATTCCCATCATTCTCTGAAATACACTGGGTAATCATAAACTCTAACAGGCAGTAACATATAATATAGCTGATTTGCTAGTACTAACTACTACTCTAAAACATTATACTGAATCCTGATCCTAGCCCAGACAGCCTCTAGTGTCAGTGTTCCTTCTTTGTGCCTCTACTAAAAAAGTATCAGTTAAGCCAAAGACCCTTTCAGAGAATCAGCTGAGCTGGATGCTGCTGCAGCAAACACTCTGCTTCCAGCCGGACTACAACTCTTAATGAACGGAAACTATGATGTTCAGAGAGGGGGGCCCTGCCAGGATCGGCTCAGGTTGAAACATCAGCTATGGAAATATAAAGGGCCTCTTCACACTGCTCCCCCCCTGCCTTCCACACAGCGCATACATAACTAAATTTACAGGGCCATCCGGACATAGCCTGATGGGCCCCAGAGCTGCATAAACTGCTAATATATAGTGCTCTAGAGGCACCGAATACATATTAAAACGATACACCACATTCAGAATAACTAACATGCCAATGGATCCAATTTTATCAGACAGTACAATCTGCTATGAATAAAGTGACCATACTGCCCATTAAATCGGGGACATTTGCAGAGCAGTGTTCATTTCAGTTTAGTCAGGCACGATACATTTTTCTATAAGAATACATTCCAAAATGTTATATACAAATACTTTTGATTTTGGAATACTGCTATTTAGCAAACACCGGCCTTGATAGGAGTTTTCATTAAAAAAAAAAAAAAAAAATTTTTAAATAAATAAACTTAAAACAAAACAAAAACAACAAAAAAGCAGTTTACTTTAACAATCATTTGAATTCATTTTTCAGATTCCCAGGGCTGCATTAATTGGAACGCAGTTCTAAGCCACATTCCAGAGAGATTTAACCCTTTTTAAAGGTGTACAAAAAGCTCAGAGCAGAATACGTAGTATTCCATCAGTATGCTAACAGACAAGTGTGGCCAAAATATATAAACACAGGAAGTAAACACTTGTCTGCGCTATATAATGTATATTATTAATTAAAGGAAACACTGCTGAAAAAGGAATGTGTTTTGAGCATTGTGTCGCACTGTCAGCATTTATTGTAGCTGTAAGGCCTACTAATTACTTAGAAGGTTTTAATTGTCATTCCCCTAGGCTGTAAGAAATTATATAATTCCAGGATTTAAGATTTATAGTCCCACCCACCTAGCCAGGCCTTAAAGGACCACTATAGTGCCAGGAAAACAATCACTATAGTGCCCTGAGGGTGCAAACAGGGTTCTCTGAAACTGCTATGTTTATAGAAAAAAGGGTTAACCCTAGCTGGACCTGGCACCCAGACCACTTCATTAAGCTGAAGTGGTCTGGGTGCCTATAGTGGTCCTTTAAAAGTTACTCTCAACTGCAAGCTTGTCATTAGGGCCAGCGCCAGGATTTCAACTAATTTTCTTGGCACTATAGGGTCTTTGGGTCCCCCCACCCTCAAGGTCCCACTCCCGATGGGGTTAAATTCTTACCTTTCTCCAGCGCCGGGCTCCCTCGGCGCTGGAGACTCTCCTCCCTCTTCCGACGTCATCCGCCGAATTTGCATGCACGCGCATTCAGCCAGTCCATAGGAAAGCATTCTCAACGCCTCTAGCCCAACAAAACAACCTTTTCAAGCTTTTTTAAAATATACACCCAATGAATGCATGCATGAAAAATTCATTCAGGTAATTCACTGGGGTCATATCTACTAAACAGTGATTTTATTGGGGAGCTTTGCCCATTTGGGCAGAGTGTTCCTTTAAATAATTATTACTAAAGCGCTTCAGTATATTTAACTTTTTATTGGTGTGAAGGTAAACACGCTTATTGAATGTAATTTTATATACACATTTAAAAAAATATATACTTTTATTTTTTGGCAGGGAGGAAGGGGGTGTGTGGAAGGTGCAGGGACGGAGTGGGATCTGTGCAAGGAGGGAGGGGGACGGTGCAGGGGAGTCAGAGAAGAGAGGGGATCTGTGCAGGGGAGGGAGGGGGAGAGGGATCTGTGCAGGGGAGTGAGGGGGAAGTGGGTCTGTGGGAGGGAGGGGGAGAGGCGATCTGTGCAGGGGAGGGAGGGGGAGATGGGATCTGTGCAGGGGAGGAAGTGGGAAGGGGATCTGTGCAGGGGAGGGAGGGGATTGTGCAGGGGAGCCACGGGTAGAGGGGATGTGTGCAGGGGAGGCAGGGGAGGGGATCTGTGCAGGGGAGGGAGGGGAGAGAGGATGCATGCAGGGGGGGGACTGTCAGGAGGCAGGAGGAGAGGGGATCTGTGCAGGGAGGGAGGGGGAGAGAGGGATGTGCAGGAGGGGGACTGTCAGGGAGGCAGGAGGAGAGGGATCTGTGCAGGGGAGGGAAGGGGAGAGGGGATGTGTGCAGGGGATGCAGGTTGACTGTCAGGGAGGGATCTGTGCAGGGGAGGAAAGGGGAGAGGGGATCTGTGCATGGAGAGCAGGGGTAGAGGGGATCTGTGCAGGGGAGGGAAGGTGAGAGGGGATCTGTGCAGGGGAGGGAAGGGGAGATGGGATCTGTGAAGAGAGGGAGGGGTAGAGGGGATCTGTGCAGGAAAGGAAGGGGGGATCTGTGCAGGGGAGGGGAAGAGGGGATCTGTGAGAGTGCAGTGAGGAGGGGGCTGTGCAGGGAAGAGCCTACCTGGTTTTTCTGTCAGGCTGCTCTTCCTCCTCACTCGCAGGACAGGATGCAGAAGGAGTGACCTCGCTTCCCATGCCTCCTGTCCCGCCTCTTCCCCTCTCTCTCTGCACCGCACGGAGGGTTACTGGCAAGCAGAGCAGGATCGCTGCCCGGTCTCACTCAGAGGGTAGGAGGGAGTATGGGAGTCAGCAAGGACCTTGCCACCCCAAAAAAGTGCCCCCCCCCCTTGCTACACCACTGGATACACCCCCCAAAAAAATATACTTTTATTTTTTCTTTATGTTTTTCTGCAAGTCCTCTGTGCCAGGGCATACTTCGATCAGACACTTCTATTTGAGAAGCCTCTATGCTGGAGCTGCGCATGCACATTCAATCACCACTTTCCTATGTGCTCATTGAGAATGGGAGCCCTGTGGAGCTAAAGGAAATGGAAGAAAACCTTCCTAGCTGTCCAAGTGACAGACAGGGAGGTGTTTCTGCCCCAATTATAAAAAGGGCCAATGTTTACTAAAATCGACATGCTCCTGACATTTAAACACTTCAATAAGCTGAAATGCTTTATGTGTATGGAGTATTCCTTTCTCTTAGCAAAACTAATGTCTATACCCACGCTCTCTTCAACTTTGCCTCAGTTTTATGCTTCACTTGCAGTCTCCGTCTCTGCGTACTCTTCTTTAATTAACCTTTCCTTTTCCTTTTACCAAATAGATCTATCCAAGAAATGGTGAGTTGAAAAATTAGGCCAAAATAGAAAAGTTGGAAAAAGTCTCCATCTCATCTTAGTTGAAAAAAGTTTTTGAACATTATTTTGACCAAAAATTTAAGCTTTAGAGACTTATAAAATCAATGTTTAGTGAATAGACTCCAATTGTATACCTGCTTAATCTTTTTTCAAATGAGATAGGCACATAGTAAGAAATTGACTGAGAAAACGGAAAAGGGACCTATCTATATAAATTCACGCCAAATACACACACACAAACAAACTGCCTAATACATATACAAACGGCCCAATACATACATACACAAACTGCTTCATATTCACATACACTGCCTACTACATACATTCACTCAAACTGCCAATATTATACACTCATTTAATACATACACTTACTTAAACTGCCTAGTACATACACCAACACATGCATAGAAACGTAGAATGTGACGGCAGATAAGAATCATTCGGCCCATCTAGTCTGCCCAATTTTCCAAATACTTTCATTAGTCCCTAGCCTTATCTTATAGTTAGGATAGCCTTGTGCCTATCCCACGCATGCTTAAACTCCTTTACTGTGTTAACCTCTACCACTTCAGCTGGAAGGCTATTCAATGCATTCACTACCCTCTCAGTAAAGTAATACTTCCTGATATTATTTTTAAACCTTTGTCCCTCTAATTTAAGACTATGTCCTCTTGTTGTGGTAGTTTTTCTTCTTTTAAATATAGTCTCCTCCTTTACTGTGTTGATTCCCTTTATGTATTTAAATGTTTCTATCATATCCCCCCTGTCTCGTCTTTCCTCCAAGCTATACATGTTAAGATCCTTTAACCTTTCCTGGTAAGTTTTATCCCACAATCCATGAACCAGTTTAGTAGCCCTTCTCTGAACTCTCTCTAAGGTATGAATTTCCTTCTGGAGATACGGTCTCCAGTACTGTGTACAATACTCCAAGTGAGGTCTCACCAGTGTTCTGTACAATAGCATGAGCACGTCTCTCTTTTTACTGCTAATACCTCTCCCTATACAACCAAGCATTCTGCTTGCATTTCCTGCTGCTCTATTGCATTGTCTGCCTACTTTAAGTCATCTGAAATAATCACCCCTAAATCCCTTTCCTCAAATGTCGAGTTTAGGACTCTATCAAATATTCTGTACTCTGCCCTTGGGTTTTTACGTCCAAGATGCATTATCTTGCACTTAGCCACATTAAATGTCAGCTGCCACAGCCATTTTTCTAGTTTACCTAAATCATTTGCCATTTGGCTTTAACCTCCTGGAACATCAACCCTGTTACATATCTTAGTATCATTAGCAAAAAGACATACCTTACCATCAATACCTTCTGCAATATCACTAATAAAAATATAAAAGAGAATGGGTCCAAGTACAGATCCCTGAGGTACCCCACTGGTAACTAGGCCTTGCTTCGAATATACTCCATTGACTACAACCCTCTATTGCCTGTCACTCAGCTACTGCCTTACCCATTCATACACACATACACTGCCTAATACATACACTCACACAAACTACCCAATAGGCACACGCAAACTGCATATTACATACACACTGTCTCATACTCACATACACTCACACAAATAAACTGCCTATTACATACACCAACACATGCAAACTTTATCATACTCACATACACTGCCTAATACATAAATATAAACACACACACACCGTAAGCAACCCTCCTTCATCCCTCACATTTTTGGGTGAGGGCTGAAGGCACTGGAAGCAGCTCAGTCAGTGTGGTACCCTCTCTCCATGATGGTCCAGAAGAGCACTGCAAACCCTGCGAGTTCCCCCTATTAGTGTGCTCTAGACAACTGCCTTATTAACCGAATGACAGCGCCAGGCCTGCCTGGAGGATCCATGGGTGAATTTCTGCTCACCAGAGCTGAATCTTCACTAGCCAATGGCTATTGGGAATTGTGAGCCCTGAAATAACATACTAATTTAACAGAGTGATCAATGCAATTTAATATTTTTGGATAAGCTTTCCAATATATCAAAAACACTTCATGATTTATATAGAGAAGTCACCATTAAATTTTTACAGCTAGATCGACTGAAAAGTTTTTTTAAGCTGGTTTTCTTTTTTTCAACAGATTGTGATCATTTGAAAAGATCTTCCAAAAACATTAAAATGAATGCCTTGGGAATTTTTCAAGACTTCTTTTAAGCCCCCTCATTAACAGACTTTGCATTACGTCCGCTAGCATGCGGTTATATGATATTTACTCACTATACTTATTGTAAAGCAAATTTTCCTAAGTGCTCGTTTATCTGCCTTTTTTCAACTTAAAGCAGCTTTATCATCTTCTGGGGTCTTTGGTGACTTTTGGTGAATTATTGGTGAATTCTCCACTTGCGTTGAGGTGCCATGGTGGTGCAGGGGAGGGTTTTATGCGTGCTCAGTAGAGGAAACCCCCCCACCTTGCTGCTTTGATTGACAGCCAGGGGGCGTTTATTTATAAAAGTGATTATTTCTATCAGAAATGTGCACTTTTGTAAACGGTCATTACTATGGGATACTCCTCACCCATGAAGCACTTCAGTAAACTAAGTGGGACAGGGACACTGCACCCAGACCATTTCAATAAGTGGAAGTGATCTGGGTGCCTTAAATGGAAACCGTCACCAACATTTTCATCCAGTGGATCCTTTCCAGCTCCTAGCGCTTTGTCTGCCAGGAGCCCATGTCAGTGCTGTACTCTCATGTACGCATGACAGTACAATACTGATGTCCAGGGAGGATTCCGCAGAAACCTCAAAAATCAAAGCCTTTTTCCCTACAGCAGTTGCTGTGTAGCTTGGGGTAGATGACAAAACTTGACAGTGGAACTCTGCCGTTTTCACGTTTTGTCAGGTGTAGGAAAAGTACATAAGACAAAGTAGTCCCTATTTTATCTTATGGTATCTTCAGACTGTGTTGGAATTTCAGTATACGTTTTATCTCTGCGAAATACTTTAGTTTTGTTTTAGGGGGAGTAACAGTGCTGTTTTAAAGGTACTCTGCCATGCATAACATATGAGTTTACTTTTAATCTGCAATTTAATTTTTACTTCTGCCCTGAGCATTAGCCTGTTGGCTAGCAAAGGTATTAATCTGCTGAAACATGACAAAATACTTCTAGAACATCCAATTCCAGACTGGTGGTGGGTAAATTGCTGCATCTATCCTGCATCCTTTCTAATCTCTTCCTAAATGATTTTCTTTTTGGGCCAGATTAGAAGAGATGCTAGGGGAGGCACAGAGATTAACGGAAGCTCTTAACTATTCATACAGTGCAGGTGTGGAATATGATGTACCTTCATGACACCAAATAAAATCTTTACCATCACTTTTGTCTTTGTGCAATATGATGATGTAATATGTTGCTTGCAATATTATATAAGCCCTTCCCCCTCCACAGTTCATTAACTGTACAGTTTAACTCATTAACGTAACAAATTTATTTAACTAGCAGCCAAACTGTGAACGACAGAATAATATAGCAGAGTATTTAAAAATCTCCAACATATTCTTTCCTAAATTTGACAAATTAACTTCCAAGTCAGAGCAAATCAGTGTTTATTAAAATTAATCTCCAAGTGACGTATAGACATTTATACACATATGGACAGTTGTATGTGTGTATATATACACATGAACACACACACAACTGTCCAAATATATACACATATATATTGTAGAGAAAAAAAGATATATACACACACACACACATCATATATAACCTACACACTTTTTTTTAAACCTTTTTTTAACTTAGAGTAACTGATCCTATATGCCCCAATAAAATTATATCCTTTCTGTTACATCTTACAGCATTCAAGAACTTTATTTATTTTTTTTAATATATTTTACAAAGTAGAAGCCTGGCTAGATGACACCGGTCTAGCAGAACCTGTCCAGATGTGTTCTTCCATCAGAGGAGTCTGGTGTATGTGTGGCAGTCTCATGCCTCTGGCAGCATATAGCGCCCTGGAAGGTCCAGCAGTACAAATAGAAAGGATGCCTGGAAGAGGGAGGACCCTTTTGAGCCAGGATCTGGGAATATTCTGCGCGCCTGCGCTGCCAAATTGATGTTAACCTTTTAACTGCCAGGTGTGGTACTGCAAACATTGAAACCACTAGACTAGAGAGTCTGGTTCTGCCTATTTAGTGGATTTTAGCTAATGCTTGAAACAAACACACACACACACACACACACACACAGTATATATACACACACACACACACTGAAAACTTTTTATTTATTTATTTATTACAAATTAAAGTAACATTAAGGTAATTCTACATTCTTTAAGTTTGGGAAGTCTTAGTCCTTGTCCAAAGTTTAACACTACCACATGAGGAGTTACGTATAAAAAGCATATTTTCTGCCAGCTTCTAAAAGTGGAGAAATCCGCAGGAACATTCCACTGGTTTCCATGGTGACTGCTCCACCTTTAGAATATTGCTCTAGTCTAGAATTACACTGTATACATCAGCCCCAGTGTCACAGACAGACTTACAAATAGGCTAAGCTAAAGTGAGGAAATTCACTTACCTTGGGGTAACAGCAGGTATAGTAGGCTCAGAACCAGCATGTTATATGGCTGATGAAGTCCTTCTTGCAGGGTGGTACCTGGGGTTCAGGTATAGAATAGATGCAGCTTATTGATTTATATCACAGGATTCTCCAGTGATGGCAATTGTAGTAAGATGCACTCAGGACATCTGAATTTAGTTCTATGAATATCAAGTTTACTAGCAGAGAAAGAACTCTAGGTGAAGGCACTGTCAGTCTGCTCTGTACTGTGCACTGCAGACAATATGCAGGGCAGTGATTCCAGCAGTTGCAGGTAATGCAGTGAGCACTGGCATGGACTAAGGACGTGCAGTGCAGATGATTCGTGGCAGCCCCTGGAGGATGCAGTGTATAGATGCAGTGTGCAGCAGCCGGTCCTTACAGGTTGCAGTGCGCACAGACACCGGCTCTGTGCAGACTGTCAGCCTCGGAGAGAGCAATTAGCACCACAGGCAAACTCAGCTGTAAGTTTGGAGTCCCGCCCACCGGGCACTGACTCCGCCAATTGCAGAGCGGCCGGGACACAGAGCTGCAGGGCTGCGGGCTCATATTGGGCAAGAGGACCAGCTGCGGGCGGGGTTAGGTGCAGTACACGTGGTTGTAACTCAGTGCTTGGTGGCGGCCGCCAGGGGGAGCACGAGGTGTGAGAGAAAGGGAGGACAGGTGTGAGAGTCACAAGGAGACAAAATGTTCGGGAGAGTGCTGGGTCCAAGTTCATCAGAAGGAGACAGGGACAGAGCTGGGTCCAAGTTCATCAGAAGGAGACAGGGAGAGTGCTGGGTCCAGGTTCATCAGAAGGAGACAGGGAGAGTGCTGGGTCCAGGTTCACCAGAAGGAGACAGGGAGAGTGCTGGGTCCAGGTTCATCAGAAGGAGACAGGGAGAGAACTGGGTCCAAGTTCATCAGAAGGAGACAGGGACAGAACTGGGTCCAAGTTCATCAGAAGGAGACAGGGAGAGTGCTGGGTCCAAGTTCATCTGAAGGAGACAGGGAGAGTGCTAGGTCCAAGTTCATCAGAAGGAGACAGGGAGAGTGCTGGGTCCAAGTTCATCAGAAGGAGACAGGGAGAGAGCTGGGTCCAAGTTCATCAGAAGGAGACAGGGAGAGAGCTGGGTCCAAGTTCATCAGAAGGAGACAGGGACAGAACTGGGTCCAAGTTCATCAGAAGGAGACAGGGACAGAGCTGGGTCCAAGTTCATCAGAAGGAGACAGGGACAGAGCTGGGTCCAAGTTCATCAGAAGGAGACAGGGACAGAGCTGGGTCCAAGTTCATCAGGAGGAGACAGGGAGAGTGCTGGATCCAGGTTCATCAGAAGGAGACAGGGAGAGAGCTGGTTCCAAGTTCATCAGAAGGAGACAGGGAGAGAGCTGGGTCCAAGTTCATCAGAAGGAGACAGGGAGAGAGCTGGGTCCAAGTTCATCAGAAGGAGACAGGGACAGAACTGGGTCCAAGTTCATCAGAAGGAGACAGGGACAGAGCTGGGTCCAAGTTCATCAGGAGGAGACAGGGAGAGTGCTGGATCCAGGTTCATCAGAAGGAGACAGGGAGAGAGCTGGTTCCAAGTTCATCAGAAGGAGACAGGGAGAGAGCTGGGTCCAAGTTCATCAGAAGGAGACAGGGAGAGA
Source organism: Pelobates cultripes (assembly GCA_933207985.1). Classification (NCBI taxonomy): domain Eukaryota; kingdom Metazoa; phylum Chordata; class Amphibia; order Anura; family Pelobatidae; genus Pelobates; species Pelobates cultripes. The sequence continues at coordinate 100,267,995 of OW240914.1, forward strand.
GCTGGGTCCAAGTTCATCAGAAGGAGACAGGGACAGAACTGGGTCCAAGTTCATCAGAAGGAGACAGGGACAGAGCTGGGTCCAAGTTCATCAGGAGGAGACAGGGAGAGTGCTGGGTCCAGGTTCATCAGAAGGAGACAGGGAGAGAGCTGGGTCCAAGTTCATCAGAAGGAGACAGGGAGAGAGCTGGGTCCAAGTTCATCAGAAGGAGACAGGGACAGAGCTGGGTCCAAGTTCATCAGAAGGAGACAGGGACAGAGCTGGGTCCAAGTTCATCAGAAGGAGACAGGGACAGAGCTGGGTCCAAGTTCATCAGAAGGAGACAGAGATGGTTCCAAGTTCATCAGAAGGAGACAGGGAGAGAGCTGGGTCCAAGTTCATCAGAAGGAGACAGCGACGGAGCTGGATCCAAGTTCATCAGAAGGAGACAGGGAGAGAGCTGGGTCCAAGTTCATCAGAAGGAGACAGGGAGAGAGCTGGGTCCAAGTTCATCAGAAGGAGACAGGGAGAGTGCTGGATCCAGGTTCATCAGAAGGAGACAAGGACGGAGCTGGGTCCAAGTTCATTAGAAGGAGACAGGGAGAGAGCTGGGTCCAAGTTCATCAGAAGGAGACAGGGAGAGTGCTGGATCCAGGTTCATCAGAAGGAGACAGGGACAGAGCTGGGTCCAAGTTCATCAGAAGGAGATAGGGACTGAGCTGGATCCAGGTTCATCAGAAGGAGACAGGGACAGAGCTGGATCCAGGTTTATCAGAAGGAGACAGGGAGAGTGCTGGGTCCAAGTTCATCAGAAGGAGACAGGGAGAGTGATGGGTCCAAGTTCATCAGGAGGAGACAGGGAGAGTGCTGGATCCAGGTTCATCAGAAGGAGACAGGGAGAGAGCTGGGTCCAAGTTCATCAGAAGGAGACAGGGAGAGAGCTGGATCCAGGTTCATCAAAGGGGATCAAGTGCAAGATCCAGATTCAGCAAAGGGAGACAGAGAGAGTGCTGGATCCAGTCCAGATACACCAGAAGGAAAGAGTACAGGATCCAGATTCATCAGAGGGTGACAAGGAGAATCCTGCATCCAGGTTCACCAAAGGGAGACAGGAAGAGTGCTGAATCCAGGTTCACCAGAGAGAGAGAGAGAGCAGGATCCAGATTCAGCAGAGGGAGACAGAGAGAGTGCTGGGTCCAGATTTACAAGAGAGTGAGAGAGCAGGATCCAGATTCACCAGAAGGAGAGAATGCAAGATCCAAATTCATCAGAGAGAGAGAGAGAAAGTGCAGGATTTAGATTCACCAGAGAGTGATGGATCCAAATTCACAAGAGGGAGGCAGGGATAGTGCTGGATCCACTTTCACCTATTGGAGAGAGTGCAAGATCCAGATTCATTAGATATAGAGAGTGCAGGATCCAGATTTACCACAGGGAGACCGTGAAAGTGCAAGATTCAGATTCACATGAGGGAGAGAGTGCAAGATCCAGATTCACCAGAGGGAGAGAGTGCAGGGTCCAAATTCACCAGTGGGAGAAATTGCAGGATCTAGATTCACCAGAGGAAGACAGGAAGAGTGCTGAATCCCGATTCACTAGAGGGAGAGTGCTGAATCCAGTTTCACCAGTGGCAGAGAGTGCCGGTCCAGGTTCACCAGAGGGAGATAGTGCAGGATCCAGATTCATCAGAATGAGAGCGCAGAATCCAGATTCGAGAGAGCTCAGGATCTAGATTTATCAGAGGGCGAGAGCTCAGGATCCAGATTTATCAGAGGGCGATTGCAGGATCCAGATTCACCAGAGGAAGAGTGCAGGATTCAGATTCACCAGTTGAAGAGTGCAGGATCCAGTTTCATAGAAACATAGAATGTGACGGCAGATAAGAACCATTCGGCCCATCTAGTCTGCCCAATTTTCTAAATACTTTCATTAGTCCCTGGCCTTATCTTATAGTTAGGATAGCCTTATGCCTATCCCACGCATGCTTAAACTCCTTTACTGTGTTAACCTCTACCACTTCAGCTTAATGAAGTGGTCTGGGTCCAGGTCCAGCTAGGTTAACCCATTTTTTTTCATAAACATAGCAGTTTCAGAGAAACTGCTATGTTTATGAATGGGTTAAGCCTTCCCCATCCTCTAGTAGCTGTCTCATTGACAGCCACTGAAAACTTTCAAATGCTTCTCACTGTGATTTTCACAGTGAGCCTTGCTCAACGTCATAGGAAAAACATTATAAATATATGTGACCCGGCTGAATCGTAGCACCCAGCTATTTGCATAGCATTCAGCAAGAAGAGAAACTCCCGCCCAGCGCTGGAAAAAGGTAAGTTTTTACCCCTTTCCAGAGCCGGGCGGGAGGGGGTCCCTGAGGGTGGGGGCACCCTCAGGGCACTATAGTGCCAGGAAAACAAGTATGTTTTCCTGGCACTCTAGTGGTCCTTTAAACTCCTTTACTGTGTTATTTTTTTTTTTTTCATATATTTTATTAGGGCAACAAAACATAGAAAAAGTCATAAAAAGATATTCTATCTTTTTATACACAGTAAGAATTGGAATGTGTTTAGTTATAGGCAAGACAAGTGCAAAAGAGACCCTTTGTTTCAGAAATAACTTTAAGTGAAATTTCTTGTTATTTCATTCTCCCCCCTCCCCCCTCTTTTTAACCCCTTAAGGACACAGGACATGTGTGACATGTCATGATTCCCTTTTATTCCAGAAGTTTGGTCCTTAAGGGGTTAAAGACCGTGTTCTGCGTAGGATAGCCTTTAGAAGCTAGAAGATAGACTAAGGATTCAATTAAGGCCCACATGCAGCAACTGTCCCAGCTGGAGAATTGGGTCCAGCTGTAACCTCTGTTTGCCATTCTCGACCAAGTTCAAAAGAAAATGCTGATAAATGTAAAGAGCGTAGTGGTGGCACAATGCTTGATTCACCAGAGAGTGCAGTATCGAAGTCCACCAGAGGGAAAGTGCGGAATTCAGATTCACCAATGGGAGGGTGCTGGAGACTAATTAACCATAAAGAGAGTGCAGGTGCCCAACTCACCAGAGTTCTTATAGATGTGGAACCATTACAGAAAATGTATTCATCAACATCATGAGGTTTATTAATTAAAGTCTTATAGGGCAATGCATTGAGATGCACACTCTGGTATTTATATTTAAAAGAAAAACATTTATAAATTACCTGGTAATTAACTATAGCTATTTTATTAAATGAGCTAGGTATGTAACTATCACTACCTTTACCATCAACAGATAGTGAACTAACCCAAATTGATGTAAAGTGCAGGCAATAATCTAAATGGACGGGAGAACAGTTTGGTTGTGCCTGTCCAATCTTGGTACATGCTTTGAGCAGGCCTGTTATTCAAACAGAATTCACTAAATGTATGACTTGCCAATCTGAGAAAAATTGACCGGTGTGATTGTAATGCAAAGAAATTTGATGAATTTACAAAGTTAGCGCAAATTTCATAACTAAGGAGTAAATTATAGTAATTATCAACATATTAATGTCTAACGATCATCCATTAGCAGTGTCAACAGTGCCAAATTATGTACAATCTCACCATTCTGGTCCGTTTTGACAAAACCACCATTCATGGATTGGTGAAAGAAGGACAAACAGTGGCAGTTTGACCATTAGAACTCATTGAAGATGGAAACTTCTTATACTTCAGCACCTAAAATGACTTGAAATGTTAACAAAATATTCCTTGTTAAACCAATGAAATGGCAAATAAGCACAGCAACTAGTGTAATTGACAACATAACACATAATTCCTGAAATTACTGTTTTTTTAAAGAAACACACACAGTTCCATATCCATATTATACACAAGTGTCACTTATTAGAATCATCAATGCTTTTAGCAGCATGTAATCATCATCTTGTCATGTGATCGAAAAGGTGCCTTTTTTGTTGTTGTCATTAACTTTGCAATATCACCCTATTCAGAACATTATCCTACAAATAAGTTTTCTGACTTATCTCTTTGAAAGCGCTTTCGTGAATACAGCCAGAATATATTATTGATCGATTACTGATGGTATATTGTAAATTACTTTGAGATGGTCAATTCCTGATTTAATGAGTACCTCTGTAAATTTGAATTAGACCTAGATAGGAGCCACATGGTCCAGCAGTGCAAAGTGGGTCCATAAATACTTTATGATCTTTCACCCTTATATTGCAAATCATAAAATAGATGGATTTTTAGTCTACAATAACTGGAGAGTTCAATCTTGAAGGAGATTAAGTACAAGCAACATAAATAACCATTTCCAATATTTAAATATTGCATAGTTTTCTTGACCTGGCTAATGATACATGGTATACAGATAGCTAGTGACTGGTAGCTTCAAAATATATACATATACACTTGGTTAACCACTTGTTTTTCTACATAACCTAATACTAGAGAGGATGCTGTGGTAGGGGTCACATTTAGGTGGGAGGACCTGGTGTCATGGAAGAACTGTGATTTGAAACAGATTAGAAGATATGATTTGTAACAGGGGGTTCAGACCACCATGCTGAATGGGCGCATGATTGATCTGCTCCTGCAGATTTCTGCCTATTAAGCTTATAACAAGCTAATGCACCTTTCTGATGCCTGTGAGCTGCAGTCCTCTGTGCAAAGTGTTACTGGTGCCGTGGCTAGCCTTGCCAATTGAATTTTTGCCCTTGGAAGAGAGATTCAGTTTTCAAGACTGAGGCCTACTCAGGTGGTGCGTGAGTTAGATGGCCGATGTCCTGTTATTCTGCCCAACGGACACAAGCTGGACCACTGGGTGGTTTTGGTCTCTTTGGACAGGAGGGGATGATCCTGATCCTCACCTTGGGGGCCCTAAAATAACTCCAGGACTCTGGAACGTGGCTGCAGACATTATTGTACTAATAGATACATACAAAATGAGGATACAGCTGTGGATCTACAAAAAGGATATAAAACAAAATAATAGTGTAACACTGTTTGGTAAAGTATAAGTGCGCTGTGTAGGGTATAACTCACAAGATCGATGAATTGATAACGCCCAAGGGTGCCTCCCCTGATGTAGATGGGGGGCGAAATCACTGCTCCTATTTCAAGGAAGACGAAGTACGACTCAGGATATGGAGTAAAAAATATTTCTTCTTTATTTAAAAGAATTAAAAGATATATATGTAAGCTGTTGTGGTACCAGGTCCTCCGCATTTCGTCCAAATGGACTTTCTCAGGGACCTCATGGTATTCAAGTATGAAACAGCAATAAAACAAATACAAGTAAGCAATAAAATCCCTCGCCCGAGTCCTTTCTTTTATACAGATGATTGGTCCTCGTCATTGGTGCTTCACTCGGCGTCCATTTCCCGGGTTTAGACAATTTTGTGACGTCACTTCCGGTTTTCGGCAATTGCGGAATGTCACTTCTGGTTCGGCGGTTCATTCCAATGATCTTTGAGGATGTTTGCGTTTCACTGTAGGGAAATGTGCGTTCCACCTATGACTTCATATAATAGATAGGTTACTAATGGGAGCCCTTGAGGCTCAAAAAGAGAAGAAAATCAAAACTGAAGTTAGATGAAAAATGGAGCAGTAGTTTATAAAGTGAAAAAACTTTCTAGGGGGAAAAAAAGAGATCCACTCTTTATAAATATATGTATGTACATGGAAGGTTGAGTGTTTTACCCATATTAGCTTATTTGTTAGTAGTTAAAAAAAAATCTTTTTTTTAAGGCACCATAAAGATATTGATAACAATACTGCTATGTGTTGAATGGCAGCCACTTCCCGATCCTCACCTTGGGGGCCCTAAAATGACTCCAAGACTCTGGAATGTGGCTGAAGACATTATTGTACTAATGTATGCTTGATTTTCTTGGTTTGTCTGAATATTTATGTCTCAAACATTTATTTAAAAAAAAAGAAGAAACTATGACTTGTAACTATTTTCTACAGTTTGTGTCCATGGAATCCAAAAGTGTATATTGATTTTTTTTGTTAATCCATTAGATAGTTGATTCTATCTTTCCGCTTCTTTCATAATACTTTAACGTGATGCAGAGTAAGGCTATCAAGGAAAACCATACAAAAACTAACTTTATCTGAGAAATTAAGGATTACAGAGTAAATTTTTTACAGGAAAACTATCAAGATGAAAACTACTGATATTGATTTTTTAAAATTCAGAAGTTCTTTGTGGCCTTCCTGGCCTTCTGGGATATAAAACTTACTAATATTTGTGACATCAGTAATCTTTGTTGATGAAGATTGGGAGGAAAGTCGAATTGTATCCAATATCAGAAAATAAAGCACTTTATCTTGTCTTCTCTCAGGAAGTCACACATTTTACTCCATAATGTAGTAGCATGACATCACTTTTTTGCATGTCAACAATGTGCAGAATACATTCACACAAATAAGCACAGTGGGTTATGGTTGCTTTAAAGTTAGCATCCAAAACATTTAAAAACATGAGTGGATGCCATTAGCTTACTAATGATAATTGACTGCCTTTACTATCATCACCCTATTTTCATGACAAGATGGAAATGATGGATAAGAGGGGTAGTTAAATATTCTAAATTGCCAATTTATTCTTAATTTTGTAAGAATCGTCAATAATCGAGTCCTATTACCACTGCTCGTCTTATGGACATGTCAAGGCATGCATACCCCAACACGCATACCAAATGCAAAGAGTATCCTATAGTAAAAGAAGAAAATGTATGACTTCTTCCTAGAGTGGCAGGGCTTAATGTATAACAGTATGGCTAACAGTCTTCAAGCAGAAAAAAAGCAAAAACATAGACAGGTGAGGACAAGGGATGCAGAAATACAGGAGCGCGAGTAAACCAAGTCAAGGTCTTTGAAAGCAGAGGTCAAATAGCAGTACTAAAATAACAGAGCCAAGTCAAAACCAGAAAACGTAACTACACAATATAAGCACTCTCAGGTAACTGAGACCACAATAGTGCAATGACGAGTGAGAGGTGTGGCCTAATATAGCCCAAGAACCAGTTTCACTGACTTGCATCAATTACATTGTCAAAAAACACGCTATCAGTTTCGTTGAATTGGCACGGGCCACTGTGATGTCAAAAAAATTATACAAGCTTCTAGACCTACCTCATGTTTGAATGAGGAAAAATATATATATATAAATAGTTAAATGTTTACATCTACTGATATCTATGTTCAGGTGCTTCTCTTTTTATTTTATTTACGAACTTCTCATCCAACTGTTTACTCTCTTAATTATTTCATTTTTTTTTTGTCATATTAACTTTGCTATATCTTGCTCAACAAGTAACAATTGCTCATACAAACCTTTTAGCTGAAAACAGCAAGGTGAATTGTTAGTGTAGGACTCACGTAAGAGGTTCGCCTTGGTGTGGCAGGTGAGCTTACACCTTAATGGCTACTGGAGTGATAAAAAACCTTCAGTTATTTAAATGTGCATAGGGATTTAGGATAATGCGAAGGTAACTTTTTTGTTTGTTTGTTTTATATAATAATTATTGTTAAAAATAAAAAAATATGGTGGTGCCCGCAAGGGACAGGTTCAGGTTAGTAGAACTCACCTTTGCCTGCTGCCCTTTCCACCGGACCTCCAGCGGCACTGTCACAGTCGGGGATCTTTGCACATTCTGCAAAGTCCCCAGATGGTGACAGTGCTGCTTTAATTTTGCCTTAGATTATAAAGATGTTTGTTTTGTTTGATTGATGTGGTTGCCTAAAAATTGATGGCAACTTATGATCGATCACTTTTAAAGGAACGCTCCAGACTGGAAATGACCTCTCCCTTTTTCATGCAATGCATCGATAATGTATTAAACAAACCTGTCTCCTCGCTGGGCTAGACTGACCATTTAAGTGTGTTGGTAATAATTGGTGAGGAGCATAGATTAATTATGCAGTCATAGGCTGGCATGAGCAATCAGTGGACCTTCCCAGCTGGCCCAGGATTAGTATCTGCAGGATCCCTATGGTACGAAGCCCCTACAACAATGCAGTCATGCAGGACTCTTGCTGCTCTGTATAAAGGCTGAGAGCCCCTAAGTCCCCATTAAGTTTTGCTCAACCCTACGACTACTGTAAAGACAGGAGAAAGATTATAATATGGGAGAAGAACAAGTAGGTGAGCCAAGACACAGTTACATACCTATACACATACAAGTGCATACAGTTACATCATCATGTTACTTTTTCTTTATGCATGCATATTACAATAAAAAGAAACAAATACCAGTATATACACCTCCCCAATGTGATCACAACAAAAAATGAGTAATATTACCAATATAGAACTTGACTGTAATGTAAACAGCGTAGAACTTGATTGGGGTATAAACTAAAATAGAAGAAAATAAGACAACAACATAGTGCAAACTGTATGATGATAAATGAGTAATAGATAGGTGTATGACTCTCACTCACATTCTCCAGAGCCGTGCCAGGCTCTGTAAGACAGGCTCAGGGGTGCCAATAACTGACTAACGATCCAGGTGATCCAAATAGATGAGACTCCAAAAATTAAATGCAAAATATATTTATTGAATAAAAACATATAAAAGTGTATACACTACTGGGCGCTATGGGGGTGGAACCCAAAACAAACAATGATATATATAAAACAAAATTGGAATTCCACTTACCCCTATCTGTATAGTAGCCCAGAGTGTCAAAAATACACATAAAATAGCAAATAACAAATGCAGAAGATTGAAGCAGACTCGTTTCGGCTAACAGCCTTCCTCCAGTGCACTGGAGGAAGGCTGTTAGCCGAAACGCGTCTGCTTCAATCTTCTGCATTTGTTATTTGCTATTTTTTTTTTTTTGCAGTGCATATATGTATAACAAGCATGCAGGTGGTACCCCGACGGCATTCCACGTGCTTATTTCAAAGCATTCATAACAGGGGTATATGCTAACAATGCACAATTTTATGTAGTTATATATATGTTGAAGATTATCATGTTGGAGCATATTTTCACACAGATTATACTAGGACAAGCATGTATATTGCAAACTTCCTTTTACGTCTATGTGTGAGAAGGTGTATAAAGATTCATAGTTGCTAGTGTGTTCTCATGCAGGTAAACCAACAGCCATCAAGTGAGTTTTAACTATGCTTAGGATGCCCCATTAGATTGTGTTAGCTAGTACTTAAAATATTACTTGTCGATCCCTCAGCAAAAGGTATGGGTATAACAGATTAATGGTCGTTACTTTAAGTTAAGTCAGCAGTCAGAAAGCAGTTTGTGCGTCAGTGGGCATAGTCGGGGAAGTCCAGCGATATGCCTGACAATTGTCCCGGTCACCTTCATCCGATCCCCTCTGGGCTCGCCCTGTAGCCCCTGGGAGTCGCCATCCCCTGTGGTGTCAAGGACATACGTGCGTGTAGAAGCCATGCTTCCGACCCTTGGTGATAGAGGTTTGCATGTTGGGGGGGTTGGCGCTTCCCTGTTGGGCAGGTCGCTTCGGCACCCGTCCGGAGTCGTGGTCGCTTGAAGCGGAGGTGAGTGTGGGGTTGAGATCTGGCTCTTCGTTGCCGCTTGTTCTGCCGGTGCCGCCATCTGCGCCTCTTAGCGGAGCCTCCGGTAGTGACCGTTCTGCGTCCACTCGTAGGGCTGGAGGTCTCTGGGGGTATATTTGCAGGAGTGGTCAGCATAGTTGAAGCAGTGTGCAGCTGTCTCTCTGTTATCTTAGCCCAGAAGACAGCAAATATTTTGTCGAGTTTGGACAGAGAGTGAGTCGCTGGATCTCCGCTGTCCCCCGTAACTGCCGATAGGCACGTGGCATCCGCCATATTGGAGTCGGTGGTCCTTGGGTCGGGTAGTCTTTGGGGCAGACACTCGGTATGCTGTTGGTGCCGGGATATCCCTCACCGGCAAGGGGGGGGGAGAGGGAGGCTCGTGGGTGGTCCTCTGCAGCTTTAGGGTCCGTTTCTAGGGAGTCTCGGGCTGGGTGATCGGCCGCCTCACCCTCACCTTTGTTTCTACCCAGGTTGCAGGTCTAAGCGTCGCAGTAGGCCCCAGCGATATATATCTCGAGTTCCCGGTGTCCTAGAGTCGTACTTGCGGTTTCATTGTAATCTCCTTTGCATCCTCTACATGGGTGGTGCAATTTTATCGGAGTTTGTAGCTTGTTAGCCGGGTTATTTGGCATTAGTTGTAGTTTCAGACGGGAGCTCGTGCTATCCACGTCTGATCAGCTCCACAGCCAGGCTCCGCCCCCTGTTATTTGCTATTTTATGTGTATTTTTGACACTCTGGGCTACTATACAGATAGGGGTAAGTGGAATTCCAATTTTGCTTTATATATATCATTGTCTGTTTTGGGTTCCACCCCCATAGCGCCCAGTAGTGTATACACTTTTATATATTTTTATTTAATAAATATATTTTGCATTTAATTTTTGGAGTCTCATCTATTTGGATCACCTGGATCGTTAGCCAGTTATTGGCACCCCTGAGCCTGTCTTACAGAGCCTGGCACGGCTCTGGAGAATGTGAGTGAGAGTCATACACCTATCTATTACTCATTTATCATCATACAGTTTGCACTATGTTGTTGTCTTATTTTCTTCTATTTTAGTTTATACCCCAATAAAGTTCTACGCTGTTTACATTACAGTCAAGTTCTATATTGGTAATATTACTCATTTTTTGTTGTGATCACATTGGGGAGGTGTATATACTGGTATTTGTTTTTTTTTATTGTATTATGTAAATCTGGTGCACAAGGGAAGCACTAGGGTACCGGTTACACCATTTATTGTATATTTTCACCATATACAGAACTGTCACAATTTCAGTGAAGCGCCTACGCACTATCTTTTTTTCTGTTATGCATGCATATTAGCCTAAGGCGAGCAGAATCTAATGTATTCCCCAGGGGCCTAGGATTTTATTAGTCTGTCCCTCTACCCAGGAGGAGCACATTCTGCTGCAAACCCTCACCAGACCAAGAAATGACGTAAACTGTTTCATACAATTCTGGTGCTCTCAGCTCTCTACAAGACACTTTTTCATAACCAGCACATTCTGCATAGCAATGGTTTACAGGATTGGTGAAGCATCTATAATGGTGCCATGCAGTCCATTCACTGCATTCATTCATTTTTTAAATGGAGATGTCCGTAACCACACTGGAATGCAACTGCTGTATTATTCCTATCACGAAAAGCTATGAGGAAGCACACAAGACTCTCAGTACAGCAACACATGATGACGTCATGTACACCTGTACTATTGCTGCAAAAAAAAAAAAGCTGCAGCTTGTGAAAGATGGACACGAAGAAAAGCTAATTATTTGTAACAAAAAATAAACAAATAAACCTGTAAAAAAATGAATTGTGGACCTACACATTTTTCTAAGGTCTCCTGTTGGTGCCTGCAATGTCTCTTTAGACAGTTCGTAGCTCTGAAAACCAATATTTTGTCAATAGAATCCTTTGTCTTCAGTCAACCTACTGCGAGGTAAGGTTATGTGCTCCTGCACTGACATAGGAAATCCTAACCCCGCAAAACTCCCAGCTGTGAGACGAGGTGAGAAATACAACCAACTTGTGTATCTTCTTAAACGCAGATGGCAAGCTGCCCACTGAGAATGCAACGCTTTAGCCAAAAATAGCTGATTCTGAGAGCACAAGAGGACACAGGGCCTGGATTCCTGTGAGTAGGCCTGATGTTCTGGCTCATGTAAGACAGAAATTGAATGTAAGTATTAACCTTTTCCATGTTGCTCCATGATGCGGATTGATTGATTCCAAGCATTATTATTTTACTAAATAAAAGTATGCAATATATGTTTGTTCCAATAATGACTTAATTAAACTTTTTAGGTAAATGGCATTATAATGAATCTAGGGCATTTTGGGTGATGTAATGTACTATTTTACCTGCAAAGGTTTGGCCAATTGAATTAAATGTGTTACCTATACATGGACATCCATCTAAGCAGCTGTACTTACACAGTGAATGTGCAACTTCCATTGGCCAATTAACAAAACACATTGCAAGGTATAGGGCAGAATAGTTTCACAATGATGCAAATAAATTGGTCTAGATGTTTCAACACTATTGTCAGCTTACGTCAACACATGCTGAGTACTTTTTGCAATACTATGTCACTATGCAATAATTTTATTATAGTGTTTTTCAACAGGTTCTGTTTCATTGCTTTTACATTTTTTACCTTAACACAGTTTGTTTTTTGTTTTAGGAAAAAAAAGATATATATATACACACATGTCAAATGGGTACTTCTAGCATCGAAGGCACCAGAATGCTTAAAGTGAATGGAAGCCTCTTCCATTTTGTCTCCTCAGGGTCTGACTGACATGTCAGGAATTGGGGTTATGGTGTCCGTGAGGTGGTGGGGGGCAGGTAAAGTGTGTTGCACTCCTCCCCTGACACCTGTGCGAATCACACTTTAAGACGGCTTCATTGAAATTCCAACACCATCAGAATGAGTATTTCATAAAGATTCTATCTTTTTCAGGATAATGACACTACCACTTTAAGGTGAAGTGTTTTGTTTTTTCAGATTTAGGCTTTGAACGCCTAAGGAAAGGCATTGTTTGGGTTTTAGATAGGGTTACATTTTGGGTTAGGGGAAAAGGAATGTTTAGCTTACAGGTATGTAGAGTTTTAAAGGTTATTTGCAAAGTACTCACGCTCTTTTTCACAGTGTCCATCACTCACTCTTGCTCCTCTAGCAAGGCATTTCATGTGTGAGAGGTTACTAGTGGGCAGAGTTGTCCCTTTCACTTCCTGTCCAGCCTCTCACACAGACACTGGAGAAGTTGGGACAGCACTGAGTTTTACAACCTCTATAATTGTTCCTGCAGCTGTGCTATCAAAATAGGAGGCTCGGAGAACAGAGGACACTGGCTAAGGCTCCTGGTACTCATCTCTCTACACCAGGCCACCTAAGCTCTAAAACCTAATATTATAAGTGCTGTAAATAGGCACCCTCTATAGAACAGGCACCTGTAGGCATGATGTCAGAAATGGAAGGGCAAATAATTACCCTTTAAAACGTAATCCCATGTACTAAATTTAAAAATCTTTATTAAACATTTTAATTTTCTAAAGCAGCCAGAAACATCTAACAACCAGTAGAGTCAAAAACATAGAAAGCAAAATAATAAAGCTGCCATGTTCTTACTACACTACACAAACACACACACTCTGCATTATATACATACACACTGCATTCAAACAAACACACACTGCATTCATTATATACACACACTACACAAACACACACACACACTAGATTCATTATATACACACACTACACAAACACACACACTCTGCATTCATTATATACACACACTACACAAACACACACACACACTGCATTAATTATATACGCACACTACACAAACACACACACACACTGCATTCATTATATACACACAGACTACACAAACACACACACACACTGCATTCATTATATACACACACTGTAAATAAATATTCAAAAACATTTAACCTTCTGACGCCTCAATTAATGTAATTTTATTGGTATCAATTTTAATTTAGAAATTTACCAGTAGCTGCTGCATTTCTCACCCTAAGCTTATACTCGAGTCAATAAGTTTTCCCAGTTTGTTGTGGAAAAATTAGGTGCCTTGGCTTATATTCGGGTCGATTATACTCGAGTATATACGGTAATTTAACATACAGGCATACATTCAGCAAAGTCCTTACTCAACAGCAGTAACTCAAGAGCTACTTGAACAACTATTAAGCCAGAATTGTCTGCTGTTTCTACCTATGTATTGTAGAACAGAACTAACCAGATGGAACCTTCTATAAAAGTGTCATGTATTCCATTCACTGCTTTTATAAATGGAGATGTCCTCAACCACACAGGTGCAACAGGTGCAATGTATTGGGGAACCCGATTTCCATATCTGTTCCAAACAATTCATCACCAGGCTCCACCTTCTGAACTAGCAGAAAAGCAATCCCATCTAGCAGCTGAATAAAGTATCACGAAAAAAATGAAACTAACTACACGTACTACACTTGACACTAGTGATGCCCCGAACTGTTCGCCGACAGCAGACCCTCCCTCCCAGACCCTCCCACCTCCTGGACAGCATCCATTGTGAAGCTGCATTCTTAATGAGCTGTCCAGGAGGTGGGAGGGTCTGGGAGGGAGGGTCTGTTGCTGATTGGCTGGAATGTGTCTGCTGACTGTGAGGTACAGGGTCAAAGTTTACTCAATGATGAGTCCGTGGCGAACCGTTTGCGAACCGTTCGGCGAACAGTTCAGGACATCACTACTTGACACACATAGGGCTAGAAAGGATTCTTGTATATGAGCTAAGTTTACCTCTTGTATTTGAAATGCCTTGTTTCAAATCACTGCAAGACCTGCTATTATAATTACAAAATATAATCTTATATAATATAATTACAAAAGAGATGTTTATCTCATCTTAGAAAATTTGGTCCATTAGTTGTAAAACCTGGATTGATGAAATCATATTTTGTTTTATACAACTGGTAAAGGCACAAACCAGATAACTTGATCTTGTAATAACTATTAATACAGAGCTCTTTAAAAAAAAGTACATACATATATATATCTAAAAAAAACAGTTTTAACAAGCTAAGAGCATGACTATGAGGATATTTTCACTTAAAGAAAAAACAGATGATTTATGAATATCTTTAAAGGGATTCTATGGTATCAGAAAAACAAAGCCGTTTTTCTGATACGCAGGAGGGTGGCTCTCACGTCCACCCTCCTGCGGGACTGAAAGGGTTAAAAACCCTTCAGTCACTTACCTAAATCCAGCGCTGATGTCCCCTGGCGTGGGAGACCTAATGCGCATGCACTGCAATAACTGCGTTCGCATTAGGATTTCCCCATAGGAAAGAATTATTCAATGCTTTCCTATGTGGAAAAATCTGACGCTGGAGGTCCTCATGCAGAGCGTAAGGACGTCCAGCGTCAGATAACAGACCAAAGGTCCTTTTCAATTTAGCAAGTCCCTCTAGTGGCTGTCTAGTAGACAGCCACAAGAGGAGGAGTTAACCCTCAGAGGAAATTTTTGCAGTTTCTCAGAAACTGCAATAATTACCACTGTAGGGTTAAGGGACATAGAACATTGCACCCAGACTACTTCAATGAGTCCCTTTAACTTAATCTCACAAAAAATACATTAGGAAGAATACAAACAAGAGAAGAATATAAATTAAACTGATTTAAATTAATTTGGACTACCAAAATAAAATTAAAATTAAAAATGAAGTGCTAGTTTCTAGTAGATGAGATTTGCTTATCTCTTGTCAATGAATATAATATTTTCCATAGAAATCAATGGGAAAACTGATTGTTATTATCATTTATATAGTGCCAACATATTTTGCAGCGCTTTACAAGTACAAAAAAAGGGATATTCTACAACAAGCAGTTAACATACGGAATATAACAGAAACAAGAGGGGAAGTAGACCCTGCTCAAATGAGCTTACACTCTATGAGGAAGGGGTAGAGACACACAAGAGAAATAACAGCATGTCAGAGGTGGTTGGGATTGAAGGATAAGATACTTGTATCGGACGGACTTGGGGAGTCGCAGCCTAAATTTGGTTGATGACGAAGGACAGGCTGAAGAGACTCTGGAAGAAGTTTAAAGTGTACCTGTCTGCTGGGTAAAACCAGCAGCTGACAGTATTTGGTTATGCTGGTTTAAATAAAGCTGTGGCCGTTGCCCTTAACCACTTAACATGGTGTTGTGTTACTAATTGGGAAGGGAAGGACAACGAGATTTGGTGATCGAAGGCGTCAGCAGTCAAGTAAAAGTGGTGTGTAGAAGAACTGAACAGTTCAGGAGAGAGAGTTAGTTGGGCTATTGAGATGTGGGAACCAGGGAGGGCACTGAAATGAGAGATGTATCACCTAGGAAGATGGTAAGCTTTCCTAAAGAGGTGGGTTTTCAGTGACTTCTTAAAGGACTGGAGGCTAGGGGAGAATTTGATGGCACGAGGTAGCAAATTCCAAAGGAATTGCAATAGTCAAGTCAGGAAATTATGAGTGCATGAACAAGTGTCTTAGTTGTATCATGAGTAAAAAAGGGTGAATGTGGTCAATATTTTTAAGATGGAAGTCATAGAATTTGGAGACAGACTGGCAGAGAAAAGGTTAAACCTGAGTCAGAAGTAACTTCAAGGCAGAGAGCATGAGGAGTTGGGGTAACAGACGTCCTGTTGACTTGCAGGGAGATTGATGAATGACTATTTGAGTGGGGGAAAGTTCAGTTTTAGAAAAACTAAGTTTTAGAAAATGGAAGACATAAAAGGAATTCAATTGCTGCTCCCACACCAGTAAATTTACAGATTTTGTGGCTGATATTTTACTTTATCTCCCGGACCTGTAACATTCCTCCTGAATACAGTCGTTCTTTTTGAGCACTATAGCTCGATAACAGGCTTTTAAATTAACTGGTCCACATTGACAACCCTGAGCTTGGGCCCAGACCCACCAGTAAATTTAAACACAATGACCACCCTATCATGAACAATCTCAAATTTTAAATACTGAGGAGAACTGATCCCCAAAACAATGTCCACTATATATACAGTGCCTTTCAAAAGTATTCACCCCCCCTGACTTTTTACCCATTTTGTTACGTTACTGTCAGAATTACAGAATGATCCAGCACGTAAAATTGTGTAACACAGAGGACTGATAGGTAACGTATACCGGACCTTAGAATGGCCAGACTAACGTACCAAAGAATAGTCAGGAATAGCCGAGGTCAAGGGAAACAGAAAGAGACACAACAATTAGGAAAAGTCAGAAAACAGGGAAGTCAAAAACAATGCCAAAGTCAAATAACCAGAATTACCAGAATCAAATAACGCGTTGTCGGACAACCACAAGGGAAACCACGACAGGGCACTGAGCAGGATGAGAACTGGGCCAAAATACCACTCCACTAGATCTGATAGGCTGTAGCCGGCCTTTGACCCCAAAGGCAGTTACTAGGTTCCCATTTGCATAATTGCTGCTCAGCATTAACCCTTCTGTGGATTTGGTTGCTGCTCGGCACAACTTTTCCTGTGTGAACAGTAAATGCCATTAACCACATTTTTATACGCGGATGAATACGTGACAGTTACAACCTTAAATTCAATGTTTTATTAATCTGAATTTTATGTGATGCATCAGAACACAATAATCTAAGTTGGTGAAGTGAAATGAGAAAAATATATACCTAAAACTATTTTTTAGAAATAGAAAACAGAAAATTGGCATATGTATTAACCCAATTTGTTATGAAGACCATAAAAAGATCTGGTGCAACCAATTATTTATTTATTTATAAAATATTTTACCAGGAAAGATACATTGAGATTTCTCTCGTTTTCAAGTATGTCCTGGGTCTACAAATCATTGCATTGTTACATTAGCGTACAATAAAATACAAAACCAATATTAATACACAATACATTACCTTCAGAAGTCACATAATTAGTGAAATGATGTCCACCTGTGTGCAATCTAAGTGTCACATGATCTGTCATTACATATACACATCTTTTTTGAAAGGCACCAGAGGCTGCAACACCTAAGCAGGAGGCACCACTAACCAAACACTGCCATGAAGGAACTCTCCAAACAAGTAAGGGACAATGTTGTTGAGAAGTACAAGTCAGGGTTAGATTATAAAAAAATATCCAAATCTGTGATTATCCCCAGGAGCACCATCAAATCTATCATAACCAAATGGAAAGAACATGGCACAACAGCAAACCTGCCAAGTGACGGCCGCCCACCAAAACTCACAGACCGGGCAAGGATGGCATTAATCAGAGAGGCAGCACAGAGACCTAAGGTAACCCTGGAGGAGCTGCAGAGTTCCACAGCAGAGACTGGAGTATCTGTACATAGGACGACAGTAAGACCATAGAGTTGGGCTTTATGGCAGAGTGGCCAGAAGAAAGCCATTACTTTCAGCAAAAAACAAAATGGCACGTGGGAGACTCACAAAATGTATGGAGGAAGGTGCTCTGGTCTGATGAGACTAAAATTTAACTTTTCAGCCATCAAAGAAAACGCTATTTCTGGCGCAAACCCAACACATCACATCACCCAAGATATTTTTCAGCAGCCGGGACTGGAAAACTGGTCAGAGTTGAGGGAAAGATGGATGATGCTAAATACAGGGATTTTTTGAGCAAAACCTGTACCACGCTGTACGTGATTTGAGGCTAGGATGGAGGTTCACCTTCCAGCAGGACAATGACCCAAAACACACTGCTAAAGCAACACTTGAGTGGTTTAAGGAGAAACATATAAATGTGTTGGAATGGCCTAGTCAAAGCCCAGACCTCAATCCAATAGAAAATCTGTGGTCAGACTTAAAGATTGCTGTTCACAAGCTCAAACCATCCAACTTGAATGAGCTGGGGCAGTTTTGCAAGGAGGAATGGTGAAAAATCCCAGTGGCAGTGGCGTACATACCAGGGTTGCAGGGGTCGCGGTTGCCCTGCTGACCCCGGCGGGCGGGCTGGCTGTCTGGGTGGCCGGCGCGCGAGGGAGCACTCTCCCCTGTGTGCTTCCTCTTCAGCTCCCTCGCGCACCGCACTGATACCGGAGCCAGAAGATGATGTCATCTTCCGGCGCCGGCATCCCTATGCCACCCAGACAGCCAGTCCGCCCAGCAGCACCACTAGACCCCAGGGAATCCCCCCAGCACTCCAAAAGGTAAGGAGGCTGTGGGGATTAAATTTAAAAAAAAATGTGTGTGTTTGTTAGTGTGTGTTTGTGTGTTTGTTAGTGTGTGCGTTAGTGTGTCTGTTAGTGTGTGTGTGTTAGTGTGTCTGATAGTGTGTGTTAATGTGTCTGTTAGTGTGTGTTTGTGTGTGTGTTAGTGTTTGTGTGTTAGTGTGTGTGTGTGTTAGTGTTTGTGTTAGTGTGTGTGTCAGTGAGTCTGTCTGTTATTGGGTGTGTGTCTGCTAGTGAGTGTGTTACTGTGTGTGTCTGTTACTGAGTGTGTTTGATGTCTGTTAGTGAGTGTGTGTTTGTCAGTGAAAGTGTATGTTTTGTAAGTGAGTGTGTATGTATGTCTGTCGCTGAGTGTGTCTCTGTCAGTAAATGTGTGTGTCTGTTAGCTAGTGTGTATGCATCTGTTCGTGAGAGTGTGTGTGTCTTCAGCATTTACCTTTCTGCAGCGTCGGACTCCCTTGGCGCTGGGTATCCCTCCGCCTCTCAGCTCCGAATGCACATGCGCGGCAAGAGGCGCGCGCGCGCATTTAAACCGCCCATAGGAAAGCATTACTCAGTGCTTTCCTATGGACGTTCAGTGTCTTCTCACTGTGATTTTCACAGTGAGAATCGCAGACGCTCCTCTAGCAGATGTCAATGAGACAACCACCAGAAGCTGGATTAACCCTTAGTGAAACATAGCCGTTTCTCTGAAACTGCTATGTTTTCAGCTGCAGGGTTAAAACTAGAGGGACCTGGCACCCAGACCACTTAATTGAGCTAATGTGATCTGGGTGTCTGTAGTGGTCCTTTAAGTGTGTGTGCATACCACGGTCGCGGGGTCGCAGCCCTGCAACCCCTGCGACCAGGTGCCCGCCGCCATATGTTGCGGGCCCGACCCGCGCCGAGTACTTACTCGGCGTGGGGGGTGGGGGGGGCCACAGATCATTTTTCGCACCAGGGCCCCATGGGTCATGTGTACGCCACTGCCCAGTGGTAAAATGTGGCAAGCTCATAGAGACTTATCCAAAGCGACTTGAAGCTGTGATTGCCGCAAAAGGTGGCTCTACAAAGTATTGACTTTAGGGGGGTGAATAGTTATGCACATTGACCTTTTCTGTTATTTTGTCCTATTTGTTGTTTGCTTCACAATAATAATAATTAAAAAAAATCTTCAAAGTTATGGACATGTTATTGTAAATTCAATGGTGCTAATCCTCAAACAATCCATGTTAATTCCAGGTTGTAAGGGAAAAAAAACACGAAAAATGCCATGGGGGTGAATACTTTTGCAAGGCACTGTATATATCGAATTAGCATTCTCTCTAGATGGGAACACCTCCCTTTGTTTCTGTTGGGAAGAGCCATCCTGTTAAAATCAGTTATAATACCCAATTTTCTTTATCCATTACATGCCTTACCTATATTACTCTCACGATCAGACCAGAACATTATCACTCAGCTTTTCTCCAAATTTCTATGGGAATATAAACATCCTAAAATAGCAATGCATACATTATCTTACCCAGATTTAATCTGGACTTAAATATCCAAAATCTAAAACTTTACACTCTAGAAGCACATTATCACCATGTCCTAGATTGGATTAAAGGATCACATAATGAAATCCACTTTTGAATTTACAGATTGGTACTTAACGAGGGTCATAACGGGCCAACACCCTATAGTTTCATTATACAAATCTTCCAAAACTGGATACTTTAGATTTGTTGCCCTTGATGTTGCGTCACGTTTGTGCCTTTAAGCTTATGATTTATAAAAGAGAACTTATTTAATTCACTTTTGATTATGTTATCACATTTTTCTTTATTCTTTTATTTTTCTTAAAAAAACAAACAAAAACAAAATACATCATGTAAGATGTATACATCAATAGCCTCCTATTTGGTATTTTAAAATATGATACTTGTGACTGACTTATTATCTCCTTTTGACCCATGACAAATAAAGAGTTTAATACTAGAAAATGTAAAAACATCCAGTTAAAGATGGAAGAGTTAGGGGAAAAGGGTGAGTTTAAATTGTTATTTGCAAAGTAGTCACCCTTCAATGGTTGGTAACAGATATGATGAACTGTTATAGAGTGTGCATCACTCTTATCCCTTTTAAATTTAAGCACTGAAAACCTAGATCTCAAAAATGAATCCTTTACGTTAATCCTAGGTATAACTCCTTTAACCCTTATATCACGTTAAACCCTATGGGTCTTTAATCCTCTTCAAACTAAACACTCTATATATGTGATATATCTCCGAAGGTTAACCCCTCTCTATCCTTAAACCCCCTTTTACCCTAATCACTTCTAACATTATCTTTAACCCTGCAATGCATTTACACAGCTGCATACACTCACCAAACACACAGATTTAAACACAATGCATTACTAACAGAAATATACACATACATATATACATATGCAGTTGTTAAGTAAGAAGATATGCTGGGGGCAGGGCCTGAATGCTGAGCGGGACAGATGAAAATCGCAGATGCCCCTGAATTTTATGTTGAATTTTGCCAAAAATGTGCATGTGTATCTGGGTATCAGTGTGTTTGTATTTGTGTTTCTGTTACAGTGTGCATGTGCATAGGTGTCATTGTGTGTATAGGAGTGTGTCAGTATGTGTGCATCTGTTTGTGAGACAGTGTGTACATTATTATATATTTTTCTATATATGTGTATCTGTGTGCGTTTGGCAGGGTATGTTTATGTGGGCATATATTTGAGCATTCAAATACTATCGTTACACACACACAAAAAAAACCCCTCATTCAAATGCAAAACTTAATATAAATACACTCTTGCATTCAAATGCTATCATTCCTCTGCACTCAATTGCCATCACTACGTACAGCACAGTGCTGCGATCAAAGTGCAACACCACCCAGCATGGGTGCGAGCAAGTGATATGCTAGGTGTAACCCTGGTAGGCGGGTTCCTTATAGGCTCTACTTGACATGGGCCACTGCCCTCGCCCTCCAAATTCTCTAGCTTGTCCAAAGCAGACCACGGCCACAGTAGCCTAACATACGACCATACCCAGAGTCTCCTGAACCAACTAATCTGTTTCTACACGCAACCTACTGTGAATGTAAATGACGCCCAAGAGTACTTCCTACTATACTTATCGAAATAGACCTCCCCATACCAAGGTAAACCTCACCAGACGGTGACAATCTAAGAATGACACGTTTATGCTACCACAATAAAATAAAGAATATTTTTTAAAAGTGCAACACCACTCACAAACACACCCCTGCATTCCAATGTGAAAACTAAATACAAACACACAATTGCATTCAAACGCCAACACTACACACAAATACACAACTACATTCACACACAAATACTCCATACAAAAACATGCTTTCATTCAAACACGCAGCTCACAAACACAGCCATGCAAGGATAGTGACATTGTAGATCCCATGCTAGCAAAGCATTGTGGGAGTTGTAAAATAGTTGAGGATTTACCTTTTGGCCACTGTTGCCATACATGGGGGCATTAAAAAATTCCTTGCACCTGGACCTTCTGTATTAGCTACTAATTAAGACACTTCCTGTCATATTTTTTAGCAGACCACAAAGTTCTCTAAATTGAATAAAAATGTACTGATCTGTAAATAGACATGATAACCTATGGATCCATGACGAAAAAGTACATGATTAGACATGGACTAAACATCTAAACTCGCTTGTTTTTACTTCTGCAGAAAAAAATCCCACAATTCTTAATGTTGATTTAAAAGTTAAATCAGTTTCAGAGGCTTACTAATATCTCCATGGAGCAAATGTCTGTTGAGAATAATATTAATATAATGAATAAAAATTGCAGCACCAACTGCAAGGAGAAAACCAAACAAGAAAACAGTTTAACCTCTTAAAGGAACAATGTAGGCACCCAGACCATTTCAGCTCATTGAAGTGGTCTGGGTGAAGTGTCCCAGGTCCCTTAACCCAACAAAGTTAATTATTGCAGTTATTAATTAACTGCAATAATTACCTTTATGGGTTAACTCCACCAACCAGACAGCCACTTGAAGGACTTCCGGGTCGTAAGGCCACTTTTGGTCTGCCATCAGAAATTTTGGGGCCCCTGACAAAGCACAAGGTCTGGGCCCCTCCTTTTCCCCCACCCCCCAGGCCCGCCCACGCCCTACCTAGTCCGCTGACAACGATGCAGGACTGAATGTGGTGTGTATAGTTGAAGTGAATTAGAATGTGTGTAATGGATGTAGTGTTTGTGTGTATTAGATACTGTTTGTGCAGTGAATGCAGAGTGTGTGTTTGTCTAGCGGATGCAGTGTGTATAGTGAACGCAGAGTGTGTTTGAGTAGTGGATGTAGTGTGTGTACAGTGATGTAGTGTGTGTTTGTGTAGTGGATGTAGTGTTTATGTGTACTAGATGCAATGTGTTTAGTGGATGCAGTGTCTGTAGTGGATGTAGTGTGTGCATTAGACGCAGTGTCTCTGTATAGTGAATGCAGTGTTTTTCAATGTGTGGTGGATGTAGTGTGTGTACTGTGAATACAGGATGTTTGTGTATAGTTAATGCAGAGTGTAAGTTAGTGTGTAAGCTATGGACCATGGGGAGGGAGGACAGCACTTTAGGGAGCTGTAGTGCCATGAAAACAACTCTTTGTTTTGTTTTTTGTTTTACTGGCACTATAGTTTCCCTTTAAGGATGAAGTTCTGAACTAAACAAAACCTGGAATTTGAGCTATATGTCTGTTCAACCACTTTTTCTATATCATTTTGTTCAGGAGAAAAAGGGCTTTCGTTTCAAATCAAATATTTATATATGAAAAATAGTTTAATATGAATACAATATACAACATAGGCGTGCGCAGCCTATTGCATTAGGGTGTGCACCCTAAAGCACAAGCCGCATATATATATATGTATGTATGTATATATATATATATATGTGTGTGTGCTGTGTGAGGGTGCTGTTAGTGTGATGTGTGTGTGACGATGCTGGCAGTGTGCTATGTGGGTGAGGGTGTTTGTGTGTGCGTGCTTGTGAGAATGCTGTTAATGTACTGTGTGTGAGGGTGCTCTTTGTGTGTGTGTGTGCGCTTGTGAGGGTGCTGTTAATGCACTGTGTGTGAGGGTGCTGTTTGTGTGTGAGGGTACTGGTAGTGTGCTGTGTGTGTGTTTGTTAGGGTCCTGTTTGTGTTTGTGAGGGTACTGTTAGTGTGCTGTGTGTGTGTGAGGGTGCTGTTTGTGTGCTGTGTGTGAGGGTGCTGTGTGTGTTTGTGAGGGTGCTGTGTGTGTGTGTGGTGTGCTGTATGTGTGTTGCTGTATGTGTGTTGCTGTGTATGTCTGTGGGTATGTGTGTTGTCTGTGTGTGTGCTGTATGTGTGTGGGTGCTGTGTATGTGTGTGGGTGCTGTATGTGTGTGGGTGCTGTGTATGTCTGTGGGTGCTGTGTGTGGGTGCTGTATGTCTGTGGGTGCTGTGTATGTCTGTGGTGTGCTGAATGTCTGTGGGTGCTGAATGTCTGTGGGTGCTGTGTGTGTGGGTGCTGTGTATGTCTGTGGGTGCTGTATGTGTGTGTGGTGCTGTGTATGTGTGTGGGTGCTGTGTATGTCTGTGAGTGCTGTATGTCTGTGGGTGCTGTATGTCTGTGGGTGCTGAATGTATGTATGTGGGTGCTGTGTATGTCTGTGGGTGCTGTATGTGTGTGGGTGCTGTATGTGTGTGGGTGCTGTGTATGTCTGTGGGTGCTGTGTATGTCTGTGGGTGCTATATGTCTGTGGGTGCTGAATGTGTGTGGGTGCTGTATGTGTGTTGGTGCTGTGTATGTCTGTGTGTGCTGTATGTCTGTGTGTGCTGTATGTCTGTGTGTGCTGTGTATGTGTGTGTGCTGTGTGTGTATGTGTGCTGTATGTGGGTGGGGGGTGGAGGTGGGGGTACATTACTTGCTATCCCCCCTCCCTTCTTACCTTTTGTAGAGAAGGGGGATAGTGCTGCTGCTTCCTTCCCTGGTGGTCCAGTGGAGGAGGGGATCCTTGCTGCTGCTTTCCCTGGTGGTCCAGTGGAGAGTGAACTCTAGCCCCCTGTGGGGCTAGAGTTCACTCTCGCGAGATTTGAGCGTTGCCATGGAACCCGGCGGAGCTGCCGGCAAGAGCTCCGCCGGGTCCTCTCCTGCCTCCCTCCCTGCATGCAGGTCAGTGGGGAGAGAGGCTGACAGCAGAGCCGGCGCTCGGATAGCGCCGGCTCTGCATGAGCCGACAGGGGAGATCCTGAGATCTCCCCTGCCGGGCTCAATAAGCATAGGCGTGCGCGGGGATTAGGGTGTGCCCAGGCACACCCGGCACACCCCGTGCGCACGCCTATGATATACAATGTTTGATAAATTCAGAAATTTTATTATTTTCCACGTTTTGCGTGGCAATAAAATACACATTTGTATGATGTGATGTCCCATAAGTACAATGGTGCCCCCCATGTAATGGTTTCATGGTATTTTGGAAAGTCAAAGGGTCAAAGATAGGGCTTGCCCATTTCAGTTTTTACACATTGAAATTTGCCAAATTGGTTTGCTGGGCCAATGTTGTATTTGAGATAATATGGCAACCAAGGAACGAGAATTACCACCATCATGGCATACCATTTGCAAGTAGACAGCCCAGGGTATTAAAAAAGTGATTGTGGTGAAACCAACCTCGCCACTGTACACTGGAGAAGCCTGGTTGCTCGCCTGCTCCCTTTAGACTATGGTCCTGCATTTTAAACTTTTATTTTACCGGCAGAAAGGTTTATTCGTGCCTTTCTGCAGACTGTTAAAGCCATGCTACCCCAGATAGCTATGCCATGGAGCCCAGCCGTATACTGAAAGACTTTGGCTCCATGGCGATTGAACTGTATGTATGTGATCTGAGCGCCATTTGGTAGTAATGTGCACTCAGATCTAAGCTATCTGGGGATATGTAGAATGTCTATGTTTTATGGAATAAATGTAACTGTATGTAATTTTATGTCTTTTATTGTCCTTTGTCTGCCATGTGGTTAATGGAGTTTTGCCTCTGTCCTTGGAGATAATTTGATTACTTCACAATTATCTCCAGGACAGAGAGGAGGGATTGTGATGTAATTATGGGTGTGTTTTACGGTTCCCCTGTAACGATTGGTTGTACTGTGTCCCACCCTGTGGGATGTCCCCTTGCATGGGGACTTGCATAAAAGCCAGTGTGTGGCCATTACAGGGAGTTCCTGCTTAACTCTCAAAGTGAAGTGTCGTCTCATTATTGGGGGAGGATTTATTGTATGCTGTTCCAGTTTGATTGCCAGGAGTGTAAGCTGATTGTATGCTTTTCCTGTTCAGCTGTTTCCAGTATTCGTGAGTTTCCTGTTCAGGAGTTGGAGAATTCGTGTAGTTTGCAGTTCGGGAGATGGGTGCTTGCAGTAGCTGTCTGTGCATCTGAAAGGGGAATATCGCCTAAACGGTTTTTAACCTCTTGTGTGCAAAACGGTCCGTTACAGTGATATGTCTAGTCTTTTATAGTAGCCACTTAGTTAGAAACCCTGTGTCCAAAGATGTCTCATAATTACTACAGTAACCCCATGTATAGGTTTTATGAGATTTTGGAAAGTTACAGGGTCAAAGATAGGGCTTGCCAATTAAATTCTCTGGAATTTCTGTCTGAGTTGTCAGGCATATTCCCAATATATAATTAATAAAAATAATATAATTAAATATATAAATACATATGAAATATATACGTTCACTGTAAGTGTATAATACTGTATATATTTTATATATAAATTATATTATTTTATTAATTATATATTGGGGATCTGCCTGACATCTCCCCCCTGCAGCCAACACTGCTAATCAAGCTGATCCGCATCATTTGATTGGGGTGTCAATTAGGTTGCCAGGCAGTCCCTCAACTGGACCTGGCAAGGTAAGTATAATTTGTTGGTGCTGCAGAGGCACAGATGTTAGGACGTGTCATTACGCACTAACGTCATTAAAGCCCATGCCATTCAGGACTTAATGACACATCCTAACAGCGTGAATGGTTTAAAGGAACAGAGTTAGGAATATGTGTTCCTTTAAGTATAATTCCGTTTAGAACATAGTCTCTGCAGCATCTGGCATGTAGCACTATTAACTGGAAAGAAACATTTACTGAAACAAATGCTACACAACAGCACCACCTAGCTGATCTGAAAAACACAACAACTTATTGCACACAAATCTGTTTTCCTCCTGTAGTCTGTTGCTCTCTGACAGACTGAATCACTAAACACTGTATTTTCTCAAGATTGAAACAATATTTTAAAAATTATTGCATTCAGACAAGAATGGCAATTGTCATATTTACTAAAGTCAACTATGGTGGGAATTCGGTCTCCCCGAACAAATCTGTACCAATCAACCAAATCCATTTGGTGTCTGGATGAAAATCAGTGCTCTTCCATCTGAATCCTATACACAGTATACAGTTTTAATGATTCTCAAAGAACCTGTTTTGATAAAGTGCAGGATGCACATTCACAAATTATAGTTCATTTGCTTTCATGCAAGATAATAGAATTTTACGTACTATTTGGCCACTGGCAGCGCACAATGAGAGGAAATTATGTTACGGCTGGCCAGCCCCCACATTTAAATAGTGAAAATTAAATAGAAAGCCTATGGGGGTCAATAAGACCCCATATTACTATAAGGGAAGTTTAAAACCTTCGTATGCAATACTATCCACCCCCCTACTTTCACGCGCGAGAATCAAATTGTAACTATTATAATATAAGAGGAAGGAGATCTTGGAAGAAGGACATTAGGTCCTCCCAGCCTGAAAATTAACATTAGGGCCCTGCCCCTCCAAGGGTTACTAGGTGGGAGCCATGGGTGGCAGCAGGGGAGTGAGCACTGATCTATCCACCGCCTCATTGCAAATTTTAAAGTCCCCCACCCGATGACCAGGGGTTAGGGCACAGAGGGAGAACTATGACATCGGCTCACAAGTCGCGAGTTTTAAATGTTTAGCAGATATGCTCCCAGGTAAGAAATTGTGTTTATCTGGAATCTAACATTGGGGAAGTCTCCTCTCAGCAGCTGCTCCTCCTTGACTATGATTATCATGATTGATGATCACTGTCCAACACAATGCTTCTCAAAGACAAGCATTGAAGATGAAAGACACATGCAGAGCAATCAAATCCAATGCATCCTTATGATAAGCTTTTGTGTCATCATCATGTTGTTCCACATCAGCCCATCCTTGTGTCACGCCGCCTGCAGGGTCCGCTCCTGCCAGAGAGCGGTATGGGTCCCGGCACCTGCGCATTGTTGCGGCGGCATTTCCACACGTCGAGGGGAATGCCGCCGGATCCTTACCTGTTCTGCAGACACCCGCCGGGTCCGCTCATGCCCAGGAGCGGACTGGGACACGGCGAGCACATTTTGGTCTGGCGGCATTCCCATGTGGTAATGGGAATGCCGCCCGTCACTCACCTAAGCTCCTGACGGGAGCTCCTCCCCCTCACACAACGACCGGGTCTGCAATCACTAGAGGCCGCTGCAGATTAGATTAGATGCTTTTAATGCTTTTAAGGCTTTTTAGTCCTTAGAGTGCCATTCCATTTTGAATGTGTGGGTGTGTCACACACGTCCACTATCACATGCTTCCCTGCAGCCAATCAGGGAGCAATTTAGGCTATATATACCTTTTCTGTCCATTTCTCTGTGCCCTGTCATGGTTTCCATTGTGGTTATCTGAGAGCACGTTTCTGATTCTAGTGTATTTGACCTTAGCTTTCCTTCTGACTATCCGATCTCTGTATTCCTTGACCTTTGGCTTGGCTCCTGACTATTCTGACTTCTATATTCCTTGACCCTTGTACTGTTCTTTGTTTCCGTGATTGCTGTGTTCTTGTCCAAATCCTGATTTTTCTTTTATATGTTAAATCCGGCCATTCTAAGGGCCGGTAATACGTCTTAGGGTTTTCTTTAATTTTTACTTACGTTCTGCGTGTTGGGCACCAGCTATTCCTGACACCTTGCAAGCACGCTGTCTTGGCTTTTTACTTGATTCTGGTCTCACCTTTGAGCCTCACATTCAGTATGTTACCAAATCCTGTAGATGCCCGCATCCGCCCCTTTCTTACACAACATAGCCCGCATCCGCCCCTTTCTTACACAAGATGCTACTAAGGAGCTTGTCCATGCTCTAGTACTTTCTCATGGATTATTGTAACCCTCTCCTAATTGGTCTTTCCAAAAGGTGTATTGCCTCGCTACAGTCTGTAATGAATGCTGCCGCCAGACTGATTTTCCTCTCC
Organism: Pelobates cultripes; assembly: GCA_933207985.1. Taxonomy (NCBI): domain Eukaryota; kingdom Metazoa; phylum Chordata; class Amphibia; order Anura; family Pelobatidae; genus Pelobates; species Pelobates cultripes. The sequence goes on from OW240914.1 coordinate 100,297,014, forward strand.
AGTCGGTCCTCTCATACCTTACCCCTCTGTCGATACTTACATTGGCTTCCTTTATTCTAGAGGAGTCAATTCAAAGTACTTACCCATGCCTATAAAGCACTGACCAATGCTAGCCTCTCCTATATCTCATCACAGATCCATAGGTCTGTCCCTTCTCGGTCTCTCTACTCTGCCCATGACCTTCTCCTGTCCACTTCTCGCACCCGTACAGCCACATCATGCTTGCAGGACTTCTTGCGGACGGGTCCCTTCCTATGGAATAGCCTGCCTACCGCCATCAGACTCTCCCCTAGTCTTCAATCGTTTAAGAAGTACCCTAAAACCCATCTCTTTATGAAATCTTATGGCCTCCTAGAGTAACCTCTACCTCACATACTCTGCTCTGTTTAACTTTGATTGCTATCTCCTGTCCTATTGTGTTTTACACCCCACCTCCTATAGACTGTAAGCTTGTGAGCAGGGTCCTCTTCAACCTATTGTTCCTGAAAGTTTTTTTGTAATCATCCTATTTATAGCTAAATTCCCCCCTCTTATAATATTGTAAAGTGCTACGGAGTCTGTTGGCGCTATATAAATGGCAATAATAATAATAATGACACCAAACATGAAGAAGTTCGATTTTTGAAGGTAAAAGTGCTTCTAGTGGCTTACAGCTAAAAGTAAACATTGCTGTTTCTCAGAAACAGCTGTCCCAAAAAAGGGACATCAATCTATGCACCAAAATCATTACATTAAGATATGTGGTTTTGGTACTTAGAGTGTCCCTTTCAATATAGTAGATAGGCAAACATAAAATTAAAAATTACCGGAAGTGACAACACTTTGATAGCATACCCATTTTTATTAGATAGTTTGCTTTGCATTGTCTGGTGTCCACATTCTTTAAAACATAAAGAATATGTGTGTGTTCCTGGTGGATGCAGTGTCTGGAACTAAAGATTGAAAATGGCAGCCCACATGGAGCTCAGCATCAGGTAGGTATAACTTACCTCCACTGCACCCCCAGGTCAGTGCCCTTCATCAACCCAAGCAGCGGTGTCGCTATTGTCTTTTTTTACAAAATATGCATAGATCAGAAGGTGACAGAGCCGCTTTAAGAATTAGAGTCTGGTCATTTGCAGCTTGTGATTAAGTCTGATATACATCTGATCTGAGATTTTAAAACATATGAAACACATCTAATATACTTGTAGCATGTTCTCATCTATGCCAATCTAAAAATTTATAGTTTAGGATTGTTCTGTGCATTCATGTGCATATATAAACACTAGGGCTGATTGTTATTGGCTGCCTTGGAGCTATTAGTCTGTGTGGAACAAGAAATTATTGTTCTTGGTCAAATAATCAGAACAATCACAAGACAAAGTCTGTGTTTTGAAAACAATGACTACCAGCGTCTCTGCTTCATACAGAGTATGTGAGAGGAGATGTTTTAGAAATTTAGAAACGCCAAAGTGAAAAAACATGGTGACTATGACTTGTAAGATCAGAAAATGTTTTATAGAAATTGGGAACTTGGGAGAGATCAAATAAATACACGTTACTCACAATTTAGGCTTAAACTCTTATGATGGTGAAAAAATATATATATACAGAGAATGATTGATGCAGATAATAGACTAGCCTTTCTAGCTAGATTGCACTCTTTAGCTTGCAAAGTTGGTCCTGGTAATTTCTTAAAACCAAATCAAGAAGAATGTGCAGTCTACACTGATCAGCCACAAAATAAAAACACCTGCCTAATATCATGTCGACCCCCGTCATCCTGCCAAAACAGCTCTGATGCATCGGGGCATGGAGTCCAGACAACCTCTGAATGTGTCCTGTGGTATCTGGCACCAAGGCATTAGCAGCAGATCCTTTAAATCCTGCAAGCTGTGAGTTGTGGCCTTCATGAATCAAATTTGTTGTTCCAGCAAATGCCACAGATGCTCATTTGGATTGAGACCTGGGGAATTTGGAGTTTAAGGGAACACCTTGAACTCTTTGTCATGTTCATCAAACCATTCCTGAACAAATCTTGCAGTGTGACAGGGTGCATTATCCTGTTTGAAGAGTCACTGCCATGAAGCTACTGTTCACTTGCTGCCTAATATGTCCCTCTCATTAACAGGTGCCATTATAACAATATAATCAATGTATATTCATCTCACCTATCATTAGTTTTAATGTTGTGGCTGATCTATGTATCTTTTGGTTGCGTAACTGACGCTGGACATCCTCACTCTCTGCATGAGGATATCCAGCATCAGCTAGTTCCCCATAGTGAAGCACAGAGAAGAGTACTAGGAAATGGAATACAGATTTGTATTCCTTGCACTATTATTTTTCTTTAAATATCTGTTTTGTCAGTTTGTTAAGTAATTTAAACAAAACGAAGCGGTGGATTTGCTAAAAAGCGTTGTGGAGAGTACCATTACAAGCCTACCAACATTGTCAAACAACTGTCTGGGTCAATTTCAGATTTAGGGTTCCTTGATTTGTTCCCGGTTGTCCTGCTTTTGTGGACATCAGGTACTCCAGAAAGCATAGTGTGAGTGCATTATTAGACATACTCACACTACACTAAGGGCACCAAGACCGTGCACAGAGTGCCGTAACAGTGCTTTGTGCCTCATTCACCATTAATGGGGCCAGCCAGTATGAGTGACAATCAGCCTTATGTACACTGAACACGAGGCTGACATTCCCCTTCTTCGGATGGACCAACACCAGAGATCAGTGGCTCACCCCACTTTTCCTGCCCACCTGAGTCCTGATTTACATATCTCCCTATGTTGAGAGGTATATTGTAAAAGATGGAATTGAAGGATCTTACCAAAATTGAGGCATGGTTTACAGAGAAAATGGTATGTATAAAGCTGTAAAGGATGAATCCTGAAACCTGCAAAACAGAAATCATGCAGAAAAGGGTGAGATAGATGTAAAAGCTGGAGAAAGAGTCACAATTCCTGAGAAAATAAGAGGTTGATGAATCTTGAGAACGTAAAACATGTACATTCTTTCTACAAAATGTGGAAAAAGGCACCAGAGTATTTACGCATAGGTTTAAAAAAAGTATTTCTACTGAGTGGCAATCTCATAAAAACATTACAAATTGGCAGGGGATCTGTTCTTGCGCAAAGTGAATTGTGTTGGTTTTTTAAATACCTGGCATACGTGTAAATATAATAATTTGAAGTGTTTCTACAAATGCCAATATGGTAGCAAATACGTGCCAAATGCTCTGAATGTCAGTGTTAAAGGGACACCATAGGCACCCAGACCACTTCATCGCAATGAAGTGTTCTGGGCGCCATGTCTCTGTAGTTATAACCCTACAAACAGCGGCATTTTGAAAGAACAGCAAAGACAGCCTCTTGAGGCTCTTCCGATTAAATTGCAGAGTAAAACTCTGCTATTTCAATCAGATGGTGTCAGAGCATTTTACATGTATGCAAATTAGCCTAGAAACTACCTTTTAAAACCTTATACGGTGGGGAGTTACCTAAACAGTGACTAGGACACTATAACATTAGGAATACCCACTTGTATTATAGTGTTCTTATAAAGCAGCACTGTGACGTCCCAGATTTTGGTTTTAAATTAATCCTTTTTTTTTTTTTGCATCTCTATTTTCCTTTATTTCTTTTTTTTTTCAACTTCACTTTAGTTTTTTTTAGTTATACATAAGACAAAGTGCGTAGTACTTTTCTTATGGGGAGCCTAATCTTTGGCAATGGATGAAGCTTAGCAAAGTTTCATTTTTAGTTGCTAAGCTAATTTACCCATAATCCACCAGTGGAAAAAGAATCCCACAGAGCAGCAAATTGCAGAAATCATAGACAGAGGTAAACAAAATGGAGGCATTCAGGTTTTGAGATCCAGTGCAAGGTAGAAACTCAGTGAATAAAAAATTAAAGTAAGTGGCAAGGGAGAGTATACTCATTAACCCCTTAAGGACACAACTTCTGGAATAAAAGGTAATGATGACGGAATATTTCCGCCATCTGTCCTTAAGGGGTTAACATACAAGAGCATACAGTGATGCTTTAAATACCTCAGAAAATGGCAAAAGGACATGTGAAGTAATTCATAGTGGTAAGAACTGATTTTCTGAAAAATAAACAGGCAATACAAACTGAAAGAAAATTGGCAATTTAATGCAGAAGACTTTCAGCCAAAGTTAGATTATTATATATATATATATATCTGGATTAATTAAACAATAAATAGGAAGTTAGAGAACTTAGTTGTATGATGATGAATTGTAATATTTCCCTATTACTATCTTGCGTTATGAAAAATAAGGAGCCTGAATAAATGTGTGTTGAAAAACAGAAATTGATCTTAAAAGAAAAGGAAAATGGTCAGTGGGCAGTTGACCACCCCATCAGCCCTTCTGCCCAACAAAAACAAAGCTATTCCACCTCTACATTCTGTGGTGTTAGTGACACGTATTCAGCTCATTCCAACTGCATCTGCCGAGGTAACAGGCACCGCAAGACCATTGCAGGCCCAAACCATTACACTGAAAGGGATTTGAAAGAAAGGGAGAGTAACAGGAGTGAATTAATTGTATTTATTTCTTAGGTAGGTGAAACGATGTGGTGACTACCGGCACCAACACATTTTAGAATACGTTTTGTTCTACAAAGAGTTGGGGGAGGGGGGAAGGCGGGAGAAAGCACACAGTGTGTATTACTGAGGGAACAAGCTTGCAATTACTTACTAGAAAATTGAAAAAAAATTTAAATCATAAATCGATAATACAAATCTACATCAGTGAACCAAAGTGATTGTAAACGTCACTGACAGTGGCACGCTAGGCAAAATTATCTTTTTAAAACATTTTTTTGAGGGCTCCGACTGTTCTGTCGACTATGAGCACTATCCTCATCATTCAGCCATTCCCAGTTCAATTTCTCTGTCCCGGTTCAGCACTGTTAACAAAACAAAAAAAACAAGAAAGATTCTGTGTGGTGACACTTTGGAGCAGAGGTGTTGGACTAAAACATTATTGGGTCAGAGGAGTGTCAGCCATGAAGTCACACAATTAAGCAGTCTTGACATTTGTAGACACACCATCTTTTTTTGGTATTAGGTTTCTCCTTGATTAATTGTATTTCTTGCTTTAGATGATCAACCAATATTTTTTTAATTGATCTCCAATATAGTTGTCAGAACATAAAGTTTGAAATGGTGAATGGCCAGAAATGCCTGACACAATTTGTAAATTTTGTCATTTCCAACCGCTTCAAAATATAACTAGGTTATTCACCTTTATAATGTTAAGTCAAAAGGTAATAATTATATGTAGTGTCATGCTAACCAACAGGGCAAAGTCTGAATTTACTTTCATTCTATGAGATGACAGAATAAGCAATTTTTTAAGCAAAAAAAATAAAAACATTTGTGCTAACGTCATTAGGAATCTGAACTTTGATAATCTGTTTATATTTGTTTATTACGACTATATATGACTCTATACTTTACGTCTGAGAAACATAATCTGGAATAATACACCAGAAATCAATATATATCTTACATCAACAATGAAAACATCGCTTTACATTCTATACTCTTACTCTTACATTATTTACTACAGTTAGAATTGTTAGGAATTTAAAGTGAATGTCAAATTAAAGACTAATATAGCTAGACTGGTGTAACGGATCTCCTGGCACCCCGACTGGGTACCTTCGTTAAAGGATGCTCCTAGTGCTTCCTGAGGGCTCCAAGCACTCCAGCCGACACCATAACCACTGTAGACTCCTCCACAGAGCAAGACAGGGACAAGCTCTTACAAGAGCTTAATAGTGATATAGCAAGGGAGTATGACTAGCATAGCAATCCCTTGTAGCAGATTCCCCCAGTAACGAGACAACACTTTGTTTTGAGGGTCAAGCAGAACTGACTGTACTGGCACATACAGCCTCTTTTATTCACAATCCATAAACATAGTACCAATCAATCCGTACAATACACACAGACACTCCCACACAAAATCCTCCCCTCTGCCTGTGATATGATTACTGAACACAATGGTTAATCTAATTATCACTGGCAGAGAAATACAGTATTATAAAACATATCACAGGGGTCCCAAAACATGCAATAACCCCATAAATATAAATATATCCTTGGAACCGAGGGATCTGGGTGAACCACATATCCAAAATTCACCCAGATCCTTTCAGTAGTTTGGAAGATACAGTTTAATGCAGGTTCTGCAGAACATATACAGGCTATATGAAAAATAATTACTGTATAATGTGTCCCCTGTTGTATAGTTTAAAACTACTGAACGATGTCTTCGTACACCAAATACTGGCGTGATGGCACCGTGTAGAAAGTCCAAACAGTGTCTGTGAGTTAAAATGGCCGCTATCCATTGTTCTCACCATGTGCCTCTGATACAGGAAATGGTGGCCACCCAGTAACTCCACAGTATGTCCCCAGATAGTTCTTAAAGGGCCAGCAGCAGCATAATAAAATACAATATGCCCAAATACTGTATTTAAAGGGCCAAATCTCCCAGGGCCATAGTCAGCAGGCAGGAGGCGGGCAAACAGGCTTCTCCAATGCCCAGTGGCGAGGTTGGTTTCGCCACAACTGGAAACAATTTCAACTATCTTTGGCCATTAAAAATGAAATTCACTTTTAATTCATAACAATTATCGCTTTAATGAATAACTCTGTTAGTGTATTCTCTTTTTGCACATTTTGCATTTAGGCATGTCATGAATTTACTAACATTCACTAATATCTGCTGTGTTATCTGTGCAAACAGTTTATCCATAGTGGGACAAGAACTAGAACCAGTGTGCAATGGTTAGTACCTGCCAAAAGTGTTGCGTGGAAAGACAATCAGTGCACTGGCATCATGGCCATGGGAGCCCAAGGCTCATGGATGCATGTGGGGAGTGAAGACTAGCCCATCTGGTCCGATCACACAGAAGAGCTGCTGTAGGTTAAATTGCTGACGAAAGCAGTGTTATGCTTTGGGCAATGTTCTGATGGGAAACCTTGGGCCTTGGCATTCATGTCGATGTTACTTTGACACATACTTCGTAGCTTGAGATTGTTGCAGATCACATACACCCTTCTGTCATGGGTCACGGTACAGAGACCGGGACCCCTGAGTGCCTGAAGATGATGATGGGAGTCTCAGCGTGGAAATGGACATTCAGGGCCTGGAGCAGGGTAACCACACACCCCCTGGTGTTGAGCACCAGGGTTTGTGCGGCCACTTAAGCAGCTAAAGCGGAAGCCAGGAGCAGATGAAATTATGTAGACCTCCCAGGATATGAATAGGGAGGCTCTGCAGCAGATATGTATCCAGTACAGAAACAAGGCAAGACTAGAACAGGCACCTAACAAGAAAACAGACAAGACTAGAAGAACCCAAAACCGGAGCAGGACAGAAAGAAGAATCCGGAACATGTACACAAGACATGGGGAAAACATGAACAGGGCAGGCTAGGACTGTACATGAACTGGGAAGACAAAATAAAACAAGACAAGAAATACAAGGCAAAACAAGAGGAGACATAACCATACATAAATGGCCAACATGTATGCAGCCCACCACTGCCCCAAAGTACTCAAATTACAGTGGGTCCTAACTGCCTAGATATTCTTGACTAAATAAACAATAAAACACCTGCAAAGAAAGGATAAGAGGTAATGAGACCACTGCTTGCAGGACCAGACTGAAACAAAAAAGGATTAAATGGCAAAGGATTGTGGCAACAAAAACAAACATTTAAAGCAGGTTTCCCCAAACTCCGGCCCTCCAGATGTTGCTAAACTACAACTCCCATGATTCTCAGCCTATCTATTTCATTCATAGAATCATGGGAGTTGTAGTTTAGCAACATCTATAGGGCCGGAGTTTGGGGAAGCCTGATTTAAAGGAATTCAGGAGACTGGGAATTCCAGGAACGGAATAAAGGAATGAACCCAGAAGACCTAGCATAAAGAAAACCAGACATAGAAAAGAAAACCAGAAAAACCAAGAAAAACTAAACAAGAATTGTAAAAAGAGTACTGGATACCAGACGCCAAGGCCAGACAGAACAGAACAGGATGTGACACCTTCATGGCAATGGTATTCCCTGATAGCAGTGGCCTTGTTCAGCAAGATAATGCACCCTGCTACACTGCAAAAATTGTTCACAAATGGTTTTAATAACATAACAGAGAGTTGAAGATGTTGCCTTATATATATATGCTTCAGACTTGAGAAAGGGAGGTTCTCCTGAAAGCTTGTCATTAAAAAATTCTGTTAGTCCAATAAAAAAGGTATTACAAGATACGAACTTTATCTGTTTTTTACATCTACATCACTGGACTAATACGGCTACAATCTCTACATATATATATATAAATATACATACACACACACACAGAAACATATAATACGTGTGTATATAACACATGTGTCTCTATATATATATATATTTCCTGGCCATATCCATGGCAGCACAACATTGGGTAGCTCCTCCCTATCCTCATTGGACAGGAATAATAATTAAGCCGTATAAGTACCACCTCCTACTCCTCCTTCCCCAGTCTTTTTTTTCTGTCCTATCCTCTAGGACATGTCGGTCTTTAGGAACGGAAATTGTTTTCTTTTATGGCTTACCTGAGGATTAGTTCCTTCGGCCCCTGGGGAGATCACCCTCTCTCCCCTGGGAAGTCTCCAGTATACGGCCCTGCGCAAAGGTGTCCCCATGGAGAAAACCCCTTTAGTGACCGGGTTTTTTTTCCTTTCCACTATCTTGCAATGACTTCAGGGGTAGCAAGTAAAAGGACCAATTACATTACTTATTGAAATTATAAGTTTGGACCTTCCCACCAGATAAAGGTATGAGGTTGATATGATTGGAACTTACCGCCAGGAGTATTTAGCTGGTAAGTAAGCCTTACTTCTCATCTTTCTGGCCGCCTGCAGAGTCCAAAGAGTTCCCCCACGGCGTTCTGTAATCTTCAAACGACGTTTGCGGGTTCCAGGGCATCTGTATGGTGTGCGTAAGTTCCCTGGGCGCATGCGCAGCGTTCGGGAAGTTCCTGGGCGCATGCGCAGCGTTCAGGAGTTCCTGGGCGCATGTGCGGCGTTCATGAATTTCTGAGCGTTCGCGGGGGTTTTAGACGAATAAGCGCGTGAACGCGGACTAATCACGTTCGCGCGCAAAACCAATTTAAGCCGTTCGCTTGTATTTTCGGTTCCTAGCTAATGCAGTGATGCCAGACGCCTATTTAAAGCGCCAAAACCGCAATTTTGTTGCAAGCTGTTTATTCCCTGCAAGGAAGTATTCTGGTATTTTGGAACTTTAGCAATACTGTCAGTTCTTCACCTTTTCCAGTATTCTTTCCTGGGACAAAGTAAGTAATTTATTTTTCCCCACATTATTTCTTAATTTTTTGTTATTATCCTTTCTCTTCTTGGTTTTAAGTTCTTCTGTTCCATCAATCATTTCCAGATGGATTCTCGTTCAAGATCTAAGGAATCGGATTCATCTCACAATAGGTCACAATCAAAGCAATATAGGTAAGCCATCTCTTCATCTCTTTAAAAAAAAAAAATAAAAAGAGTGGGAATGTACTCAAAGCACGTTTTGTGTATTGTAGTGCTAAAAGTACAAGGACTTCAGGATCGTCCAAAGGGAAGTCGCCCAAAAGGACGCTATGCATATCCTGTGACAACAGAGCCATAGAAGGGAAGCATCTCTGTTCAGATTGTATCTCAGCAGCTGCAGGACCTTCTCAACCAACACCGGACATTATGCAACTTATAAAACATGCAGTTGCCCAGGGTATCAGAGAGGTTAGAATGACCCACAAACGACCTAGATATTCGGAGCCCTCAGATTTTTCTCCAGGAAACTCAGAAGATGAGTTTATGGATTCAGCTTCATTGAGAGACCTAGCTTTGTCCTCGGAGGAGGATGCAATGCCAGATCCAGACTTCCTGGTACCAGCGGAAGTGGATCATTTAATTGCCCGGGTTAGAGAAACCCTTACTTTAAAGGAACCCTAAGAGGAGGAACCCTCTACATCCAATCGCGACTTCACTAATCTTAGGAGAAAAAGAGCGGCTTTCCCAGTGCATGACACTATCAGGGATCTTATTAAGGAGGAATGGTCCAGATCTGATAGGAGATCATCTGCCAAAGGGAAATTTCCCAGGTTATACCCATTCGAGCCCAAAGATGCTGAAGCATGGAATTTTGCACCCAAGGTTGATGCTGCAGTTGTCAGGTTAGCCAAACATACTACCCTACCTGTGGACGATGCTGGTTCCTTCAGGGACCCGATGGATCGTAAAATGGAGTATTTCCTTTCCAAGTCCTATGTATCCTCAGACGCAAGTCTCCACCCTGCCGTTGCTCTCACGTCAGTCACAAGAGCTATGAAAGTGTGGCTACAAGAACTGGAGGAGGACATCAGGAGTGGCAGAAGCCATTCCTCCATTGTGGATAGCCTAAGAGATTTGCGTTCAGCAATTGATTTTTTGTTCGAAGCAGCAGTGGATCTAGTAAGAAATCTTGCCAGAAATATGTCCTTTTCAATTTCCTCCAGACGGGCACTTTGGCTCAGGTCCTGGGCAGCTGATGCTTCCTCCAAGAATAGTTTATGTTCTTTACCATTCCACAGGAATATGTTGTTTGGTAAGAACTTAGACAAATGTATAAAGAAAGCGGCTGAAGGTAATAAGGCCTTTCTACCTCAAGAAAGAAAATATAAAGGGTCCTTTCGTGCCAGAAAAGAGTATCATTGCTTTCGAGACAGTAGATCTTACAAGCCTGGTAGAGAATATTCCAGATTTCAACCTGGGAGAGGAGCCCAATCTGGAGGAAGAGGAGGCAAATCAGGAGGTGCTTTTTCCTCCAAGAACCCTAGGAATTCATGACTATATAATTCCCAAGTCCGAAGGGGTCGGGGCCTGTCTTCTCCAATATTTACACATATGGGAAGAATCCACAAGCGACAGCCGGGTACTGGATATTATTCGGAGAGGATACCTTCTAGAATTCTTCAAATATCCTCCCAACAGGTCATTTCATCTCACAAAGTGGACAGGGGACAAAGAGAAGCGTATGGCTCTACAAAACTTCATTCTATCCTTACAGGCAGAAAAAGGCATCACAACTGTACCGGCAGACGACAGAAATCAGGGATTCTACTCTCACATCTTCCTAACAAAGAAATCCTCAGGAGGATGGAGGCCTGTTCTGGATCTGCACAGATTAAACAAGCAACTACACATTCGCAGATTCAAGATGGAATCCCTACAGTCTATTATAAAAGTGGTTTCACCCAACCAATGGATGTTATCCATAGACCTGTTAAGACGCCTACTTCCACATACCCATTGCCCTATCCCATCAAAGGTTTCTGAGGTTTGCCGTGGAAGAGGGTCATTTCCAGTTCAGAGCACTCCCGTTTGGACTAAGCACAACCCCAAGGACGTTCACAAAAGTGTTGGTAGTTCTGATTGCAGAACTAAGAAAGCTGAATATCGCTATCTATCATTATTTGGACGACATCCTGATTATAGGAAACAGCGAAGATTCATTGACCTCCCAAGCTATTACCAGCATTCAGTTTCTGCAAGCCCACGGCTGGAAGATCAACACCAAGAAGAGCCACCTCCACCCAACTCAATCTATGATTTATTTAGGTGCTCACTTCGACACTCTAAGGGGTGCTGTTCAACTTTCAATGGCAAGAATATTGAAGCTCAGGATACAATTAAGAAGGATGATAAAGTCCAGTATTGTTCCTGCAAAGGCAGTAATGAGCCTCCTCGGATCTATGTCATCCACGATAGGGCTGACCAGATGGGCACAATGGAGGATGAGACCGTTTCAAGCCAATTTCCTGTTGCAATTTTCTTACAAGAATCTACTCCAACCAATCAAGTTATCCCGGGCCGTACGCCATTCCCTGATCTGGTGGCTGAACAAAGAACACCTTTCCAGGGGGTTTCCATTAGGAGACATCACATGGATAGCAGTGACAACAGATGCCAGCCAATGGGGATGGGGCGCCCATTGTCTCCACGACTTTGCACAGGAAGAATGGAGTTTCATGACAAACAATATGCATTCCAATCTGCTAGAACTTCTTGCAGTCCTCAAAGCACTGAAGTATTTCTCGGTATATCTCAAAGATCAATGGGTAGAGATAAGGACAGACAACACCACCGTGGTATCCTATATCAATCACCAAGGAGGCACCAGGAGTGGCAAGATGATGGTGATTATGAAACAACTAATGGAGTGGGTGCAAAGGAACTTGGCAGGCCTTACAGCCATCCATCTACCAGGGAAACGGAATCAATTGGCAGATTTCCTCAGCAGATCCAGGATAGACCCAGGAGAATGGTGCCTATCGGACAGAGTATTCCGCATGATTGTGGACAAGTGGGGTCTCCCTCAAATAGACCTACTAGCTACTCGTGTCAACAGGAAGGTGAAGGATTACTTCACGAAAGAGGAAGACCATCTAGCACTGGGAAGAGACGCCTTATCCAGTCCCTGGAGATTCAAAATAGGGTATGCATTCCCTCCATTTCCATTGATCTTCCCAATCCTGAGGAGGATGAGAACAGAGAGGGTATCTCTCATCCTGATAGCGCCCTATTGGCCTCGAAGGCCTTGGTTTCCCCTGCTTCAAAACCTTTCAGTGGAACCTCCTCTCCCACTTCCCAGAACTCCGGATCTACTGTTCCAGGGCCCAGTGTTGCATCCAAACCCGGTCTCACTAAATCTCATGGCATGGAGACTGAAAGGAACAGGCTTGTGAACAAAGGATTCTCCCAGGCTGTAATAGAAACTATGCTGAAGGCATGAAAGCATTCCACTTCAGCCACTTATTATAGAGTGTGGGAAGTTTTCTCCGCCTAGGCTCTTCCAAAAAATATTGATCTGCAGAATCCCTCTTCCACGGATATTTTGGAGTTCTTACAGTCTGGACTTTCTAAAGGTCTGAGTTATAATTCTCTAAAAGTGCACGTCTCAGCTTTGTCCGCCTTAACCAATCACAGATGGGCATTGGACTCAGATGTTATTAGATTCATTAAGGGAGTCCTTAAAATTAAGCCTCCAATTAAGACATTTGTTCCCTCCTGGAATCTCCCTTTGGTTCTGAACACCTTAAAATTGGAACCCTTTGAACCCCTTGAATCAGTTCCTCTTCAGGTTTTGTCTATCAAGACAGCTTTGCTGATCGCCCTAGCTTCCGGCAGGAGAGTTTCGGAGCTCCACGCCCTATCCACTAAGGAACCCTTTACGGCCTTTCATAAGGACAGAGTTATCCTCCGTACTGTTCCTGAATTTAGACCTAAAGTCACCTCAGCCTTTCACATTAACGAGGATATTGTTCTCCCATCTCTGAGGCCTGAAGGCCAAGAATTCAACTGACCTGTCATCTCTGGACCTAGTGAGATGCCTTCGTATCTATATTGAAAGGACTGCTGCTTGGCGCATTTCTCAAAGTCTCTTGGTCCTTCATGGTGGTAGTAGAAAAGGCTTACAAGCCCCTAAATCTACCATTAGCAGGTGGATAGTGGCAGCCATTATACGGGCTTATCAATCTTCTGGATATCTGGTCCCTGTGGGTCTTAAAGCTCATTCCACTAGGGCCCTCTCATCTTCCTGGGCAGCAGCGGCTAATGTCTTTCCTGAACTCATTTGTAAGGCGGCCACATGGTCTTCCACCAATACCTTTATTAGAAGTTATCAAATTGATGTCAGAGCAGGTCTATCAGATCAATTTGCTAAATCAGTTCTGTCTGTATCCGATACATGATTCTTTGTTTTTCACTTATTAATGGTGTTAATGCACTTTGCATTCAAAATTTTTGAGTCTGTGTCTTCTTCCCTCCCTGATTTATTGCTTGGGTATTACCCAATGTTGTGCTGCCATGGATATGGCCAGGAAAATGGAAAATTTATTCATACTTACCGTAATTTTTTTTTCCTGGTCATAGGCCATGGCAGCACAGGGGTCCCACCCGAGGCTATTGCTGTAAAACATGACTGGGGAAGGAGGGGTAGGAGGTGGTACTTATACGGCATAATTATTATTCCTGTCCAATGAGGATAGGGAGGAGCTACCCAATGTTGTGCTGCCATGGCCTATGACCAGGAAAAGAAAATTACGGTAAGTATGAATAAATTTTCCATTATATATATATATATATATATATATATATACATATATATATATACACACACACACACTTTTATGTACTATATATGTATAATATATTATAATTAAGGCATTTTATAATATACTATTCATATATGATGCATATATATGATTTCATTATGTGTATTAAGTGTATTTTGAGATATAAGTGTGTATATATCTCAAAGTACACTTAGAATGAAATCATATATATGCATTATAACAATATTATAATATTGTTAGGGACCAGGAACCAGATAGAGACAGAACTAGATGCAAAACACCTTTATTTTAAATAGAAAATAAAGTAATAACCAAAAGCAAAGTCAAGGAGGCAAGCAGGGGTCAGGCACCAAAGAGGGTAGTCATACGAGCCAGGATCAGGAGAACGAAGAGCAACGAAGTCAGGAACAAGGTCAGAGTCAGGAACCAGGAACACACAGGAAACAAGGAGTCTTCTGGGAACCACGCAAGGGTAAGGAGGTACTGGGACTTGCTGCTTAAATAGGCTGCACTGATTAGCAGCAGGGCTGGTTACTACTATCAGATGAGTAACCATGGCAACATTAATGACTCGCCCCATATCTGCTGGTGGGTCCAGGCTTCATGGGGAATCGGGCATGATAGGAGGGATGGTGCATGGACATCAGAGCCTGGAACCCAGGAGCGTTCCTCTGGACCGTACCCTTTCCAGTGCACCAAGTATTGGATCTGTCCTCTGAACACTGGTGAGTCAATGATGCTGTGTATTTCATATTCCTCATGATTATCAACCAAAACAGGATGTGGACGTGGCACTGAGGTGGTGTAACAATTACACACCATGGGTTTCAAGAGGGAAACATGGAATACATTCGAGATGCGCATGCTAGCAGGAAGGTCAAGTGCATAAGCTACAGGGTTAACCCTTCGAAGTATACGAAATGGCTCAACATAGCGGGGTCCAATTTTTGTGAGGGAACTAAGACCCGTAGGTTGCGGGAAGACAGCCAGACCCTCTCTCCGACCTGATAGGTAGGCACAGGAAGGTGTCTGCGGTTGGCCTGGAGTTTGTAGTTCTGCATTGCACATTGCAACGAGTTCTGAACCTGCACCCAAGTGGAACTGAGTTCCCTGAGATGTTCCTCCAATGCTGGTATCCCTTGTGGCATGAATGTAACAGGCAACATGGATGGTTGAAACCCATAGTTTGCCAAGAACGGGGATAGCCGGGAAGAGGCATTAATCGCACTATTGTGGGCGAACTCCACCCAGGTTAGCAGATCAGACCAGGAGGAGGAGGAGAAGGAAAACGGAATTCCCATTTGTGTACAAAAAGCTCTCCAAAACCTGGACACAAACTGGCTACCCCTATCTGAGATTATTACTTTGGGTAACCCATGCAAACGAAAGACCTCCCGAGCAAAAATTGTTGCAAGTTCTTGAGAAGTTGGTAGTTTTTTCAAGGGAATGCAATGCGACATCTTAGAGAATCAGTCAACAACCATGAGAACGACTGTATTGCCACGGGAGACTGGAAGATCTACGATAAAATCCATGGACAAGTGAGTCCAGGGTCATTCACCATTAAGAATGGTTTGCAGGAGACCCACTGGAGGGTATCGTGGGGTTTTATTTTGAGCGCATACAGGACAGGCAGCTATAAAAACGGGAACATCCGAACGGAGACTAGGCCACCAAAATTGCAGAGAGACGGACCAGATTAACAGTTTTTTGCCTGGATGTCCAGCTGCTTTGGGGTTGTGATATGTACTTAAAAAATTAGTATGGAGATGAATAGGTACAAAACAATGGCCATTAGGTTTATCTGGAGGAGCATTAATTTGTGCAGCCATAATCTCCTCGCCTAGGGGTGAGGTGAGGTTAGTACGGATGGTGGCCAGTATACAGTCCAGAGGAATCACAGGAGTAGGGGTTATTTCCTCTGTAGATGGAGGAGAGAACTGTTGAGACAAGGCATCAGCCTGTTTTTAGTACCTGGCAAATAAGAAACCACATAATTGAATCTTGATAGGAAGAGAGCCCATCTAGCTTGCCGGGGGGAAAGCAGCTTAGCTTCGGAAAGATATGTAAGATTCTTGTGGTCTGTGAGGATGAGAATTGGCACTGAAGTACCCTCAAGAAGGTGCATCCATTCTTTAAGAGCTAAAATTATAGCTAGAAGTTCTCTATCACCAATCTGGTAATTGTATTTCGCTGAGTTAAATTTCTTTGAGAAATACCCGCACAAATGCATGGAGCTCTCTGGGGTTAGGACGTTGAGACAGGAGGGTGCCTACTCCTGTCTCAGACGCATCGACTTCAAGAATGAATGGTAAGGCAGGGTTAGGGTGTGCCAGTATTGGAGCTGCAGCAAAGGTAACTTTGAGAGACTCAAAGGCAGTAATGACTTCCTGTGACCAATGTTGTGGATCACCATCTCTCCTGTCATATCTGTGAGAGGTTTAACCAAGGAAGAAAAGTTGCGTATGAACTTCCGATAATAATTGGCAAAGCCAAGAAAATGCTGTATAGAGCGAAGACCCATAGGTCAAAGCCATTGTAGTACAGTGGAAAGTTTCTCTGGGTCCATAGAGAATCCAGCATCTGATATAACATAGCCCAAGAATGTGACCTGTTTGCAGTTGAACTCACATTTCTTCAATTTACAGAAAAGATGATTTTCTCTGAGTCTCTGTAGAACACGAGAAACGTCTGCATGATGGTTCTCGAGAGATGTGGAATGGATAAGAATATCGTCGAGATAAACCACCACATATTGCTGCAGCATATCTCGCAGGACATCATTTATAAATTCCTGGAAAACCGGCGGAGCATTGCAAAGACCAAAGAGCATTACTAGGTATTCATAATGCCCACTCCTGGTGTTAAATGCGGTTTTCCATTCGTGGCCCTCTTTTATCCTGACGAGATTATATGCCTTTCTCAGATCAAGTTTAGTGAAGACCGTTGCTCCCGTGAGACGGTCGAATAACTCTGTAATTAAATAACGTAATGGGGAAGGCATTCTTAATAGTAATACGATTGAGACCCCTATAGACGATACAGAGTCTCAACTCCCCACTCTTCTTTTTCACAAAGAAAAAGATGGCCCCGGGAGGAGAAGATGACTTCCGAATATATCCCCTTGACAACGCATCGGTAACATACTCCTCCATGGCTTGATTCACTGATACAGACAGTGGGTTAATCCGGCCACGAGGAGGAATGGCATCAGGTTGGAGTTCGATACCACAGTCATAAGGACTTTGTGGCGGCAGAACGCTGGCCTGACCCTTGTCAAATACACCTTGGAATTCTTGGTACTCAGCAGGTAACGAACAGGCAGAAAATGTGCCCAAAACTTTGACCGGTTTCCGGAGACAAGAAAATGTGCATTGCTGGGACCAAGATAATATTTCAGATTTGTGCCAATCAATTGTGGGGTTATGCTTCTGTAGCCAAAGGTATCCCAAAACAACCAGGTAATATGGAGAGGAAATCACCTGGAGTTGGTTCATATCGTGATGTAGAGCCCCTAAAGCCAAAGATATGGGCACAATCTCATGGATAATGTGGGTTGGCTGTATTGGTCTGCCATCAATGGCTTCGAAAGCTAGCGGAGAGTTGCGAGGCTGTAAGGGTACAGAGTGCTCCGATGCAAATGCACAGTCTATAAACAAGCCTGCAGCCCCAGAATCAAGTAATGCCCGGATTTTAATGGATGAATCAGGCCAGGAGAGGGTAATAGGCACCAAGGGTTTGTCCTTATATCTCTGGGTCTGCAGAAAGACCACCCAAGATCTGCCCCTGACAGTATCTTAGGTTCAGGCATTTTACCGGACGAATCGGGCAAGACTTTAACAGGTGAACCTGGTGTCTGCAGTATAGGCACAGGCCTTCCCTCCTCCTAAAGGCCCTCTCCTCGACAGAGAGCCTAACCGCCTCGGCTCCACACCGCCAGAGAACTCAGGACCAGGATTCATGGGAATTGAGGGAGGCATGGGTGGGGAAGAAAAGCTTGGTGCCAAATATACAAGAGGCCTCCGCAGGCGCTGCCTGAATGAGGATCTCTCTTGCAGTCTGATATCAATGAGGATGACAAAGGACATCAGTTCCTCAAGATCTTTAGGTAATTCTCTGGCTGCAATCTCATCGTTAATAACATTGGAGAGCCCATGTGAAAAGGCAGCCACGAGAGTCTCGTTGTTCCAGCCACCCTCTGCTGCCATGGTACGGAATTCACTGGCATACTCGTCAATTGTTCTCGTGCCCTGTGCATTAGATATGAGTTGTTTGGCAGCAGAGGTGGAGCAAGCTGGAATATCAAAAACCCTGATAAAGAAAGCAACAAATTCAGGGTATTCTAAATAATGGGCCTCTCTGCCTCCCAGAGAGGTTTTGCCCAAGCTAGGGCTTTTTCAGACAGCAAAGAAATCATGAACTGGACTTTGCTTCTGTCTGTAGGAAATGCCTGGGAAACCATTTTAAGGTATCCTCTAATCTGGTTTACAAATTCTCTGCACTGAGCTGGGTTGCCCCCAAAATACTGAGGGAGCTGGACAGACTCAGTCATTCCTCTAGCCGCGACAGGTTTGGAGGCTACAACGGGTGCTAGAATAGGAAGTGAGGCAGAGGTGGCCGGGTGCTGGATCCAGATGTGCATTATGAATCAGAAGTGTCTGGAGAGCATGTGCACACTGGTCCAAACGGCGGTTTGGTTCTGCTGGTCCCACCGAGTAAATGGATTAGGTATAGGTGTATTGCCTGTACCATCTGGATTCATGGCCCTTGCATAACGTTAGGGACCAGGAACCGGATAGAGACAGAACTAGATGCAAAACACCTTTATTATAAATAGAAAATAAAGTAAGAGGCAAGCAGGGGTCAGGCACCAAAGTGGGTAGTCAGACGAGCCAGGATCAGGAGAACGGAGAGCAGCGAAATCAGGAACAGGGCCAGAGTCAGAAACCAGGAACACACAGGAAACAGTGAGTCTTCTGGGAAATAGGAAACCACGCAAGGGCAAGGAGGTACTGGGACTTGTTGCTTAAATAGGCTGCACTGATTAGCAGCAGGGCTGGTTAGTTCTATCAGGTGAGTAACCGTGGCAACATTAATGAAGGAGCTGATCGTTAAAATCAGCTGAAAACTCAGACACAGAAAAAGGAAGGGTTGCTGTTTAAAACAGCAAAGAAACCCTGACGAATATGTTATAAAATGCTTTAATTATTTTATAATATATTATACATATATTATATATGTGTATAATATATTTATTTTATTATTTATTTTTTTACTTTTTAGCAGCCTGGGGGACTGCCTGACAGCTCAGACAGTCCTTCTGCTTGCAGCTCCATAGACTTCTATTGTGGCAATGTGATCATGGTGATCACATAGCCCTGGAGGGCCGAGGTGGCCGGAGCTGCTGCAGGGGGACTGCCGGGGTCTCCGTCAGTCCACCCTGACTGTGATCGCCGCGGATCGCTGGTCCAGGTAAGTCCAGAGCTCCTATTTGCAGCGGACGTACCTAGTCCTTAACGACCATTTTTTGTCAGACTTACCTAGTATATCCGCAGTCGTCAAGGGGTTAAGCATGTTGTGAAAACCATAAAAATATATACAAATGTACATAACTTAAAAAGACACCCAACATAATACTGTATCAAATATAAAATACAATCAGAGCTTTACAAACTATGCAAAAGCATAAATATACATATGCAATTGGTCAGTTTTTTGGAATCTGCATATTGTAATTATACAAATCAATTTTCAGTGTCACCAACAGAGGGAAATTGAGACTGATCACATGCCTGAAAGTAAAAATCTCCTTTTAAAACAAGGGTATCCCAGCCTTGCAACAATAGCAAATCTAAATCTGCCTCCCCCAGAATAGAACCCCATTCCAGGCCAGGGCCTATACTATAGTCGGTTGAAAGTAGGCTGACCTGCAGTCCTCCCGAAGTACCAAGTAGTAAGGATAAACCTATGGATGCATTGACAAGGAATGTTTTTTAGTATGTATGCTGTAAAACATACATATAGGGCCAGCGTTTCCATTAGGCCACTAAGGCGGTGGCCTAGGGCGCAGGTGAAGGAGCCGGCAGGAGAACAAAAGGTCTCCCTGACTGGCGCTGTGTCGTCGTCCCCCAAAGCCAAATGACCATTCCTTCTTCTGTATTAGCGCTTTGCCGTAGGTTACCGCGGCAATGCTCTCATACATTTCCTGGCCCCAGCTGTAAGGAGCTGTCTGCACCCACTCTGTAAAGCAGCAGAAAGCTCCTCTAGTTACTGGTAGACAGCCACTAGAGGCGTTCACAACACTGCAATGCTAACATTGCAGTTTCTTCAAAACTGCAATGTTTTATATTGAAGAGTTAAGGGAAAAGGGACACTGCACCCAGACCACTTTAATAAGATGAAGTGGCCTGGGTGCCTATAGTGTCCCTTTAGAGACACTTTACTGGGAGTATTATTAGTGTTCAGCTCTGTTATAGAGGGACAGAGTGATTTGGGCCCAAAATAGGGACACTTAGATGTATGTAAGTAGGTGTGTAGTTTTATTGGGTTATTTTTTCCTTTACCTGGTTTATTGTGTATTCTACAGCAAACAAATGTTTTTCTCAAAAAAAAACAACCAAAAAGTAGTATAAAGCGAACAATAAAGCATCACGGGAGGTGTAGTCCAAAACATCTGGAGTGCCGAAGGTTTCCTTTGCCTGTCCCAGGCCCACTCCACCAATGGGAATTTAGAGTCTACAGAGAATATCCAGGTAAGGCTTAGGGCGTGGTTACCTGAGGGGGGAATCTCATCTGTGAGCTCAGGTTTTGCAGCTGTGTGCATGTTGTCTGAAACACTGAAATCTGTAGGTGTTGGTAACGTCTCACAAATCCATTCATATGTTTTCTTAAGAATATAAAGATCCAGGTAGGTTCACAGGTCAGTGTTGCTACTTAGCAATCAGTTATCAGCTGCTCAGACTAGTGCTTGAAGTAGATTTAAAGGGTCTCTTTTTTTGTGTGTCTTTTAGCCCAAAGTATTCTTTGGTATGTAAATATTACTTTGTCTAAAAATGATATTATCCATTTATCAACAGAATTACTATATTGCAAGTTGCAAGAAAATAGGAACTTGAATTAGTAATTTTATGTTTTTTAAGGCAAATGAAAGTTAGTAAGCATTGGTTATTTTACTGAAGAACATTGCAGTCTAAAGATAAACATATCTATACATTTTATAGTTCTGAGTCTGTTGCAGTGATAAGCAATATATATAGGCAATGTATAATTCAAGGCCAATCATGTATATGTTTTGCATGTGGTCTCTTTTAACGCTAAGGGATTTCTTCACTAAACTCTGATTTACAGCAAATTAAAGACAGATTTAAACATTTTAGGTTAAAATATCTACATTGTGCTGTTTTTAGTGAATAAACCTGCAAGCTTCAATTTTTCCAAGATCCAACGGCATTTTTTGCCTCTTTAGCATTTGAAGGTCTTGGAGAGCCCAATGCAACAGATCTGTTATTTTCTCTGCTTAGAATTGATGTTGCAGAACATTCGGATATGTTGAAATAACAGTTCAATAAAACAGCCTAGTGTTTCCAAGTTGTTTCACTTTATTGCCACAGTACTTCAGCCAATGTGAAGTGTACTTGCTCTTTCTGAAGTGGTTTTATATGGAATGTGAAATTTTTCTTCGGAACTGCTGGAGATCCTCTAATTTAGGAGCCATAAATCTTATGACAATTACCCAAAACACAAAAAACACCCATATGATAACTATAAACTAAAGAGCTACTGCCTGACTCTTATATAATCCACATGATATGCAAATAACAAACACTGACATGACATAATAAAAGCAACACACACACCCTAAAATAGCTTAGACCTGACTGGGAAGACTTCCAACTCGGTAATGCCACATTTGCTACTTGGTTAGAGGAAAAACGGACTGCAGAGCTGGAGGGGACTAGATAGATGGCCACCCAGTGTTTAGCGTTTTAGTCACTTTGCATATTTTAGAGAATCAAAAAAGTCGATTAAGCTTAAATAACTGAGCTGTGACCATAGTTGAGTGGTAGAATTTCTGTTCCAAAATTGTTTACCCCAGGCAAATGCTGAGACCAGCAGCAGGTTCTGAAATAAAACAGGAGAGAGAGGGAAGAAAAATGGCATTTCCAAAATATGTATGTATTTTGAAGGTTTTGGTCTTTTAGGGCCTTAACAGTGAAGTGTGGCTGATACCACTGTATGTGCAGTAAGCAAGGGTACCACATCTAGATTATCCTTTTACCTTAAAGGGACACTATAGTCACCGGAACAATTACAGCTTAATGGATGTATGTGTATAGTATGACCCTGCAGGCATTTTAATGTACACACTGCCTTTTCAAGGATACAAGTTGAGCTAAAACTAGCTTGAGAACTGCAAGCTTCCCAAATGTCCTGCAGTGACCGGCTTTTCCTATTTTAGTGTCCCCTCCCGAGTTAGTGTCCTCAGGAAGCACTGCTTAAGCATATCAGTAGGTGAAATCACATTATGTGATGTGCACCAATCCCACGCACAGAGCACTTCAGCAGGCCTCTCTGTGTAGACCTGTATGTTGAGAGCTGGCTGGTAGGCTAGCTTGTCCTTCAGTGGGTGGGTCTGCCCACTTTCCAGAGCTGATCTGCCCATTACAGGCATCATTTGTGAAGGCCCCTTCACCCATCCCAATTCCATACTACCTCCCAGTGTTGGTATTTTAGGCAAGATATTTGAGTTGTTGTCCATTTGCCTTATTTTCTTGCTCCCTGTTTTGTTTCGTTTACAATTGGGAAACAAAGAAGAATTGTGATTTTTATGTATTATAAAAATAATTTGAAAGTGAATGGGTTGGGAAAATAGTTTAGCATAAGTTCTGATCTAGTTTATATATGTGGGTCTGGAAGACTACAAAGCTACTAAACTGCCCAGGAATCGGGTAGAAGATTGACATTGTCTACCCATTCACTGAAATCCTGAATCTTTAATTTCACACTCAGGCCAAAGATAAGTGCATGTTAGATGTTTTAATAATTTTATGAGCAATCTAAGAGGCTCAATGTAGGGAAACCTTTTATGATACAATAGCAGATGAATACTGTAATTCACTAGTAAACTGTAAATGTAAGCAATATAATTCAAATCAAATGCTACCAAACAATGTTGGGTTTATCAACATTTTGTATTTGAAGAATCTGTGTGGCAACCTTTGCACTGCTCTGCAACTTCAACTTTGACATTGGTTGTCAGTGTGATGGGAATTACTGTTTACCAGGAAGGGAAGAATACTGTCTGCTCATCCCTTGATTTTAGAAAATAACTTCCAAATCACCCCTTAATCCAAAAATAAAAGTAACTCAAAGTCAAGCTAAATAGGTGTAAAACTGCTTTGTGTTACTATTCAATGCCATTATGAGAGACACCATGTCATGCTATCAATTATAACACACCAGACAAGTTTGTAGAGCCCTAGTCTGCAGACAGAAAATATTCCCTGCCTTTGAAGTAGGATTAAGAGTCAGTCTAAACTTGCAAGCTGTGTGAGACCTGCCCCAGCAGGTTAATGTCACATAAACAGGTTCACTTCCAGAATCGCCTTACACAGTGCATTACTGTGCATGCTACAAGAGATTACAATCCAACTCTATGAAAACGCTTTCATCTAACGTTTCAATGCTAGTGTAAGTGTGTAGTTTAAACTCTCTAATATTTCTTTTTTTCTTTTTTCTTCAAATACATTTTTTATTGAGAGTGTCACAAATATTCATATACAAGATGAAATCAAAAGCAAAGAGTCAATAAGGGAATAATATAGTTTACGTTGCTAACATCAGACGGGAAGTGCAATAGCATGAATACAGCAACAGATAACAAATACAAAACAATATAAGTAGAGTTGCAAACTGGCCGGTATTTTACTGAAACAGCCAGCATTTAAGGCCAGTACTCTAAAATACCAGAAATGCAAAGGCCGATAAGACTCTAGGAGAGAGAAATAGAGCCAAAATATCTATCACTATTATAGATAGCAGGTATACAGACTGCTACTTATGCACAAAATGACACAGATACAGTGGACATACACGCACACACTCGCTGTATACACACACTCAGAGCGTGCACATCCTGTTATACACACTCTTAAATTATACACACAATGACACACAGACAACAGTATGCAAACACTGTTATACACACACTTCAACAATGACACACTGCTACTAAACTCACACTCATTCAGACAGTTTACACATCACGTAATGTTGTGATCTGTGTCATGCATATATAATTCGGGATTATTCTAACTTTTAGTGACCGAATAAACTAAATTTTATTAAAGACAGGAGGCGAATATTTGCTTATCTTTCTTTACTGTAACTCCCAGCAGCAAAGAAACAGTTAACAATCAGTGTAAAAAGTTTAACCAATCAGCATGCATCACAGTAATGTAAACTGCCATCAGGCTCCTCCCAATTCCTCTTTCTTGATGTAGCCGAACAGCCGTAGAGTCAACCATGTAAACGTAGAACCATTAGAACAATGACGGTAAGGTAACGGTGTAAGCATCTGATAGGATGAAGACAGTGCTCAACCCGCGTGGAAATTTGAGACAGATGACAAGTGATCTTCACACTAGGAGGAAAGAGAAACATCGTGAAAGTATGGTCTCTTTGGCAAGAGTGATGTGAAAGTGGACCCCTTCTGGTGTGAAATCGAGGGCATGAAAGTCGAAAGCCCTGATGTCGGAGACTCTTTGGAAGGAGACCAAGCAGAGGAGTAGAGCTAATTTGGCTGACAATTGGCATAGGGAGAGCGCCTCGTTGTCCGGCCAAGCTTCTAAGAACGTGAGCATGATGGCCACGTCCCAGAATTGATTATATTTGGGAGCTGGAGGTCTAGCGATGCGGATGCCCCACAAGAGTCTACACACAGAAGGGTGTTTGCCTACTGAAAAACTTTTGATAGGAACGTGCGCTGCAGAAATAGCGAAACACTTTAATATCGAAACACGTTAATAGTCCGGTAGGATTTACCCTGGTCGAACAGAGAAGACAGGAAATTGATAATATTAATTATAGATGTTGAAAAGGGATCAAAGTTCCTTTCCAAACACCAGCAACTCCAGTAACGCCATGCAGAGATGTAAGAGCGTCTGGTTCCTGGGGCCCATGAATCCCAAAGGAGTCCCTGAGCAGTTGTCGCAAGGCCTGCGACATTCCAAGATTTCCTGAAACGGTCCAAGCCACTAGTCGGAGATGATCCTGGATTGCCAATGGGTGAAAGTTGCCTGCCAGGTCCCTGAGGAGGTCGCAGGAGGTGGGTAGAAGCAGGGGAAAGTCCTCTGACAGTTCCAGGAGGTAAGGGTACCATGGTTGGGCCCGCCATAGCGGGGTCACCAGTGTTATCTTGACACCTTGAGTTTTGAGGTGCTGTAGTGTGCGTGGAATCATGGAGAATGGAGGGAACGCATATGCACCGGACATCGGCCACGTCTGTAAGAAGGCACGCTGGATCTGGCAACCAGCTGAAAAATGCGTCCGCGAGACGCAAAGAGGTCCAGGCTGAATGGTCCCCGCCAGATCTGGAGACTGTGAAATATCTGTGGATTCAGTTGTCAATCGCTGGAATCCCTCCAATGTCGGGAGAACCAGTCTGCGACAAGGTTGTCTGATCACGGTAGATATTCTGCTTGCAGGGAGATATTCCTGTCTAGGCAGAACTGATACAATTCTTTGGTCAGGTCCGAAAGCATCTTTGATTTGGAACCTCCTAGATGATTCATGTAGCGAACTGCTGACACATTGTCCATCTTCAGCACCACAGAACAATTGTAGACATCCTTGGCGAAACTGCAGATTGCGAACAAGACTGCAATTAGTTCGAGGCAATTGATATGAAGTGCTCGTTCCGAATGGGACCAGAGTCCTCCTGTAGAATTTTTCGAGCAAGTTGCGCCCCATCCAAGAAGGCTTGCATCCGATTCCAGAATGAAGGCGGGTTGGGATCCGAAAATGGCTCTGCCATTCCAAGCGGCCATATGGTGTAGCCACCAATGGAGTTCTAGCCGGACTTCGTCTGTGAGTGTGATCTGTTGTTCGTAGGATGTCGACTGATGTAAATATTGCGTCTTCAGGCATTGCAATGCTCGGTAGTGCAATGGGGCAGGGAATATAGCCTGTATTGAGGCGGAGAGCAAGCCGATGATGCGAGCTAGATCTCGCAGGCAGAGGTATGGTGATATCAGCAACCTCCGAATGTCCTTTTTTATGGATTTGATTTTGGTTGCCGGAAGCTGAAGGACTCCCTGAACAGAATCTATCTGGAATCCCAGGAATTGTACAGTCTGGGACGGTGTAAGAGATGACTTCTGGCGATTGATCACGAAGCCAAGGTTCTGCAAGAAGGCTGTATGAAGGTGAAGAGTTTCTTGGTCCTGTGCCATGAGGAGGATATCGTCCAGATAAATGATGGACCGGATTCCCTGGGAACGCAGTAATGCCATAACTGGTTTCATTAGTTTGGTAAAGCACCAGGGTGCGGAAGATAGGCCGAAGGGGAGGCAGGTGAATTGCCATAGTTCCTGTTCCCAACGAAACTGAAGGAGGCAGCGGTGGGCTGGTGTTACCGGCACCGTGAGGTATGCATCCTTTAGATCGAAGCGGGAGAACCAATCTCCCTCGCAGAGTAAGTCTCTCAATAAATGGATCCCCTCCATTTTGAAGTGACGGTATGTGAAGAACCTGTTCAGATCTCTCAGATTGATAACAGGTCGTAGGTCTCCTGATTTTTTTCTTGACTAGAAACATGTTGCTTATGAAGATCTGTGGGCCAACAACTCTTTCGATCGCACCCTTGGTGAATAGATTGCTAAGTTCACTCTGTAGAGTCGACTCGTCTAACAATGACATCTTGATCAGGATAGGAGGAGATTTTTGTATTGGTTAGTCTGAAAAGTCCAGGTGGAACCCGGACACAGTCTGAAGGATCCAAGGATCCCGAGTGAGTTGAGACCACTGTTGGGAAAAAAGGGTTAACCGGCCTGCAATAGGAATATGAGAATAAGGAAGGTACGTTACCTGTAGCAGTGTGACCGCGGAGGGAAGCAGATCCACGTCCTCGGATAGCTCCGTGAGAGGGGAAAAATTGCCTGTGGTGGAATCGGGTATTGCCCGAGTTCCAGGTGTCCGAAGGTCGAGGCCTGTAGCCCGTGAAGGCGGCTCTGCCAGTCGCTAAGCCTCTGTAGCGACCAGCTCTCCCAGAAAAACGCTGTATGCGAAACACCTTGCGAATGGAGGATTGTGCTGTCAGCGTAGTAAATGCAGAGACATGTTTACTTCGTTCTTTTATTAACTTGTCTCCGAATAACATGCCTTGAGCCTCTGGACCAAGTTTTTTAATGCCCAATTTGGCAAGCTTGGCATCGATTTTATAAAGGACGGCCTTCCGCCGTTCTGTTGAGATCGCCACATTGGCATTGCCTAAAAGGCATAAAGCCCTTTGTGCCCACTCTCGTACCATATGTGCGTCAAACGTGCCACCTGATAAAGCCTCGTCTGCTATAATGAAAATTTGTATAAGCGGGCCCGCCACATTCATCAACTTATCTTGAGTGGCTTTCAGACCCTGTTCTAGACCCTTACGGGGGTCTTTCCCCGACTTGGTCAGAAAGGTAACAAGGAAGGGGTCGAATTCAGGTGTACTGGCCACCTTGTCCGGGATAATGGGATGTGGGAATTCTGCCCTCAATTTGGCTCTCACCTCTTTTTCTAAAGGCTGACGGAGCCACATTCTAGAATATTTGGCAATGTGGTCCGGGGGTGTCCATTCGGCAGATCTTGGGTGCCTGATGCATCTGGGGTCAAATAAAGGGCGGCCAGAGGTGTCAAATAAGGTATCATCTTTTAAGTTAGGGTTTTCAGATGTTAGGTCAGATTCCAAATGGAATTCCTCTTGAGGTATGAGGGAGGGCTCATTATTTGCAAAATCAGAAGGGTAAAGGTCTCGGGATGTCTTATGAGGTGGAGCATCATTATCCGAATGTTCTGCGTAGTATTCATCTACCACCTTAAGATTATAATTAGAAGTTGAACCCTCAAGTGGGTCAAAATAATGTTGGGAGACAACCTCCCTGGGTTTAGAATAGGAAACTAAGTGTTTGGTAGGCGCTTTGCCTTTACCGGCGGTAGCGCTATCGCCCTTCCAGGGGCGTTTGCGAGGAGCTTCGTCACGTTCTGAACCGTGAGAATCCTGACAGCTGGGTAATGGTCGCCGTAGGGGCTGGGACTGTCTGTTCGCGGAAAGCCGCTAGAGCTTTGGGTATGGATTCGGTAATGGCATTGAATAGCCAAGCCTTAAGTTCAGCAGAGACTGCTGGTTCTGGCAAATCCGACATAATATCAGTAACAGTGGGGTCACCACTATAGTATTTAATTTATTTATATTTTTATTTACAATATATAAATATATATATTTTTTTAATATATATATATATTTTTTTTTTTTATATATGCAGACAAACTATTTACAACGAGGCGGTGGACTTAGACAGTATGTAAAATGCAGGAAACAATTAGCCTGTAAAAAGTGGGGTTCATCCACAGCTTATCAGTGGGGTTCACCCAGAGAGAAAAGGACAATATAATGTCCAAAATCAATAACAGGTATGTACCTGTGTAATTATATAGGGGTTACCCTGTATAGAGGCAAAAAAGGGGGTCACCCATAGAAAAGAGGCTACAGGGAATCACCCTCAGAATAGGTACGTTACCAGTGGGGTTCACCCAGAGAGAAAAGGACAATATAATGTCCAAAATCAATAACAGGTATGTACCTGTGTAATTATATAGGGGTTACCCTGTATAGAGGCAAAAAAGCGGGTCACCCTTAGAAAAGAGGCTACAGGGAATCACCCTCAGAATAGAGGCTAGAGGGGGTCACCCTCAAAATCAAGCAAGGGTTTTGAAATACTTTTTTGTTGTGTAATTGGGAATCTGTGAACAGAAAAAACAGATATTTTGAGTATGGGCTTGTATACCTTTAAAGGGACACCATAGGCACTGTATCTGCTTCATCTCATTAAATTGGTTATAGTGTATAGAGTCCCCTGGTGCCATCATTTTTTTCAGCATTAAACAGTTTTTAATGTTGTAATCAGGGACGGACTGACAGTGGCCTGGGCCCCCGGGCAAAATTAACACCTGGGCCCCCAGCAGACCGATATATATGCTGGTATAGGTGTACCGTATATTTGATTGTATATACGTGTAAAGTGAATGCATGTTTCTGTGTGTATATTTACTGTGAGCGCTAGTGTAAGTGAATATATGTATGTCTTTGTGTGTAGTGTCAGGATATGTGGATTATTAGTATATTTGAATACGTTTTTGGTTTTGTGAATAGGGTAGTATTTTTTTGTGTGTGTTTGTGTAGCATGGCAGTATGTATAAGGGGGTATTTGTGAAACCAAGTGTTAAATGTTACGAGCCACCTTAAAGGGACTCTCCAATGCCAGGAAAACAATCCGTTTTCCTGGCACTGCAGGTCCCCTCTCCCTCCCACCTTCCATCCCCGGTTGCTGAAGGGGTGAAAACCCCTTCAGTGACTTACCAGAGGCAGCGACATGTCCCACGTCGCTGCTTCTTCCTCCGCTCATGCTCCTCCCCTTCATCACGTCAGCCGTCGGGGGAGACCTAATTAGACCTCTGCATAGGAAAGCATTGAAAATGCTTTTCAATGCTTTCCTATGGGAATTTTAGCGACGCTGGAGGTCCTCACACAGCGTGAGGACGTCCAGCGACACTATAGCACAGAAAACCTGTGCTATAGACAGCCACTAGAGGAAGAGTTAACCCTGCAAGGTAATTATTGCAGTTTATAAAAACTGCAATAACAACACTTGCAGGGTTAAGGGTAGTGGGAGTTGGCACCCAGACCACTCCAATGGGCAGAAGTGGTCTGGGTGCCTGGAGTGTCCCTTTAAAGGAACACTATAGTGTCAGGAATACAAATGTGTATTCCCCCCTTAAAAATGCAATTTACACACCTGTTTCCCAGCACCGACCAAACTCCTTGGCAGAGTTCATCAATTTAGATGATCTCAGCCAACCCAATGCTCTACCATAGGAAAGCACTAGAAGGCTATTGTGCACGCACAGCAAAACGCTGTGCCAATCACCATCATAGAGATGCATTGAATCAGTGCTTCTCTATGACAAGCGTTCAGCTGCAGAGGGAGCAGGGGGTTGGGGCTGCAGTGGGTAGGGGCTGCAGTGGGAGCAGGGGATAGGGGCTGAGGGGGTAGGGGATGCAGTGGGAGCATGGGGGTATGGGATGCAGTGGGATCAGGGGGTGGGGGATGCAGAAACAGGGGTGGGGCTGCAGTGGGAGCAGGGGGTGGGGGCTGCAGTGGGAGCAGGTGATAGGGAATGCAGTGGGCAGGGGGTGGGGATGCACTATGAGCAGGGGATGCAGTGGGAGCAGGGGGGTAGGGGATGCAGTGGGAGCAGGGGATGCAGTGGGAGGGGGGGTAGGGGATGCACTGGGAGCAGGGGGTGGGGATGCACTGGGAGCAGGGGAGGTAGGGATGCAGTGGGACTGCAGTGGGAGCAGGGGGGGTAGGGGATGCAGGGGGGGGTAGGGATGCAGTGGGAGCAGTGGGAGGGGGTAGGGGATGCAGTGGGAGCAGGGAGGTAGGGGATGCACTGGGAGTAAGGGGGGTATGGGCTCTGATGGGGCAGTAGTGGGGGAAATTATATAATAAAACATTTTAATTTAAAAAAAAATAAAGCTCCCCCCCCCCTCCCAAACCTTACCTTTGGTCCTCTTCTGAAGGAGGGCACACAATTCTGACATGCTGCCTGTAAGTCTGCTCAGAGCAGCTCTGCACAGCTCACTGTGACTGGTGATGTCACTTCCTGCAAAACAAGCTGCACAGAGCTGCCCTGAGCAGTTACAGGCAGCTCAGTGAGGCTGTGTTTAGAGACAGGCACACTGAGGGGCAGCCTAGTGGGGTCTTTGGAAGGCCCTTTAGCTGTCCCTCAGCGTGCCCTGCAAGGGGGATTATATTTTTAGCAGCAGGGGCCCGCGGAAGGCTGTGCGGGCCCCTTACTGAGTGCAGGCTGGCTGGGGAGATTGTTTAACTCCCCAGCTCAGCCATTACTGCACTGCAGCAGGGGCGGGCTCCCCAGAGCCTCGGGCCCTCGGTCCATGATCGATTTGCCCGAGTGCTTAGTCCGCCCCTGGTTGTAATGTTTTAATCCTAAACAAGAGACCACGGCAGTCCATCCCCTCTGTGCTGCTTTGGCTAATAAGGAAGTATTAGCCTGAGCAGAAATGGGTAGCTGTGTGTATTACTAACAAAACAAAAAAAACTGCTCTATACGCTCACTGTCATACAAAACAGGCTGGAATCAATTATAGTAATACAATTAATAATCGTTTATTACTTATACAACTTAACAGCTGAATCGGAACAATAATCATAAAGAGTAAGCATCAATACATCACCGGATATTGTAGCATCACTCCGTGATTGGGGAACTCTCAAACAATCATCGGGGGAAGACCGGGAAAACACCAGTAAGACGTCTTCAATAAGCTCCGATCTTCCCCCGAGAAGTACCCTAATTTATAAACTTGGAACATTAACCACACCCTATTGCGCAAGCGCAATTAATACTTTATTATATAAGCTTTGTGTGAACGCCCGTCCTGAACGCGCTAGTTCGTATGAGCGCGCTACAAGCATGCGCATGTTATATAAACATATCACGCGCTGCACATGCTCAGTATATTGTTTACAAAAGGTGCGGCGCGTGATCAAACAGCCTACACCATTCAACATTTTAAGTAAAATACTCACATCCCCTGATCAGAACAAATAAGAAAAAAAGGTTTAACCTTACTCAAAATCCATCACTATATGCAGAACTGAGTCATTACTTAACTAATTAAAGTCACACACACACATCATTCTTGTCAGAATCGTATCACAATCGGTCCTTAATGACTCTGTTCTGCATAGGTGACCATTAGAACTTTAGGCCTTGTACAAAACATCTTATAGGCCATATAACAATTCCATATAGAAAGTATGATGACCACACAAGCCATCACTAAAACAGGATGTACTAAAAATTTAAATGCCTGTTCCGCAGAGGGTGAGTATCCAGTAAATAAATCCCACCAATGGTGAGACGTAGCGGCAGCTATTGTGCTTCCTAAGTTAACTATTTTATCAGAAACTATGGTGGTACTGAGCATATGCTTTGCAAGACTTTTATTAAGATGTTTAATTTCTTTGTGTACCTGTTCTGAAGCATTCAATATCTTTAACAGTTTTGTTAAATTCAAATTCAAGTTGTCAACCCCCAATGGTGGGGTGGACCATTTCACATTTACACGTATATCCAGATCCGGGGTTAAAACAAATGTTTCATTCTCCCAGATCAGGAGAGATACATTGTGTAGACATCCTGAAAATGGGGTAATCATCTTGGGTACTGCCAACTGATTAGTAGCCATGCAAACCACTTGAGGGGCTATTTCCACCATCCACCGGTAAGTGAAGGGTAAAATAGACCATTCACATACATTAACAGTATTTTGCAATAAACAGGGTTCATAAACAGCAGATTGTAATTTGCAGATTTTACCTTTCAGGGTGTCTTCACATAAATCTAAATTATGTGTGCGATTATACGAATCAATATACAGTCCATTAAATTGTGGGACCCAAAAATGACCTGCTAATATCAATGGTGTTACTACATACCTACACATTATTTTTTTATTACTAATCCTATATGTTAGTGTTCCTTTACATTCTATGTCATTACAAATCATTTTCGTAGCCTCAATACGCAACCAATCGATATTATTAATGGTTCGATTAAATAAATCTCGCCATACTGCCTCATTGCCTGTCATTAACCTTTCCTGCATATTGTTTTTCTGTTGTTGTTGATATATAGTCTGTAGCGTACATATTGTCCAATTTATAAAAACTGTCATATTAAAATTAACGTTAAACTGAGTGATATCAGTAATCATACGGTTAATATCATCGTCAACCTTAACTTGTAGTGTAAGCGGGGCCCATATAGTTGGCATCCATCTAGCATTCAATGTCAATGCATCGTTTATTTTACCACCTGCATTATGCATTCTATTAGCAATTGCTTCAATATCAAAACCATTTAAAGTTCCGGTTAATGCACCATATCCTCCCAAAAGGGTATCATACCAAGCTCGCTTTTTCCTAGTGCTACAAATCTTAGTGGGGGGAAAGGTAACTTTAACTCGGACCATTGTCTTTTGTGCAGTCCTTGCAACAGGAATGCAAGTTGCAGGTAGTCTTTTAATATTTCCGGGGTCAACATGAGCTGATTCAATGTTCCATAAATGTATCCATTGTACAAAATGACTCCTATTGAAAAGTTCTGTTGCATTGGCGCACACAATCAAAGTGTAATTAGAGGGAATCATCCATACAAATCTCCCCTCAGCTGTAAGGTTTTGTTGGATATACATCAACTTCTGTGTAGAATTCCAAGTTCTCCATGTAGGTTCCCAGGACGCTGAATTCTTCTCCGGAAGTATATTGCAGGACATATTCACATGAGATTGAATAGTAATGTTAGTTTTACAAGTCACAAACACATATGTAGGTCGGTATAATGTTCCATCACTTCTTGAAGTGGGATTTCCTTCCCATATAGTGCCATTCACTGTCACGTTGGCCACTGCACATTTTTGATTGGCATTACAAATAAAATTATCTTGTTGTCGTATCCTGGTCGAGTTTTTCCAACTCCAGGTTACATTAGACGTTCCTTTATTTGTAACTTGTACTCCTGGGGTCCATGCAAGACCTCCTGACACCAACAATATGCTTCCAAGGATTCCAAGGATCATACACATGAGAGGACTCTGTGAAAACAGTGATATCCGTTATTCTCGCAAATAACATTTCTCCTGGGGAACATATTCCCATTTCTCAACCCCTGGTCTCATGATCAACAAAGTCCTATCTTTTCCTACTGCTATCACTTCAGCAGGTGAAGGCGGTCCTTGGACATTCTGAACCCAAATCTTAGCTCCAACATTGACAGTATTGGTTGATCCGAAACCTTTGTCTCCCCGCACTGTCAATTCCGTAGGGGCTTCTCCTTCTCTCAGTTCCAATAAATAAATCGGGATTAAGAGCATTTGGGCGGCTCTTTCCCCTTTTGCTATTATTAAAGGGTTAGGGCCTAAATTTATCATTAAGATTTTAATCTCACCTTGATAGTCGGAGTCTATGACTCCTCCTATTACTACTGCCCCTTTTAAGGCAAAACTTGACCTTGTGGCCAACTGGCCATAATGTCCTTCCAGTATCTTACATCCTATGCCGGTAGGAATCATTTTAACTTGTCCTGGTGCAATTACTATTGCTTCTAAAGCATATAAATCTAATCCAGCAGCCGCTGGGGAACCTCGATATGGAGGTTGTGCATCTTGGTGCATCTTCCAATACATGATGGTCTCCATTTTCAAAGTGGATACCACTAAGTTCGGGGTTAACATCCTCATTAATGGGGTCAATGATTCTGTGATTGGCCTATTGTTAATTATCTGCAAGGCCTCTGAAAGATTATCACGCCATTGCCCATAACCATCACCCTCACTGGACAGTTTTTTCAACGTAGATTTTAGGATTCCATTCATCCTTTCTACAAGTCCTGCGGCCTGTGGATAATAAGGAATATGATATACCCATTCAATATTATTTTGGGGAATATGCTGCCTCCAAAAACCAAACAGCCCTATATATGATTGTATTTGCTGTTTGTCAACAGGGGTGGCAAAATGTAATATTTTTTGCCGAGCCTTGGGCAAAATCTCTCGGTGTCCTTTATTCCATTGAATGCCCAAAAATTTTACCACTTGGCTCGGTCCTTGAACCTTGGCTTCATTAATCTCCCACCCTTTTGATCTCATATGTGTTATTGTTTGACTTAACATTTGATTTACTAACTCCTCATCTCCCCCCTGCATAAGAATATCATCAATGTAATGAGTCACTTGCATTCCCTCCGGAATCTTTATCTCATCAATATGTTCGGCCACCGTCCAGTGACAGATTGTGGGGCTATGTATCCACCCTTGAGGCAGTCTTGTGAATGTATATTGCCGACCTAGCCATGTAAATGCAAACTGATCTTGAGCTTTTTCCTCAATAGGTATAGTAAAGAATGCATTGGCTAGGTCTATTACTGCATACCATTGTCCCGCATGTGCCTGTATTTGTTCCACCAAAGTAATGGTATCTGGCACAGCTGCAGTCAATGGCGGAGTGTATTTATTTAATTCTCGATAATCTACTGTCATTCTCCAAGATCCATCACTCTTTTTCACAGGCCACACCGGATTATTCCAAGCTGTGGTCACTGGTTTCATCACACCTGCTTCGACATATTCTTTGATAGTTTCTCCTATTTCCTTATGCCCTCCAGGTATTCTATATTGTTTTATGGCTATCAATTTAGTAGCCGGTGGTATGTGCACAGGTGGCATTTTTACTCGTCCTACCACCACCGGTCGTAAATCAATAAAAATTTTCCTTATGCCAAATGCAAACCTTCCTTCTTCTAAATGCAATGTCATACCTCTAAGTATGTCTATTCCTATAATATATTCAGGGATTGGGACTATCAATACTTGATATCTTTGCAGGGGTAGTCTACCTATTTTCATAGTCACCATTGTCTGTACCCCTTCAGTTATCTTACCTCCCAATCCTGCGATCTTTACCCTGGGACCTTTAAATTTCTTAGGATTTCCGTAGATCAATGTAGCCTCCGCCCCCGTATCGACTAATGCTGGTACTCTTTGTACATTTCCTCCTTTCCAATGAATAGCTAATTCTACATAAGGGCGAGTGTCTCTCTTTATCCATATGGGGGCTTGGCTGGCTACCTATTCTGAATCCTCCCCCTCTGTTCCTTTAGGAGGGGATAAAGGTACTAAATTTTGGACCTTGCTAGCTACCATTGCAGCTATTTCTTCCCAGGGGTATAACTTTTTAAAGTCATCCCATTTAGGCATCCCTTCTTCTCTCCCTTCTTTGGGGGTTTTCTTATCATTTTTCCAATCTCTGTCTACCTTTCTTGCAGATAACACTTTCTGTTTATACATTCTCCATAATACCTGCGTATCTTTTCCATCTATTTCTTCCTTCTTAATACCAGCTTTCAACAAAGCCTGAAACATTTCTTTCCTAGAGATTCTATTTTGAGAACCTTGTCCTCCTTGCCCTGACTGACCTTGATTCTGAGGGAGAGACTTCCGAGGGGTCTCGTTAGACCTCCTTCCCTCATTCTCAGGTTTATCCCATACCCCCATATCCTGCAGTTCTCTCATTCGATCCACCAAGTGGCTCAATGGTTGATCCATAAGGGACAACAGCAACGTCATCATTACAGCTTTATAAGCCGGGGGAGCTGTTTTTAATATTGTAGCTCTAATTCCTGCAGTTAACCTAGTATCCAAATAATTTCCCATTTCAGCTACAAAACCCAATGAAGACCTCATAGCTACTTCTTTCACCCTCTCTATTCCATCTCTAAGGGTGTACCATGTTTTATCATTTCGGGGCATATCAGCCTCAGTGGGGTATTTTTCCATCATCCCCGAGGCTATTATCTGAAGCATATTAGCGGGTTCCTGACCCCGCCCATCAAAATAGTGTCTAAAAACTTTAGACACCATTGGATCTTTGGTAAGGGTCAAGAATCTTATTATATCAGTGGCATCTAAACTAATACCGTTTGCCCCGTGGTCAAACAATCTAACCATCCAGGCTAAATCTGATTCACCGTTTCTCTGACGGAATCTTTGCAAGATATCTTCTACCTCAGCCTGGGTAAAATCTTCCATTACTGCCTTTTCCCTTACACGCGGGACAGGCTCAGTTATAACCAAAGGTTCTCCATCTGGTCCTATCATTTGCTCTCCTCCATCATCCAGAAGGGGAAGCATTTCTCCATTTCTTCCTCTAACCGGACGATGGTCGGGGCCATATTCCGTAGTTCTACGCCTCCTATTGACTGGCTGAGCTCTAATAGGAGTTTGTGGGGATAATTCTTCAACTTGATACTCATCATTATCCTCACTATCTGTTGAATCCCAAATATCCCCATCCCAGGTCTCAGGGTCCCATTCCACAGTAGCTACAGAAAGTGCTCTAGCCACTTTTCCTTTGTTAACTTTCCCTTTTCTTTTTCTGTATTTCACCTGAGCTACCCTTATAGCAGCTTTCTCTGCTATTCTCTGATAATGATCCAATTTGTCTTGTAATAACTTTTGATGGCATTCTAAAATTAGTTTCTTACCATCTAATTCCAATAACTGTTGTTCTAATTTTCTATTTAATAATTTTTCCTTCTCCAATTTTTTGGAGAAGCCAAAATCCAGCTTCGTCTCCCGAGAGAAACAACATCACCCATTTTAACGGGGACTCCCTCCAGAGTTCTTACTACAACCAGAGGTTCCACATCTTTAAGTTTATCGTCCCATGATTCAGCTAACCCATGTTCTCTTAACTCACTACCTAATATACAATACGGAGGTTCGGTCCAGCCGGGGATCTCCGTAGGCACACAGGTTTTACTCTTAGATTTCTCTTTCCGTCCAAACATCTTTTACACAATTTTATTTTGGATTTATTAGAGAAATCCCATCCTCGTCGCCAATTTATGTATTACTAACAAAACAAAAAAAACTGCTCTATACGCTCACTGTCATACAAAACAGGCTGGAATCAATTATAGTAATACAATTAATAATCGTTTATTACTTATACAACTTAACAGCTGAATCGGAACAATAATCATAAAGAGTAAGCATCAATACATCACCAGATATTGTAGCATCACTCCGTGATTGGGGAACTCTCAAACAATCATCGGGGGAAGACCGGGAAAACACCAGTAAGACGTCTTCAATAAGCTCCGATCTTCCCCCGAGAAGTCCCCTAATTTATAAACTTGGAACATTAAACACACCCTATTGCGCAAGCGCAATTAATACTTTATTATATAAGCTTTGTGTGAACGCCCGTCCTGAACGCGCTAGTTCGTATGGGCACGCTACAAGCATGCGCATGTTATATAAACATATCACGCGCTGCACATGCTCAGTATATTGTTTACAAAAGGTGCGGCCCGTGATCAAACAGCCTACACCATTCAAAATTTAAAGTAAAATACTCACATCCCCTGATCAGAACAAATAAGAAAAAAAGGTTTAACCTTACTCAAAATCCATCACTATATGCAGAACTGAGTCATTACTTAACTAATTAAAGTCACACACACACATCATTCTCGTCAGAATCGTATCACACTGTGATTGGCTGAGAGTGTCAGCTGACTGCTTTTAACCTGTCAGAGCTCCAACTGACGGTATGAATGGGTATGACAACAAGGAAGTGTGTAATCTCTGCCTTAGCTACACATACAGAAGGGGCCGGACTATGGGTGGCCAGGGACTCTTATTTTGTGGCATACTGCACAAACATGGTGCAACACTGAATGGAGAGACAGTGCCAGGGCACTCCAGGCACTATAACCAATTCAAAGAGACAAAGTGTTTATAGTGACTACAGTGTCCCTTTAAGTAAACTAACGGGCTGGGGCTTTAAGAAGAAAAAGTATACTTAACAGCTGGGTCGCGTTTGCAGTGGAGAGCCGAAATGAAACTAAACCGCCGCAACGAAACCTTCCACAAGATGGCGCTGAGTCAAAAGCCCGGGAAAAAGGTAAGAAAAATGGCCGCGGCATAGAATAAAGGGCGGGACGCATCTCTATGGAGACGCTAGGGAAACAGATTGTGTATAGAGAAGCTAAGCGGCTGAACGGACCGGCAAAATGCTGGGAGCCGTGGCGAAAGTGTCAGTGCACTAGATTTAAACTGACAGCACAATATAATTAAAGTGAAAGAAATCTGAAGTAATCTGAAGTTGTGGGCTGACTAGAATGTCAGCCCATGTAACATTTGTTAATAAAAGGAGCAAAAATTGCACATAAATAGAATTGAAGAAACAGAAAAAAATATGAAATATATTCAAATGATATTAAAGTGATAATAATCAGCTAAATTGAGCATTAATAGGGATATAATTAGAATAGACTCACCTGGGAGGCTAAGCAGCAAAGAAAGAGGAATTGGGAGGAGCCTGATGGCAGTTTATATTACTGTGATGCATGCTGATTGGCTAAACTTTTTACACTGATTGTTAACTGTTTCTTTGCTGCTGGGAGTTACAGTAAAGAAAGATAAGCAAATATGAAGCCTCCTGTCTTGCCATAAAATTAAGTATGCAAATTAGCATGGACAGTATTTTCTTTTCTTTTCTTTTTAGAACTGTATGGTATTGTAAGATAAAAATATGCTGTAAGTAATTACCATATTTTACTATTTACATGACGTAAAGTCATGATTTTATTAACGACACGGAGGCGAGTATTATGCTGCACTCTTTCTTTATTTCCCTCAGCAGCAAAGAAAAACTTTAACAATGAAATGAACACAGGAAACAGTCAGTAACATATATCTTCCACGGCAACCAACAGCCAATCAGGTTCCACTTTCCAGTATAATAGGCGGTATTCCCTGAACTATTTCCTCTTTCTTGCGATCCCGAACTTGGCCATAATGTCAAGGGGTCCAGACGCCAATCTCTGAAGTCTTCGAGGTGACCGGAGTACCAATACACTGTGATGTTGGATAGTCCGGAAAAACTTTCACCCTACGGTAGCTTTTGCGGACCGGCAATAAATTGCTGCAAAATATATCCTTGGTGCTATGAGAAATGTGCCTTCCTCTCCCCTGGGGAACTCTAACCTGCAGCTCCTTCAGGTTCTCCTCTCGCGAGCTTGGAGTGTTGCCGCGATTAACGCTCCGAATCTCGCAAGAGTGAACTCTAGCAGCTCCTGAGGCTGCTAGTGTTCACTCTCACCACTGCGACCACTGCAGGCGATGTCCACTCGTCCAGGCAAAGGTAACCAGAGAGGGGGGATATCAAAATAACTTATTTTTTATTTATTTATTTTTTAAATTTTTTTTATAAAAAATATATATATTTACTAATCTACCATCCAACCCCATAGAACCACAATCATTATCCCCCCCATACACACACACAGCCCCCCAAACACACACATTACCCCCATACACACACTACCCCCCGAAACACACTCTAACCCCCTGATACACACACACACTGCCCCCTATATACACAGTGCCCCACACACACACACACACACTGCATCCCTCACACATACCATTGGGTTTTTATTTTTGGCTGACGACGGTCCACAAAATATTTCTCCTCTTTTCATCTTCCCCGGGTGCTAAAAGGTTGGATAACCCTGCCCTAAA
Organism: Pelobates cultripes; assembly: GCA_933207985.1. Taxonomy (NCBI): domain Eukaryota; kingdom Metazoa; phylum Chordata; class Amphibia; order Anura; family Pelobatidae; genus Pelobates; species Pelobates cultripes. The sequence goes on from OW240914.1 coordinate 100,337,632, forward strand.
AGACTGCAATGATGTAGTGTCTTCTATGTTCTCCTGGGGTAAGGGTCTAGGAGATGATTTGAATATTTTAAAAACTGCTACTCTTTTTACACATTCTCAAGGTTTCTGGCATCTGTGCAACTGGCACATGCATAGCAGTTTGCATGATGAGGTTCTATGGTACACTGGGGTTTTCCAGTGTACAAGGTGACCCCCCCCAACCAAACACACAATACACTTTAAAAAAATATATATTCATACAGATGCGTTGCATTTCCCATCTCTTTGTGTTCACATTCCACTCACTGTCAATTTAATGATCTACAGCCTCTGGTAGAGGTTACCTAGCAGAGTTACTGATTTGCAGATACATTGATAACACAGGAACAAAGCTGTCCTGATTTATCTTTTCACCTGTATTTGCAGAGCTGTTAAGCTGGTCAGTGGCAGACAGACACACTCCATGCAATCACAAGTAAGTCACAGAGATATTGACTAATGCCATATTAAAGGAGACTGTTAAAAATCTATCCAGCCTGCATACAGCTTGTTTGACTTATCCTTGTTTGACATACCAGTTGCTGTAAAATCGCTTATCTTTATCATTAGCAATTTGCATTTCCCTAAAGGGAATATTTCTCCAAGAAAAAAAAAAAAAGAAAGAAATGGCATATACCAAACCAAACAGACTGCAGGCACATACACATACTATTACTATTGTTTTTTAATATATCATTTTTTAATTTTTGTTTTTGAAATATATATTTCTAGTTCTTTAGAAATGTCACCAGTGAGTGCCACTAGGTCCATTGGATAGGAAACGTTTAATTTGGTTTTAGCATAGCAGCTGCTGCAAAGAATATTTCCCTTTTGGCTAAGTATTATGGGAAACATTGTTCTTTATCATTGCAGTGCCAACATCTATCCACTATTGACCTATGACGACTTTTTACAGATCTTTCACGGATGGATATAGCCAAATCACTGTAGTGTTTCTGAGTACACTGCATGTCAATAGGCATTATGGGGCTATTATGTTGAAAATACTATGCATAATTCATACACTGCTGGAGCAAACAGAGGCCTTTCTTCATAAATTGGCTTGTCTGGACTGGTGTTTTGATAAATTAATGGAAGATATAAGCAATTATGAAAAACCTTGAGTACCTACTCTCCATTTTTTTTTTTTGTCTACAAATTCTCCTTTGTGTTTTTATACCACCGCCTGATGAAATTGCTCTTTGTCTCTACTAACCTTTACTGCTGCGATTCAATAGCAATGTTTAACTCTCCCCCTCTCTCTCTTTCACTCTGTCGTTCTAGTAAGTGTAATTGGGATTAACACTTGGAAAGATTTAAGCTTTTAAGGAAATGTTTTTATTATATTTCCCTTGTTTGTTTGTTTTTGTTTTTTTTTTATTAAAAAGTCACCCTGATTGAAAAATGTACCAACACAATTCCTGTTTATATTTTTCAATATTCTATTATTATGCTATATAATGACAATCCCTGTCAGAGCGTTAAACAATTTTGATATACTTCCCTAATGCTAACTACAGAATACAATAGAGTTTTAAAAAAACTCTCTGTGGCATCAGCTACGTCGTAGAACTCTACTGCGGATATATAGCAACTTCCATACCTGTATATACATGCCATGCAATTATTTGTGTGGCCAATGAAAAGCCTCATTTCCCTATACCAGTGATTTCATTGAGGGGTGGGCTTGTAAGTAAAATTTGAAAATGTCATAATCTTGAAGGTTAAGAAAGCACGTGTCATTAAGTTGTATAATGAAACATACCTTACATTCAGCTCATTACGGGCTAAATAAATACTGTCCTGATATAATATTTATTAGTAGATTCTCGTTTGTAAATGTTTAAACCGTTAGACCTTACTATGCAAAAGCAAGAATATCCCATGTTCCAAATATTTAAAGTTTTGTTTTTGTTTTTTTTCCCTGTTAAAAGAGGCTACATCTTTAAAAACTCCGGAAAAAAATCTGTCCGATCATTGTGTGACTCTCAGTTTGGCGGCTAGGTGCTGAATGATAACAATAAGTAACTATTCTGCTATCTGCTGACCAAAGAACACATGATTTATACTCCCAGCTGCAGCAATGTAAAACATGTAATGAAAGTATAATAGTGTCTGCATTATCTTTTAATATTCACATTAATATATTTTGTAGATTTCTTAACTGAGATTTGATGTTTCAAATGGTCAAAGAGGGACACTTTAATTTTAGTGGCGTTAATGGGAGTATGGACAGGGGAATGGGCAGGGAAATTCTAGGTGCCTTACTAAGCATTTATGTAACTAAAATGTCATTTAGACAGCCACAATGTAACTTATTTACACAAACTGATTTCTAAACCCATTTATTGTAGTTTAACCAATTAAGAACAGGGACAATAGTACAAGTTCTGACCAAAACAAAACTTGGAATTTGACTATATGTCTGTTCAACCATAATTTACCTATTTTATATTAAGTGCACCCAAACTTATTATATATTATTTTGTTCAGGTGAAATAGGGCTTTCATTTCACATCAAATATTTATATATTGAACATAACTAAATATGAATACAATCTAAAACAAGGGTGTGAGAAATTAAGATAAGTTGTTTTACAAGTTCTGCGTGGCATTTTAACTGTGAATGTCATAATACTGTTCGCTTTCTTCCTCAATAAATTACAGGTATTTGTATGCTGTGATGTCCCACAAGTACACTAAGACCCCCCACATACAGGTTTCCTGGTGTTTTGGACAGTTACAAGGTCAAATAAAGCTTGACCATATCATTTTTAACACTTTGGAATTTGGCAGGTTGATTTGCTGGGCCTATGTTGTAATTGAGACCTTATGGCAGTCCAGGACTGAAAATTGCCCCCGTGATGGCATATCATTTTTAAAAGTAGGCCCCCCCAGAGTATCCCAAGTGGGGTATTTTGAGTTGTTTGGTCTAGCCACTTTCTGGTGGCTAAGAGTAACATAAACAGAGTCATGCTGAGGTTAGGGGATACAGAAATCAGAGTAGTCACTAAAACAAAACCAATAAGTAGGTGCAGGCAGTTGACATAGAGTAATCAGGACAAGCTGTGGTCAGGAATCCAGAATAACATAACGAGTCGCATATAGAGTGTTCTGAAGTAGTAGTTTAACTCTGTATGGTACACTTTAAAACATTCAGATGCCCATAGGCAGGTAGAAATGGCCACTAAGGGCAATAACATGTAGAGTCCCTCCTAACACCTTTTTAGTAGCAGACTCTACACTTTTTCTGGGGTGACTTTTTGTGTCCTATAGGGGGGAATCTACTTTGGAAGTGTCTGTCACAGAATCTTCGGACATCTTGACGTCAATGACGAGGGATTAGGGGGCTGGCAAAATAAAATATCAGACAAAAGCTTCAGGTTAAACTCCAAGAAAGTGTATTGCTTCTCTGTGGCTGCATTTTTGTACAGTATTTAGTGATTATATACTGCAATCGGGACAAGGAAGGTGGCAACTTCTTTGTTGTATTCAACAATGCACTTTTGTCTTCTCGATTTGTGCATTGCTTCTACAGACTGACCCTGGCACTGTGCTTTCGTCATAAAGTGTTGATAACATGTACATGTCCTTTTTGCCTGTGCACCCTGGGGCCAGCACCTCATCATGGCGCAAAGCAGTTGTTGTGCCTTTGTGGTTTTTGCCAGCAATCAGTTTCTGGGAGAAACCTTTACGGTTCTACTTCACTGTGGCACTGGGGTATAAATATATATATTTTTTATTTATTTACTTTTTAAAAAATAAATTTAGAATGGTATAAATATGAATTAGCCATATTCATAAGAGGAAGAGATACTATACAATTCTGTCCCTATAGAATCAGAGCATCCTGTCGGATCTCATTGACTGTCTTTTCCTGCATATATGCCAAATGTCCAGTTATACCCAGTGTTGCATTTACACAACTTATAAAATATTATTCCATACCGAGCTCGCTTTGATGGAATTAACTGCTTGAAAAGCAGTCTTCCCTTGAGCATCAAAAGGGACTTATGTATGCTGATATTTTGGTCAGGTGAAAATGTTTTCTGCAAGTGATCAATTGGGGCCTAATTTTTGTGTTGATGGTCATACTTTGTGCCATTACTTTGGGGCACTGGGTGTTATCACTGAAATGGAGGAAACTATGAAGCTATGTATACCTATCCCTCTTTTTCCAGGGATTATTAAGAGGCATAGCTAGAATGGGGTGCTTATGCCAGTAACTCCTAATACTGTTTTTCTTTTTTTCACAATACCCATTACTAGCATCGGTGCCCAAAACCTCCACATGTCAGTGCTGTCAGAGGGGTGTCACATATTATTTCTGCTGTAGTGAGAATTGGGATTGGCAGCTATAGAAGGGCATACAAATTTGTTTGTTTAGCCATAAGCTCATCATAAACAGGCTAAAATAGTTTTCTGTCTCACAATAATAAACACTTGTTATACCAGCGGCTGCCAAAAATGGAGTACTTCAGTGGTACCCAGTTATGCTCAGACACAGTGCATTGTTACGAGCTCCTTCTGGATGATGTTAATGTGGGAGCCCCATCACCAGAAGGCTAATTAAAGTGCTCTACATTTGACGCAGTAAGTGTCTCACTGCCAGGTCAAAGGGGTCACTCTCCCACCAAATAAAAAATACTACACCAATCAGCAGAATATAGATGTTTTCAAACTGGAACAATCTAAAAAACAAAAGTACATTACATAGTGCAGACAGTAAACACTTAAAAATCAGCCCCTATGTAGGATATAACTCACAGGATGTAGAGCCTTCCGAGGCTCTATGTAATGAGCTAGGGTGCCTGAACAGGCTAAATCGACATCCTAGAAGGAGAGTAGCACAAGAATGGACTAAAATATAACATACATTTATTGGATATAAAAAGGGACAATTCAGCAGTGATACAAAGAAGTATAAAAAGGCATGTAGCCTAATGGACACCGCAAAGTAATTAAAAAGTCCCAAAGTTCAGTTTAAAATAAACATAAACAAAACAGCAAACATGTTTCAGCTCCCGCTGGAGTCTTCCTCAAGTACGCAAAAAATCACAACTGAACACAACAAGCGCTAAAGGGAACTGAAACAGAAACCACGATAGGGCAGGGAGTTAAGGGAGAGGTAAGTATAAATACCCTAGCATTTAATTTGATTGGCCCCTGTCATATCCACGCCCCCTATATGTGAGTGTATGGGGAATGTGGGATGACAGGGGCCAGTGGGAGACCGTTTTAGTTTTTGGCTCCCACTGTCCCTTTAGGAGCGTGCCCGAGACGCACGGTGCGCTCTTAGAGCTAGGCGGGACACGTGACCGCATCTCGCGGTCAGTGCCCGCTGTCATCTGAACCCTGAGCGAGCAGCGCGCGGCGGGAATAGAGGACCACGGCAGGCCCCCGGATAAGGTAAGTACCGCTACAGTACCCCCCCCCTGAAGACACGCCCACCGGGCTGGGAGGACCAGGCCTGGCAGGAAAACGAGAATGGAAGGAAGGCACAAGGCGAGGAGCGTGAACAGTGTCAGCGGAAATCCAGCTGTGTTCCTCAGGACCATAACCCTTCCCATGCACCAGGTACTGGAGGCGACCCCTGAGAAAATGAGAGTCAAGCACAGCAGCTACTTCGAATTCTTCATGACCCTCCACAGAAACAGGAGGAGGAGGAGGAGGAACACGCCGGGTATAACGGTTACACAGGAGGGGTTTCAACAAGGAGACGTTATGAATACGTAGGTTTCCAGGAAGATCCAAGGCATACGAAACAGGATTAACTTTATGTAAGATATGAAAAGGACCGATAAAACGAGGAGCCAACTTCATAGAAAGCACACGAAGGCGGATATTGCGAGTGGAAAGGGTTTGGCTTTCCACTCGCAATATCCGCCTTCGTGTGCCTTCTATGAAGTTGGCTCCTCGTTTTTTTTCCCCACGACATAGCATGGAGCCGCCCTGCGATGCTTGTCAGCTTGAACCTTTTGGCGAGCAGCGGAGTCCACCAAAGAACGCTGAACCTGCTCCCAAGTAGTACGCAAACCAGCAAAATGTTCATCCAGAACTGGCATGCCCTGTAAGGAGAATGCAGCTGGAAGAACAGGATGCCGGCCATAAACAACGTAGAAAGGGCTTTTACCAGAAGATTCATGAGCAGCGTTATTACAAGCAAACTCAGCCCAAGGAAGAAGGTCAGCCCAATTGTTCTGATGGTGGGATACGAAACAACGAAGATACCACTCTAGGGATTGGTTGGCACGTTCAGCAGCTCCATTAGACTGGGGGTGGTAAGCGGAGGAAAACGAGAGAGAAATACCCATCTCTGAACAAAAGGCTTTCCAGAATCTGGAAATAAATCGGCTACAATCGATACAGGAATACCATGCAACCGAAACACCTCCCTGGCGAAGATAGAAGCAAGTTCCCTGGATGAGGGCAATTTGGCAAGAGACACAAAATGAGCCATCTTAGAAAATCGATCCACTATCATCAGGATGACTGTTTTACCATTCGAAGAAGGCTATTCAACAATAAAATCCATGGATAGATTTGACCAAGGCCTCTCGGGTATGGGCAAGTAGTACATGCCTGAACGTAAATCAGTGACATCCTTGCGTAAGGAAGCCCACCAAAAATATCTTGAAATAGCTGTTAAGGTTTTGGAAATACCAGGATGTCCAGCAGTTTTGGTGTCATGATATAATGACATAATGTCCGTCTTTCGGGAACATCAACGAACAGTTTATCAGCAGGTCTCTCTCTGGGTGCCATGTTTTGTTTAGCCTGTATAACTTGCAAGAGTGAAGAAGAAATAGATAGAACGTAGCAACTATTATTCTGTCCGGGGGAATGACATGGGTATCATCAAACTCTTGTTTGTCGGTAGTTTCAAATTGTCTGGACAGAGCGTCGGCTTTAGTGTTACGATCACCTGGTCTGTAGGTGATGATATAATTGAAATGAGATAAAAACAGTGACCACCTGGCCTGCCTAGAAGACAATCGTTTGGCTTCACTAAGGTAGGAAAGGTTTTTGTGACCCGAAAAAATGAGGATGGGATCCTTAGTACCCTCTAAAAGATGTCTCCACTCCTTAAGTGCTAAAATAATAGCAAGGAGTTCTCGATTGCCTATGTCATAATTCTTTTCGGCTTTGGACATCTGCTTGGAAAAAAAGCCACAAGGATGTAATGGCTTTTCAAGTGATTCTCTTTGAGATAAGACAGCACCTACCCCAATATCTGAAGCATCAACTTCAAGAATATAAGGCAAAGAAAGGACAGGATGCTGTAAAATAGGAGCAGAGGCGAACGCAGTCTTAAGAAATTCAAAAGCCTCAAGCGCCTCTGGGTTACGAGTATTGCCATCCTTTTTAGTCATACGGGTTATAGGCGCTACAATAGAAGAAAATCCTTTAATAAAGCGTCTATAATAGTTAGAAAAGCCAAGAAAACGCTGAATGGCTTTCAGACCTTGAGGTAGAGGCCATTCTATGACAGCAGAAAGCTTCTGGGGATCCATACGAAAACCCTTAGCAGAAATTAAATACCCCAAAAACTGGACTTCGGATTGATCAAATAAACATTTTTCTAGTTTACAATAAAGACCATTAACAAGAAGGGTTTTCAAAACTGTTTTAACATGCATGTGATGAGTATGCAAATCTGTTGAATATATTAATATGTCGTCCAAGTACACTATTACAAATGTGTGAATGAACTCTCGTAATACGTCATTAATAAATTCTTGAAACACTGCTGGGGTGTTACAAAGACCAAATGGCATCACAGTGTACTCGTAATGACCACTCCTAGTATTGAATGCAGTTTTCCATTCATGGTCCTTTTTTATACGTATTAGATTGTATGCACCTCTAAGGTCTAGTTTAGTAAATACAGTAGCATGTTTTAGCCTGTCAAATAATTCCATGATTAAAGGTATAGGGTAAGCATTTTTATGGTGATTTTATTTAGACCCCTATAATCGATACAAGGTCTTAAATTGCCCTCCTTCTTCGACACAAAGAAGGACCCAGCCCCTGCTGGAGAAGAGGATCTCCTTATAAACCCCTTTTGTAGAGATTCTTTAATATATTCCTCCATGACATGGTTTTCTTGAGGAGACAAAGGATACACCCTGCCTTTGGGAGGTATAGTGCCAGGCAATAAATCAATAGCATAATCGTAGGGTCTATGAGGCGGTAATTTTTCAGCCTCCCTTTTATCGAAGACAGGCTTAAGAGACATGTACTGAGGAGATATAACAGTAGACAAAGGAGGAGTAGTAGGAACATTAATAGAATTTAAAGGGGTGATTTTAACGATACAAGACTCTTGGCAGGTCTCGCTCCAATATACTATTTGTCCTGACTCCCAGTCAAAAATGGGATTGTGAGAACGTAACCATGGGTACCCTAACACAATGTGAGAGGAAGGAGAGGTGATGACCTGAAACCGAATGGTTTCTGAGTGTAACATCCCTGTATACATATGCAACGGTTCAGTTTCATGTGTAATAACTGGGGAGCATAATGGTCTACCATCTATGGCCTCAACGACCAAGGGTGTCTTCTTCTCTCTAATGGGTATGTTGTGTTTCCTAACAAAACCAGAATCTATGAAATTCTCAGCTGCCCCGGAATCAACCAGGGCTAGTATGTTCCCAGCTATGCAATTCTTTTCCAGATGCAGAGAAACAGGGAGAAGTAATCGGTTAAGAGGCAATTTTGGGGACTTAGATATCACACCCAAGGCCAGTCCCCTATATGGCCTTAGGTGCGATAGTTTTCCAGAAGCACGGGACATTCTTATAGCATATGACCCTTCCTACCACAGTACAGGCAAAGTCCCTCCTTTTTCCTATACAATTTTTCAGCATCAGAGAGTTTGGCAACCCCTAATTGCATGGGTTCCTCCTCTGATACCTTGAAACTCTCAGGATTAGCAACTCTAGGAGTATTTAATGTAACCAAACGTCTATTCCTATTCTTAGTATAGAGTCTGTCACAAATCCTATTGTCTATATCAATGAGATAGTCGATAAGGTCCTCTAATGGGATAGGAAGATCCCTAGCCGCTACCTCATCCAATATAGTGTCAGATAGACCTTCCATAAATGCCGTAGTTAGCCCATTGTTGGTCCAATCTACCTGTGAAGCAAGGGTACGAAACTGAATAGCATAATCAGCAACAGACCTAGATCCCTGTTTAATTCTCATTAACGCCCTGGCAGCATTCTTCGACCTTTTAGTTGTGTCAAAGGTTCTACAAAAAGCCATAAGGAAGCTATCGAAATCATGCACCATAGGTCCATTAGCCTCCCAAATAGGATTTGCCCAGTCAAGTGCTTTATCAGTAAGTTGGTGCATAAGGAACGTGGATACATCTCAAAGTGGAATTCCACTTGATTAATGAATCCCCATGCATGTCTTTGCATCCCCTTCATACCTAGGTGGAGTGGTTAAATGTGCAGAAGCATTAGGCATGGTAGATACATCTGGAACAAGGGGTGCATGAGGAGCTGGTACGGTTACCGGAGTAGCTCTAGAGAAGAGTGTCTGAATGGCCTGAGCTATCTGATCCATACGGTGATCCTGCTCTACAAATCTAGCCTCGTGAGAAGCCATTTGCTGACCTAAGTCTGCAGGGTCCATGGCCCTATCGTAATGTCACGGTAGTATACCCCAACAGGCAAGATTTAGTCCAACAATTGACATTATAGAGCAGATACGTCTTACCGGACCTTAGAATGGCCGGACTCGACGTAGAGCAGAGAAAGACAGACTCAGGAACAAGCCGAGGTCAAGGGTACAATGAGACAGCGAAAACAAGAACTAGCCATGGTCTGGTGACCAAAGATCAATCCCATGGTTTTACCAAGCATAGGAGGAGAAAATCTAAATTTGTTGTCCTACCTCCCAAAATTCTCACCCACCAATCCAGGATATGGATAGCTTGTCTAAAGTAGGGGTATCTCTATTGACATACCTACACTTTGGCCCTAACACACATGATCATGTAAATGCAGTACGTCAGACAGAAAATACAATATTGCTGTGAAAGCGTTCTGTTAATCTTCTAAAATCCTTGTGCAGCTCTGGGCTTGCTAAATTACACATTTTAGGATTATCTCTGGTGTCAGAGAAACTGTATATAACAATGTTGGCGGTGATGTTCGCATTGGATTATAAATTACATTTTCTATAATACATTGATTTTGTGCATCCCCCCCTTTGTACAGTAGATTGCCATTTTTAGAAACACACCACGAGATCTGGGAGCTTGTTGATTTCCTAAACTTTCCTTTTATCTGATATTCTTATGTGTTCATCATCAGTTTCCACAGACAGTCACTTCCTCCTCCCCAGCACTATCTTTATTGACACTCTGTCAGGACTTTATGAAACAAAGGTTGCAAAGAATCTTGAATTGGCTTCAGATAAGAGAAGAGTCTGACTTTCATATGGCCATATGCTACTTTTTTTGTTTTTAGGGTTGGGTTTAAAGGGAAATGCATAATTTGACAACAATTGAAAAAGAAAATTTTTAAGCAGGCAAACAAATACTATTAAACAAATATTGAAAGCAAAATAAAGCAAGGAAAACTTTGAATAGTATGTAATAAAGATGTATAAACTAACTATAAACATGCTCTGATTACGTTATTGGGCACGCTTCTCAGCTAGGGGAGTTTCTTCAGACTACTCCCTCCTCTCTCTTACCCACCCAGCTCAGTTTCACAGCAGTTCACATGACAGAAACAGGAGAGAGACATCAGACTCAGAAGCCTGCTCTGCATGGTCTTTTCTCCCTTTCTCAGGATGTTGCAAGGTGAAGCTATATTCCAATTGTACATAAACCAATCAAGGATGCCCAATGTATTTTTCTGCCACTGCTAGGGATAGCACACTGGTTTGGTTAGTGTCCCCCCATGTGGAAAGCATAAGAAAGAAGGGGGGGTGGAATCACATTTACCTGCTTTGTATCAGCCTGTGGAGTTAGGCAAATGTCTCACGCAAAGCTAAAGATTGTGAATGAGATATTTATTTCAAAGTGATGAATGTCCCCTCAAGTGAATTAACTGATAGTCAATTACAGTGTAATCAAAATCATTCACTGAAAACCAGGGTTATTGTCAAAATTTACAGACTTACAGCTGTTTGCAAATGGAGAAATCAAACAAAAGCAATTGAAATAGCCCACCGCAGCGAATGCTACAAGCAGTTTCTTCAAATTCAACTGAAAAAATGACTTCTCCAGTCTGAGAATTATTCAACCCCTTTGTGGCAAGCATCTTTAGTACCTAGTAGAGCACCCTCTTGCCATTATGACCTGCTGCAAACAAGATACATAGTCAGACACCAGCTTCTGGCAGCGTTTCTGAGGAATATTAGCTCACTGCTCATGAGCAATGGCCTCCAGTTTTAGTAATATTCTTGGGTTTGCATACTGCAACCACTTTTTTCAAATACCACCAGATATTTTCTATGGGGCTCAAGTCAGGTTACTGTGATAGCCACTGTAGAATTTTTCAGGGCTTCTTCTGCAACTAAGTTGGTTAGATATTTTCTTATTAGTAATAAATTAACTCACGGGGGGGGCCTGGCAAGCTAAACTAGCTCCGCACCCCACGCCGAATAAACAGCGATAACTAGCGGTATACGGGAGGGATATGGTCCGGAACAAGAGGCCCAATACCCCGGGACCGGCAGGGACCAACTCCCCACGACGCCATACCGGACCGATGGACGAGTTTATCGCCACATCGTCAGATCTGCGAGGACCGTGACCCGCCGACAAAATGGCGCCCGCCTCCCCGGGCTCGGATAGTGCGGGAGAATCCTCTGCAGCAGGCACCCAAGTGAGTGGACTGGCCCAGATACGGGCAGAGCTTACCCAGATCTCGGCAAAAATGCTGACAAAGGAAGACACGGGCTCGATAGCACAGGAGCTGCGGGCAGCATTGCGTGAGGAGCTGGCAGGCCTGCAGTCGGATCTCACTGCCTTAGAGCGGAGAGTGGACGAGGTGGAAACAGCCGCCCAGGGATGTGAGGACCACCATAGAGCAACAGAGGTTGCAGTAACCAGACAGGGCAACCTCTTGATCACCCTCCGCAGGCAGGTAGAAGATCTGGAAAATAGAAGTAGACGCAAGAATATCCGGATACACGGCCTGCCAGAATCTGAGACGGACGATGAACCTCTCCAAGCCTCTCTGCGCGCCCTATTTACACAAGTGCTGGGGGAAGACGCGCCTGAGGAAATCCGCATGAATCGTGCTCACAGAGCACTGGGGCCTGCGAGACGAGACGGCAGCCCCAGAGATGTAATTTGCTGTATGACCATGCAGGACCAAAGAGACAGGATCATGACTGCTGCTAGGGACAGGCCCTCCATATTGTTCCGCGGAGGGGAAATATCCTTATACCAGGACTTATCACGCTGGACGCCAGGAGAGCGCTACTTCCGGTGACAGGCATGCTACGTGACAAGAGGATCCCATACCGCTGGGGCTTTCCCTTCAGCCTTCAAGCAAAGCATGGAAATACATGGATCACGGCCCGCTGGCCAGAAGAGGTCCCACGCCTTATGAGGACCCTTAACCTACCACCAGTGAGAGTGCGCAACTGGATTCTAGATGAAGCAATAGTAGCGAGGAGAGACCCACTGAATGCATTCTACCCAACAGTCCCACCTACAGAACGGGCCACGCGCCCACACCGCAGAGCGGGTCCAAATGGTCCGGAAGAATGATACTCTAGCAGCTGGACCGGGCCGACAAGGGACTGGTAAGCTGGGACACTCATTGGGGACAAGGCCGATTGCACACATACAGGGACAGGCGGCTGTGGGAAGGGAGTCTCTGGGACTTTGTTGGGGAGGGGGAACGGGCAAGGGACATGGAGCCAATAAAGGGCCCGGGCCTGTAGCGGGGACATATGGACACCTCCCCTACTGAGAACGGTAACACACTAGTAATGGCTTGCAAAGCATGGTTAGCGGTACACGGCAGTGATTCCCGTTCTAAAAAGAACATTGCTAGAGGTGCAGGAGGGCTGGCAGAAAACCCTAGCTAATGCAATGCATGGCGGGTCTCCTTGGGTGACTTTGGGGAGGGTACTCATTGGGGCCACTACCCACGCATTGCCTTAAAAGCGGGAACAGGCCGACCCAGGTCCCCTGAGCCCTCGCCTGCAGGCAATAAGAATATGGAAGGGGATCGGCCCCCGGAAGGACAACCTGGAAATACACCAAAGTCACCCACGACACCTAGGGAATACACGCCTGATGCCAGTTACAGTACCGAAAACTCAGGGGGGGGAACCGGGTATGGGGAGGGAGACATCCGGGACTTTACAGAGGGGGACTTTTATATAGTATATGTTTGAATGTACTAACTTGCCTTTTTGTCACACTGAAACGCACTCGGGGTCATCAGGGAGAGGGGGATGAGGGGGAAAGGGGGGGCGGAGAGGGTGAAACCCCAGGAATAGCCGAGACAAACACAGTAAGACGTGGAGGGGGGAATACAATGGGGCAGGGGAACCAGCGAGCAATATACACTAGCAGATGACCAACTACCCCTCTACAAAGGTACAAGCATACCATAATAATGACGTGGTGAGCGAAGATACATGCTCTTGCAAATCTCCCTCCACGCTAAACATATAGGACTACACCCACAGTGCTCCTAGCAACGCGGACACAACTGTGATAGGTGTGGCTCCCGCCGCCCTCTAGCACTCCCGCGAGGCTATATGGAATAGACGGTAGCGTTCAGCACCCTACACCTCTCCACCTTGCTCCCGGACATACGGAACAGACTCATCCCGACTAATGGACCATGAATTGAGTGACCCCCCCCAGCCCTAACATGACCAGAACAGGGAGCAAATCCCACAGCCTGTGACCCCTAGAGACGAGTCAAATAGCGCAAGCTGGCCAGAGCCAGCCCAAGCCCCAGAACAACACCTAAACTTGTTCACAGCTCCGTTATCCTTATGCCTCCCGTAGCACTCGGCCTGGGGGAGGGGAAATGGACAGTACCACTAAAGTAGTTCCTTGGGTACACGTTACGGTAAGGGACACAGACAATACCAGCACCTGTGCTGGTGTTCCCTTGGACTAGACCCCAGTGATAGACACCACAGTGAACTTGGAACGAGGTACTCTGCACGCCACCTACACGCTAGCCACCATCTACGCAACCAAATGCTCGACAGCATATGTTCCTGCAGGGGACCCTACGTAAATTGAAAAGGTTCCGGGAAGGCCTGCTGATCGTAGCGGGAGACCTGAATGTGGCCTTTGACCCAAGGGTCGACACATCTAGAGGGACTAGCTCTATATCGACCCACTGCCTACAGTCCATCCGAGCAGAATTACACGGCGCCGGCCTAGCGGACTGCTGGAGGGTCCTCCATCCTACCGGTAGGGACTACTCCTATTTCTCCACGGTACACAAGCACTACAGCAGGCTGGACTATATATTCCTAGCTCAGGAGTTCTTGCCTTTGCTCCTCTATGCGGGGATCGGAATGCAGGGTTGGTCGGACCACTCCCCCATCTTAGCATTAAGTCCCCATTATTCCGACCCAGAGACCGACAATGGAGGATGAACAAATCAATTCTTAATGACGGCCCCACGGCTGCGGACATCCGGCGGGCATTAGTCACATATTTTGAAGAGAACGACACCCCTGAAGTGCCCGCTTTGATGATATGGGAGGCACATAAATGTGCAGTCCGGGGCCACCTTATCAAAGTATGCACAAGAAGAAAGAAGGAACAGCAACGACGCACGGACGAACTGCTTAAACCCCTCGAGGGTCTTCATAAGGCCACACAATCAGACGATAGTTACAAAGAGTTGTTGGAGAACAGGAAAAACATTTTGCACCAAAAGCTGCAGTATACGATCCGAAAATCTCAACGCTTCTTCTATGAATACTCAGGTAAGTGCGGTCGATTACTGGCCAGGACCTTACAAAAACAAAGGAGAATGTGCTACATCACTAAAATCAAATACAAAGACCAGCAGGTGACGCAATTGCCTGAGAAAATTACAGAGACATTCAGGGGGTTCTATGAAGACCTTTACAACCTCCCTACGGAGCAGTCGGAAGAGGCAGGCCATCGCAAGGACAGATGGATCACGGATTACCTACAACAACATATCACTAAATCACTAAGCCATGAAGAACTAGAGGCCGCAATGACACTGGAAGAACTACAAATAGCGTTGAAAAGCTCAAAACTGAACAAAGCGCCTGGCCCGGACGGCCTGCCAGTGCGATACCTGAAGGAGTTCAGCGATGTGCTCTTACCAAGGCTTCTAAAGGGCCTCAATTCAATACTGGAAGGAGGAACATTTCCGAGAAACTCCCTTCTGGCGACGATAACAGTTATCCCTAAAGAAGGCAAAAATCCAGCGAACTGCGCAAACTACTGGCCGATTTCACTATTGAACGCGGACCTGAAGCTGTTCACGAAGATCATAGCAACGCGCATGAGAGTTGTCCTGCCGGAATTAGTATACCCCGACCAAGTGGGTTTTATCCCGGGACGGGAGGCAAGGGATAATACCACGCATGCACTGAATGTCATCCACGCGGCAAAACAAGGGACACAGAAGATCCTTCTCCTGTCCTCAGATGCGGAGAAGGCTTTTGACCGTGTGGACTGGTGATTTATGAGGGCAACACTACAGGCCATGGGATTTGGCCCTCATCTGATGACTTGGATCTCTTCCCTGTACACGATGCCTACTGCCAGGGTCAGAATTAATGGAGCTCTCTCCGCACCGGTACACATTCACAATAGTGCCCTCTCTCCCCCCTCCTGTTTGCCCTCTCCCTGGAACCTTTCCTGGGGGAGGTCAGGCGGGACGGGGGAATAGGGGGCTTCACCTTATGGGGAGAAGTACATAAGGTGGCCGCGTATGCGGATGACATGCAATTTTTCATCAGCAATCCAGTATTCTCCCTCCCAAAACCTTCTGAAGGCCTTCGAGGAATATGGACAGTTATCGAATTTAAAGCTGAATACTGACAAATCGGAGGCCCTCCCCGTAACTCTGAGTCCACCTGCGAACGCAGTTCGCTTTCACATGGTGCCAAATCATGCTTAAATATCTAGGAATTTGGCTCCCCATGGACCTATCCTAGCTTTATGCCCATAACTTCGTCCCAATGGCACAAGCTCTGAAAAGCGACCTAGTTCGATGTATCACTTATGTATCACTTGGTTTGGGAGACTAAATGCAATTAAAATGAATCTCCTTCCTCGTCTACTGTATCTGTTTCAAACCATCCCGATCAACCTCCCTGCAAACTTTTTCCACGAAATCGACAAGACAATTTCTAGGTTTATTTGGCAAACCAAAGCGCCCAGGCTGAGCAAGATACACCTTCGTAGGCCAAAGGTGCAGGGTGGGGTGGGGCTCCCATCCATACGGGACTACCATAGAGCTACGCACCTGCATCGTATAGTCGACTGGCATACCCCTAGAGCTTGGAAATCATGAATAACCATGGAGAAAACACAAATGGAGGGAACGCAACCATCACGGAGGACAATGCGCCAGGAACCTTCCGCTTATCGGAGCAATGCTGAAAGTTTGGTACTCGGTACGGGCAAGCTCTCACTAACCACCACGCCGGGTCCCCTAACACCGATAACACACAACCCGGGGTGGCGGGGGGCCTCAAACCCCAAGACATCAGTGCATTTACGGAGGAAGATTGGTCGTACATGCAACAGTGGTGTTCGGCGGACTCGCTGAAACCACTACCAGAACTAATACGGGAAGGGGTCCCGCAGGGTATAGATAGATTCAGATACTTCCAAATCAAGACCTATTACCAATTACATGTGGGGCGCCGCCTGTTCCACAGGCCCATGACAGAATTTGAGAAAACATGCACGGCATGGAGGCCACTACACAGAGGAGTATCTACCATATATGCACTGCTACAAACCTCTACGCAACAAACACCTCTGAAAGATTTGGCGAGATGGGAGGAAGTAACGGGAACCACACTCACTGACACTCAATGGGACAAGATTCACATACTAGGGGGCGTGGCCTAGACACTGATGGAGTAGGACGCACATTGCCTGAGCTCCTAGGCCCCAACTCGTGCAGCCCGCTGTCACAGCATTAAATACCCATATTAATGGGGAAATCAAAGAGATTAACAACCTCTGGACAGGCGAAAGCACCCTCCGCACGGCAACAATCCGGCCCGATGGACGACTTTCTGTCCACACCGCACGGCCTACACGGTACGGGAGACCAGGAGGCCCCGCCGCCACCATCCCCGGGTTCAGAGAGCCAGGTGGGCTCGACCCGCGACTCACCCCCACGAGGCTCTCTCGCCAAGATCTCAGCAGATTTGGCGGCAATCACTGCCAACATGATGACACGGGCAGACAAAAAGGAACTGGTAGCTGAACTTCGAGCGACCATCAGGGAAGAGATCGCGGCCGTCAGGTCGGACCTCACATTGTTAGAACAGCGGATTGATGACCTAGAGGCAGACCGACTACAGGCCGCACAACACCAACAGACCGCTGACCTAGCCGCCACGAGACAAGGCAACATCCTCCTTGATCTCCGCCGGCAGGTCGAAGATCTGGATAACAGGGGGCGGCGGAACAACATCCGGATACGGGGCATACCGGAGGCAGACGATGAGGATCCCCGAGAGCTCCTGACAGGTCTGTTCCACCAAATACTAGGAGAAGCTGCCCTACCTGACTTTGGCATTAAAAGGGCAGACCGGCCCTCAGAGCACCGAGGAATGACAGCCAGCCTAGGGACATCATATGCCGCCTGACCTCATTCGCTCTAAAGGAAAACCTCATGCAAGAATCTAGAATGCAGCGAAACATAATCTTCATGGATGCACAGGTGTCCCCTGCCTGCAGTATCAGTGCTAAACTGGATTCAGGTCCCACAGAGATCACCCAGAACCTAAGAACAGACCAGAGACCTCAACGAAGACGAGGAGGCCCATCAGGCCCGGAAGAATGAGGCAGGGCTGCGCCCTGGCCCTTAGAGTGACTCCCTGGCTACACACTAGGACTACCATGAACACTGCTACCTAAGACTGTGGAAGGGGTATTTACTACCGGGCACCCCTAGTTGGGAGGGGTAATGGGGAAGTAACCACGGATACGTAGCCATGGAACTGTACCAAGCCAACCGGAGATTTAGGTACGGGGGGGGACTCGGGGACTACATGCCTCATGGTGGGGACACGGGAGGTGGGGAGATTGGGCCACTGTGGGAGCCGTGAGGCCTGATCCCGGTAACTATAGGTCCAGGCCAATTCAACCAGACCCAAGGCGGCTGACCGCAAGGCTCCCAAGGCCACGGACCACGGAACCTTCTCCAACAACGGGACGGGTTATAGAGGGGGAGATACACGGGCAGGATATGGGAGTGGGAAAGGGGAAGTACCGGGATTGTTTAAATGTATACAGTTGAAGTTACGCATCACTAGACACGCACATATGCAGACCACTCTGAGACTCGGTACACAGATCCTAACCCACCATACCAGCCCATGGCCTTACTTTAAACAGGACATGTAAATATGGAGGGGAAAGACGGGGGACGTACAACAGGCCCAAGCAACATTAGACAGTAATGAGAAGGCACATAACCTACACAAGGTCACTAGACATGTACGGACCTCGGACCAGCCCTTGATCAGATCCGGACGGTGAACATAATATCTCTCCCCATACTTAACCACAACACTAAATAACCGACAACCTCACACACGGGTTGGGAGCCAATGGAGGACAGTGACGACTTCCTATTACCACAGAAACTGACCCACACTCGCTGGTGCATACTACGAACCCCACTGTAACATACCCAAACTGTAAATATAACTGGAGTTCACAGAGAGGGGCCTAATCCTACTCTCTCTCTGAACACATACACCCGGTTCAGGTAGACATTGCACTCACCCCGGAGGGGTTCGTAGGGGTGTTTTGTTTTTTTCTCCTCTTCTCCACCTTTCTTTTTACCCCTTTCCAACCCTTCTTCCCTGACCAACTCACACCCTCCTCCTCCCATAACCAAGCATTACAATGAGCCTTAAACCGGCAAGCCTAAACTACTGGTCCAATAACGTCCACGGGCTGAATGTGCCCGAGAAGAGAGCACACTTGCTTAGGCGGCTATGGTTGTGCAGGGCATCCATAGCGTTTCTGCAGGAGACGCACTTTAAAACCAACGACGCACCCAAATTGGAGAATAGCCGATACCCGCTAGGGTATTATGGAATCCACCCTGAGGCAAAACGAGCGGGGGTGGCGATACTGTTCGCTCACACGACTCCATTCCAATGCACAGTGACACTACCAGACCCTGGAAGGAGGTATCTATTCAGACCACACTTACATATTGCATGCATATATTGCCCAAAGAAAAAACAACACATCTTCCTGTCCAAAACATTGGCCAAGTTAGAATCCTTCTGGGAGGGTCTACTACTGGTGGCTGGAGACTTCAACGTCCCACTTGATCCCCACCTAGACACCTCCAGGGGATCGAGCACGATCCCCGCGCATTGCATCCGCTCCACTCTGAGGTCCCTAGGTAGGCAGGAGTTGGTTGATTGCTGGAGGATGGTACACCCAGAAGCCCGAGACTACACACACTACTCGGCTGTCCGTTCACGTTACAGTCGAATAGACTATATCTTCATGACACAAGAATTCCTGTCGTTGCTCCAAAAAGCCGAAATAGGGACTACGATAGACTCAGACCATGCCCCAGTCACAGTCACCACCGCCTCCCCATTATATAAGCCGAAGGAACGTCAATGGAAACTGAACGAAGACCTTCTAGACAACCCTGTACTCACCACCCAGACAGCACAAACTCTGATCCAGTACTTTGAAACCAACGAAACGCCGGATGTCTCCCCGCTGACCGTGTGGGAAGCGCATAAATGCGTCATCCGGGGTCACTTCATCAGTGAGAGCACCCGACGCAAACGGGACAGAACGCGTCGTATAACCACCCTGACGAAACAGATAGCCGCCCTTGAACAAGACCACAAAAGCACGTTGGATGAAGGTACTTACCTGCAGCTTACTACAAAGCGCCGGGAACTCTGTAACATACTCTCCCAGGGGCTACTGTACAGCATGCGAAAATCGTCCAGACACTTTTACGAACACTCTAACAAAAGTGGGAGACTACTGGCTAAAATGCTCAGACAAACGCAGAGGTCAACACATCCACAAGATTCAAACCAAGAACCGAGACACCACCAGGCTCCCCGAAGGCATTATGGAATACTACTCGGAACTGTATAACCAAACGCAATCCAGGCAGAATCACGCGGGTCGCATCACTGAATACTTAGAACGACACGTCTCACATAAACTAGCCCCAGAGGTCGCAGCGGATATGGAACATCCCTTGACGATAGAGGAACTAGCCAACGCACTGAAACTTTTCAAATCACACCGAGCCCCCGGTCCGGACGGACTACCACTAACCTACTTGCGCAAATTCCGGGACATATTGCTACCGAAGCTCCTAACAGAACTCAATGCCATATGCCACGGCGAGCACTTCCAGACGGATACCTTACGCGCAGTGGTCACGATACTGCCAAAAGAGGGAAAGGACCCTTCCACCTGCTCCAGATACTGTCCGATCTCTCTGCTCAATGCCGATCTGAAGCTCTTTGCCAAGGCCATGGCACTCAGAATATCCCCAACATTGCCGGAACTGATACACCCAGACCAGGTCGGGTTTGTGCCTGGACAGGAAGCAAGGGACAATACCATCCGCGCCCTGAATGTCATTCACTCAGCCACAAACGGAAAAACGGAAACGGTACTCCTGTCCACCAATGCCGAAAAGGCTTTTGATTGGGTGGATTGGATGTACATGTCGGAGACACTGCGGCATCTGGGCTACGCCCAAAACATCCGTGCATGGGTAGCCACATTGTACACATCACCAACAGCTAGAATACGCATCAACGGCGCTCTAACGGAGTCTTTTACCATCCATAATGGTACCCGTCAGGGCTGCCCCCTGTCCCCCCTCCTGTTTGCCCTCTCTCTTGAGCCCTTCCTAGAGGCGGTCAGACGGGATGAAGGAATGACGGGGTCCCGCAGCGGCACAAGCGAGCACCGGGTATCAGCATATGCCGACGACATGCTCTTCTTCCTGGAACAACCCAGGATCTCACTCCCTAACCTACTAGAGGCATTCAAGCAATACGGGGCAGTATCGAATCTACTTGGACAAATCCGAAGCCATGCCAATCTCCTCGACGACAGACACAGCATCGCACCTCGGTGCACACTTCCCGTTCAGATTGTGCGCTACTAAGCTCCGATACCTAGGGATTTGGCTCCTAGGAAACCTTGCACACATGTACCAAACAAACTTTGCACCCCTCCTCACGACTATACAGGGAGATCTGAGACGGTGGGCTTCCCGCTACATTACCTGGTTTGGTCGCATTAGTGCGGTCAAGATGAACCTTTTACCTAGGCTGCTGTACCTTTTCCAGACCATATCCACCACCATCCCACAAGCTTTTTTCCGCACCCTCACAACAGCGATACGACAATTTGTCTGGAATAAACGACCGGCCCGGATCCGCAGGTCAATACTGGAGAGGCCAAAGATTGAGGGAGGAGTAGGCCTACCCTCCATACTCACGTACTATTATGCAACTCACCTACTACGCCTGGTTGACTGGCACACTGAACCAACCTCCAAACAATGGGTACAAATGGAAAAACTCCAAGCCCGGGGTAGCATACCCGCCATGCTTTGGCTAGGAGATGCCACGTTCAAGGAAGCATGGACGGGTAACCCCATGATCGACGCGACCCTCAGGGTATGGTACGGAATACGGTTCACCAAAAAGCTCACCACATCCCCCAGCCCGCTCACACCCATAACGCACACCCAGCCTACACCCAGCCGCACTGGAAAACTTCCTGGCCACCAACTGGGTGCATTTGCGCCAATGGAGCACAGAAAACGGAATCAAATCACTGACAGACCCGATGCCTGACAACAGGCCCACTACACTAGACGTATTTCATTATCACATGATCAAAGCATATTATTCTACACTGACAGGTAAGGACCACCTCCGCAGACCCCTCGGGTTTCTAGAACAACAATGCAACACAAGGCAACAACTCGCACACGGAATCTCAGCCCTCTGCTTGGTCCTACAGGCGGAAAATAACGATACCCCCCTGGGTTTCACAGCAAGATGGGAAAGGGAAACGGGTGTTGACCTGACGGAACAGGAGTGGACCAAAATTTTCACACTGACGCATAAAGAATCAATCAGTTCGAAATACCAGGAGAGCAACTACAAAAGCCTGACATACTGGTACAGGACACCAGACGTCCTAAGAAATGTACATGAATCAATCTCATGTCCCCGGATAGCGCCATACTGGCACATGATAAACCAACAAATCTGAGACATCACGGAGTCCGACATGCCACTTCAGCCACTGACCATGCTCCTAAACCACACACACACACCGATAAAGGCATACAAAAGAGGCCTTACCATACACCTACTTACAGCGGCTAAAACACTAATCCCCACACACTGGAAGAGCACGGAAATTCACACCTTCCGACAGAGTGGAGGACATACACAACATGGAAATGATGACAGCATCCCTGCAGGGATGCTCGGATAAATGCGCTTTGACATGGTACCCATGGACATTATTTCTGTCACGAAGGGCCACACAGACGGGACCAAGCAGGAACGAGGGGAAGAGAAGGGACGCTCCCACGGAGCCTCCTTAGACACCCGTAGTGGACTAGCATCGTAAGTCTGATCAGGCTCCTACCCCCCCTCCCTCCTCTCCCCCTCCTCCTTCCTCATCCCCCTCCCTTTCTCTCTCTATCCCCACCCCCACTTTTTTTTTCCTCTATTCTTTACCTTCCTCTTCTTCAATCTCTTTTGTTTCTTCCCTACACACGTTGCCAACGCTCAAACAACGGGCTATGAATCCAAACCGCAGTCCCCCCTGGGCGCGAAAGGTAGCTCAAACAAACAGCAGATAAACCACCCACCGAGTGATGCCGACACCAGAAATGGCAACCCACACAAAAGAAAAGAGGAATCACACGACGCACCACATCACTCACGACTGACAGCCATGACACATATAGGTACACAACAACACGACGCAGACGAACGATAGAACCATCACACGCAAAGGCACATAACCGAGGAATTACAAGACCTGTGCCCGAGCAGACGACCCCGACCGCTACACATCCTCAGGGCATAACAAAATTCAGGCACAGGACATGTGGGCTTTATGAGACTACTTCTACTCAATGTGCCTACCTGCCAACACGCTTAAAAGTTACAAGAGATGGCTAAGCCACCAAAAATAGAAATCTGCAGTCCCAAGCCTAACATGAGTGGCAGTGGGCACACACTGGGTCCCCGACGGCAACCAAACCAACACGGCACAGTTCACTGCACTAGCAATACCTACTACCAGCAGACCTGCAACACGCCCTGACGTAACGCCACAATGTCCCACAGTAACACATAACGTCCCCTGACCGGGATCACTAGCTAAGGAAGCAACTAGGTCGCGGTTGAAATCGTTAACAAGGGCATTAGGCCCCAGCAGCCATCTTATATGCAGTGTAATGTCTTTCACCTGGTTAACAAACTGTCCACATATATTGTTGAATCTGCCACTTTGGAAGACACATCCGGGCAGCCCAAGCACCTGCACTATGCCACTGCTACACGGATCGTTCTGAGTCTCCCAGTTAACGTGTAATCACTAAGTATCAATATGTTGTTGAAGACGCAATCTTACTAAATGTCTGTATTGCTATTATAGTCATGCACACCTTGGAAAAAGTGGCGCACTTAAACCTTTATGATACTAACCTGCAAAGACAATGTTTCCATGTCTTACAATTGTGTGAAAACTAAATAAAGAATGTCAAGATTCACATACTAACGCATCAGGGCACGTTGAGCTCCAAACACCAAGAACTGAATTACAAACTGTTAACGGGTTGGTACAGAACGCCGGAGCGCCTACATAGAATGATACCTGAAGTCACAGACGTATGCTGGAGATGTGAGACAGAGGTGGGCACGGACCTCCACATCTGGTGGTCCTGCAAACATATCGCCCCCTACTGGAAACGAATCCACACGCAGATAAAAAACATCATGGACTCAGATCTCCCTCTTCAGCCACTGCAAATGCTCCTCCACCTCACTGACATGCCTCTTTCGAGGTACAAAAAAATCACTCACAAAACAACGCCTAAATGCAGCCAAATTACTAAGTCCCCACGCTGCAACAGTGGATGGAGAAGGTGTTAGAGATCCACGGCATGGAGCAGCTTACAGCCTCCTTGAGGGGCACGACGGAACGCTATTTAGAGACATGGACACCATGGCTTGAATTTATCTCAGGTAGAACGGCCTGAGCATCAGGAAAGCGGAGCCCCTGCGTGGCCCCCACAGGGGTGACAGGAATATAACCACAATGACAAGACTGAGATACCCAAAGGTGACGCGGACGGGCGCGTAGCTGGGGGGGCCCTGAGGGGGGCAGGTCGAACCTATATAGAGAGTACGAAGTTGTGGGGGAACCCTCGTTACCGCAACCCCCCCCCACCCTTTAACCCTCACCTCTTACCCGATCCCTTCTCTACCTCACACACGGACCGGATACACGCACACACCAGCTCTCTTCTTCCCTTTCCCTAACCATCATACACACAAATTACACACCAAATCAAACACAGACCACCCAGGATGCGGACCCTGAAGGGTCAAAGACAAAGAAACAGATTGGGCGGGACAGAGATTAAAACCTAGTCAGAAAAAAGGGGCAGCAGAGCTACGACAAAGATGCATAATGGATCACAGGAGACTGTGACCCAACAAACTGTTCAACAACGCAACGGCCCTGAATACGACTGACACCCAATACCCTACAACGGCCCAGACTAAGTGAGAAAAGGCCATAATGTGACGGATCCCCTAAAATAGTAGGACACACACAAACAGGGATTAGGGACAACTCACAAGGATCTCAATCTCAGTGTAACCACTGGCTGCAATCCCAATATAGTCAAGCATACATGTAGGGAACTTCCGACCTCGATCCACTTACTGGAGAAAAGTTAGGAAAACTCAAGGACTGGTAGAAATTAGCTAAAAAAGGAAGTATACCCACACTTGTCTACAGCGCTACGGTTCAATCTTAGTATGACAAAGGAGGGAGGCCACTAGGTTCACGTGCTCATTTGAAATATACCAACTAATACATAAATGGATAGGACTCGTTTACATGTTTTACTGTTAAATTGCATATCTCGATTTCATGACAAATGTTGTGCGTATTGTGACAAACTGAGACACTATGATTTCCTGTTGAGCTTGTTATTAATATCAATGTCAATGTCAATTTTCAAAACTGAAATAAAAAGCAAGATTGACAAAAAAAAAAAAAAAAAATTAACTCATAGGCATCTAGGTTCCATGTTCCAACTGCTGACATTTTCTTAATTTTAGCAAGGTTTATTCAAATATTATGGCTTCACAAAAAAGTTGCAAAATGACACTGACAGACAATAAGAATGACTGGCAATCCCCTTTCTTTTCAGTCAGAGGAGCTGTATGGTTCTTCAAGTTATAGAAAACTGAAGAGCAAATTTATGGTACCTACCTTGCTGTTCCCATTATCTGACCGTGTTTGGTTCCTGTGTCCCTTTTTTTGCTGGTCCCTCTATGTCCTAGACCTTTTATGAGGCTGTTGCCATGTGCATAAACTTTTAGAATGCCAGCCTATTGATTCAATGCACAAAAGTGCATTATTTTCAGAGTATTTTTGTTCTAGGTTTCTGACTTCAACTCAGTTATTGACTATTCTATGTACTCCTCAGCTTGGCACTCATTAACATATTCTGGCCTTTCTGGAATCCTGACCTCTGCTTGTTTGACCTTACTTACCTGCTTCAATTATCTCTTGGCTATCCTTAGGCGATTTGTATTAAGCCATATGACTCAGAACCAGTAATATGCTCTGTCCTTGTTTACTCTATACTGTCTGGGGTGTGTGTGTTGTGTTATACCTTATCCTGACAAAGTCCCATAGTCTGGTTTAAACAGCAATGTTTTATACCTTGCTATGGTCTACAGGGGTTTGCAAACTTTGGCACTACAGATGTCATAGACTACATCTCCCATAATGCTTGTTACAGAGAAAGCTGGACATTGTTAAAAAGAGCTATATTCACTACCCTGAGGTCTCTCCCTCTAGCTAGCAGGCACAGCTAGCAGATCACACAAGAAACCAGCCACTGGGTCATATAATTAACCTGGTAGGGACAGAGCCCTCAAACCGGCCATTTGGAAATGTTCATATGATTGAAACTCAGCTAAACTTTTAACCCTATGATCAAAAATAGGGTAGACTATTAGAGCACTATTTTGGCAGAGGTTAGTTTTGGGGTGAGCAATCCTTTGGTTTATGGGGGAACTTTTAACTAAAGGGGAGCAAGACCCCCGACTTGCACCAGAAATAAAATGTTGCGGGTGAGAGATCGTATTTGTCCCATACCTGATAAACCATGGGTGGGTTCTTTTCAATAACGTCCTGCAGGATGAATACATATTGTACCTATGCAATAATGTATACTTGTTTTCACCCTTCGTCAAGTCTGACAAAGCATCATTGGAGATGTAGTCCTGAAGTGCCGATGGTTGCAGCAGTCCAAATTCAATTATGAGTAAATTAAACAAATAAAGAAACATGATAACTTTTTTTTTTTTTAGAAGTAAAAACCGGAGTAAAGAGCGTGTGGATTTTGGGCTATATATGAAACTGTAAGCTACATATGGTCAAGCAGCAGTAAGCGATGTATTGCAACCTTCGGCACTCCAAGATGTAAAATCATGATGATTGCAGCAGTTGGTGAAAGAGTTATGTTCAACTATATCAAAATGTTGATATTTGTAGTTTGCAATGTAACCACCATCATATCCCTATAATTTCATGTAGCCTGCAAAACCATGTCCTTGCCTTCTAACATGATTGATTTCACTTCTACTATATATATATATATATTGTGATCCTTGTCACCAGGTAGCACGGCCCTCTAGGGTAAAAACATGCACAGTCCTTGTAATTGCATATACTCAGGCACTTTATTTGTAAATCCACACAGGATACGGCAGTAAATGAAAAACAAAAGTAACAGAAAACCCTATAAACAAACACCTAGCTCGTTGAGCACTAACTGACATTAGTTCCCTATCTCTCAGGGTTAAACTAAACACAATATTGCACCAACCTTATTAGAGAGCAACGCTCTGCTATCTAACCTGTTGCTTTCCTTTCTGCACTCCCAGTGCTCCAAGCCAGCCTTGCCCTGACTGCTTTGCTTTCTGCACTCCCAGTGCTCCAAGCCAGCCTTGCCCTGACTGCTTTCCTTTCTGCACTATCACCACTTTTAGCTGTGCTGTAACACCACCACCAGTCACCATACACATCTTTAAGCAAGTCAATACTATCCTATGCAGAGCCCTTATTCCTACGTCACATTGTATTGGCTCTTCACTCTCAGGACAGTTATATGCAATATGTCCTTGCATGTGGCAGTTGAAGCATCGGAGGTTTTTCTCAGTCTGGTCTCGTAGCCAAAATAGGACTTTTAGGTACGTTCTACCATCATAGGTATATTGTCCCAGACTTTGTCCTTGTTTTCCAGTTTCCCCGCTTATCTGGTTGCTAGCGGATCTAGGCTGAGGATCAGTACTGTGTGGCTCCTTAGTAGCCAAGTTCCTCTGAATCATCATCTGCTTCCACATCCATAGCAGCTTCTGATTTGATAATTTCTCAACGTTAGAGTAACTTTCAAAAGCAAACTTTGCAAAGGCTTGGCATGTAGCTATACGTCCAAGTCCTTCATGAGCTGAATTTTCCAGGTGCTCAACCTCTTCAAGACCTGGTTCTGTCACCAGCTCATCCTTCACTGGAACAAGTCCCTCCGCGAAGGGCTCCACAACATCCTCCATCTGTTCTGCGAATCCCTGGGAACCTGCCTTGCTCCCTATGGGGTTAAAAGGCCTATCTGCCTTCACTTTATCACAATATATATATATATATGCGTTTATTATACATCAAGCATGTCAAACTTGCGGCCCGCATGTGGCCCACAAGGACCATCTTTGCGGCCCAGCGAGCCGCGAGTACATGCCTAATGTTCCAAGCAGAGTAGGCACCTGCTCTCCCCACATTGCAGGTGCCTACTCTGCTCAGTTACACGGCCAGGGGAGAGGTCTCTGGCGGCAGCGAGGGAGCTCACTGTTCCTGCTCCTCACTGCTCCCTCGTGCGCCGTCTGAAGTGAAGCTGGGCGCCGGAATATGACGTCATATTCCAGCACTCTGCATCACTAAACCTCGCGAGGGAGAGTGAGGAGCAGATAGAAGGACCCCAGGGAGATGCCCCTCATCAGCTCCAAAAGGTAAGGAGCAATAAGGAAAAGAATGTGTGTGAGTGTCTGTCAGTGTGTGTGAGTGTCTGTCAGTGTGTGACTGTCAGTGTGTATGTGTGTGTCTGTCAGTGTGTGTGTGTGTGTGTGTATCTGTCAGCAAAAATGTGTGTGTCTGTCAGTGTGTGTGTGTGTCAGTGAGTATGTGTGTGTGTCTGTCAGTGTGTGTGTGTGTCTGTCAGTGTGTATGTGTATCGGTCAGCAAAAATGTGTGTGTCTGTGTCTGTCTGTGTGTATGTCTGTCTGTCAGTGAGTGTGTGTTTGTCAGCAAGTATGTGTGTGTCTGTCAGTGTGTCTGTATGCCTGTGTCTGTCTGTCAGTGAGTGTGTGTGTCTGTCTGTGAGTGTGTGTCTATAGGTGAGTATGTGTGTGCCTGTGTGTGTCTGTCAGAAAGTATGTGGGTGTCTGTCAGTGAGTATGTGTGTGTGTGAGTATGTGTGTGTGTCTGTCAAAGAGTATGTGTGTGTCGGTGTGTCTGTATGTGTGTTTCTGTCTGTCAGTGAATATGTGTGTGTCAGCGGGAGGATCAGATTTGGCACAGGATGGTAGAGGGGCATGCTGTGGTTTAGTAGAGGGGGGCGGGGTTGCGATTTAGTAGAGGGGGGTGCTGTGGGTTTTTTTATACTGTACTTTTTAAAATAAACCTACGTTTCTATGAAAATGTAAGGGTTTTTTTGGGGAGGGGTCCACATAAACTTAAACCTTGTTTATGTGGCCCGTGCCAGACTTTGAGTTTGACATGCTTGTTGTACATCATCCCAGGTAGTTTAATTTCTGCGAATGTTGATACTCCGTTTAAAGCATCCGTTTAAAATAAATTGATACTAAAATGTAAAAGCACAAAATTTCAAAGTCAAAGGAAATTGTATGTATGCGTGTCTATCTATCTGTCCTAATAGGATTTAAAACTAGCTGCCCCCCATAAAGCAAGTGTAAGCCAAAATAAATAAAAATAAAAAAAGTAAAAATACATAAATTAAATATATATATATATATATATATATATTTTTTTTTTTTTTTTAAATCCTATTATGATTTACACCAAGCATCATGCCCACTTCAGTAATTTGAAGTGGTCATTGTGTCGGGAGTCATGCATGTGCAGCATTATCCTATGCAAGTTTAACTCTATTGCTGCCAAAGGCTGAACTCTACCTCTGGCAGCGTCACTGGTTCAGGACTGTCATCGGCATTTTTCCATTGCCGACCGCTGACGGTCCTGAACCGTCCTAACGGTCTTAGTTACTTACCCGATCGCCGTCGTTACCCTGGCGGCGATCAGCGGTGGGTGTGGGGAGACTGACTGCAGCCCAGACAGTCTCCCCACACCGGATTAGGACCCCTAATCAACAGAGCGATCACATGGTCACAATAGGTGTCCATGTGTCTGCCTGCAGGGGGACTGTCTGTGCTGACAGGCAGTCTCCCTGCAACTGTAAAATCATTAAAAAAAAAAAAAATAAAGTTAAAGGACCACTATAGTGCCAGGAAAACATACTCGTTTTTCTGGCACTATAGTGCCCTGAGGGTGCCCCCACCCTCAGGGACCCCCTCCCGCCCGGCTCTGGAAGGGGGAAAGGGGTTAAAACTTACCTTTTTCCAGTGCTGTGCGGGGAGCTCTCTGCCTCCTCTCCTCCTCGATCCGCCCCGTCGGCTGAATCGCACGCAGCAGGCTAGCTTGTAGCACTTAGCCGAGCAGACATTCATAATGCTTTCCTATGGGCGCTATGCTCTCACTGTGATTTTCACAGTGAGAAGCACCTAAGCGCCTCTAGCAGCTGTCAATGAGACAGCCACTAGAGGCTTTGGGGGAAGGCTTAACCCATTGATAAACATAGCAGTTTCTCTGAAACTGCTATGTTTATAAAACAATGGGTTAACCCTAGAAGGACCTGGCACCCAGACTACTTCATTAAGCTGAAGTGGTCTGGGTGCCTAGAGTGGTCCTTTAATGTTAATTTAAAAAAAAAATTGTTATATATGTGTGTATATATATATATATATATATATATGTCTATATATCATATATATATATATATATATATATATATAATGTCATACTAAGTGTATTTTTATATTAATATGTACATAAATTAATATAAAAATACACTTATAATTAAATTACACACATATATATAATATATAATAACTATATATATTGTGTATATATATATTATTATAAAATACAAATAACAAGTAATTTAAATTAAAAAATTTAAAAATAATTTTTTTTTAAACTATATATGAAATTTTATTCTTACTGTATTTTGATATTAATATATATATATATATTTATATCAAAATACACTTAGAATGAAATTGTATATATATCTATGTATATATAAATAAAAATAATACGAAATATACATATGTCTATATACAAAATCACATAAATAATTATATAAATATACAAATATGCATATATATTTAAATTCTACGTGCGTATTTATGTAATATTTTTACATAATTAAGTAATTTTATTGATTGCAATTTGAGGGACCTGCCTGCCGAAAGTCCTGAGAATTTAATTTGCTAGCACTGTATTTTACCCTGTAACGTTCTACGACACCCTAAAACCTGTATATGGGGAGTACTGTTTTATTAGGGAGACTTCTCTGAACACAAATATTAGTGATTCAAAACAGTAAAACATATCACAGCGATGATATTGTCAGTGAAAGTGACTTTTTTTTGTACTTTTACTGATGATATAATTGTTGTGATAAGTTTTCCAGTTTTGAAACACTAATATTTGTGTTCAGCAGTCTCCTGAGTATAACAGTACCCCCCATGTACAGGTTTTATAGCTTTTTTGAAAGTTACAGGGTCAAATATCTGGGTCAAATATTTTTACATTGAAAATGGCCAGGTTGGTTACGTTGCCTTTGAGAGTGTATGGTAGCCCAGGAATGAGAATTACCCCCATGATGGCATACCATTTGCAAAAATAGACAACCCAAGGTATTGCAAATGGGGTATGTCCAGTCTTTTTTAGTAACCACTTAGTCACAAACACTGGCCAAAATTAGCATTAACCCCTTAAAACCGGAGGACGTACAATTACGCCCTCTAATAGGCGGCTCTAAACGCCGCCGGGCGTAATTGTACGCCCTCCGGTTTTTGTTAACTTACCCGGTCGCCGGCGGTCCCACGCCGGCGATCGCGGTGGGGGGGACTCCCAGGGAGCCCCCCGCGGCACATCTGTCCTCGTTGAAGCCCCCCGGCCATGTGAGAGTGGGGTCCTAGCGAGGACCCCACAATCACATGGCCGGGTATAGCTGGCTTCTGTATTGCCGGCAGGGGGGCTGCCTGTAATGACAGGTGGTCCCCCTGCTGGCTGAAAATAAAAGTAAAATAAGTTAATGGTGTAAAAAAAAATATTATATATACTTAGATCATATATATATATTATATATATGATCTAAGTATATATATACACATATACATACACACACGTACACCGTCTAGGTGTATTTTACTATTATATATATAATTATATATATATATTAATATCAAATTACACGTAGACTGATACTGATTAAATATATATATAATTATTGTTATATATATATTTATATATAATATAAAAAAAATAAAAATGTAAATACGTTAAAAAATAAAATTAAAAAAATAATTAAAAATAAATAATTAAAAAATATATAGATGTATGTTATTTCGTTCTAACTGTATTGTGATATTAATATATATATATTTATATCAAAATACACGTAGAATGAAATAATATATATATCTATATACATAAATATATACGTATATATCACTATATATACCTATATATAAATAAAAATATTTTTTAAAAATTATATAGATATATACATATATATACACATACGTATATATATACATATATTAATTCTACATATATATTTATGTAATATTTTTACATAATTAGGTATCTTAATTACAATTAGCAGGACCTGCCTGACAACCCATGCCGAAAGTAAAGGGAATTTAATTTGCTAGCACTATATTTAACCCTATAACTTTTCGAGACACCATAAAACCTGTACATGGGGGGTACTGTTCTACTCGGGAGACTTCGCTGAACACAAATATTAGTGTTTCAAAACAGTAAATGTATTACAACGATGATATCGCCAGTAAAAGTGAAGTTTTTTGCATTTTTCACGCACAAACAGCATTACACGGACAATATTATTGCTGTGATACTTTTTACTGTTTTGAAACACAAATATTTGTGTTCAGCGAAGTCTCGAGTACAACAGTACCCCTCATGTACAGGTTTTATGGTCAAATATAAGGCTTATGTTCTCATTTTCACATTAAAATTCGCCAGATTGGTTACGTTGCCTTTGAGACCCTATGGTAGCCAAGAATGAAAATTATATGATGGCATACCATTTGCAATAGTAGACAACCCAAGGTATTGCAAACAGGGTATGTCCAGTCTTTAGTAGCCACTTAGTCACAAACACTGGCCAAAATTGGCGTTTTTTGCATTTTCACACACAAACAAATACTAACGCTAACTTTGGCCAGTGTTTGTGACCAAATGGCTACTAAAAAAGACTGGACATACCCCATTTGCAATACCTTGGGTTGTCTACTATTGCAAATGGTATGCCATTATGGGTGTAAATTTCATTCCCGGGCTACTATACAGTCTCAAAGGCAACGTAACCAATCTGGCGAATTTCAATTTCAAATGTAACGTGCTATATTTGACCCTGTAACTTCCCAAAACGCCATAAAACCTGTACATAGGGGGTACTGTCTTACACGTGAGACTTTACTAAATACAAATATGTGTATTTTATTGCAGTAAAATCAAACAGTATTATGACACTGACCTTTAAAATGCAATTTAGAACTAAAAAAATCAAACAAATCGTATTTTCTCCCATTTTTTTCATATTAAATTATGTTTCATAGCTAAATATTTGATATTAAATGAAAGCCCTGTTTCCCCTGAATAAAATGATATATAATAAGGGTGGGTGCATTTACTATGAAAGAGGTGTATTACGGTTGGACAGACATGTAGCGCAAATGCCAGGTTTTGTTTACATTTTGTTTTGTTCACAATGTGTACATTTGGCTCCGTCCTTAAGGGGTTAAATTTAGTTTTTTACTTTTTTCACACACAAACAAATATGAATGCTAACTTTGGTCAGTGTTTTCGACTAAGTGGCTACTAAAAAAAGACTGGACATACCCCATATTGAATACCCTGGGTTGCCTACTTTAAAAAAAAATGATGTACATGTGGGGTGTTATTCAGAGATTTATGACAGATAATAGTGTTACAATGTCACTATTGATAAATTTTAAAAATGTATGTTTTGAAACCACAATATCCTACTTGTACCTATAGCCCTATAACTTGCAAAAAAAAAAAGCAAAAAAGCACGTAAACACTGGGTATTTTTAAACTCAGGACAAAATTTTGAATCTATTTAGCAGTTTTTTTCCATTCGCTTTTGCAGATGAGTAAAAGATTTTTCAAATAAAAGTAAAAAAACATGTATTTTTTTCAATTTTTCATCATTTTTTTTAAATTAAATTACATGAGATTATATAAATAATGGTATGTAAAGAAAGCCCCTTTTGTCCTGAAAAAAACAATATATAATTTGTATGGGAACAGTAAATGAGAGAGAGGAAAAGTACAGCTAAACACAAACACCACAAAAGTGTAAAAATATGCCTGGTCGCAAATGTACAACATCGCAAAAACAGTCTGGTCCTTAAGAGGTTAATGTAGTTGTTCTGGTAAGTATAGTCAGTCCCTGCACAATTTGTAATGTAAACACTGCCTTCTCTGAGAAAAGGCAGTGTTTACATATTGCCTAGTAACACCTTTAGTGGACGTCATTCACCTCTAGAGGTGCTTCCTGTGACAATGCTGCACAGTGTATAACACTGGCGTTCAGAATCTCCACACTCTGCATGAAGAAGCTGAATGTTTCCCATAGAGATGTATTGATTAAATGCATCTCTGAGGAGATGTTGATCGGTTCAGCGCAGCTTTTTGCTGTGCATGAGCAATAACCTCCTACAGAAAAGCATTGGATTGGCTGAGAACATCAAGTTTGACTGGGGCAACGCTGGAAAGAAGGTAAGTATATTCACCTTCTCAAAGTAAAGTGAGGGGGGCCAGGGACTTAGTCATTTTACCACTATAGAGTCCGGAATACATGTTTTTGTTCCTGACATTATAGTGTTCCTTTAAACTAAAAATTCACCTTGAGTTCACTTTGAATTCTCACTTTAGTTTATTTTGTTCAATTTACCCTTGTAGTAAAAGAGAGTGCCTTTTAGAGTGTGTGATTGTTAGAAATGTCTCTTACATGAAAGAGACATATTTTCCCTTTGAAGATCTGTTAAGCTCTGCTAAATTATTCAGAGCATAGTCCAATTATATACAAAGAGTCAGGAAGGTGATAATGTACCAGAGCTTTGTATGGTTGATTAGAGAAGCCATTTCTTTCAGACTCTTTGCCCCTAAACTGGTGGAAAAAAATAAAAAAATAAAATAAATCACCAGGCTATTTGCAGCTAGGGAGATGTGAGATTTGAGCAGAGAAGCCGTGCATTAGGTTTTTTGTTTTATTTATTTTTTATAGACAGTACTCATTACCTGTTGACAAGTGACAACATGTGACAGATGTCAACTGTTTGCACAACAGAAGAATACATCTAGATGAGGAGTAGGAAAAGAAATGATTTAACAGTGGTAGTTTAAACCATACTTTTAATCCCAATATATTTTAAAATGTCTGTACTTTGTTCATTTATGTTATTACACATTTTGTACTCAGACTGTGAATTTCTTTAGCAGTCACTTTTAACCTTGGCCCTCTTGTTTAAATATCAATCCTTTTTCTCCCCCACCTTTGCCCCCCATTACTTCAACAAACTGCTAAGGTTACAGTTTTTTTTCCCGGTGGGGGGCGGTGGGTAATTGCGCAACATTTCAGTAAAAAATTGACAATTTCAGTCCTGCAAATATTAAAGGGACAATCTAGCTCACAATTGCAGACTGTTATAAAACATTGCTGAGCTTTGTAAAGGCTGCTATTTACTCACTTGCCAAAGAAATAACAAAGCACGTTGACATGTGTGATAATGGTTGTGCAGACAGGGAATGGTTAACGAAATCCTGTGGCTCGGCCGTGTTATAGAGGCTGATACATGCAACTGGTTATACGAAGAACAGCCAATAGGAGGTGCTGAGAGTACTTCTGATTGGTTATGGGGCTAAATTGGGCAGACCTTCATGGATTCTTGCTGCAAGGCCTGTGTCTACAACGCTACAATTAAACCGTTTCACTGCCAGAGCCTGCACTCAAGCTTCCAACAGGGCTGTTACAAATTTATAGTGCTGGTTTATTAGGTGAGGATTTTTTTTGCTATGGAAAGAATTTTGACAATTGGCTGTAAAGAGGGTTACGATTGTCAAAGCTTTCTGAGTTTAAAGTTAGTTTGTGGAGTTTGTGATTAAAGTGTATTTACTATGTTTTGTGTTTCTCCCTATATACATGAAGGCTGAGTGGCTCAGTATGACTGGGCAGCCTAAGGCTCACTCCAGATCCCCATTGAAAGCATATTAAAGCAGTGTTTGGAAACAGTCTTCATGGATTCTAGATCCAGCTGTTTTGTGGAGGGCTGGTAAATGACCGTGGCACTCATCGTGTTAACCTGCCTCTTTCTGATGCATTCCAGCTGCTTCTGCCAAACAAGTGAATGTTTGTCTTAAGAGCCTAGGAAAGCAGGATGTGGTAGACCTATCCAGCACATATCCTCTACCATTACAGTGTCTGGACAGACTTTTATTCCAGTTTATAAAGCTGGCTTAGTACAAAAAAAAAAGAAAAAAAAAAAAAAAAAAGAGAAGGGAAAAAAAACCTCCCAGAATGAATCACTTCCCTTTTGTATGCAGTTTGTCAGTCACAGGGCTCCTCTTGTAACAATTTCAGGCTGTAGTTTACTAGGGTTCTGTGGAAGGAATAAAGGAGGGTTTAAGTGAGAGACGTGCACCCAGAAGCAAGACCACCCTCTGCCTCTCCCTTTTTGACACGCTGGTTTTTTTTCTGCTTGCTTCTTCAGGATGTTTCAGACTGTGAGCGACTGGTTTTGGTGGGACAGAATTTGGCTGCCATGTAACTATACCTGGGATGATTTGGAAAACAGCGAAGGAACTGGCTCGGTTTCCCAGTATCAGCTTTTCATCACTCTCCCTTTGGCTTTATTCTTCATGCCCCTCCGATATGTTTTCGAAAGGTAAGAATGTCTCACCCTGCCCTGTCTTTTCCAGTATGGATTTCACACTTTACTATTCTTTTCCGTTATATGATTCTGGAACTCCAAACATTCGCAGTCCAGCCCTCCCTCAGGCAGGAACTAAACTTGTTGCATTAGTTTGATAGAATGTATAAAGTCCCTCTCTCTTAGCAGGGTGGGTAACCCATAATGTTACTCTTATTTGAGGATTATGAATGTATCTAGTCCTATATTCTGCCCGGGGTAAATAAAGATAGTGTGAAACTATATGCTAACTTTCTTACTGCATGAAACTTCTCAATTCCGACAGTATAGAAAAGCATGACGTTTCTTTCATTTAAAATCTATTGTGTGCATACAGACATTTTGTTTGTTTTAAATATAACACATTTTGGTTGTTTACAAAACAGATCGCTTGTGGCCTTCTCATGAGCTATGTGATTTGCAAAAAAAAATGGCAACTTCTTTTTAGTTTAGTTGTGAAGGTTTTTATTTTGGCTTCTTTTAGGTCAAGTGTACAGTTGCTTTCAATGGGGGATATTTAGTTTCTTAAATCAAAAGAAATACCTCAGTTGTGTCAAAGCATACAGTTTGGTTACTAAACTAAATTAAAAATAAAATGGAGCCAGCACAGAAATGTCCCCTTTTGGACTAAAATAGATGACCTAAATAAAATAGAGAAATGGAGTATTCCTCCCCACCCAATTTTAATTTTTGTAGCTACATTTTTCAAATCTCTTCTCATTTCTCCACAATTCCTAGTTTAGTGGATCTACCCCACAATGATTTAACCATGTGACAGCAGGAAGCCGGTAGTTAACTAGGCCCCTGTTAAAAAAAAATCCTTGCAGACATTGTTTACCTTTTTTTTTTTTTTAAATAGATTTTCAAGAAAAATTCTATACAACCCATTAATAAACACTAAAGTATTTCCAGCTGTAAAAGATGGGTAATTTCTCACACCTGATCCCAAATATTTTTGTGGCAGAACTCGTTTTTTAAAAACAATTCTGCATCTTTTAAAGGAACACTCCGACCACCGTAATCACTACAGTGTTCTGTTTTAAAATAGTATGAATACTACTTAATTTTAAAACCATTTGATTCATTACAATATATTAACATAAAGTAAAACTGAATGATGCAACAGGTCATATTTGATTTAAATATATATTTTTTCCCTTAGTAGCACTTAGCTTAAGGATCCCCTTAATGTCCAGTCAGCCACTGTTAGTAGAAAGGTTGATTTTTACATAAACATTAGTGATTAGAGGAACATGTTTATATAAAGTTTGTGTAGGTTTGTCCTAATTGTATGCAATTAGATGAAAGAAGTTAAAAAAAAAAAGTTTACAGATTTCACTTGGGGAAAAAACTTTTTTGATATCTCACAAGTTCCTGAATATCACTTTTTAAAATTGTTTTGATTTAGTAATGTACCCGAATATTCTTTCCATCAACTTAATAGGTATATATCCTGCATCGTTTGTTCCTTTGCATTGTATTATTACTAGATACTATTGATACATTGTAGAATCAAATTGCAAAAAAAGTGCACAATTCAAAGTACTTAGGAAGTGAAAAGAGCTCTAAACACCTTGAGTTGTATCCCCTAAACCACCTCCACAAATATATATATATATATATATATATATATATATATATATAAATTTAGCTCCCCTGTATGTATGTTTTATACATTGTATAATGACTGCATACATTAATATAGTATACATTTTCATGCATATTGCTATATCTTTACCAGATTAATGCAACTCACCATAAGCCAATGATAGTGAAGTAATGGCAACCCAGCTGTTTAGAGTTTTGTTTCCTGACATGCTTAGTCTGAGCATTTTTGGTTGGCCAATATCATTAAACTAATCAACGGTGAAAAACAAGCTGCTTATTACCCGGATACAAGGTTTATGTATTGAAACTCTACTTCTGTTCTTGGCTGTGTGTCACACAGACCCAAACACAGTTTAGATTACCCACTTAAAAGGTTACTCCAACCACCATGACCAATACTGAGTTATGTTTAATTGTGTGCTTGGGGATTGTTAGACCCCCGGCACACGTGACTTAGGCAGCCCAGAACATTTTTTTCTGGGCTGCCTAATGTCAATTCTGTGCATAAAAAGCTGGCAACAGACTTTAAAAGAGAGCATTCCCCTATGTAAGAAGCCTGCAATTGGACCTGGTGCAGAGGTGTGGAAAGTGGTTTCCAGGTAAGTAATAACTTTATTTTAAAGCTTATTTTTTAATTAGGGGGTGGGGGACCTAAACTATAATGCCCAATAGGATATTATACAAACAAAACAAGAAAAACACAGCATGGAAACAAAAAGGTAGGTGTTACCCTTTAACCTTGTATCTTGATTCCAAAATTCTTGCAAGTTACAGATTTGCAGTTTACATCTTTTTTTATTTGAATATGCCACTTGTGCTGACGGACTGATGTTTAGTAAACAGACATTTGAAGTATTTATTTATATTTAACATGTCCAGCTTTGTATATTGTTGTGCAGGAAGGTTTTTGTTTTTCTTACAAGCCAGAGAAAGATTTGGGCTGCATACCTTCTCTGCAATGGATGATATAATCTGGCTTGTATGAACAAGGCCTCTGGTCATGTCTCACCCTGAGGCAGCACTGTGAGTCTGTGTGAGTCACTACCATGTGCTGCTACCTCGCACACAGGGCCAAGAAGCTCTGGGTGTGTAGTGTGGATTTCTGCTGATAGCACAGTCATCATCTCCATGAAATTTAAATTCAGCTGTACATGGGATGGATTGTATGGTTATAATTATATTAAGATTTCTGTAGAGAGGTCAGAGCAAGGTTAGTTAGTGATTAGTGTTTCAGCCGTGGAATTGCAACTCTCAGCACCTTTAGTTCTGCAACAGCTAGAGAGCTACCTGTCTGTGTAAATAGGTCTGATCTGGCTGTAGTTGTTTAACCATAGAAACACTTGTTTGCAGAATGGCACAACAAGCACTCTGCTTATAGACTGTCACTCACAAGCAAGGCTGTACCTGGTGTTCTTATCTGTTTGCGATTCTACATTACGCTTTTGTTTTGAGTTCTACGATACAATGGAAACTGTTGAGCATCAATATATAAGTAAATCATTCGCACTATGCATATTTCAAAAATTTACTAAACCATGTTTTTCTTGATCATTATGGAAACCAAAACATGTTCATGGGGAGTAAGGATCCCCTATTAAGTGGGTGCTTTGCTGTAGGATAGTCCCTTGATTCCTTTACTGGTGAATTCAGATACAAAGGGGTTGCAGCACTCCATATCATAGAAATACATTTGGAGTCAGTCATGTCCAAAACTAATCTAGAATCTAGATGTGTGCTTTTTTGTTTTTTTTAATCAGTATCTTTTGTTTTAAAATGTTTGGAATGTGATAGAAAATATTTTAATTTAAAATGTCATAGTGTCTGTAAATATATTAGTGAACCTGAATATGTATTTGTAATTATTTGTTCACTGGACCAGATCTGGAAGTGTTCATTTAAAAAAAAATAATACTTTAATCCTTCATGCCATATGCAACAGGAAGCGTTAATTAAAGGGACACTATAGGCACTACAACCACTTCATCTAATTGAAGTGGTGTGGGTGCACTGTGCCAGTCCTTAACCCTGCAGTCTTAAACATTGCCGTGTTAAAACTGCCCCTAGGTGTTTCCTGCTGTTACAGAGTTAAAGGACCACTATAGTGCCTTGAGGGTGCCCCCACCCTCAGGGTCCCACTCCCGCCGGGCTCTGGTGAGAGGAAAGGGGTAAAAACTTACCTTTTTCCAGCACTGGGCGGGGAGCTCTCCTCCTCCGATCCTCCTCCTCTCCTCCCATTCAGCTGAATGCGCATGCGTGGCAGGAGCTGCGCGCGCATTCAGCCGGTCGCATAGGAAAGTATTTACAATGCTTTCCCATGGACGCTTGCGTGCTCTCACTGTGATTTTCACAGTGAGAATCACGCAAGCGCCTCTAGCGGCTGTCAATGAGACAGCCGCTAGAGGAATTGGAGGAAGGACTAACCCATTTGTAAACATAGCAGTTTCTCTGAAACTGCTATGTTTATAAAAAAAAAAGGGTTAATCCTAGCTGGACCTGGCACCCAGACCACTTCATTAAGCTGAAGTGGTCTGGGTGCCTAGAGTGGTCCTTTAACTCCATGAAACGACATACGTTTTCCCCTAATTGTACAGCGCTGCCAAATATGTTGATTCTTTATAAATGCTAGTAATTAAAATCCGCTACTTGCTATGGCACACAGGTTGAGTGGAATAAATAAAAACAAGTTAGACTAAGTAGCTTGTCTATGGTGAAGGCTGGATTCATAGATGCAAGTGGAATTCTTGACCTCTCAGTTATAAAGGAGAGAGGATGAAAAACGTTATATGTGCGCAACAGAAATTGTTCGTCCAATAACAGACTAGCTGTTTTCACACTTTAAACTGTACACTCAGACATTAGACTTTGTCAACATGCTAAATTAGAATCTGATTAAATAAATCATTAAGATTTATTGCTTGGACAAAAAAAAGGTTTTCTTGGCACTCCCTGTTTAAAATCACTCATTTATTTTTGAGCTTCCCTGCCTTGTGACACAATGAATAGGTAAGGCTTGTTTTAGAAGCTGTGGACACTCCTACATAGCTCTGTAACTGATATGGGTCACTTCTACAAGAGCATTTAGTTGTGTTTACAGAGCTATGTAGAGTTGCACCATATGACATTATGACATTACTGGGTTATTTGCCTTGTTATTTAGCACCTGTGTGCGGTGACTGGCTCAGTGCTCTCTGCATGTCATTAACCCTTCCCACTGCCACAAAAGTATGCATCCTGTACCAGCGCCTGCTTCCTGACATCACTCGTTTACTACATTTAAGAGATGCTGGATATCTGAACATTTTCTTCTGTTGATAAAGGAGAACACACAATATGCAGCGGCATGCAGTAGTGTTATTCAAAGCTCATTCCATGACACGCAGCATTCATTCATGATATTTATAGATTAGAAGCATACCTGAACATTTTAATCATGGTTTGTTTTTGTATTTAGGTTTTTGCACACCAGTCAAGCCATAAGACTTGCTTTTCCCACAGAAATCCCAAATCTGCAGTGATGTCACAACCGCAAAGGATTCTGGGTGGGCATATGCAAATTAGTTTAACAAAGAATCACATTTTTGCCTCATTCCATTTTAAACATGGATTCCTTTTAATCTATTTAAGTAACATGAAAGTTACCTGAACAGGAAATTATACTCTGCGGTGCATATGGCACACCACTGCTGTGATATGTGATAACGCAAAGTTATTCCTGCTGCCATTCCAGAATGACCGTATAGAGCATCTGAGCATAAAGATCCTAGTTTATTGCAGATCTCCCTGATTGATGTGCTGGCCAAAATTTTTCAATAACCCCAGTCGGAGTGGGATTGAAAATTAAAGTGTTCAAATGTATTTAATGATGGGGAAAACATGTTGGTAGAAAGCAGATCAACATGTTAGTTCTGTTTTAACTGGATCATGATGTTTTGAACCCAGGCATTGATTCTTGTAATGCAAATTGATATCCATTTATCCATAAATAACATTTCTACAAATTGGAGTACAGAAAGTATAAAACAATCAAGTAAAAATGGCGCTAAAAAATAAAAAATAGTATCACTTACAAAGGCTAGCAAGCACTAATAAAAGTGAAATAGCTCTAAAACCACTTAAATAGAATACAACAAAAGAACAAAAGATCAATATGTAAACAAATGATCCAACTGTAGTGAATAAACCGTGAACAGATGTTACTGAAAAAGGTGGATTTTATCAATTGGGAGGTTGACAACAATATCCATGAAGTCAAGGTACTTCGAAAATACCGCGTGGACAAAAGAGAAGATTACACAAAGTATAATAAGCTCAGCAGGAATGTTAGAGAACTTGCACAAAAAATTCGAGACCTAGATGAAAAAGACACTTTTCGAATCCAGAGTACTTCCAAGCTTCTAGAGAAACTAATAGCCTTCTAAGTAAGACGGGTATATGTTCTGAGAGACGGCAACCACCCGAACGTGATTTGAGGAAGCCGTCAAGGCGAAACGCGTCATCACGTTCTTCAGACGTACGACGTCATTACGTGTCAGGAGCACCTCCTACTCCCGGAAGCATCTATCCACTGAAAGACCGCAAGTGCATGCCGCGAGTCAGAAGGGGATCTGCACCAGCTTGGCTTCCCAGGGAGAAGGGTGATGATTCACTGTGAAATTTTATACTAATAAAGTCTTATTTTTATTTGGTGCCGTCCTGCTTGTTTCAAGCACATCTATCTACTATCCTACAGAATCCTGATGAGAGGATTTGAAAGCCTTTATAGTTGGAGCAGACTTTATTCTGCTCTACCATTGTGCGTGATATTCTTCTATTATTTTCTGATAACATTTGTGATACAGAGTTACACTATATTGTGTTCTTTTGTTCCTCTACTCTTTATTTTTATGTGGAGCGTTTTAAAGAGATACTCCTTCAAGTGTCAGCAGAGTCTAAATTT
The DNA here is from genome assembly GCA_933207985.1 of Pelobates cultripes. NCBI lineage: Eukaryota > Metazoa > Chordata > Amphibia > Anura > Pelobatidae > Pelobates > Pelobates cultripes. The sequence continues at coordinate 100,381,055 of OW240914.1, forward strand.
AAAGGAGTAAGTGCTTTGTTGTTTGAATTTCACATAGAGCACATATTCACAGGGTATTTACCACTGGATTAAATTTATTTGCACTTTAATAATATATATATTATATTCGCACTTTATTCACTACAGTTGGATCATTTGTTTACATATTGTTCATATTGTTACATTAGCACTTAAAGGCACAGCGCACTTTTGTTCTTTTGTAACATTTCTACAAATGTCCATTCCTGTGCGTGTGTGTGAAAGGTCCTCGAAAGACCTTTGCAGTGCCTAAATTGCAGAAATCAAAATATTTCCGGCTAGAAATTTAAAATGTTTTATTGGGCTGTGCCCTTAAACAGGCAGGAAATCAAAAGGGAAACTCACTGAAAAGTAACAGACATGTAGCATGGGTATCAACATTTCACACTAATGCACCATCTTTAATGAAATACATTAGGTACAACTAGAGTACTCCTTGTAAAAACATGAACCTATTTGTACCTCTCCTCAAACCATTCTAGAACATTAGTGTTTTATTCTAGACACATAAATATTGCAGACTAACACAGTAATCAAGTTTGTGTAAGCATGTTTTGGTTTATTTTTGTTGTAAAAAAAGAAAATATACAAAGGTAGAAGAAAAAAATTGGAAATAGGGAGCCTTTTGATACAAAGGTGAGTGAATAGAAGCAGGCAGATATACTATTAGAATCAAAGATTAAAGGAACACTCAAAAAACCATAAGTAATAGAGGTTATGGTCCCTGGATTGCCCTGGGCACTCATGTGGGACGTAGCTCATTGGCTGAGAGCGATCAGTAAGGCTTGGTTCAGGAGAGCTAATGGAAGTTCTTGCTCATGAACTTTTTGCTCTTAGAAGATGGTAGTGGAGGCAGCGCTCGGTGGACTAAAAGTAAGAAGTCACACTGTACTAAAGTGAACAAACTGTAGTGGCTATATTTGGAGTGTTTTAATATGTTTAAAGTTGTTTTTCCAACAAGTTATCCATTATATGAATAAATCATGTTTTTGGATGAAAGCTTTCCAAAACATAGAGATTAGAGTATGGGTTGCAGTGCAGATGGAATAAACCAAATGTAGATGGCTTTTGCAGTTGATATGTAGTTCAGTTTGCAATAAGGTCTTGGACCAATGTAATCACTGGTTTGACATATTTGGCAACTTATTTTCTAAGAAATAAACTTAAATTCATTTTACATTTATAGGTGCAGCTCCAAACTCATTATTTTTAATCTGATCAAATCTGTGGGACACAGTTGCTGATCTCAATGGAAACCGCAATTTCAATAATCATGGCAATCAATAAATATCAGGCATGTCAACCCCTTAGCACAGGGCTTGACATGTTTTCCTAGAATTTAGCACATTGGGCCAAATGTTAAGAGCTAGACAAAATTAGATACACATCAATGTCAAGTATTAGGAGCTAGACACAAATAGAGGCTCACTCTTTCTCACAAACTCTGATAGATTTAAATCTAGAACTGTTAAAACAATATGATTTTAACTTAGAAACAATATATCTTTTAATTGTATGCTGCTTATCTTAACAACTTATATATTGTTTTAACACCTTTTTTGGGCACCCAAGAGAGTGCTATTCTGTGGGGAGGTATGGAGAGTCACTACCAACAATCACTACATCAGAGGCAAGGGGAGCCCCTTTTTCCAAGGCAGCAGGAGCCCTCCGCTTTATAGACCTGCATTTAGCCGCAACCAGCCTGGAACTCCTCACCAGATCGATATGTGGCCAATACCCAGTCGAAACTGTATTCGATTATTTTTCGGGCTTGGCATCTCTGATCCGGCTGATATTTGGAGTACGCAATAGGGAATCGAGACTTGTCCGGGACTGTATAATTGTGTTGTGGGACTGCATGGTTTACGTTGTTGCGTTATAGGAGAACCAGCCAGTAAGCGCTCTGACCAAAAGCCACTCAGAACTTTCGGCATGCAGAACATGATTTTGCTTAGTTTGACATAGTTAACCTGATACAATTTGGATATTGAATTGGGCAACAACACTGCCCGAAAGGTCAGTTGATCTGTCCTTCAGTCATGTGAAAAATTTATTTTTGAGGTTATTCAATTGCCGCTTCTCTGGGTTTGAAAGGAATACTCCATTACACATTTTGGCCTTGGGTTTACTATAGAAAGCCTTCACTGCCGCTGTGAAGCGGAAAGGGAAGTTACATTTGCTGAGTACTGCTTGCAGGAATGACCGATTAAAGGGACACTATAGTCATCAGAACAACTACAGCTTATTGAATTTGTTCTGGTGAGTATAATCATTCCCTCCAGGCTTTTTGCAATAAACACAGTCTTTTCAGAGAAAATGCAGTGTTTACATTACAGCCTAGGGATAACTCCACTGGCCACTCCTCAGATAGCTACACTAGGTGCTTCCTGGAGCAGTGCTGCACAGTTTGCAGTACTGCCATTCAGTGTCTCCACCTTCTGCATGGAGACAGTGAACTTTCCTCATAGAGATGCATTGATTCAATTCAACTCTATGAGGAGATGTTGATTGGCCAGGGCTGTGTTTGACTTGTGCTGGCTCTGCCCCAATCTGCTTTCTTGACAGTCTCAGCCAATCCAATGGGAAAGCATTGTGATTGACTGACTCAGAAAGCTTCTGATGTCAGCCAAGTAGGCAGATCAGGGGCAGAGCCAGCAGCTGATGACTTTTAATATATTTAGCAGGGTAAGGGGGGTTAGATGGTGATTTCAACCTATAGGGTCAGTAATACATGTTAGTGTTTCTTTAGTGTTTCTTTAAGGTGATCGAAAATCTTTGACTTCTAATGAGAGAAAAACGCTCTTGCTTATTTTTGTTTTATTAAGGCTATAAAGGAGATCGAGTGCTTTGCATGTGCCATCTGTTCTTTGCCTTCCTCTGACAAAACCTACTTGATCTGAGTGTATGATGGTATGGAGTAAATCAATCAGTCTGTTGGAGAATTCTCTTGCATAATTTTGATGTTGAACTTGAGTAGAGAGAGCAGAAAGTTGGGCATTTATTGGGTGGCTTGCTAGCCTTTTCGTAGTGTGGAGACATGTGCCGTTAATATCTCAGATGATGGGGTATACTGTTTTTATAATAAAGGTTCAAAAAGCTGTCTGGCACTGGGGCTTTCTCCTTGGTGTTTGGTCGATTTGCATGTATAAAGGTCTCAATTTATTCTGATGCCTGTGGGTAGGCGAACTTTGGAAAGGAATCAGTCTGTTTCCTGACTGGTCGGTTGGTGAAGGGCGTTACCATCTTTTAAAGTTATATAAATGACTATAGAACTTTGTAAACTCATAACAAACATCTTGGGGTTTTTAGATGTTTATGGCCATCTGTTGTAAGGAAGTTTGTCTTCTCATTTCATACAGCTCTCCTCTGTTTGAGTCTCTTCTTGTTTGGAGTCTTTTGAATGTATTGGTTAATCCCTAAGATAGTTTCTTAACTTCTTATCTTCTGTAGCAAAATAATTAAACAATTAATTTGTTACTGCATATGGTATGTATTTAATAGTAAAACCATTAGCTTGCTATATTAGTGTGCTTACAATACTTTTGTATATCAAAGAACATGCTTTATTGGAGTGTAAAGCTATCTCCTGCATAAATAGGAAGGTTACAAAATAACAGAAGGTGGTGCTTTTAATGTAAATACAATTGTACAGAGGCTTCCTGTTCTTTGAAGAAAAGAAAAAGGAAGGATGTAATTCTAAACAACAAGTTCATTTTTGGTCACATTCCAATTCATACACTAATTTTTACAGCACCTTAATGGAAGACTACTGGTAACGTTATTCTAGGATTTAATGTTAAACAACTTATTATTAGTTTCCCTCAATGTAGCTGTATGAACGTTCATTATGCTTAAAGGATCACTATAGGGTCAGGAACACAAACTTGTATTTCTGACCCTATAGTGTTAAAACCACCATCTAGCCCCCCTGGGCCCCTCATGCCTCCATAAATATAGCAAAATCTTACTGTATTCAAGCCTGAAGTTGTAACTCTGCATGCTGTTAGACTCAGAAAAACAAGCAGTCTGCTGACATAATTAGAAGTGGTGGCCTTATACAAGTCCCATGCCTGTGATACAATGTTAGCCACTGATGAAGTGAACCTGTGTTTACAGAACCCATTAGGCGGGACATTTGAACAGAATCAGCAGAGTTGGAAGCAATACACAGAGCAGTCCGAGCCTCAGTGGGATTCATATTGACATTGCGACACTACACACTCCTGTGCCTTGTTAGTTCCTGGATTATTACATTAAGAAGCGCCCACTTCTCCTCCTCAAACCGGCATGTGGAGGTAAACTGGGAGTGACTGGCACTTTCTAAGGGCTGGGTTCCCCAAAAAGCAATTCCCAATTCACGGTCTTCTGAGTGTTTTTAATCTCTTTTGCATTTATTAAATTATTGTTTTAGCTCTGTGAAAAAAAAAAAAAAAGTGGTGGCCTGATACAACCACAATGCTTCCCCATAGGATTGGCTGAGACTGACAAAGAGGCAGATCAGGGGCAGAGCCAGCATGATTCAAACACAGCCCTGGCCAATCAGCATCTCCTCATAGAGATGAATTGAATCAATGAATCTCTATGAGGAAAGTTCAGTGTCTGCATGCAGAGGTAGGAGATACTGAATTTTTGGATGCATTTTAGGCAGCCATGACCCAGGAAGGATCTCTGACAGCTATCTGAGGAGTGGCCAGTGAAGTTATCACTAGGCTGTAATGTAAACACTGCATTTTCTCTGAAAAGACAGTGTTTACAGCAAAATGCCTGAAGGTAATGATTCTACTCACCAGAACAAATCCAACTAGAAAAGCTACAATTTCTCTAATCAAAGGGTCACGTAGGGATTTATCCATCTTTAAGGCCATTATTGAAGGAATTTTCAATTAATCAATAGCTGAGTTGGCCCTTTGTAAAATGTGCTAATATTTCAGTTTTTTTGTTTTGGTTTTTTTTTGTGTGAATGGGCTCTATAATGACTAACAACACTCATGGGAGGCTTGTGTGTCTTCAGATTATTTACTTGCCTGTTAATCTGAGGCACAAGTTTACAACGATCTTTAGTGTTATAAACAGACTGTTCTTATATGAGCTATTTCTTTGGATATCCTTGTTGTCCTGTTGTAGAACTTATTTTTATTATTATACATGTCTGTGACTACAGTTATCTGTATTGATGACCATAAACTTGACTGTGAAGTGTTCTTGCCTCCACCAGTAGTCTACAACTGGAGTGGGCGGAGTAACTGTTATTATTTATTTATATAGCACATTTAATTGCAATGTTGTTGCCCAAAGTGCTTCACAGTTACATTAAAACATACATTTATAAAAATTTTATACACACACACACACATATATATATATATATATATATATATATATATATATATATATATATATATATATATATATATATATATATATATATATATAAAATGATATCAGTAATAATACTACCTACTACTTTATAAGGTGGTCTCTATTTCACAACCCCCATAGATGAAGAGCGAGAAAATAATAATACCATGACTTTCATTCCGAAAAGAAAGTTACAGTAAGTATGGAAACTTTCTACATTCTTAATGATACCATAGCAACATTGACTTATGGTAAATACCCAAGCCATACATGTATGCAGTGTGATATAGTTTAGATATCAGCTAAAACAAAGATCTTGGACATCAACTAAAATGTACAATAAACATTACTGATATACATTAATATCAAAGTCAACTTCTTAAAGTGTAACCTCCTCAGTAGGAAAATCAATAGTTTAATTTATGGTACTATATCTGTCCAGACAAAAGGAGTGTACTCTTTTTGTCTGGAGACCTAGAAAATAGCTTTAATACAATCAAAATATTGATTGTGTACGATTTTTCCAGGTCCATTTCGAACGTGTATTGCCTGCTGAGACAGGAACACTAGTCAGCCAATTTCAGGAGGCAAATGGGAAGTATAAGCATAATGTATATAACATTTATATATAGGCATATGAAATAACAATCAAAATTACATGTAGGCAAATGAAAGCAGCCAATCGCTGTAGATCTGGATAGAAGACTTCTAACACATATTAAGATGGTTTCATATATAGCCATTTTTCACTGTCATCTACCGTATAAAATATAGGAGTTCTATATAATGCACAGTCATATGTATTTACCATGATATGACATTTGGTCCCTCTTTAAAACACCTCAATAGCTTGTCAAATTTTGGTTGTCAAGATGTGAACCAAAACAAATCCACACAAGTTGTTCCAATACAGGGACTTTCCTAATTATTCTGAATATTACAACATACAATAAACAGTTTTTTTACCTGCTAAGAGGGATTGAAAATTGAGTTGCAAGGCTTACTCTGCTTTTCTGCTATAGAAATACCTAGATCAGTAGAAGTGGCCATCTGGTAATTAAAACACTTGAAAAATAACGAACTAATCTAGCTTTAAAGAAACACTACCACCTTCATAAGACTGTCATCTTATTTAAGTCTTGCATTCAGGGGTTAAAAACCATTTTGCAATAGTTTAACCCCTAAGTTTGTTCTTTGGCACCTGACACAGTTGCTCCCTGTCTTCCATCACCTCTGACTGCCCAGTATGAGGACGATTTTGCTGAGCTGCTGGCGATTGACTGAGAGTGTCACTTACATTGGTGCCAACAGTCCTGAGTCTGCATAGACAGCCTCACATTTTAGGATACTGTTTCAGCAAATTTAGGTCCTAGGAACCTGCCCCCAATTTTGGAATCTGATGGCAGATTTCAAAATGCAGGAGGTGATTGGACACTTGTACTATGTTTAGAGTATTTCAGCATTGCTCCAGGCATGGCCTGTTTGAGGGAGCAACACAAGAGATTCAAATGAAGGATAAATTCCACCAAAGTGAACCCGACACCGTTTCAACTTACTATGGTTTTTGTCAAGCTTGTGCTTACCACACTGTTTACAGTGCTTTTAGGGTGTTTGATGCCTTGCTACATTGTGTGCTTTAAAGCCTGAAGGTACAGGAGCATTGGGGACCTTTAAGTACATGTGTGGCGCTCACAGCAATGTGCGTAAGACTCTACCATAGAGCATTATCGAATAGATTGATTCTATATGGCCGACCATGACGGCACTGGGCATGCACACGTGACGTTATTGTATGAGAACCGGGAAGTAAGATTCCTGGCTGTCATACCCAGAGGCTTGGAAGTGCAGCTTCGAGCCACACTTCCAAGCCCTCTGTGTAGGAGAGCCAGGAATCTATATAAGCTTATCTGAAAGCTATCTTCCACTTGCAGGCAGTGCATACGTAAAATATGCACAGAATTGACATTAAGTAGCGCGGAACATCTTGGTGCCAGATAGCACAGGACACGTTCAGAGGTTTGGTTGAGTCCATGCGTTGACGTATTAGAGCTGTTTTGGCAGCATGAGGAGGAATTACACAATGTGATTTTAATATTGTGGCTGATCTGTTTAGAGACAGCCTGTTTCCACAGCCAAGGGGCTCCCAGCATTTTATTAAAAAAAAAAAAAGAAAAAAAAAAAGTGCACTGCAAAGAAATGTTACAATATGTCATGAAGATGTATCAGAAAAAATGTTTAGATACACTCAATAAGCATATGTTGCCAGAGTGAAATGGTAATTAATATTTGTACCACAGAAAGTTCAATTCCTAGAAAAAATACAATGTACCGGAAAACAGGCAACAGCCAACTAGAAAGACGTGAGTCTGGGGGAAACAAAAATAAAGCGTGTATTTGAGGTTTAATCAAGGCAAGCAAACTTTATAGGAACACATAAAAACAGCAAACAAATCTGTCTCGTTTCAAACCATCAAGTGTATGGTTCCAGTAAGCTTCAAGTTTCTTGAGAAGTCTCGTCTGCCACCCAGATGCGTTTGTGTAGCAGTCATCATTCACTTAAGTTGTGATGCTGTTTGGTTACATGTACAAAAATTAAAAGGGACTTGTTTGTCCAATTTGAGCCCACTCTTGCATTTGATCAGAGATACCACAACTGTTTGTTTGAATCCTAAATTATTTGCCAGTCTGGTGATGTAAAAATTGCTGGCTTTTAAGAGCTACTAGAACTACAGTTTAGGCAAGGAAAATTTCCAACCTGTGCTTTACCATGGAATCTTTGTTGGAATTAGAATAAGCAGGGGAGCTTTATATTCCGCTTTAATCAAAGGGTCACTTAGGGATTTATCCATCTTTAAGGCCATTATTGAAGGAATTTTCAATTAATCAATAGCTGAGTTGGCCCTTTGTAAAATGTGCTAATATTTCAGTTTTTTTGTTTTGGTTTTTTTTTGTGTGAATGGGCTCTATAATGACTAACAACACTCATGGGAGGCTTGTGTGTCTTCAGATTATTTACTTGCCTGTTAATCTGAGGCACAAGTTTACAACGATCTTTAGTGTTATAAACAGACTGTTCTTATATGAGCTATTTCTTTGGATATCCTTGTTGTAGAACTTATTTTTATTATTATACATGTCTGTGACTACAGTTATCTGTATTGATGACCATAAACTTGACTCTGTATAGATAACTCGGAGGGAGTGCAAACAACAAGTCCTGTCATTAGATTTAACAAACAAATGTCTCCAATGCAAACACCCCCCCCCCTTTTTTATTTTATTTATTTTTTAACCGTAGTGTTAAGGAAAACTTACAGGAACATTGATGGAATTAATCTCCTTCACTCTAGTGCTGTGGCTCTATGGTTGATTGTTGCTGTATTGGTGGTTATTATAAGGAGGCTATGAGAACACCATCTGTATATTGCAGTGCAGATCCCTTGCATAAATTCTTTATGAAAGACCAGCCCACTTGAAGGTCAGTCCCGTCCCCTTGAAAGGCTGATATGCCCCCTGCATGCCTGCTCTCTCACCTGCCACTTCTGAAAGATGGGCAGGGATGTTGGTAGGCATTAACCTGTCAATCACCTTCTATTGAGAGAAACCGTATGTGCGACCTAGCAAATCCTTCCTCATACTGTGAAGGCATATAGAAAGGAAGTGGTGGGAGGGACATCTGTGTTGGGCACCTAGGGACCAACTTTGAGGCTAGTCTATTGCAATAAGATTTATCCTCTGAAGGTATGACTGTGCAAGGACATTTCTGCTTGTATAACATTGTACAGCGCTGTGAAATTTGTTTGCGCTACATAAATAATAACTTCAATGAGCTAAATTAAGGGGGTGGTAGTGTTCCTTTTATCTTAAATGGTTATGATTCCTTAGCAGTGAATTACATTATGATTTTCTTTAGCTCCTTTACTTCCTGTATGGAGTAGGGGAGGGGGGTATTTCTGTTGACCCTTTCTGAAAGGGTTCTAGACTCTGCTCAGGACTTATTTTAGGTTATTCCTGTGGAAAACTTCTCAATAAATAAAGAGGTACTATGCACATCAGAAAATAAAGAGATTGCAAAATGCATGTCCCACGTATGGTTAAAGTGTTACTTTATGATAAATTTACTATTCATATACAAAATACAGTTGAATGATCTAGGCATCTTGTGTTTACAAACTCACAGAACTCATAATTACCTTTTGACTTAATTAACTATAGACTAATGGGGAAAAAAATACTCTGATACCTACATTTCTACATTTTGAAAGTTATAGATAATAGACATCTGCTTTACAAATATACAATGTCTGATCAGTGAGGAGAAAAACAAGCTGCTGGGGTTGCAGTATTTTGCAGTTTCACAAAACAATCGCCTGTTTGATCAATTGAAGTACATTCAAACCACAGCATAATGGAAAGGGAGGCTACTACATGTTCTTGCCTCAAGTGTATTTTTTTCCTAGTCACGCCTTATGTTCATTAGAGCAATATAAATGCACAAGATGTGACACTGGAATGAAAAAGCTCTTACTCTTATCTCTTACGCCACTCTAATTTTCACATGCAGAAATATTTAAGATTGGAAGACAAAAAAATGCTACTTTCTACCTTTTTAATCTGGAGTATATGAACATACAGTTGAATTACTGTAAAACAGATTGTTGTAGGAGTGACCTTAAAGAACACTATAGACACCAGGACCACTACAACTTAATGTTGTGGTACTGGTGAATAGCCTGTCCCTGTAGGCTTTTCAGTGTAAATGCTGCTTTTTCAGAGAAATTACAGTGTTTACATTGCTGTCTAGTAATCCCTCTAGACGGCTACTAGAGGTGCTTCCTGTGGCAGTGCTGCGTTGATTTAATTCATCTCTATTAGAAGAAACTGGTGCGTGCACAATAGCCTCCCAATGCTTTCCTGTGGGAAGGCATTGGATTGATTGAGATAATAAAGTTTGATAATCTCTATCATGGAGGCGGAGCCAACAGCTGCAAGAACGGCACAGCATGGAAGAAAAGGGGGGCAAAATCATCTTATTACAGCACAAAGGGGGACTAGACACCTAAATAGGTATTCTTGGATTTATAGTTCTAAAATAACAGTTTTCGACACTATATAGTGTTACTTTAAAACTATTTTCCTTTTTTTTATTTTTTTTATTCCAGGTCTCCTTCAGCAATGGTAGGGGAACTTATTCGGCTAGACACCTGCAGCCCATACAAAGACACTAATTATGTCTCCAAAGATTAACTCATTAGAGGGAAAATAATTCCAATTCAAAGCAAATACTTTCTGATATAACATGTGAATGTGTGTGTATGTAATAATTATCAGCATATTTGTGTTTCTATATTAAATAGTTTTATTATTGTATAGTAATATTATATATTGCTTATATATTGCTTATATATCCTGGTACAGATATATTTGTCTCATTTTTGATCTGTATCTTTCTTTCGGCAGGGTTGTTGCTATACCTGTGGCCAGAGCCATGGGTATAAGGAGCAAAGTACGACTAAAAGCTTCGGTTAATCCAGTTTTGGAAGATTTCTACATCTCGTGCTCTAAGCGCCCATCTCAAGTAAGTTATTTTCAAAGATGCACACTACAGAGCAAAAGTCACAGTATATCGCTACAGATGTCTTTAGAAAATATATTTTACTATGTTTACATTTGTCAGACCGCAGGGGCAGTTTATTTTAATTTTTTTTAATCTATCACTACATTTAATGAACACTCGAAGGAGTGCTTGATGTTTTGCTATGGGGTGAATGTGCTCAGTAGGTCTGTCATGCTCCGTGTACTAACTAATAAAAGAACAAAGAATGAGCAACATTCGCCAAATCAGTATCTAACTTTAGAATAGTGGGTAACGATAGTGAGATCATTTGACTGTGCAAATTATACATGTTGCATGTTGTACAGACATGCAAAGCACAGTATGCTGCTCTGGGATAAACTTAAAACTACAGGAGTGTGGGCCAAGAGGAGTTTGCATATAATGTTTGTTATATTTACATAGATGGAATAGATTTTAAAAACATTTCTAAATTGTTGACTGCAGAATATTAATCTCTAAATATAGGTATCCTGTAGATTTGATAGCAGGATGTAGCTTATTTACACATTTCTGAATAAACTATATCTTAATGTACCAAACAAACAAATGAACGACAATGACGTATTGTTAGTCCTTCAATATATATGCAAACAATATTGTCTCTTTAACCCCTTAAGGTCTTTTCTGAGCTCTTATTTGCTATGCCTTTTTTATTTATTTTTTTAGCATAATTTAACACTTTCTGTTTAAAGAAACACCCCAGATAAATAAAGTTAATCTTGCGGAAGTGCTTTATGTGTGTGGAGTCTGTCCTTTTTGTAACATTTTATAAAAGTGCAGCTATCAATAAAATCAGCACTTTTCTATTTAGGGACATAATCTCCACCTTGACATTCATTCAGAGAGGTTTTCTTCCGCTTCTGTTAGCTCCAGAGCGCTAACGGAAGCAGCAGGAGTGCCAAGCTACAGCATGCCTGCTTCCCCCCCCCCTTTTCAATAAGCTGTACTACACCTCATGTACTGGCATAGGAAAACTGATCCCATACATGCCCGCAGCTCCAGTAGAAATGCTTCTTAATGAGAAGCCTCTGATTGGAGTGTTCCCTGGCACAAACTGAAGGTCTGCGTGTGTATTTTGGGAGTATATCTACTAAATTGTTAAAAAGGAAAAAAAAGAAATTCTAAAGATTTTTTTTTTTTCTGTGTGCCCATACATATTATGTATGAATAGACTGGTTAGAATTTCTTCTCATACCCTAAATGTATACATAACACAACTTGAAAAGTGAAATATTACATGGGGGCGGGAAACTTTTTTTTTTTTTATTTATTTATTTTTTTTTATTTATTTATTTTTTTTTTTTTTTTCAGTTTTGCTTATAATAGACATGTGTAACTAAAGAAGCAAAACTCAAATAGGTTCCACTTTTAGTCCTAGGTGCAATGCACAATATGTTCATGATTTCAACACATTTTTGGACGTTATAGGACAAATATTGCAAGGAGTGATCTTGTTTTAAAGGGATATCTACAGCTTATTGCATTTGTTCTAGTGAGTAGAATCATTCCCTTCAGGCTTTTTGCTGTAAACATGGTCTTTTCAGAGAAAATGAAGTGTTTACATTAATGCCTAGTGATAACTGTACTGGCCACTCCACTAGATGGCTGCTAGATGGCTGCTAGAGGTGCTTCCTGGGGCAGTGCTGCCATTCAGTGTCTCCACCCTATGCATGCAGACACTGAACTTTCCTCATAGAGATGCATTGATTCAATTCAGCTCTATGAGGAGATGCTGATTGGCCAGGGCTGTGTTTGGCTTGTGCTGGCTCTGCCCCTGATCTGCCTCCTTGACAGTCTCAGCCAATTCTATGGGGAAGCATTGTGATTGGTCAGACCACCACTTCTGATGATGTCAGCAGGCAGCTGCAGACTTGAATACATATAAGATCTTACTATATTTTGGGAGGCAAGGGGGGACAGGTGGGCTGAATGGTGGTTTTAACACTATAGGGTCAGGAATACATGTTTGTGTTCCTGACCCTACAGTGTTCCTTTTAAAGCTAAACCTTTTCAAAGTTGAATTATACTGCTGGTACATTGAAGGCATAATGGAAGCTCATGTAGTCATTATAGGGTTAAAATCTGGGTGCAAACAGCACACCACAAAACCCCACTCATGTTTAGGGTGCAGGCACAAGTTTAGATAATCCCAGCGTTTCAACTGGAAGGCCTTTGTCAATAGCTAGGTTCTTGTAAGTTGTTTCTCTAGACCAGTTATTTGTTTTTAAATTATTTTGAGATATGAATTTGTACCTTTTGACATCTATGATTTGATTCATGTTACCGATTTGCACACTATATATTACTATACTCACTCATACTAAGTCAAATTGAAAGTTACATTTCTAATTGGTAGGTGTCTACTTTATCTTTTGGTTCAATCATGGACAGAGAGGATGATAACTTTTTGATGTAAACATTATCCCTCAATTTAATTAGCAGTTAATGAATGTGTAACCTTCTGGGTGTTTTTTTAGGCAATGCACAATGAAGCCTGAATGAGTCTCTCAAAAATGGTTACTTTATAATAATAATCTGTAACTATCTTTCCCTATTGACTTAATATAGAAGTTCCATCCAAGTAGTTCACTTTCTAAATACCAGGATTTGAGATCCCCAGGGATCTCGGGTGATATTTTGTTTGTCTTAGGGTACAAGCCCATGGTAGAACTGGCACTATCCACACTGACTATGGCATGTTACCTAATTGTATGTCACAGTGAAGGAAATGCATTGTTTTTATTCTTTAATTGAAATAAAGTATTTTATTATTCATTTATTATATACTGTATGATGTGATGCTGTGATATGAAATTTACCAGCCCAGAACTCTTGTTCCAGCCTGACTAATGCCCTGATACAATTGTAAGTGCATGTTCTGGCAAGTTATATGTTTTGCCTCAATTTCTTTAAGAAACTTGCATCACTGATGTGCCTTACTGGTAATTGACTGTTTTCTAGTGAGCCTTAACCCACTAACCATACAACATTATTTTTGCACAGAATTACTAAAAGGAACACTCCACTGCCCATATTCAAACACAAAAAATACTACTTATTAGATATTCCCTTAATGAAAGCATGCATGCAAGTCATTTATGCATTTTTTTGTTTTAAAGTGGGGTATAGCTAAAAAAGAAGCTGAAAATATCTTGTCTGAACCCATTTCAACCCCTCACCCCCCACCCTTCTTTTCCAGCTCAGATTATTTGTGACTGTCCAATCACATACTTCTTAATGCAGCTTCACTGAGCTAAACTGGCAGTAACAGGACTGCTTGTCTGATTGACAGCCTGGAGTGTAACAAGGTTAATTTATAAAAGTGCCAAACTTTATTGAAATCTGCACTTTTTGTAAAATTAAACTGATTTAGGCTTTTGAAATGATCCTTTAAGATAAGGAGATGTAAATTTTAAATTTTTTTGTTTTGTTTAACTTTCTTTCAAAGAAAGACCACACCTCTATAATACAGGTATTTCTTTTTAATGGCCTGCAGCATTATTACAGTTCATAGATGTGCCTCTCATATAAACCTGGACAGCCGTTCAGTTTCTTTTCAAGGCAAGGATTTTCTGCCTAGATTTGAACTTCATATCCCATGAGCCAATGCTAGGCAGAGGTATAGAGTGGCCTGATTGGCTGACTATCTTTCTGCTCTGAGCAGATCTGAGGACTTGGAGCAAGTGTATGAAACTTAAAGCTTCATATCTTTTGTCTCTATTATTTAAATTCACCACCACAGTCTGCTGAAGTGCTCTGACACCATCCCAGTGTAATTTGTGTAAAGTATGGTTTAACAACTTACCTGGGTTCATACCATGCTTCTGGAAATCTCCTACAGCAACCGGTTAGTTGTATTAAGTTAAGCAGGGCCGTGCAGGGGGTCATTCTGTTGCACTCTGTGATATATGGTAAGGGTATATAACTGCTGGTGTTCTGCAGGACCCGGTTAACTACTGCACAATAGTTTGATAAAATACACTGGAACAGCAGCAGGGTACCCCTGGAACCATAATTACTATAGTGGGCTTTAGTGTTTATAGTGCTTAGAGGGTTCCTTTAAATGTAAAAAGCCAACATGTGAAACACAAAGCTGTAAGATAAAGCATGTACAAATGGTGAATATGCTTGTTGAAAATGAATATGGGGAAGTCTCATTATCTCCAGATGTTTAGATACAAGCATTTAAGAAAATGTGTGAAATGGTCTTCCTTATATTCGTATAACTGCTGACATGCAGATATTTGGTTGAGAATTGGTATTACTTTTATTTATAGCACCAATGTTCTTTGTCAATAATAATCTCTTTAGCCTGACCTATTTAATAACCAGGTAAATATTTTTTCCTTTGTTTTCTCAAACAAGCCACAAATGTTTGCAAATGCATACACATTGTTTGTGTAACAGGGGACAAAAACTCAGTTCCTAAACTACAGTCTGTCCATCCAGAGCATTCTACAATGTGGTCTTCCTTGTGACTTGATGGCATTGCCTATTGTCACTGTTCAGAGACAGAGCCTCTTTGTCTTCACACACAATGACACTGTGACACAAGCTGTCTCTGATTATAGCACAGGATCATCTATTTTAAAAAGGAATAATGATTTTTGCCATGTTTGTTTCGGTCACAGTTGTGTTGTTTGAGATTTGCCTCTGTCTATACCATTACAATGTCTTCCTAGGGTTGCCCCGACTTTAAATGGGTTCTCGATTTAAGCAAGGCATTTCTTTTGATTCTGTTGTGCAACTGCTTATCAAAGCAAGCCTCTTGAGTTTGCTAGCTTTATTTTAGGTGTCCCGGTCCTGTAAGAAACTCTTCCATTAGGGTTATCAAAAGAGAACCTGGTTTGCCTTTCATCCAAAATCTCTACTTTTCTTGAATACTACTAGTTATGCCAAACTCCAGTTTTGAGATTGGGTAGGATATTTTCATAAACATATAAGCGAACATAATTCACGTTTGGCAATAAAAAACTGCTTCCAATAGTGATGTAGAGCAACCCCACTCTATTAAAAGATACAACCATTCTATGAGCCATAAATTGGCCACAATGAGACAGTTTGACAAAAATCAATTACACTGTGCTTAATGCATAACAGACCAAACACAGCTTCATAAGTAGTCCTTGGTACTAGACTGCCTGTACAGGACAGACCACCACAGAGACAGAATTAGAACTTATCAGGACTTACCGAAGCTCTACAAGAGACATTCAATTCTCAGCTGGGTAAAATCAGCACAGGAGTAAAAACTAAAGCATGTGGGTTTTTTGGTAATATATTATGGTTTGCATTGGAGTGCAATATGAATTGAAAATGAAGACATGTGTAGACATTGGTGGTGAATGGGTTAATCTATATATTGGGCTACCCTAATAATATGTAAACCTGTAGATTGAGTTGGTGTGGTTGTTGTTTCCCCCCCCCAGTTAATATCTGAATGAAATTGGCACCATCTCCAAGGCTAATGGCTAATTCGTAATAAGGGCTAACACATTTTGCAGTTCAGTATAGTCTAAGATGCTAGAGTAAAATGGTTAAATAGGTTTACATATACTTATATAAAATAGACCAAGCACCATGTCCTTAAAGATCCCATAATATACATTGCAACCCTTTTATTCAAAGTGCCGAGTTAGATTGTCTTCAAGCTATAAACGTCAAGTAAGGCAAAAAAATCTAGGCATACTAGGCAACAAATCTGTTTAAATATGTGCTGACCTAAGCAGTGTTTGGTCAAAGCTGTGGGAACCCGGAAACAGGTGTAATATCCTGTTTGAGAGTTGTTACAATTTCACAGAACAGTCAATTATGATGCAATAAAACCACATTTGAAAACGTTTGTTAAAAAGAACACCCAAATCCTACACAACAGGAAAATCCTCAAACACCCTTTTATTTTGGCCATAATATTGATGGTTCAGGTTGAAATTAACCACAAGCAATTCACTGTTTAGTAAATAAACCAAACATGTTCTATTTATTGTAATGGGGCAAGAAACCTGTAATTAGTTTACCTTTTGTTCCAGACACTGCAGAGGCTTTGCCAGCTTAGTACGAGTGGCTGATTTGCTCCAGAAAACTAGCAGTAAGATTTATCTTTACTCTTGACAGGGGTAGTCAATAGTGATGTCGTGAACTTCCCGCGAACGGTTCACCAGTAGTCAACCTTTTAATACCTACCGCCCACTTTTGTAGCTTCGTTGATGATGGTAAAATTTTCTTACTGCCCACCAGTGTCGCAGTAACTAATTTTATAGCGCAAGTGCGATTCATTTGTAAAAAAATTTTTTTTTTTTTTTTTGAAAGGTGTATTATTTATTTTTTTCAAATATGGACTTAAATTTATTGTATTCTATTCTACTTTTTAAGTTGCTTTGTGTAGATAAGGGGTGCAGTGTGTGTTAGTCATTCTGCGTGTGTAAGGGGGGGGTAGTGCATGTGAAGGGAGAAGTGTGTGTGTCTGTGTGAGAGGACAGTGTGTGTGAAGGGTGTAGTGTGGATTTGTCTTTGAAGGGTGCATAGGGTCTATGCTGTCTGTAGGTGGGTGAGATGTAAAAATCTATCTTACTGTCTCCCCCTCCCTTCTTCTTACATTTTACCGGGGAGGGAGGGCATAATGCTGCAAGTCCTGGTGGTCCAGTGGTGGCATGTTCACTTTATCCTGCAGCTCCTCTGGCTGCAGGCTGACTCTCCTGTCCTCCTGCAAGCACAGATCAGAGCATTGCCATGAAAACACGCTGCAACCAGCCTGCTCGCAGGAGGAACACAAAGCCTCCCAGGCTCTTCACTCCCTCTGCTGGAGATAAGTGCCAGCGGGCTGTTGATTGAGATCTTTGATCTCCTCACCAGCCCAAGAGGGCTTACAGCAAGGCTGGCTCAGCATGGGCCGGCAGGGGAGACAAAATGATCTACCCTGCCAGCCTTGGTCCACGGTCATTTTCTGCAGAACCCACCACCTCCCAACTGAAATCCCAAACCAGCCACTAGTGGGCGGTAGGGACCAGGTTGACTACCCCTGCTCTAAAGTGAAATGTGGTATTTTAGAAAATGGTGACTATCTGTTCTAATAAGAACTAATGGTGACAGGTGGTGAGCGCTAAAATAAGGTTAAGCAAACAGTCAAGATGAAAATTGAACATAATAGACATTCCAGTCATATAGGCTTAGATGTATGATGGTAAAGTAAGATGCTTCTACTTGGGTGGATAGGATATCCTCGTGTATCAAGAGACAATAAAGAAGGGAAGGGGAATACAGCCAATCCTGGTGCATTAACTCTTAAAATACAAGAGTGAGTAAAAACACACGGTGGCCTCTCACCTTCTTAGACTTGGCACCTAGTATAGCAGCATGGAATATCGAAACTTAGACTGCATGAAGACTCGTCAGATAACAGCTGGAAAGTTATACACCCATCACAAACAACGCTCGTGATTGGTAATATCACGGGCGTTGTTGAACCAATCAAGGGACTTGGTGAGATATTTAAACCTGGAAGCAGCAGATCTCAGAATACCAATTGATAAAGCCGGAACGGCGAAACACGTTTCGAAAGGAACATCTTACTTTACCATCATCCATCTAAGCTTATGTGATTGGAATGTCTATTATGTTCAATTTTCATCTTGACTGTATAGCTTAACATTTCAAGGTAATCTTTAAAGCTTATTTTAGCGCTCACCACTTGTCACTATTAGTTCTTATTAGAACAGTCACTATTTTCTATTTATCAAAATAGGGTGGAGAGTACCTATATTGTGGTCTTGCTGCTTACAATAAAATATCCACTTTATTGTATATAACTACTATACACTTTGTTGCACTTTATTGTGTGTATATATAAGCAACTTGAGCACAGAGCAATTTGTGTATTATGTGGTATTTTAACTTTAACCAGTGTTCATATTATTTATTTTAAACTTCCCTGTGTGAAGGAAGGAGCTTAGAGGCTGGAAACAATTGAGACTTGAGATAGGTCTTTTTCTAAAACTGAAAGTGGTTATACCTTGACTAAATAAAGCTACATCTTATCAGCAATTGAGTGCCTGAACCTCTGTTTGCCTCCACCATTGTTTCAATAGTGATAGAGACCTTAATTTCAGGACCACTTTTACTAAAATAACACCAGATGTTTGTGGGAATATCTATAGGTGTCTTGAGGTGATCTAGTGCAGTGTTAGTTGGCCTTTGGAACTCCAAATGTTTTAGACTACATCTTAACTGATGCTTTGCCAGCATTATAGGAGATATAGTCCACAACACCTGGAGTGCTGAAAGTTGCTTAGCCCTGGAATAGTGCAATGGAGCAATCTGCCCTGTAGATGCTCTGTAGGTCAGGTAAAAAAAGTTTACCTATCCTCTATCTGCATTTTTTGAATGATTGAATATAACCTGCAAATTGATGCCTGTATCCACTCAACAGAACAGTAATTATTCTGAGATCTTTGAGGCTAGGGTCCTGGTTATAGTTGACAGGGTTTCCAGGCTTTATGCCGTAAATAAAATCTGTGTCTTTTTAACACTTTAAAAAAAATAAAAATAAAGCATCTTGTCACACCATTCTATTTGATATTGTTGGTGGTATGTGCTATCCCACACCCACCTATCCTATGGATTGCATTAAGACTGTATTTATGTTTTCTTCCACTGGCAGTGATATAATGCACACTAGTTTTATTTTCTCCTGACATGATCACCGAACAAGGACATCCTCATCAGAAGCAGCATACTGACTACCCTAACACTTTTGCTTAAAAAAAAAACAACAAAAAAACAAAAAAAAATGGCTAGGTTATAAGGTAAATTAAAATCCGAAAATCAGTTTTGCATTTTTACCCATTAAAATAAAGGGCAGCCGAGCCAGAACTTTTGAGAGTAACATCCTCACTAGTTTACTTTTAGCTGCACTTCACCCACAGTATTATGACTAACCGTTTTATATTGTAACCCTTCTTAAAACTAAAACAAGACCAAGCTAAACTTCTTATGTCCTCACTGGCTTCGTCATAGAATCTGAATGTGTTTCTTATAAAAATATTTCTTTTTATATATACTAAGATAGCATCTCATGTTATTTGAAAAATTACCACGGTAAAGGTATGGAAATCAAATTCACTGGTCTGTAATATACATGTTTTTACCGAATGACTTAATTCGCAATGTTCACAGGTCAGATGTAAGGTTTAGTTTAATTTTACCAAGATCCAAGGGTATTATTTTACTTCATTTTGTGTGACATCACTTTTCCTTTCAGAAATTTATAATGCATGACATATTGATGATTTTGGCTGATTCTTTTGTATTACCAGAGTAGCGGACAAGTGAAAACGGAAGAGCTCAGCTGTCCTCCGTTAAAAAAAAAAAAACTCCCTTAAATATGAGAATTTAAAGTAATATTAATACAGGAGCCCAAACAACAATATTAAAGTTTTTAATTAAATATAATCATAAAAGGCTAGAGGCAGGCTATGTTCCCCTTATATTGCATCAGGATACCACACAGAAACATCCAGGGTTAAAACTTGGAGTCCCTACCCTTCAAATATATTCCCAATTGGAAAGTAAACGTGTCTTTTCCAACAGTCTAAAACAGTCTCCCAGAGTCCCAGGGGATAGATATTTTAACTTACAGAATGTCGGGCCAATTCCATTTATATATTAACAAGCACAATACGATAATTTTAGTAGTATGAAGCAATCTCTCTCCCTCTCCCTCTCCCTCTCCCTCTTAAAGGGATAATTAATTTAAAAAGTG
Organism: Pelobates cultripes; assembly: GCA_933207985.1. NCBI lineage: Eukaryota > Metazoa > Chordata > Amphibia > Anura > Pelobatidae > Pelobates > Pelobates cultripes. Next base: position 100,401,805 of record OW240914.1, read on the forward strand.
ATCTGGGTATCGATAGTCTTTTTAAAGAGCATTGTTAGCTTTCCTTTTCAGCCCAGATCTTTGTGAACTACACTTTACAATTTTTAGGTTGTCTGAATATTATGGGAAAGGTCAAACATTATGAGAGCCAAAATGAGCCATCAACTGTATTTACAGGAAATGGGCTTTGTAGAATAGAAGCAAATATGTAACTGCTCTTTTGATGTACTACACCTGTGTATAGTGACTTTTGTTTGGCCTTCTGACTACTGGTTGGACCAACCTTTGCTTTTTGACTGATTTTGCTTTCAGATTGCACTTCTAACTATACATCTTGGCAGGGCCGGACTGGGGAAAAAATTCGGCCCGGGCATTTTTAATTACAGCGGCCCAATGAAAAGGGGGTGGGGCCAGATAGGGTGTGTTTTGTCATCCCCAACGACAAGCACTCCCCATCTCAAAGTGAGCATGTTGGTTCAATGCTCTTCCAGGACATGAGAAAAGGGCCTTGTATTTGATCTGCACAGCGCAAGCAAATTTAATAACATGCTTGCATTGTGTTTGCTTGAAACTTATCTCAGGGGTTTCCATAAATGGAATACTCACTGTATCCCATTTATGGAGACACTATGTGTTTGCTTAAAGGGTATCTAATGTGTTCATAGGGGATCCTGAGTGTGTATGTCAGAAATGTTGTGTGTGTGTAAGTGGTGCAGCGTCTGTGTGTAGGGATCTAGTGTGTGTTTGAAGGACTCAGGAGTGCGTATAGGAGATCTAGTGAGTGTGTGAGTGGTGCAGTGTGTTTGGGGGGTGCTGTGTGTGTGAGGGGTGTAGTGTGCATTTGTGAGGAGTATAGTGTGTGTGGGAGGGTGGTGTGTGTGGGGGGGGTGCAGTATGTGTGTGTGAGGGCGCTGTGTGTTAGGGCACTGTGCGAGGGTTCTGTGTATTTGAGGGCGATGTGTGTGTGAGGGTGATGTGTGTTGGGGTGCTGTGTATGTGTTGGGGTGATGTGTGTGTGTGGGGGTGTGTGTGTGTGTTGGGGTGATGTGTGTGTGTGCTAGGTTGCTGTATGTGTTAGGGTGCTGTGTGTGTGTTAGGGTGATGTGTCAATGTTAGGGTGCTGGTGTTAGGGTGCTGTGTGAGGGTGTTGTGTGTGTGTGTTAGGGTGATGTGTGTGTGTGTTAGGGTGATGTGTCAATGTTAGGGTGCTGTTGTTAGGGTGCTGTGTGTGTGTTAGGGTGATGTGTCTGTTAGGGTGCTGGTGTTAGGGTGCTGGTGTTAGGGTGCTGTGTGAGTGCTACGGTGCTGTGTGTGTGTTAGGGTGCTGTGTGAGTGCTACGGTGCTGTGTGTGTGTTAGGGTGCTGTGTCAATGTTAGGGTGCTGGTGTTAGGGTGCTGTGTGTGTGTTAGGGTGCTGTGTGTGTTAGGGTGCTGTGTGTATGTTAGTGTGCTGTGTCAATGTTAGGGTGCTGGTGTTAGGGTGCTGTGTGTGTGTTAGGGTTCTGTGTCAATGTTAGGGTGCTGGTGTTAGGGTGCTGTGTGTGTTAGGGTGCTGGTGTTAGGGTACTGTGTGTGTGTTAGGTTGCTGTGTGTGTGTTAGGGTGCTGTGTCAATGTTAGGGTGCTGGTGTTAGGGTGCTGTGTGTGTGTTAGGGTGCTGTGTCAATGTTAGGGTGCTGGTGTTAGGGTGCTGTGTATGTGTTAGGGTGCTGGGTGAGGGTGATGTGTGTGTTTGCCAGGATTTTGTATTGGGGGAGGCAGGTAAATGGAACTATTAATGTTTTACTAAAAAATAAAAATAAATACATAATAATAAATAATAATAATAAATAATAAAAATAAATACATAATAATAAATAATAAATAATAAAAATAAATACATAATAATAAATACTAATAATAAATACTAATAATAAATACATACTAATAAATACTAATAATAAATAATAAAAATAAATACTAATAAGAAATACTAATAATAAATAATAAAAATAAATACTAATAATAAATACTAATAATAAATACTAATAATAAATACTAATAATAAATACATTATATCTCCCCCACCCCCTCTATTCTTACCTGTAGTCTGGAAGGGGGGGGGGGGTCGTGCTCCTGCCAGCCATCCCTGGTGGTCCTCGTGGTAAGTGAACTCTAGCCCTTTGGGGCTAGAGTTCACTCTCGCGAGACCCGGCCGGTTGCCATAGCAACGGTCCGGATCTCGCGAGAGAAACCCGGCGGAGCTGCAAGTTAGAGCTCCGCCGGGTCCTCTCTCCTGGCGGCTGGCTCCCTCCCTCTCTCCCCCCGGCGGCCGCGTTTGAATGCATGTGGGCCGGTGAGGGAGATCTTTGATCTCCCCACCGGCCCTTCATGGAACACAGCGGGGCCGGCGCTCGGATAGCGCTGGCCCTGCATAGACCGGCAGGGGAGATCCTGGGACCTCCCCTGCCGGCCTCGGCCCATGGCCACCGCGGCCCACCGGGCATTTGCCCGGTGTGCCCGATGGCCAGTCCGGGCCTGGATGGGTGAATGATATTGATTTTGAAAATCCAAGAATGAATACTCTGCGTAGAAGCTCTTCCAGTCTTGTCAAATTATATCTATATCCTCACGATAGATAGATAGATAGACAGACAGACAGATTCTTTTTTTTTATCAGAGGGGCTTACTTTTAAAGTAACAGTGACAAGAAATCGAATCTACACTAGCAACATCCCTCCATTTATTCATACTCTGGGCATTTCACCTAATGTTAAATAACAAAACCTAACATTTTATAATGCTTTTAATGCCATGGCAGAATAACTGACAAATTAAATGGACGTTCACTGGTTTTATGTATCTTTGATCAATACAACAGATGTGACTGGTCAACAGATAACATATCTTTGACCTGCAAATATGCTCTAACATTCAATTACATACTAGTGAAAAATACCATGCAAATCATGGGTTTAAAGCTTTGAAGCAGCGCATACGATAGATGAAAACATCTAACCAATGCAAATTAGAACATTACAAATATACGACACATATAATATGTTTTTTGGGACCATGCAACTCTTTCAGTCTGTATATAGAAAAAAAACAAATACTGCTCATGACTTAATCAAATGTGCAATGATTGAGAAAACTCTGTTTACCTCTAGTAATAAAGGCACACTGGCAAACTTTAGCCTAGAGGCAAGTGCATCCCAGTAACATAGTGACCAAAGACACATTCACTCAAAATTGAACCCTGGGAAGAATCAATTTGTGAACCACTGAAAGGTGGTCTAGTGATGTGGAAACATGGTTTAAATACCAGCTAATATTTTATACCAGATGCCACCTGTGGCCACACGTGGAATTGCAGTTTTATAAAGTAATCAATGTCATCTATCTTTAAGTGAGGTAAAGGCAGCCCACCCACACGTTACATAGTAGGAGCCAGCAAGAACCTTTTGTTTTTTTTTCCAAAGGACAGGTATTGACACCATAATATTCAGAATAAATGAAACAACATAGTATGAGATAAACAATACTAATTTAGTGTGTCCTCTATCAAGAGATAAAATGCAAATGATGTCACCTAAAATATTCTTTACTGATATATTTTATTAGCCTGTGTTCATGCAGGTATAGAATACAATAAATGGGGTTAGTATGACATTAGATCTTGCTCAATGACCATTGTGTGTAATAAATATCAAAACATGGAGATGGCAATAGATATTAAAATAAATGCTCCACTGCCCAAATGGGCAAAAAAAAAAAAAAAAAATCACAGTTTAGTAGATATACCCACAATAAATACATGGATGAGTTTTACATGCAGATCTTTTTTTTCCAGGAAAGACTTGCAGTCACAAAGAAATAACTAATCAGAGGCTCCTCATTGAGATGATTCTGAATTGAAACCCATGTGCGCACGCCAGCCCGTGAACGCGTGTATGTCTAGTAGGAGGTCCGGAGGAGCTGGTCTGACATCTGTGTGGGAGCATGCAGGTATGCTCAAGTAGAACTTGCTTACCACTTGTCTGACATCCAGGGGAGTATTCCCTAGTTAAAGGACCACTATAGGCACCCAGACCACTTCAGCTCATGAAGTGGTCTGGGTGCCAGGTCCCTCCAGTTTTAACTCTGCAGCTGAAAACATAGCAGTTTCAGAGAAACTGCTATGTTTCACTGAAGGTTAATACAGCCTCTAGTGGCTGTCTCACTGATTTGCTTTCGCAATTCTCACTTTGAAAATCACAGTGAGAAGACGCTGGACGTCCATAGGAAAGCATTGAGTAATGTTTTCCTATGGGAGGTTTGAAAGCGCAGGCATACTTTAATAAACTGAAGTTAAACTGAAATGCAAGTTGCGTGTGGAGTGGTCCATTCATTAATAGAATTCTCAAAACCTTTATTTGTCCATCGTCATGTCTATTGATTTATCCCAACACTATTTGTCACTATGACATTCAAGTTTTGGGTAAACGAGTGGAATCTTGTTTCTTCCTTTTCATATCACATTAAATGTGATTTAGTTGATTTATAGACTGAAATGTAAGAATTGATCAAAATTTATGAAATAGAATCCATTTGATAAAACAGCCAGAAACCTAAATATGTTTACACTTTTCTCTGTAAAATTGCCATGTAATCTATAGTTTACTCTTAATCCTAAACAACCCCCCAAGTGATTATTTAATTTTTACTAGATGTAAATCTTTTATCTGCATGAATGCTTTTCCTACAACTGGAATTAGTTCATTTTTGGGGGAATATGTTAAAAGGGACAGTTTTCTGATGCCTAGATGACTTTTCAAAGTTCATGTAGTTTACTGCAACTATTACAAATAAATTCAAAAAGACAACCTGTAATATTTTTTTACATTCTGCTTCTATTGACTTTAACTCAATGTGAGCTGTCTTCAGGGAACACAAACTGAAAGCTTTGGGGGAAAATGATTCAGAAAATAAATCAACCAACTGCTCCATAAACCTCTCATTCTTCAAAGACGACATTCAATGTTAATGCAGGGTTTTACAGCGTTAGTGTATCTAAACCATTGTTACATAGTTACATAGAAGTCTAGGTTAAAAAAAAGACTGAAGTTAGGCAGCTGCCTGAGGCAGACGCATGTAGTTGGTGCTCCTTGGTGAAAACCTAAAGCTCAACATTTCTATTGTGTGAAATACTCTATTTCAACAGATATATGGCTATTTCTATTTAGAAACAACATACCAGTGTTCTGAAAGATCTTGAAAAGATAATTTGCACGTTACCAGTGCTGATTGTTTTAGCAGCCCGTAAACACGCTCGTGGCACGGGAAGTGGCCAATGTTTTGCCTCAAATGACTCCAGCCTGTCTTTGAGCCCTGTCTCCCCCCCCCACCCTGGATCGGTGGGGGATATCCCAGGTCCCACTGGAGTGCTGATCTGTTCTCTGCTGAAAGACTTTGTTGACCATACTGGCTGGATCATCCAAGGCCTAATTTCTAAGATGGCTGCCACAAGGAGACCTCCAGCTCAACAAGCTACTACGATACTGGTACCACAAGTAGCACCTCAATCAAACCTTTGAACAACTATGGTTGGAATTCTGAGTCAATACATGTCAGAGGTCTAAATCAACTGGAGATTACCAGCCTCTAAGTTATGTAGGATATTACTGGCTGCACCAAGTGACCTTACCAAGGCATCTCCAGTGAGGTGTCAGAGGAAGAAGCTGCGGAGGGCGCTTCAGTACTGAAAGCCCAGTCCTGTATCTAGCCATCACCCTAAACCCCAATCCAAATGGGGACACCTCCCTAGGCACAGCTTGCATTTGAGGGGGGGAAGAAGGAGAGGTGAGAGAGGTGGTCAGTCTGCGCAGGTTGCTGTATTCTGGGGGAAATTTATGAGATCCTGTTCTTGTCACGGAATGCAGCTGGACCTGTGAGAAGATAGTACCAGTCTGAGGATTGTGGCTCAGACTTGGAACACATACCTTACCACAGCAGAAAATATTTTTTGAAGAGCATTGGCAGAGCGTCGGTTTCAGCAGTAGAGCCTGTAATTTACATATATTTTTTTCTCACCTGGTCTGCAGATTCTTACTCAGATATAGGCTACTAAAAACCTCATTAACAACTAAATGTTTTATCTCAGCTAATCATAAGTTACTTTACAATAGGCTGTTAACCCTTGGTAACAATGTCCGACAGTCTTTCTACAAAAACTACTACTACTAGTATAAAAAGAGGCAGACATATCATGACAAGTTTTATAATATCTCAATGAGGAATTCTAGGTGGGTTAGTAGCAACATTTATCTGTACAGCACAATTTGTGTTTTCGTCCCATAGGGGGTGACTACTTACTAGGCTTACCTAATTGTGTACTAATAGCTCATAACTGCTCAATGTTGCTTCCCTTACTCTATGTTAATAGATGTCTTGTTATGCAGAATAAATAATGGTTCAGGCACTCAGGGATAACAGAAATAGCAGAGTTATTGAGACTTGATAAAGACCATGTAGGGTTGCAACGTTGCTGCTTTTGCACCAAAAAAAAAAGCTGCTATTTTTGTATTTGCAGAGTGCCTGAACCGTTATTTACTCTTGATATCTTGGAAGGGAGGCTTTGCTAGCCCTGGCTTCAGAGCACCTGGGTTATTTGGTGAGTGCAGTATCCAGTACGTCTCATCTATGCTATTACTTGTGACAAATAATCTCATCTATTTACTGCCATGTCTTGCATATATATTATTATTGTGATCATACCTCAATAAAACTTTGATTGGCAAAAGAAAAAATATTCCATTAAGCATATCAACTTTAGCTTTGAATCCCATTCTTTTATGCTGTTGATCCAAAATATTTGTTTTTACCTAGTTCCAATTATGCCACAAAAAGGGGGGATGATCCTTATTGACTTCATAATGGCAATCAGATTTCTCCTTGGATCAATAACCTTTCCTTTTACAATACAAGCTTTATATTTGTCATTTTTGGATGTGTCAAACATTCAACCATTCGAACTGCAAGCAAAAGGATCTCAATATCTGAAACAATCCACTCCCATTCAACAAACTCGACAGCCAATCATGTTTAGTCACATTTTATTTCATCTGAGTAATGGAATATTAGAAACCTCCCACTTTATATAGACCTGTCCCTGCTCAAATTCTAAATTTTGGCCATTTCTTATAACATACACCACAAGACGTGCACTGGCTTTTATCTGTTGATGTCCACAAATACAGAGCAAAGAACAGACTTATATGACAAAATAAATTTAATATTAAATCCTATAAAAATAACTTCTTCTATAAACACAAGATTAGGTATAAACACATATATAAAATAATATTAAATAGTATTTAAAAGCCCCCCCAAAAAATAAACCATGTCTATCAAGCTTAATTTCTATGTACTAAACCATGAGCTAGTAATATACATTGTGATAATAATGTTGGAACAAATGTATACACTCAATGCTTAATGCTATATTTACCTATTTGTGTGGATACATGTGAATCAAGCATTTTCTCTATATCAGTATGCGTTCTCAAATATTAATTCAAATATAAAAAATATCATTGTTTAACATTATGCTGAATTAGTCTTCTCTCTTCCAAATCCTTCAAAATTTTACACCACAAAAAAGAAATATGTGCTTTAGCATTGATTGAAAAACAATACACTACAATACTAGTTATTAAAAGCCTTGATTCATATAATATGTAGCAACAACACATTTGGAAATTTTTTGCTAACTTAATAATATGACTTGCCAACATGACCACAAATATTACAATTTGGAGTAAACGTAAGCCTTATTTGTCTACTTATGCTGATTTTCATTACCAAAAGGGGTAGCTATGCAAAATTCAACTTGTACAGAATGTGGGGGCTGGGCTATATCTACTGGCAAGCAGTTATGTCATGTTCAACAACAGAAAGGAAACTCAAAATGGTTGTTTTTCAACGCAACCAGGAAATACATATACACTACAAATTCTAGGCACATTAAACCAAGTATAGCAATTCAGATCACATACAGGTTGAAACAGCAGCAGCAACCAAAGGCATGTTACTGTTATTAGAATGAAGAGTTGTTTTCTTTCCGCTTGCAATTCCTGGTGGGCAGGTGTATCACTTAATTAAGAAACAATGCACAGGGCTTGCGGCTTTGTAACCATCGATTTGTATAACACTCATGAGATAGTTAGTCCAAAGCAGTATTGAAAGTTTGTTTATTCTCTACGTGAGAGTTTATTAGATCTAAACATGCTCTCTGGGGGAATAAACTTTTAGATTTTTTAACAAAGAGAAGACAGAGACAAATATGAGATAATATTTCCAGCATTTATGTGTGTGTACGAACCACTCCAAAACGTAATATGCTACAAAAAATATGTACAATACAATTTCTATAAAACTAGCCTGTCTAAAATCTGATTAGATTGAACGCCATATTTGGTCAAAGAAATATTTCCTTCTCCTTGAAGATAAAGCACGCCAAATGCCTGATCTTTTACCCTAGAGCAATAGTGAGGAGGTTTGTAAATGGGAATATCTGTCAGTCATTATTAGTGACCTGATTTGTTTTACTATGGCCTCATCCTATTTTTTCAGCTGAGATTTAGCTTTAAGGTTCGGTCACTGGGAAGCACATGATATAGATGATTACCAAATGTAATTTAAAAAACAAAATGCACCATTGACAAGAAGCAATACACTGGCTGTCTTTCCATTTTTTACAAATGAATTGTTGTTTATAATCCTCTTCTATATAAGCTTCCAGTGACAGCTATGAAATGCAATAATTTAGTGAGCTGTAGAATGTAATGCTGATTAAAAGAGCTGTGGGATTCATCAGTCATAGTTTTCATTAAAAAGGAATGCATTTCTCAATTGTGTGCCAGGACTTAGTAAATACAAAAAAAAACAACAACAAAAAAATACAAACAAACTGAAAAAGCGAAGCTTCTATCTCACAAGAACGGGAAAAAGCACAGTCAGACAAAGAGAAGTGAGCAGGGGGCTGATTTACTCAATAAAACCCATGCCACTTTTACTGCTAAGTTGTGGATTATATGATTTTTTTTTTTTAAATAATCATTTTAAAAACACAAAAAAATGAAACAAAAATCAAGAGTGTAATTTTTAAAGGAATATCTCAGAAGAAGAACCTTTGGGTTGTTTAAGTCAAGAATATAACATATACAGCGCATACAAATTGATCATATCTTTATAGTCAGCTGATATTGAGGGGTACATCGTTATCTTAAATTCTATTTTTTTCTACTTGCAAGGAACTTAACAAGAATAAATTAACATACGTCCATTAATCATCATCCATTTGATGAAGCCTATATAATATTTAAATATGTATTGTGTACGTGTATAATATATTCAGTTTCCTATACAATTTCAATGTAAACACATACATACGCAATAGATTATTCAGATATTCAGATTATTCAAACTATATGTATTGTTCAGATTTTAAAACACATTTAAGTTACTGAGCGAAAAATACATTTTAGCAACTGTAAAAAGGTTTTATATTAATCTAAAATTATATACTTCGGTGTTATGGGATTTTTTTTTTTCTAAAGAGGAATAATTCCTTTTCAAGAATGGAATGAATGTCATTTAGTCAGCGTGCTTCTATGCAATTAGCATGGATAGCAATTTACGTACATTTCTGTAATAATACATAATTTTACATATAACAATACTAAAGATTGACACTACGCTCGCACAGGTCAGCTGTTAACTTTAATTTAACATTAATCTTACTAAAATGCTACATTTTAGAATTGCTCTTTATAAGCACACATTTACTGTTCTAGACACCTGTAAAGTGACACAAACAAGCAACATGAGCAAAAGACAATGTACCTCTAACAAAAAATTTGCATCTCCTATTCTAATGTGACATATTTCTAATTTAATATTTCTGAGATTTTAAATAGAAAATCACAATTCACACAACCTTGTTACGAAATTATAGGGGAAAAAATAGATTTGCACATTTGTTACATTTGCTTTCTTAAAGCAGGCTGCATGGTTAACAATTGTGCCGCCTGTTTTAAAAATTTATTTTTGGAAAAAAGAGTAGATAATTTTGTGATAACTGCCAGGGAAATTAAAATAACCTAGCTGAATGGACAATTAAAATGTTTGTAGAGTTTGTACATCATCATCACCTATCTACAGTGATATGCCAAGATTATAGAAGCATTTACACTGATGCACAAAGTTTTATTTGAATTATTAAAAACGCAGGAAAATCCTACCTGACATCGACAAGCCTCCTTGTACTATGCTCATTTTTTTGATCATTTGTACACTGTAGTAGCAATTCAGCTGTTCTCAGCACCAAACCAGCTCTGCACAGCCCCAGTTCAGCTCACAGACTCTCCCTCCACATCAACGTTAAGACACACCTCTGTCTGTGTCATTTGTTACTCTTGCAAGCTCCCAGGAATAATTGAAAAGACCTCAGCCTAATAAAACGTGGCTATATTCAGTCACATAGTCAAGCGTGACAATTCAGCCTAATAATATTCACATTAGATTTTCCTAACAGGAAATTGCTTGTGTTTGCAAAAAAAAAAAAAAAATGCAAGAAAAAAAAAAAAGGAAAGACAATGAGAAAAATGGTACGCTTTGCTTAAAAAAAATAGAATGTGAGCTCATTTATGCACTGGATGAAATGTCAGTGTGATGTCATGTGAAGAGATTTACATGGGTACCAATGTGTTTACCAGCACTACGTAAGACAGAAAGTCATGTCATGTCTCTATTTTGCAGATTTTCTGCTGTGTTTAAAAGAAATGAGATAGAAAGGGTTACACAGAAGTGACCGGTTATATAGAGTCTGCAGAAAACATAGAGGTTACCTAAAAAGAATACTTGTAGAGTAAAGCGGTAAAAACGGAGCAATCAGTGCAATCATTCCATTATCAGGTTGTTTTGTCTCTTTCAGAATTTTGCTCAAAAAAATCACTTTTGTTTTATAAACGTTATTTTTTGTCTAAAATCAGGCTGTTGCAAATTCTTTCATCAAGCATTAGATGGGGTAATAACTAACCAGTGATGTTCTGATAATTCCAGTCCACATATATAGATTGCTAGGTCTTATTCAACATGTTAACATAAAGCCTGAAAAGAAAAATATTTGTTTTTTGGGATAATCAGTCTATTTAAACATTATGTATAGCTATACTTGAATTAAAAATTAGCCGGATGTCCTTTCCTTTGATGCCTTTGTTTACTGAACTGGGCTAAATTGCATGCTTGATTCAATTATCATTCACAATTTAGAAAACACATTTTTGACCTTGAAAAAACATATGTCAAATAAAGAAACACTTTAGTTAACGTGTTACTTACACTAACGTGTCACTCTATCCCCGCGCACTCCCAATGTAACTATTGAAATAATCCTTTATTCACTTATCTCATTCCAGATCTAATGTTTGTCAGCACTGGGTTGTGCTCCGCCTTCTCCACCGTCAGCTGATGGGGGGACCTAACTTGCATGCGCAGAGAGCTCCATGCACGCATTAAGCCTTCCCCATAGGACAGACTATGTGGCGTTCCTTAATGTTGGATGTCCTCATACAGAGTCAAACTTCGTGAAACTCCAGAAAGCGTCTAGCTATCTACCAGACAGCCACTAGAGGCAGTCACAGTACTGCAATGTAAGAAACATTACTGTTTCTCTAAAACTGCAGTGTTTTACATTGCAGGACTAAGAGGGACAGGGATGGTGCATCTAGACCACTTCAAGGAGATGAATTGGTCTGGGTGCCTGTCACTTAAACAGCATTATTCTTTATTGCCAGAATTCAAAATATATGACAATAAACTAAACCAAAAAGGTCCAAAATTGACACATGATTTTCATGAACAGAGAAACAAGTCATGATGACTATCTTACATGTCACATGTATGATGTCTGTAAATGGCTACACTTTAAGTCTTTTAACGGTGGTGAAGCAGGAAGTTCATTACCTGAATAAACTCTAAATGTAACTGATAGGTAATAAGTACTGTTGCTGTCCAGCACTTTACTCAGATTTGTCTGTTTATCATATTATATTGTTCCCTATTTTTTTTTAAATGGATGCTCTTAACACCAAAACAACTGTAGCCCACTGAAATGTTTGGTGTATAGATCATGCCTGCACAGTCTCAGTGATCAGTCATTTGCTGCACAGTGAGCAGTACTGCCATTCAGTGCCTCCACCCTCTGCATGGAGACACTGAACTTTACTCATAGAGATGCATTGATTCAATGCAGCTGTATGAGCAGATGCAGACTGGCCAGGGCTGTGTTTGACTTGTGTTGGCTTTGCCCCTGATTTGCCTCCTTGATAGTCTCAGCCAATCCTATGGGAAAACATTGTAATTGGCTCACTTCTGATGATATCAGTCAAGCTGGCAGATCAGGGGTAGAGATAGCAGCTGCAGACTTGAATACAAATACGATTTTAATATATTCAGGGAGGGGGGCTAGATGGTGGTTTTAACACTCTAGGGTCAGGAGTACGTGTTTGTGTATCTGACCCTATAGTGTTCCTTTAAATTGTATGGATTTATTCAGTTGACAGAAACCACAGAAGAAAGGAGAATAGTGTGACAGGTTATATTTAGGCATTTTCTGAGGTATTTGTCATTGAGTATAATGTTAGTGTATCTGTACTTAGATGGTCACATGAACTGCTCCACAACTTTCCTTATTTCCATTCTTCCTCATGTCTATATCTTTCTTAAAGTTTACTATTAACAAGAATACATTTCAACAAGAAATCACCACTAATACCACCTTTACTTGAGACGAGATTATGAATTCCTTTTATTAGTCCAGTCAGGTAGGAGGCAAATAAAAAAGAGAGAAACACTAAGCAATTGTACCAAGGTATCATTTCCATGCTTGGTGTAAAAAACCCAGACATTAAGCATTGCTAATAAGCCTTTGCATTCAAAGATTCATTGGACAATGAATTGATACATTTGGATCTGTCTAGCATAGAAACCCTTTTGATTATTTTTTAAATGGATCCATCAGTCACACAACGAATCCAACGAATTGACAAATGCACATGTTTAACTGCTAATAACAGCCTGAAGATGTTTGTGACGAAAAATACATCAGGTTTTCTTGGTCCACCTTTGTATTTAAAGTAATATTAAATGAATAATACAAGCACCATAACTAGGGCTACCATATATGCAATGTTTTCAGGGACACATGTTTTCAGGGACATATATTGCAAGATTCTTAATTGCCTGGTTACTTAATCATTTTTATTTACATAATTCTTTATTTTTGCAGGTGAAGCATTATAACACATGCAATAAAAAGTTTACATGCTTGGTTTATGATGGTTAAATCCTCTTAACATTGTAGACACGTTATGATCACCTATATTTTTGCTATATTGAACTAGGTCGTATACAATAGAAACCATGCCTCACACAACAGGTTCTTACATCAGTATGTCATCTGGTGAACAGGGCCCCTGAGAATGACTCGTAGTTGGATGTAAGTGGCCTGTCGGGTTGTCCTAGGATGTATATTGACCATGTAGTCACAAAAACATACTATAAACTGTAGTAAAACATAGAAAAACAGTAAGGTAGGAACTTATACCTAGTATTTCAACATAGTGATCTAAAGAAAGTGTGCTATGTCAAGATGCTTTGATACACCCTGGTTTGTGGAGGTCATGCAATGCCCCTAACCGGTGGGGGCATCGGGGGGGGAGGAGGAGGCGGGGGCGGGGGCGGGGAGATGAATGGCTAGCCGTCAGTGGGCTCTGATAGAGCTGCCTCTTGTGTTTGTTCTATTTTAAGCTTTTCTGGAATTTTGAACAGGTGAAGAGCATAGTTAGTGTAGAGTAGAAGTTTAGAAGAGGAGAGATTAGACTAAGGAGCAGCAAGAGACATAAACAGTGATATCTTGGTCTCCTATGTCACGGCTTCTTGTCCGTTTCGTGGGGTGAAAGGGGTAATATTGTCCATATCCCATGCGCTGTTGGTGGTTTAAGCCCTCCGCTCTCACGGTTTGTCTCCTATTCCAATTGCTGCCAAGAAGGTGGTGACCTCTGCCACATCGGTGGCCTTAATTTGCTTGCCTTCTTTGGTGACCATAAGGGATCTAGGAGTATTCCATCTGTATGGTATTCCTGCCTCTTGAAGCTGTTGTGTGATGGGTTTCATCGTTTTTCTCCATAATAAAGTGGGGCAGTGTAGGTCTTGGAAAATTGATATCTTTTGAAACTCAAAGTCCATAGGTGTCAGAACTTAACTGTCGGCTTCTCTCTATTCCGACACTTCCGGGTTGACGGAACAACAACACGCCCCCCTTCTCTGATGCGGCTTCCCCATGCTACATAGGGGAACCGTTATTTTGAAGCTTCCGAGATCTTCTGACCGGCTACAAACAATTCTCTCGCTAAACTTCTCTACACGTGTACCGAAACTGGACTGTTAAACCGCTGATCTCCATTCTCCTTCCCTTGACCTCGGAACTACCTGTGATATTGTTCCTACCTTCTCTAATCGGATTACATTACTGGAAAACCTTCCAAGGAAACGGGAAAGTTATATAAATTGGATTGTATCATTCTTCTGGCATTTCAATACTATTACAAATCTATTTCCTCGCCTCCTGAGTTCAACTAATGAAATATCTAATATTTGATATTCCATTTATAAACTGGTCTTCGCTTACCTAAACCATCTGCAGCAACCACTCTGCTTAATTGTTCCAGCTTCTACCTTCAAATCATATTCCTTAGAGCTTCAGGAACTCTTCTCAACAAACTATCTTCATATTGTTTTCCTTAAAGCTACAGGAACTCTTCTCAACTATCTTCATATTGTATTCCTTAAAGCTACAGGAACGCTTCTCAACAAACTATCTTGATATTGTATTCCTTAAAGCTACAGGAGCTATCCTCAGAAATCCACCTTCAAATCAAATTCCTTTATAAGGAATTGTTCTATTTAAATTCTAATTCTTATTCTGACCATCCTCTAAGGTTTGTCCTATTATCAATTTCTGCAGTTGAGTTCCACTCCAAACCCATGGGTAGCATAACAATAGGTGACTTATTTTGAGCAGCTCTCATTAAAGCTTGTTTGTCTTGTCTCGTCCCGCAGCGTAGTATTATGTCCCTTGGGGCTGTGAGCAGTGCCTTAGGAGACTTGGCGATACGGTAAGCTCCGTAATTTGAGAATTGCTTGGCTTGCTTGAGGGTCGTAGGCTTCATTCTCGGCCTGCACCAGCTCCCTGTGCTTGGGTGTGCATTGGAGCAACGTGCCAATATCTTGTGTTTCCTGGGGTGTGTGCACCAGAGATTTTTGGGTCTTCTTACCCATCTCCTTTGGCTCTTGGGACAGTGCCTGCCAGGAATCGGGTGTAAGCCAGTCCAGTTCCCACCAGGCCACAAAGGCATTTGACGTGCTTCTCAGGCTGGCCTCGTGGGAGGCCTTAGTAGGCAGACGTTTGTTTTTAGCCCCCGGTTGCTGAAAAGACATCATCAGCTTGTGCTTCTCCACCTCCTGCAGCCGATTCTGGTCTGCAGAAATGTGGAAATAGCTTGGGTTTCTGTGTTGGATTTGCGGAGCTCCAGAAATGGCATCTGTGCTGGTCCACTGCTCATTACTTAATCTTATACACCTTCTTTTAAATTCTACATACTACAGGGCAATATGGAGGTGTCCCTGAAAACATGGTGGATATACTAACCCTATATAGTAACATGGTGGATATAGTAGTTAAGGACATTTTGGTATTGACAAAAGTCTTATCCCTCCTCTATCTCTATGTGGCCGCATTAAGTAGTGAAGGCAATTAACATGTGTGACATCTGGTGTGACAATTAACTTTAGGTCCGCCAGGCACTGGTCACCTTTTGTGATTGGCTGATAGTTAGCAAGTGAGCTAAGCCTGGTCTTTGAATTTAACTCACTGCAGGGAGTTTTCAGGCTGCAGAGGAAAAGGCAAACTGCACTCCAAGGACCCCAGTTAAGTTGTTTTTTTTCAGGCTAGAAAAAATAAGTTCTGCTGAATTTTGGTAATGAAATTAATTTGGGCAGCTGGCACAGAAGAAAAATGGTGCCAATGACTGTGCTGACATGCAAGAGCAATGTCAGTGTTGCTGGGTCTAACTGCTAAGCAAAATTAGCCATTTTTGCAATGTAAATTCTGAGCTGCCAAAATTAAATGAGTAAAAAAAAAAAAAATAGGAAGTGAGAGAACATAGTTTTATAATGTGTACTGTCAATATTAGCAATAAACTGATTTGTAATATTTTTAATTATTATATTTAATTATTATATAAATAGAATGAATAAATAAAAAAATGGAAAACAGCAATAAATTTAAAGAGACAATAAAAGCACCAAAACAATTGTAGCTTAATTGAGTAACGTTGGTGTATAGATCATGCCCCTGAAGTCTCACTGCTCAATAATCTTCCATTTAGCAGTTAAAGGGACACTCTAAGCACCCAGACCACTGAACTGAGCTCATTGAAGTGGTCTGGGTGCAGTGTCCCATTTGCACTTACTGTTGGAACTGTCACAATTGCAAAAACATTGGAAATCACAATATTTTTTGTTTAAAAATGTTTTTGTAAAACATTATTAACATTTAGCAATAATCATAACAGTCCAAATCAGAGCAAGCAAAATCAGTGCAAACTGTGCAAAAGTAGAAACAGAAACATTCTTTAATTTCTTGTCTTCACTATACGCTTTCTCTATGATAACTGTCAAGTGCAATGAAGCAGTGATTGAAAGACAGTCAAGATGGAGGCACCCAGATGCAGAATAAATAGGTGTTGATTTCTCAATTTATCATCATTTTGTCACACCTTACAAATACATATATTTCTTATATGTAGAGATAACATTAAACAAAATGGCAGTTCCCCTTTAAGACATTGCAGTCATTGATTTGTCTTTTCCTCTTTACACCTAGATAACGCAGGTACATTTTAAGTCATATATTTTTTTTTTTATACGTACTTAGTTGCATAGAAAACAGGTGAAACTCACCATAACAACATATATTGTTGTTATATACCTTTTTAACCTTCACACTGATATTCCCAACAGATATTATCTTCCTGTTGGTACATTGATACACCTATAAATAAATAATCTTTGCATTAACTCACTTAACACCGACCGTTACATTAATGTTTGCACAATTACAATCTTCACACTGTTACTGTTTAACATGACTGCAACACTGGATAGTAACAGGATTGACGCTGTTATCCAGAAACTGTGAATACTGGTAAACATGAAACTAATACGAATCAATTGCTGTGTACACAACACAGGCTTCTTTGCAGGGTGCTCCCTATAGACATAGTTATTTCCAGGCTAGGTAGTGCATACTGTCATAAAATGCAACATCCGCTATGAGCTCAGTATTACAATGTTGCAAAGGTACTTACATACTTAGAATAACCCTGATTTAGCAGTTGTGTGTGCTCTAAAATGATGCGTTGATGAAGAATATTTCTCATGCTGAATGACTGAGATGGGACTGTTGTACATGTATTGTGTAATGAAATGTATGTGAATGTATGTTTGTGTCACCGAGATCCCCTGTGTAAATATATGTTTGTATTTGTTTGTAGTGTCAGGATGCATGAATCTAAAATAAATACAAAGGCAAGTATTTGTATTTGTATATACAATTGTGCATGCATTAGAGGCTGTATTTGTGTAGCATGGCAGTGTGTATGTATGAAAAGTTGTATTTGTGAGATGTGAGTGTGTGTGCATGCGGTTTAAGTGTGGTGTGCATCCATCCATTTTCTCTGCATCCCTACTGTATTTGGTCCACAATTTTTAGTATCTCTCTCAAACCCATTCAAAAACTCTGCTACTGTTTAGCATGGATGAGTGTTGAATGTTGGATTGGTTATACTATGACCTCTGCCCAGACTAAACACAGAAACTCCATGGATAGTCAAGGACATAGAAGAAGGCTGGAACGTCATGCACATCATGTTCCCCGTCTCTACACGGTCTCAGTCAGTCACTTACAGGTGCTTCAGACAGCGGGACCAGAAGTGAAGGGTCAGTTTATCCAGCATTAAATACTCAACCATGTTACACTGCAGTATTGTCAAGCAAGGGAGAAAAATATTTTAGCAATAGGCCCCATGGGCAGCTGTGCAGACACCTTGCCCTGAGCCAGCTCTTCAGCCGTGATTGAATTACCGATTCTTACACAAGTGCTCAGTCTACCTCTGCTCTCATGTGTGGAATTTATTTTATTAATTGGGAGCTTAAAATCAACTGTTTCAGTAACTATGAGAATAAACAAAATTTTCCAATTTTATAACCATGTTTTTTTAAGAGTTAAGCCTATGTCTGGTAACTGATTAACATTTGCTATAGTTGTCAAAGGGGATACCTGTTATTTAATGTAACCAGAGTATAATGCATTGTTTGTAACGGAGTCCAAACAGAATAGACATTAACAATAAAAAATTAGATGAAGACGTGTACTTGACAAACTGTATTAGAATGTAAATAGCTTTAAATATATCTTCTCTGGATTATTCATTAATTATAGTAACATTTCATTTATTTGGACATTTATTGTGAGAAGAATTTAAAAAAAAATCCCAATTGTCTGGTCGATTTGGGTCACATTCATAGTTTAACCATAAGATGTTAAAGGAATCTTACAGGTACCATAACAACATCATCTGAGTTGTTATTGTGCCTGGAGTCCCCATGACATATTGTTTTTAAGTGCAGTCACTGCTGTCACTCCTGTGTTAGCGTGGAGCAGGAAAATAGAGGTGGAAAACAGTGCCTGGGGTCACATCTTAAGTGTTAAATTAACATTCAAGTATAATATAACACATCGTACAGATAAAAGTTGATATGGTACCTGCAGTGACCCTTTACATTTCTTTCTGAATAATCTGGTGACTGCTTACAAAAGATGGCTGCAATGTCACACAATCACTGATGATATGTATCAAACAATACATTTCCATTCATGTTATGAAATTCAGAAATAAAAGAAACAGATTAGAAATAAGCAAAATTGGGTTAAATAGATATATATCCAAGCTTCACAAAATTACACAGAAAAAGCAAGGAATCTGTGGGGGAATGAGGGAGAGAGATGACGAGTAATGCATTATGACTAGAAATAAAAAAAGCAAACAAAACATGTGGCTACTACTGGACATATTCTTTCACTGTGAAGTTAAGAGCACAAAAGAACATAAAGGCCTGAAGTTGTGCCGTTCCTATGGCCAATCTGGGTAAAGATGAGGAGAAGCAGGAGAGAAGAGAAGAGATAAAGATAACTAAGGGAGAAGAAATATAAAAGACCCCTAAACTAAGTCAGCTGACTTGTTCTATATGTCTGAAATGAATATTTAAGAATACTAAACTAAATACCCGAAAGTATGTTACTGTGGATACAGACATTGTTTACTAAAACAATACGGACACAAGCGTTCTTAAAGGGTTACCACAACCACCATGGCCACTTCTGCTTCTTGAAGTGGTCATGGTGGAACGAGTCTGGATGTGCAATGTTTCAGCTTGATACACTCCTCGTGACAGAGTTATTTTTAATAGTGTGCTGGGAGCTAGGTGCAGCACACGGGCTGCCTAAGCTTAATATGTGCCAGGAGCTAGCTGCACCCCCAGCACATGTGAATCCAGGCTGCCTAATGTAAATTCCGTACATATTTATTTCGTCAACATGCCCAGCTTGCACTTGCAAGGGAAAGATTTCTTTCCCCTCACTCCCACTGCTCACTCTCTACCGCCTTCCTCTATTACTTAAAAAGGTTTCTTTTTAAAAAAAATTCCAGTTAAAATAGCCCTCCCACCCACCATCCCTCCACTTCATTTTCCCCCCTCTCCTCACCGCTCAGATTGTACATTTGTGTGCTGCACTGGTGTCACAGTTCAATCACAGGCTGTGATTGGACTAGCGGAATATCTGGATGGGATGTGGGAGATCAGCGCTTGGACCTTCTTTTCACAAGCTTTAAGGGGGAAACTAATAGTAATGCCCCATAAGACATTGTAATTTGTTTTATATATTTTTTTACTGATTTGGTGCTTAAAATGACAAATAGCCCCAACTAGTGTAGAACAAATTCTACCTGGAGCATACATGGTGTAAATAAATGTATATGCAGGGTGGGTTTTACATGTTTTACACTAATGTCTCAATCTAGAGGTGATTATAAATATTATTGCTCAGTTTTCTCAAAGCCTACAGATATAATTCTCCTGAGTTTCTTGTTGTGTCTCACTATTGTATAGCAGAACAAAGCAACTGTCATTCCTCCTTCTGCTACTTACACAATGTGACATGAAGGATATACGGTTTTAAAGCAAGGTTTTCTAATACAGATATCAACCCACAATCATGATACTGATATGTGCTTATTTTGGTTTGAAGAAAACACAAATTAGACACACTCCATGTATGATTTCCTTTTATACTACTGTCCTGAAAAATTCAGAATTTGGATAGTATTGTTTGGCACAGTTACTGAAGAAGTTTGCTGTGTGTCACGCCTAGTGTATACCAACCAGTCAGGACAAATTCTGTGTTTTGAGTGCACACACAAATAAACTACATCTAGGCTTATATAATAAGTCTGAAAAAGTCTAATTTGTTTTATTAAATATAAAGTCACAAAACAAAATTGCATTGTGGAAATTAGAACTGAAAAAGCACTGAATCGTGAATATCAAATACAAAAGATATTATAGTCTGGATTTCAGTACCATAGATACAACTAACTTTGGTAACTGAATAAGAGCTCTCCCACCTAGCATAGGCACACTGCTATTCAATTACTAGAGTTGAGCATTTGTTATTTGTGAATCTTGTCCTATATTGGCAATGATGTGATGGAAATAGGCCTTTCATGTAGTACATCCAAAAAAACTTCCAGGCACTTGGGCCGGTGAGATACAGGGCTGGCACAGCGTTCCTCTTCTACCGGTCAATTCATGTAGCATGGCTGAGCTCTGTCAGCATCTCTGTCCATTGTTCTGTCAGATTTCTGGGCCAGTCAAAAATCTTGAACAACATCATGCCGGGTGCAGCCACGTCACATCTGCGACTGCACCAGACATGGCGTTGGTTGAAATTTCTGACAGGGTCCGGACTCCGGACCTCTAAAAGCACAATGTCAGGAGTCTGACCATTCATGTGCAGCATTGGCCACAGCTAATGCCATGGCACTAGACATGATGCGGTTGCACCAGATAGGATGTTGGTCATGATAGGGGAGAAAAACTAAGGGACCGCCCTGGGCGGCAAAAGCTCAAGCTATGGCACTGCCCAGAGGTAATGCACTTATGTCCAATTTAAGCATTTACCATTTACAACTACTCTCTGCACTCTACCTTTAACCCAATGTTCTATACAAGAACAATTTTTTTTTTTCTCAAAACTGATTTACGTTTGTATAGTAACCTTTTGTGTGGAACTGTATCAAATGCCTAAGCAAAATCAACACCTTGATCTTAAACAAAGGTACGTTGTGAGGCTCATTCCTCATTTACTATAGATACATATGGTGGGCACTAGCAAATTCCTGTCAGAGCTCCACAGGTATTTAACATTTAAATTTACTCAGTGTGTGGAACTCTACTGCCTAAGAATTAAATGGGTGACAAGAATCATCTGGAAACTGTAATATAGCTGAACAGCAACACCAGATTAGTGCTTTATGAATTGCAGAAGAAAGTGTGGTAGAAAGTGTTAAGACTCTATGCTTCTTGAAAGTATGCTTATTCTTAGGAATGTTATTGTTACCCAACATTACTGTGCGTACTTTATTGTTTAACTTTATTATTTCAGTTATTTTTATTATGGTTTTTTTATTGAAGGATGGAAAAAAAAACATAACCAAATACACATCTACTGTCCTCCCCCCACGGCCAACACCCCTGAGTGGTGGGTGGGGGCCATAAATAAAAATTGGGGGGACCTAATGCCCTCCCCCATGGCCCCCACCCCTGCACGGCAGCTGGGGGCCCTAAATAACAATAAGGGGGGAACTAAGATCCTCCCCCCGGCTCCCACCCCTGCGCGGCAGGTGGGGGCCATAAATAACAATAAGGGGGGGACCTAATGTCCTCCACCCGGCACCCACCCCTGAGCGGTGGGTGGTGACCATAAATAAAAATCTTTGTAAAATGACACAGAGTACTCTAATTGGTGGATTAAGTAACCAATCAGTGTTCTGTGTCATTTTACACAGCGTGGGAAAATTCTTTGGAAGGGGATCCCAATAGTGGCTCTGCACACACAGAAAAAAGGTACGTAGTAACCAGTTAGTCGGAAAGGTGGGGGCACTCATACAGGAGTAAAAAGATGGAAAAGGTGAGGAAAGAATGGGCAGAGAAGCCCTATCTACACCTATAAACCATATACAACTCACTGTCTATTAGAAAAAAAGAAAGAGGGAGGAGTCCTTAAAATAAGGGGTTTTAATAAACTGACCAGGACCTTGAAAAAACAAATCAAGACTAGTTGGGAAATATCCACGTTAAATACATATATCGCTAAACAAATTATTCCTAGAGGGTTAAGAGTTCTTGTACCTCCCTCTAGGAATATAGATATTGAAGGGTTCAACAAAGAATGGGAGGAGGCAGCATCAAAATGCTATACAACATTCATGTCCATTATATGCAAGTTCGAGAACTTACATCTTACAAAGGTACAGCAGGAACTTGACACTGAGATAGAAGCGGTCCAAAAATGTAATACTGACCCTTTATTTCAGAGCCTTGAAGTTAAACTTAAAAACAATCTAGATAAGTTCTCGCACCAAGTCAAGACTAAAAAATATCAGAAGTTTTTAAGAGACTCTACTGACTTTGAGACTGGCAGGATATATCGTTCTTTTAAAAATAGACCATTTTAGTACCTCAGAGTATGAGTCAACTGATAATGATGAACATGAACCAACTACCTCTTCCAACCAAACTTCCCAACCCCCACCCCTTGAGAGCATACTACGTAAAGGGGTGGATTTTTTAGGCCTAAGACAGGCCGAAGAACTCCAAGGACCAGACAATCTCAAAGGGGCAGGGGCCATCGAAGGTATCGAAAGTAGGTCCTGATGACTTAAAGATTGTAAACCTCTCTTCCATCACCTTATCAGAGATAGAAATTGCAGTCCTGAACAAAGGCCTTACTTTTGTACCCATTCCTCCATTCAATAAGTTCATTTGGACGAAGGACTTGCATTTATTTGCCAGTAAATTGGCCCTATATAAATACCACACTATTAGAAAAGAACAAAAAGCACAACATTTAGGGCTCACTGTCAAAGATCTGGAATTTCTGGAAATAAGAGTAACTAATGTACCCGTAACAGACTTGAGTCCAAAGAGTACGTTAACACCTCAATTCAAGGAATATAAAAATGTAGACTTTTTTTAGATATGGTATGTAGGGATATTGAACAAATGGATTCAAATGATCTAGATTTCAGCTCTAATGGTAATCTAACATATGCTGAAATGAAAGCATTAAAATCCTTACGCACTAATACAAACATTATCATCAAACCCTCCGATAAAGGGGGTAATATAGTCATAATGGATCGTCCCCAATACATATCCATAGTTAATCGCCTTTTGAGCGATAATAAGACGTTCAAACATTACCAAAAGACCCCACAAGTGACTATATTAATGATGTGAAAACTCTACTAACTCAAGCCTTTGAGAATAAACTAATTTCAAAGGATAAGTTTAATTTCATGTTTACCAGACAACCTATGACATCCACATTTTACAGTCTCCCAAAAATCCATAAGTCCACCACTAATCCAACTGGGTGACCTATTGTGTCAGGTACAGGTGATTTGACTCAAAACATGAGCATATACCTCGATAAGATAATGGGTCCATTAGTATCAACACTTCCCTCTTTTGTAAGGGACACAAAACAAATGTTGCAACTTATGGAGAGTATCACTGTACTGAAAGAGGCATTGTTATGTACTCTTGATGTAGAATCCCTCTATAGTTCCATCCCACACACCTTAGGGATCGAGAATCTTAGACTTGTTCTACAGCTACAATCTACATTTTCTCCAGAATATATAGACTTTGCCTGTAAACTTTTGGGTTTTATATTAACCAAAAAATTCTTTTTGTTCAATGGTGTGATTTACCATCAGATATGGGCATAGCAATGGGCACCTCATGTGCCCCCTCAAATGCTAATTTGTATCTGGGCACATGGGAAAATAATTTCAAAAGTGATGAACGTTTGCCCCAATACCTAACACAGATACATTTCTGGAAGCTGTATATCGACGATGTGCTTGTAGTTTGGTTGGGCTCAGTTGAGGACTTCAACGAGTTTGTACGGCTGTTGAATGAGAATGAACTGAACCTACATTTTACCAGCAAGGTCGGGGGTAAACAACTTAACTTTTTAGACATCACTCTGTCACTGCAAGAGAATTGTAAAGCCACCACGACGTTGTATCGCAAAAAAACAGCCACAAACAATTTTCTTAATTGGGCTAGTCCTCACCCATATCCCTCTAAAGCAGGTATTCCAATTGGGCAGTATCTGCGGTTGCACAGAAACTGTTCTACCCTTGAGGACTTTAAAATAAAGGCCGGCAGTTTACAGCAGTCCTTCAAAGACAAAGGGTACCCCAACAGAGTCCTTAAAAAGGCATATTCTAGGGCACTAAACTCTGATAGAATGAGCCTTCTCATGGACAAGACAGTAATCCCAAGCCACCAGATACGGTGTATTGGGATGTATGATGTGGGCTGGCAAAAGATGATGTCAATTCTTGGCAGATACTGGCCAATTCTGACATCAGATGCCCACATTAAGTCAGTGATTTCACAATTTCCCTCTGTTATGGCACGAAGAGGCAAGAGCTTTAGAGACCTACTGGTACCTAGTCATTTTGGTCCCCCTAGTAGCTCTCAAAAAGTATATCTACCTAAAGGCACATACAAATGTGGTCATTGCAGTGCTTGTCAATATATAGCTAAAGAAACTAAGGTTTTTTCTGACATCCTGAATTAAGATTTTCTACACGTACAGTCCTTCTTCAATTGCCGTACAGAGGGGGTGATCTATCTTTTAACATGTTCCTGCATTATTAAATATGTCAGAAAGACATTCAGTCCATTTAAATTACAAATTAGGGAACATGTTAATTATGTTAGAAGACGTCTAGAAACACCAATATCTATGCATCTCATGATACATCATGCCAATTCATCCAGTAAGATACGCTTTATGGGCATAGAACTCATACCCCAAACTCAACGTAAAGGGGACTGGGATCGTAAGCTAAAACAAAGAGAATCTTACCGGATATATAAATTAAAAACACTTTCACCACAGGGATTAAATTCTCGTCATTCTTATAGACGTTTAGGTAACTACAGAATCTATGTACTTACCTGTTCTATTTGATTTTATGCTGTCTGTAAATATGTTTATATGTAAATAACTTATTAAAGTTTTTTGTTTTTGCTTTATGGTATGCATAGTCCCCACCGGTCTGTACCTTATTCCTTAAGGCTGATCCTAGATATCATTCTCCTCAATTGTATACCCTTTATGGTGTAGCTCCTCATATTTCTAGTTTGTCCAAATAGTCAAGGACTAGGACATCCTTATATACTCTTAGCATATACTCTTATATGGGTACGCTACGCGTAGTCTACTAAGGATACCAGGACATGTGCCCTAACATGTTAGGGTTAACCCTCCCCTATGTTTAAAATGCAGGTAGCTGTTTAGAGAGATGCTTTTGATAACGAGTCAGTGGTGGAAGCCTTTTTCTCAATCACTAGTTACTATGATATTATGGAGAACAGTATGTGGAAGCCTGTCCCCTAAATAGCAATTTTGATACCATGAATATCATGAACTATAATAATTATGGAGACTAACACTATAATGCTATCAACCAAATAGGACTTTATGAATAGTGGTACCATATACATCTAACATGATTTTGGAACATTTTAATCATTCTTTGTAAGTTGCACCATTGGGGCTATATTTTGCCCAATATTACACCAGTAGGTATACTATATTTAGGATTTGGGATCTGTGTCAATATTTAGACACATTGATCCATTTTGTAATTATTGCTGGCACAGTTAATTCATGCCAGCACACGATCAGTAGGTGTGACGATAATTCCGTCACCCGTCAATCATTCATCCGCTAGCCGCAATGTCAGAAGGAGGTGTGCTTAGTTGCCACACCCCTGCATTGATCGGTCTAGCGTTAATCCAATGGCGGTGTGTTTTGCCTCTCCCTTCTCAGCCTGCAGGATTGACATAGCTTCAATCCAATGACTGTGGGCTTTTTGTTTTTTTCGTTTATTACGTTGAAACACGTGTCAAGCGTTTTTTTACTTTACTTTATTTTTCACTAGGTGGCACTTAGGTAGTTAGTATGGTTTGATTTGGTTAGTTTATCAGTTTATTTAGGATTTGGTGCTTGGACAGTGATAGTTTTGTTGTGGTAGTCTGGTCTCAGTTTAGGGGCTGGGTTTGTTCACCCTTGATTCATCCACCCAGTATCATAGTTTGTCTGTCTTTCTGTTCATAGTGTGGGCACTCTATGTCCTTTTTTCGTTTTGTGAGACATTAACCTCTGTTAGTCCAGTTAGCTTAAGTTACAGGGGATTTAACTATTTATATTGGGTAAGGTTGTTTTGGAGTGATATACACTCTCCCCCTTTCCCCTATACACTGTACCCCTTATTTTCCTGCTGTTTTAAGGACTCCTCTCTCTTTCTTTTTTTCTTATAGACAGTGAGTTGTATATGGTTTATAGGTGTAGATAGGGATTATCTGCCCATTCTTTCCTCACCTTTTTACTCCTGTATGAGTGCCCCCACATTTCCGACTAAATGGTTACTACGTACCTTTATTCTGTGTGTGCAGAGCCACTATTGGGATCCCCTTGTCACAAGGGTCTCCTTCATTATTTTTGTATAATTTTGGGTTACTCCCTATTTTGTGGCTCTGAGGTAGGAATTTGGATAGCTTTTATGCTCTCACACATATACTGTGTTTGAGTTGATCTATCCTCTTTATTATTTTTTGCAATTTTTTTGGGAACTTTCCCACGCTGTATAAAATGACACAGAACACTCTGATTTACTGGATTTCAAGCTAACCAATCAGAGTGCTCTGTGTCATTTTACACAGCGTGGGAAAAGTAAAAGAACTGCAGTGCTCAGTCTGCGTGGAGCCCTCCATGGGTGAAGATGGATTTTTTTTTATTTTATTTTTTTAATTGCGTCGGTTATTATGGATTTTGATTCTGCCTTTTTGGGGCTGAAAAAAGAAGATTTTAGAAGAAAGAAATAATCAAATGGTAAGTTTTATTTTATCTTTTTTAACAGGTGCTTAGTTAATGCCCTCCTCATTATTTTTAGGGTGAGGGCGTAGGTAGGGGTTAGTATAAAAAAACCACACCTGCTATAATATTTGTCTTATAAAACATGATAAAAAAGGTTAACATATGTGCATGTGAGGATGACACTTAAACAATAATTAACCATTGGCAAAAGAAAATAATCCACTTTAAAGGTCCAAATAAATATATTTAAATCCAAAAGAAAAAGCACAAGTAGCTTCAAATAAAATTGAAGAAGCAAAGATGATATAATTGTCCAATGATTAATATTTTGATGTGTAGAATATACACTGTTTTTAATATTGCACGCATATACAAGTCATGGATGCTTCATTTGATTCCTTTCTAAATAAGCCAAGAGCTTTTGCAATTGATATGAAACCTGGAATCATTTGCTAACATTCCCTCTGGTAAATTATTTGTGTTTTCTACTTCCTCCAGCTGCCTGATCTTAAGGGAAATCATTAACACAGACATTTTCCCCCTCTCTTCATCAAACAAACAAAGCTCCCAAGAAGCTGAGTGGAATATGACAAGATATCTGAGCAATGTAACTAAATGACAAGTGATTACTATACAAGCTGGAACATCCTCTGAAAACCAGCACAGTGAGAACAGCCGAAAGAGACCTTGAACTAAAGACAAGCAAACTAGTCGAAATGTGCCCAGGTGTCATAATCTGTATTGTGTACAAAAAATAAAAAAATTATGTTTGGAGCTTGGGGATTTGTTAACTAGATGTGTCGTCTGTATGTGGAGTCTGTATGTGTAGCATTTTAGGAAGAAACTCTATACATACAGAGATATGCGATTTTGATGCTGGAGATGTAACCCCACCTCCAGCAGTGTCATTAGCTGCCCGCAATGAGAGTTCTTGGTTGCCAATATTAAACCTGTGCATAGAATGCTGGTGACAGAACATCAATGGTAGCACGGCCCTCTTTAACTCGTCCCTCAGCATTGCCTTCCTGACATCACTTCCCTTGCAGGAGGTGACATCAGAGAAGGAAAATCAGGCTGGAGGGAAGACTTGGCCATAACACTTTATCTAATGTAAGTTTTCTCTTTTTTATGTCATCCAATAGTTTTTGATTGGAGTAATGCTTTAAATATTTATTTTTGATTATTTGACAACTAACTTGTAAGTAATAAAATTTAAAAAAATAAAATAAAAAAATAACCAAATGATCCCCCAACACATGTTTTTTTTGGTACACATTTTGCAACTTTGGTTGAATATCCACCTTCATTCACTATTTAGTGAATAACCTGCCATTTGTAGGTCCAAAGATTATAAACCATAACATGTGTGAACAATTAAAGCCAATTTAGCCATAGGGTCTAGAGATCAGAATGAAAGCCTAGTATTCCTATTCTACTGACTATGACATATTTAATTTGCTTGAATCTGCATTACAGATGAATCAATTTTGTTGGGAAAAAAACAAACAAATAAAACCAACTTTCAAATGATTAATCTACCGAAGTCAGCATTAAATTATATGGGAGCGTTTGTAGATAAACTATTTGAAAATGTTTGATTTTTTTTCAAACAGAGTAGATTAATTTCCCATTCTGATTCAAACAAATTAAATTGAGGCCTATTTTTTTTTTTTTTTTTTGTTGATAAGATTTATACATAATGGTCCATTGTTAAAATGAAAGTGAAACTTTAGCGGTGGAAGCACTAGATGTGGCCAAGTGAAGCCCTGGATCATTTCTGGGGATTTGTGGGTTTACTATACTGCAAGCCTAAATATCCATTGTTTAAAATCAGGATGCACTTTGTTGCTGTTATGACAGAGCAAAGTTGTCGCTACTATTAGTCAGATCTCTAGGCTGTGCTGTTTATACTCTCTGCTTAATAATCTGTAATAGCGAGGTGTTGATATGACACATCCTATGCCTTAATCACACACAGCACCACTCTGGAAAAAGCTTTAGAGACTTAGCTGGAATGAATCTGCTCTCTGTTGCATTGTAACCACAACTCCATGCTACATATTGATCATAATAAGGAGAGAAAGAGAGAGGGACGGGGAAGTAAAAAATGGAGAAACAAAAGAGAAGGATTGCCTTGGATGAGCCATGGTGAACCTTAAGTGATATTCCCAAGTAAAACTGGTGTTTTGATTAAAATATGTGAATTTATTTTTAAAAACGTAATAACGAAATGATCCCATATCTATATCAGCCAATTATTCTAGGCTTATTGCAAATTAAATTTGAATAAAGTCTTGCCTGGGAAAAAAATACAAGCAAAATTGATAGATGCTATTGTTACTTGTGGTGGAGGTGAAACCTCTGAGATCACATCAAGGTGCTACTTCCTCATTATACCATACACATTTTCTTTTGGACTGGAAAACAGAGAGACTCTGGTTTGGGTGTTTGGGCTGCCTTCAAGTGTACAAGTGTATGCACTATTAACCTATATTGTAAATATTTTATATATTTTTTTGTATTTTTAATTTCTTTTTTTCTTTTTCTTTTGTGCAGCACATTTTTTTTTTGTATTTGTTTATACCTTTTGGTGGAACACTGGAAAATAATTTTCTATTTTTTTTTTTTGGTCAATCATTTTTTTTTTCAAGTGGTAAATTCACAGTACGAGTGATAAATAATAACAAAAGTCATATACATAAAAATGCAGTCGACACTGTGAATCAGGACAAGCTGTGTTACCACTTATTTTGAAAGTAAGACAAGAAAAACACTTAAACATTACATTATATGCTGATAAAATGAATGCTAGGTTTGAGTAATATAAATATGATGAAGATGCAATAAAGAACAGTTATGTAAGCGACGAGTTAAAACAAAAAGCTTTTGGCATGAGTAAAACAAATTAAAATAAACAAACATAAATCAGATAAACAGTGCTGCTATCAGACTGTGGACAGCATAAGACCTAGAATAAAATGCTTTAAGGTAAGTTTGAGAGTATGGCTTGTTAGCAATGGGACATTCAAGTCAAAGAGCCTAAATAATGCACTGATGAGCCTTAAACTTAGATTGCAGCAGCGCTGTAATTAAGGGCATATGGCCATCAGGGAGCTGGGGCTAATTTGGACTACACGGACAACATATGGCAAACCAAGGGTACTTTGAGTTAACAGGAGAGTGCTATGCACAGACTAAAATAAAATTTAAAGAACAGAGCAGTAATCCACAGAGGACCCTTCAATTGTGTCAGGCTTGTGTCATGATCACCCAATTTCCTTGCTTGGATACAGTCTCGAAGGATTCTTCAACAGGGTGGGGATGCCACTAATATCCTTTGGGGATATTCCCCATGCACCAAGTACACTGTTGGTCTAGCCCCAGGGCATAATTGAAGACTGCAACAAATGTCCACTGAACCAGGCCTCATGGGATAAGTCAAAGTCCCAGGCAAATCTCTGTCGGGCATCTGCCACAAGGATGGCAAAAGGATGATGAATTCCCTGAAAGTGTGGACTGTGCTCAGGTATAATAATCTGAATGGCTTCATGTCTAGGAAGGATCAGCTCGTCCCGTGTTATCGGAGAACTGCTCTGCCAGTCCTCAATCCTCTCTCAGAACCGGGAGTAGATAGTGCTGAATAATTCATTTAATGTGAGCTTATGATGCATCGGCTGCTCCTGTGTCATTTGCCATGAGGTATCTGCAGCAGTGGCCATCTTGGAACCTCCATTAGGGTCCATACTGTGATCTTCGTATTGCCTGGGTACAGTTGGAAATCGGCCACTACTCTCACCAAGGCTTAGTCCTAGGCCGCAAGCTGGTCGGCTGATATAGCTGAAAGGACGAGCGATGGCTCTCAGTCAGAGAAATGCCCATAAGGCTCCAGAAGCTGGCTAGTATTCGTAGTTGACAGGATTGGGCTAATATCAATGTTTTAGTCACTTATTAATTAGATTTGCAGAGAAGCCAAAACATGCTGCGTCCATTCAACTCAATGGTCAGGTCCCACTTCCGAAAACACATTTTCACGTTTTGTATTTGTTTTCCTAGGACAGATCACAATTTTGCTTCTGGTTGCCCCAAATTCCTTAGACTTCCTCTGAGAGATGGGTTTTACATATTTTAAATGTACACAAATATTAAGTAATAAATCACTACATAGTGTATTCACAAGCTCTTTATCTCTTTGTGACCTTGTAGCCTGACTTATTTCCTTAATCTGGTAAAATGGGAAAGTCCTACCCTGAAAATCCCTGTTAATAACACCTATAGTAAATATTGATTTAAGAACAAGAGACTAGAATCTCATCAATAGCAATTAAAAAAGAAACATTCTCATTCTTACATGTTGCTGTTGTCCATTTTACATTTGTTGTCTGTGACCTTCACTATATTCTCAGGTATAAAAGCCTGTATCTTTTTATCCTGAAACCCAATTTGCAGCCAGACATTAGTTACTTTTTAACTGTATAGCTATTTTAGTAAAAAAAAAAAATAATACCCTAATATTAATAAAATTTTATGCAGATATAAAATAAACATAAGAAATACAACAAAGTGAAACACACGTAAACACATCATATACAATTACAGCAAAAGAAAAGGAAAACAATGGGAAGAGACAATGCAAGACCATATTCTTTGTCTGCATTTTCAGAAGAGTATTTAGGACAAGAGACAATGGAAATGTCAGTAACAGTAGTATAACATAAGATGAGTGCTTGAAATAGTTAGCTACACTCTTCTAATGGGGTTCAAAGGTCAATTAATTCATTTAAACATACTAATCTAGGTTAAAACGTTTATCCTTCCACACATCTTTTTCTGCAATTACCACAAAAAAAAGATAAAAACCCCTAATGTTAACACAAAAGGGTACATTTCCTGATTCCAAAACACCAATTACACATAACCTTATATCAATTAGCGGTTATGATGTATGTTGCGCATTATATTCTTGGATATCTACTTTGTCAAAAAAGCACACAGACCTAATCAGCCTCTTCAGAATTAATTACATAAATAAACTGGCACAATATATTTACTGTTCTTATTGTAAATAATCCTTTAATTTGCTCTAAGTGAAATTTCTTTATTTAAGTTTTAAAAGATAACCTTTTGTCTTGAGTATAGCCCAAGAACAAGAATTTTCATCTAGACCGAGTTCTTTAAATTTGAACACTAATCTATTGTGTGGAACTGTATCAAATGCATTGGCAACATTCGATCACATCCACTGCAACACCCTGATTTATACTTCTACTTCCTTCTTCGTAGAATGCAATCAAGTTAGTTAGTTGTGCTTCATAAAACCATGCTAAATTTGATTTTGCTCATAACCACATTCTTCTCAAGGAATTCTTGAATAGTATCCCTTAATAACCCTTTAAATACTTTCCCAGACCCTGAAATTAAGCTCACAGATCTATAGTTTCCAGGCAAGGATTTTGATCCCTCTTTGAATGTAGGAACCCCATCTGCCTTCCTCCAATCCTCAGGAACACTTCCTAAAAGAAAAGAAAAGTTCCTTAAGTAGTCGTGGATGAATACTGTCAGACCCTGGAGCTTTATTTATATTAGTTGCTGCAGCACCTTGTGTTTAGTTAGCCAATTACAATTTTTCTGTAAGTTTTTTGCAGCAATCATTTGCATATCTATTGCCATAGGTTCTTTCTTACAATATATGGAGGAGAAATAGTTATTTAAAATGTCTGCCTTTTCCTGGACTTCATTAACTAACACCCCCATCCTGGTTTTTAGTGTACCTAAACTTTCATTTTTAGTTTTTTTTTTTGAATTTATGTACTTTAAAAATGCTTTGTAGTTGGTTTTGCTTTCTTTGGCTATCATTTTTTCATTTTGAAGTTTACGAATTGCCTTTTTGCACACATTACTGGCTTCCTTATATCTTTAATAGGATGCCTCTGATTTGTCCGATTTAAAGGCTTTGAATGCCCTTTTCTTATTTTTAATTTCTTGATTCACTTTCCCACTAAGTCACATTGGTTTCAATTTGTTTCTTTTATATTTATTACCCAATGGTACATACTGAGAATGTACCTTTCTAATATTTGTTGGAAGATATTCCATTTATCCTCAGTGTTCTTTTCACTAAAGAGTTTATGCCAGTCAATATATTGTAAAGTTCCCGTAACGTATTGAAATTGGCCTTTTTAAAATATGTTTTAGTATACCCCATGTACTTTTGTTTTTTTGAGTTTATTTCAAAGGACACTATAATTTGATCACTATTTCCCAAGTGTTCACGTGAATGTTGGTCAAAAGAACAACGTTGTTTGTTAGAACCAGGTCCAGACAAGCTTCCTTTCTAGTTGGTGCTTGTACAAGTTGTGACATGAAGGTGTCTTTTGAAGTTCATAAACCTAATTCCCTTTGCTGAACTACTAGTCACTCTGTCCCAATGTATGTCCAGGCAATTAAAATCTCCAATAATTAACGTGTAACCCAGATTTGCAGCTTTCTCAATTTGCTCAAACAGCTGTTGTTCCTCATCAATTTTAACATTAGGTGGTTTGTAATTATTTGATTATTTATTTGATTTCTTTTCGTTTGCCCCAAGCAGATGTTTTCCCATAAAGCTTCCTCATTTTCCTCATCATCTTCCACTTGCTTTAGATTTGGCTTTAACTCATGGTTGACATACAAACATACCCCACCACCTTTACTGTTTTTTCTTAAATAACGTGTACCCATTTAAGTTAACTGCCCAGTTATGTGTCTAATCCCACCATGTTTCCATTATGCCTATTAGGTCATATTGTTTAGTGTATGCAACTGACTCTATTACCCCCATTTTGTTATTTAGGCTCCTTGCATTAGTAAGTTAGACTTAAAGCGGCACTGTCATGGCCGAATCCCATTTTTTTTTAACCCCCCTCCCGCCTTCACTACATCTAACCGTCCCCCAAATACCCCTAAGAACCCTATATTACCTATTTTTTATTCTTTATTTTCTACCCCGATCTTTGTGTGGGTAGATGAAGTCCCTGTGGAACACATCATCTGCCCACACTAGATAGCCTGTGAGATTCCCGCACATGCCCAGTGAAACACTTGGGCATGGGAACAGGAATTTCATCTATTCATTCGTCAGACAGACGAATGAATGAATGGATATTTCCGAAGAACAAACAAACACTGAATATCAGTGTTCGTTTGTTTGTTCAGTTTATTACAAGGAGGGAGCTACCGGCACGCAGCTCCCTCCTTGTAATATGTAAAGATAGAAGCAGCAAGGAGCAGTGCTCCCTGCCACCTCTTAAGCCCCCCATGTCCTCCCTCACTCTGTGGGGGTCAATATGACCCCAATAATAGCATAAGGGAGATTAAAATCTCCCGAATGCCCCTACTCGCTATACCTATATGGGGCATATCTACTAAACAGTGAGCAGTCTGTGGCTGCTCACTGTTAAAAAAAAAAACCCTACTATCCGGCCCCCACCACCATCTTCATCCATGGAGGGCTCCGCGCAGACCGAACAAAGTCCCGAATTGCGTTCTAACATGAATGGAGAATCTGTTAGAACGCAATTCTGCAGTTTTGCCGGCGTCCTGTCTAAGTGACAGGAAGCATCGCTGGAACAGGGAGGGAAGGTAAGGATTGTGGAAAAATTGCTGTGACCACCGGAAACGAAGCACACTTTGCTCCTCCGCTGGTTACCGCAGGTCACTGCGTAGGAAACCTCCATAAGATAAATAGTCCCTACTTTTTCTTAAGTTTTAAAGAAAACTAGAGCAGATAGGAAGAAATTAAGAACAGAGCCTAAGAGAGGGAGAGATGAGGAATCGATTCGGGAAAGGTAAGTTCGGCATGACAGTGCCGCTTTAATAGCAGAGCTTCAGGAACAGCTAGAGTAGGTGTTAAAGTCAGTGCTGTCCCAGCTCTGCTGTGTCTGTGTGTAAGGCTAGACAGGAAGAGAAAGGGACCACTTCTTATCTGCCCACTAGTAACCACTCACACAGAAATTGGAAATGCTTTACAGGAGGAGTAGGGTAAGCTCTGAGTGATGCACACTGTATAACCGCTCCTGAAGCTATATCATCATCAATCTGACTGGCCTGCGGAAGACATAGTATGATGAGCACATTGCAAATAACCCCACAAACTCCAGCATTCAAAGCATAAACCTGAATAGAAACCCTTTACCTTAAGCTTATGTTTAACTCCTATTAAAAATGAAACACCTCAGGGGGCGGGGTCTGAACGCAGAGCTGAGCAGTCGACAACTGAAAGAGCTCCTGCAAGAATCCACACATGAAACCACTTTTCCCGACACAAACGGAGACTAACCGGGCTGATTGAGCCAGCAAAAGATGGGGAACACTAAGAGGAGCACAATGATACTGCTCAGACAGCGAAACAAGCATTTTATGCCAGACCAGCGGCAGAGGCCTACTCGACTGGAGGGAGTAGGAGAGGTGGCCGCTCTCCCCCTTCCACGACCGAAGGCCACAATGCGGAGAGATCCCTGCCCCCCCCCGGACCGGCAGGGGTCATCCCGGTCCACCAACCTAAATTCACCTCTGGGACGCAACCTTGAACCACGCTGCCTAGACGGCTCCACGAGGCATGGCCAAGGTGGCCAACAGCAGAGGTATTAACCCACAACAGCAGACAGATGAGGCCTGGGTGGAGGCATTCAGGGCTAAATGGGAGGCAGTCTGCCTACGCTTCTGGTGCCGAATTGGGGCTAAGCACCCACACCCCGCACAGGAATCAGCCTCAAAGACAAAGAGTCCCTGCACACCCCTTCACAAGCACCCGGATCACCCGGACGAAGTGCTGCAACCAAAAAAGTGGCCACCATGCATGAGGACCCGACGGACGAAGCGCAGGTTACCACACAGAGGCCGGGCAAAGGCGTCCAAGGCACCCATGGGAAATGTCCACGAACCATCAGCCACCGTGCACGGTCCCAACAGCCCGCAACCAGCATGGTATCACTATCAGATAAAAAGCCCACAGACACCATACACCCACCGCACAGCCAGCTCAGCCGGAACAGAACCGAATGGGCAGAGATACTCAGCCACCAGGCACGCATCTAGCCAACACCTGCCCCTCGCCACAGTCAGGACCGGGGATGCCACAGCAGACCAGAGCCGACACACACAAGGCACACTACCAGCAGCAGAAGCCCCAGCAGGCGCTTGGGGGCATGCACACTCCTACTGAGCACAAGTGGTTCCAGCCGAGAGCCGGAGTCAGGTGAACCCCAGAGACTGGGGTCCCAGAGACTGTACACATCAACCACTGAGGACACAGTAATGACCCACGATGAGACTCTCCTGAGACACCGACCTATTACTTGCCTTATAGCCTAGTTTAATTTAGCATGTGTAACCATTAACTCACATAGATCTTTAGATACCTAATGTTGGAAGCGACTGATAATAGTACTGAAGCGACTGATAATTTAGCATGTATTACCGTTATTTCACATAGATCTTCAAGTACCTAACGTTAGCAGTGACTGATAATACTATTGAAGCGACTGATAATTTAATATGTGCTACCATTAATTCACATAGATCTTTATATCCTTAAGGACACATGACGTGTGACATGTCAAGATTCCCTTTTATTCCAGAAGTTTGGTCCTGAAGGGGTTAAGTACCTAACGTTTGAAGCGACTGATAATAGCATTGAAGCGACTGAGAATTTAGAATGTACTACCGTTAATTCACATAGATCTTTATGTACCTCACGTTAGAAGCGATAGATATGACACCTCAAGCTAACTATACTACTCTAGCTTAAGCCATAGGGTCCATAGCTTGTTTACTCTATCATTACCCATTTAAAAAAGTATGCATACCCAACATACCATAATACTGTTTTAATTTGTCTATGAACATCGAGTCTGCTAACGCTGTTGTGGCAATACAGGCATTGTTATACCTACCTGCATACCAAAAATAAAGATAAAAAATAAAAAATAAACACCTCATGTAATTCAATACTAAATGTAACCCAACTCTAGTCCTAAAGTCAATAATCCTAAAGAACTTATATACTACAACTTCAACTCCTCTCAAACTGTTAGTCGGAACAATAAGCACACTGTGAAATATACTGTAACTCTAACATAACCCCTATCTAACCTTAAATCCCCCTTTACCATAACCACTTTTAACATTATATTTAACCATTGATTGCACTTACACAGCTGCATGCGCTCTCTGTACTCACCCATTCAAACACAATAAATTACAAGCAGAGAAACATGTGCATGCATACATTTATAAATGTGCATTTGTAAAATATGAATGTGTGTTTTTAGATGTTTTTAGGCCTCCAATGCAAAGTTAAAACATTAATTATATTTACCTGTGTTTTATTATGTTTTGTTTTGTTTTTTTGGACTAATAGCAGTGAATGCAAAGTGATGTTAAATTGAATTTTATATTTTTTAATTTGGAACAATAGCCAGTTTAGCTATGTTTTAGGTTCAGTTTTTTGGCATAAATTTGAAATTAACTTTGAATTCATTTAATGCAATTATATTTCTGACAATTAAAACTTTCATTAATAACCCTGTAAATTTTGTTAGTATACCCTTTATTTAATGTATCTAGCGATGCGGAATTTATTGACACTATAGACTGTAAGTGAACGATAATAATAATGATAATGTTCTCCTGACTCAGGATAATTAACTAGTGAACATGAGACATGGGTTACAAATTGAACAGTCAATCTAGATCTGGGACCATTAGCTGCAAGCAGTCTTTAATTCCCTTACTGTGTTAAACCTCATGCACAACCAAGCATTCTTCAATTCTGTTGTTTTCTCATGCAAATCTCCAAGAGTTCTGACATTCCTTTACTGTGTTAGCATTACATACAGGCATATTCCATCAAATGTGTGTGACCCTTCGACGGAATGAACATCACTATATAGCACTAGATTAAATCCACTTAGAATGAATCAGAAATCGGAGAAAAATTATTTTAGAGTCATTAATCTAAACCTCCTTTGTGCTATAGCTCAGTAAATACAACTCCCTCCCCCTTTCCAAATCTTTCCATTGCCTCTGCTTAGTGAGTAGTAATGATATTTCCAGTGCAGCATTAAACAGTGACAGATGGCAAGCAAATGAGGGGTAAACTAACCTGCTAAATAATATGACATTAAATTTACCATTTAAAATCCCATCTGGATTGGCTTTACAGTCAAATGGTCTTTAGGGGGTTGGCTATGATTTTACAAAATGTGTCAGATATTTTTCAGGCAGTAATGTAATTTGAAGTGCCTGGCAATTGGGCTGAGGCACATGACTGCTCAGTTGAAGTAGAAACCTCTGGGACCACATAAGGTAGCAATTATATTGCATTGCAGGGTGCACATAGCTTGTGGCTGTAGGCTGATTAATGTGTTCCTGGAACTCTATCAACTAACCGTATTGAAGCATGCAGATATTGCTGAACAGTGCAATTCAAATGCAACTGACTATGCACAAAGCTAGATATACACAGTATATTAAAAAAATCTCATAGCAGTTTCTGAGATCGGAAACACAAATAAACGAAAAATATATATATATATATATATATATATATATATGTGTGTGTGCGTGTGTGTGTGTGTATATATGTATGTGTGCGTATATATGTATGTGTGCGTATATAGATATATTTATATACTACCATATATATATTTGTGTACGGCACATTTAGAGGAACATATGGTTATGATATTATGTAAGTTAATAAGAACAAAAGTCGATTGAGGTGTGCCGAAACCGACGTTCGGTTAGACCTGTAAAAAGAGGGCCCACCTAGATAATATGAAATAATAAAGGGTGAGATAGGAGGGGAACTTCCGAGATCGTCGACGACAGGTAAGCAGGGGTTCACTGGGTTTAAAAAGGACTAATAGTCCCTCCCACAATTACAGGCCAAGCCTTCCATTTGCGTATGGCACATTTAGAGGAACGTATGGTTATGATATTATGTAAATTAATAAGTACAAAAGTCGGTTGAGGTGTGCCAAAAGCGACGTGAGGTTAGACCTGTAAAAAGAAGGCAAAAATTAAGAAAACTATTTCTTTTTCCAGACATACTTTATTTAGCAAGACATTATTTAGACATTTCATGGAAAGTTAATCTGATTTCTTTTTCTGGATAAGGGATGTACCGGTTGTATGTGGAGGATTTCCAATGTCCCATGTTCTTAAAGATTTGTGTTGGTACGTGATTACCAGAAGCTGCTGTGGCCGCCCCGATACGGAATGAATGGCCAGAGAATGAATGCGGGTTGTGTCCCAGTCTGAGTATCAATGTGCGTAAGTATAGCATGAACTGTTTGGTCCCTTGAAAGACTAATAGTGGGGATTCAGGGTCAGTTGTAAGCTGTGCATTGACTAAGTTATCCAATATGTGAACTGGACACCACTTAGTAGAGGTGGGGTAATATTTAATCTCTACTGGGGGGCCAGTCTGGCTCATTTTGGTATGAGAGATTGACAGAATATAGTGATCTTTACTTAAGTTAGTTGTTTCCTCTTAAGGCATGACTTAATGTTGGATGTCTTCTCCACAGAAAGTGATACTTTTAAAAGGGGTCTCGTCTAGTAGATCGGAGATGTTCCTAAATAGGTTTCTATCTATTGGAAGTCTTTTGATGGGATTCTGAATTGTTAGTCTCTGAACACCTCTTATGACACTTTTGACTGGGTAAGAGGCTAGGAATGGAGCTTTGTTTGGATAAATAGTTATCATGTAGTGTTGTATGCCTGTTAAGTAAAGTTTGATTGTATTGTATGCTAATTTTAGAGATATATGGCAAAAAGTTGTGAACGCAACCATGGTTTCTATGGAAAAAACATTTATTACATTGTAATCACGTACACATTTTTTGAACAGATCATATGCTCTGTCATAGGCTTTTTTAGTATTGAGTGATAAACCAGCCTGTGCAAGCGACCTACTGTGATTTAACAGGGTATTTAGAGTATTATTAGGTCTGTGAACTGTGGAGGTCCTTTGTATTGTAAGTTTGCTGTTGGATGGACTCTGAAAAATCCCTGCAAATTAAAACGTGAGAGTGCGTCAGCTGCATTATTCTGAAGACCTGGAACGTGAACACTATTTAGACAGAACTGCAGATTTGCCGCTAACCAGTTAAGTTTCCTTACTAAGTTCATGATAGTAAGGGACTGAGAGCGGCCTTTATTAATGATGTTACATGCTGCCAGGTTGTGAAAAGCACCTCACTGATTTACCTCTCCACTCTTTACCCCATATGTGTGCTGCAGCTACAATCGGGAAAATTTCAAACAGTGCTGAGGCTGTGTTGAAATTTGCCAAAAATCGCTGCGTAACCTATGGCTCCTGATGCGTCAGTCCAAATTACCGGGGAATCGTCAGAGATGTGGGGAACGAATAATGACCTGCCATTCCAAGAGGATAAAATATATGCCACATTTTTAAGTCGACTCTAGCTGGTTCGTCTAAGTTAGTTTTGAAATCGTCATCAGGGAGACCGTGTAAGAGAGAGATAATTCTGGAAATGAATGACCTCCCCTGTGGAATTATCCTCATCGCGAAATTGAGTGACCCAAGAAGTGATTGTAGCTCTTTTCTAGCTTCTCTTTTTGGCTTGCTGAAGTTAATGATAACTTGTATGGCATTGTCTATTCTTGCATATTGTAAAGAGAAATCCTCGGACGGTATCAGTGCATTTAAGCTAGGTGTCGTGATAGAGTGAGGTGCTGAAAAATCAATGATGAGTCTTTTTATGATTAAACTTCCCTGTAGCTATGCCTAGAGGGTTCATTCTCCAGGAGGTGAAAGGTGGGGTAGTAAATGGCCCAATCATGAAACCGTTCTCGATTTCTTTATTGAGGAGTTCCTGTAGACTACTAGGGTCAGTGAGTGCTGACTGTAGATTGGGGCATTCCAGAATTCCTGTTGGGAGTGAAACAAAACCCATGTGAAACCCATTAGAGAAACCAGAGGTGAGAAATTCTACCAGATCTGAAGAAGGATAATTAGACAGGTAACGTTGCAAATTAGGTATATTTATTGGTGTAGATTAATCTTTTAGGGTACAATCTGTTTGGGAACATTGTTTTGGCATGTGCTCTGTAACAAAGTGAGCATACGTAAAGGAGTCTGCAAGTACTGTAACTTCATCCTCCGGCATTGAAGTTGTTATAGACTTAAGCCTTGCCAAGAAAAATTATAGGCCTGCCTAGTTTATCTCTCAATTCTCTTTGGGCCATGTTGGGTTGAAACTCAGGGTTGGCATTGCTAGTGGATGGAATTGCTACGTTGCTGGGACAGAAGTTAACAGTATGAGCTGCTGAGGAACATATTGCACATGAAGGTTTTTTAAGACCCGCAAAATGTCTACAAAATAATTCAGTGTCCAACTGGCACCAGTCGGTAGGTGTATTATATTGGGTCAGTGACACAGCAGATCTAGATGCAAAGGACTTGTGGTAGTCCTAAAAGGCGTAGCCTCCGTATTTATATGCCAAGTCTATTAACTTATGTAAATATAAATCCAGTTCCTCTCTACGGAGGGGAAAAGCAGAACAAATTACATCCCTATACAGGCCAAAAGCCAGGACAAATTCAGGAATATTTAACTTTCTGTTCAGGCTCAGGTCTCTAGATTTCATAACTACTGACAAGTCGTCGAACGTGTATGATCTGTTCTCAATTACGTCTTGAGAAGCTATAAGCAGAGAAGCCAGATGAATGTCTTTCCCTTCTATTATGTCCAGTTTAATGTTTTGTGGAATTAGATGTATTGGGTTAATGATATTAGTACTTTTAGCGGGTAGAGGGTTAGCTTTACCTCCTGGGTTAGGCTCTGGCTGGACTATAGGTACTGGAGTCTACGGAATGGTTGGTCGGTTATTGGATTCAAAATTATCCAACCTGTTATTTATTGTGGCTACGGAAGACACTAGGGAGGCCATCATATTGTGCAGTTCTGTCAGACCGATTGGACTTGTACCTCTGATCGTGGGGATGAGAGTTGGCCTTGCAGGACCACTCAACTAAAGGCGAAGAGGCCTATGGAATAATACCTCATTGGCGAGGATTTTTTAACCTTACGTTACTACCAAACTGGGGGGGGGGGTATGTTTTGTTTTTTATATATACCTGCTATTGGCCTGTAGGACGTAGTCGGTAATAATGACCCCTACTTGTTCCTAAAATATGTCATAATGATTGAGTTATACCCTAAACCCCCAGAAGTATGACAAATGACAAGGAAAAACCTAGGAAAGAAACTAGATACTAACCGTATATTAATTGGAATAGAGTTGGGGAAGCTTGGACTTGTCCTGGAAGGGTGGTCACTTGAACTAATGTTTTGGGAAACAAACCATGACTTGTTTTAATTTACAGTCCTGGTTATACCAGAAAAGGACTATAGAGGGAAAAATAAGGGTAGGTAGGTATTAATTTAGAGGCGTACCTCTTTAAATAATGCAGAGTTGTATTTTTTTAAAGACGGAACCGCTGCAACCATGTCAGTAATTGTAGTATCTTGTTTGAAAAATAGGAGGGAAAACAAAACGTCATGTAATTGACTAGCTTAACTTATATTACTTGCTTAACTGGCATTGACCGAACAATCAAATGTAAATACATGAAATGCATTAGGGAACATGACCGTAAATTATGCCGAGATGCATCAGACAGAAATAAATGCTAGGGTGTAAATGCAATCTCCTAATGATCTCCTAATTAGCATTCTTTATATAGTTCTATGCAAGATACACCAGCTTCAGCTTTAAGGGAATGAACCTGCAGGATTTTAGCCGAACAGGCTTTAAATGATAGTAGGTTAGTGATTTTATATGAACGTAATAGCCTTAAATATGTATTACAGTATATGAGAGGTATTATATGCCGTTCGTCTGACACTATACGAATAACATTTTGAGCGTGGTAAATGGAGCTGATTGACTGACCAGGGAAACAGACAAATGTTTAAACGAAATGCAGCAGTAGTGAACGAAATGGTTTTAATATGACAGTTTCAGACGAACGGAATTTAAACGAAAGTATGCGATTAACGAACTGATCATAGGTGTGTT
Organism: Pelobates cultripes; assembly: GCA_933207985.1. NCBI lineage: Eukaryota > Metazoa > Chordata > Amphibia > Anura > Pelobatidae > Pelobates > Pelobates cultripes. Next base: position 100,445,257 of record OW240914.1, read on the forward strand.
CGTGTAATTGCACATGACTTACAGTTAGCCGTTTGTATGCTGGCTTCCTCCACTATACTCACAAAATTTAGTACGAAAGAATAGTTTGTACGAACTGCCGGCGGGCGGGAAAACTGACGTCAGGGTCCTGTGAACCGGAAGTAAACAGAAGAACTTCCGAGATCGTCAATGACAGGTAAGCAGGGGCTCACTGGGTTTAAATATGACTAATAGTCCCTCCCACAATTACAGGCCAAGCCTTCCATATACGGTGGTAACATCACTGCAAATGTGTGACTTATGTGGGAAAAGCAAGACTTACGGCTTAACTCGTGCAGATTTTTGTTTAACATTGTATTGATTATATATATATATATATATATTTTTTTTTTTCAGATGCATAGTGTCTGAATACACACTTATACATCACTCAAAGTCCACAAATATGTAATGAAATAATCAGCTTATGTACATTTCTGGTAATAGGCAGTCTCCATAAGATCAGCATATAGATGGTTAATAAAAGCAAAATTGTGGGTTAAGTTACAGCAGTATAACAATCATCATGAACACTCCATTTGGTTCTGTGCTTGTTCCAGTTTTAGAAATTTACCCCAGGAATGTTGCCTACAAATATCCCTAATAACGCTATTTAAAGGAAATTAATTTGATGTTTAAAGTTAATTTAGCGTGGGAAGTTTTCTGTACAATGATTTTCACTACATTTTGCAAACACTGGGTTAATTGTTAACTCCTTCACTAACATTTATATAAATTTACACAATTCTTATTTTTCATTTATTCATTCATTCATTCATTTGGTCATTTCATTCTTTGCAGACATTTTTAGATAAGTAAAAGCTTTAGACAGTAAACAGTACTGTGGTAGTTGGTGACGTTTAAAGATGTTGGGTTGCTTCCCCCCTGACTTGTTGGGCTCTCATTTAACCCCACGAGATGCCATGTCCTGTTCAAAACCAGCTAGATCTCCAGTCATCAATTGTCAGGATTTAACTAATAACCAACACGCTGAAGTTAAGTTAACAGAGTAAAATATAAAGTAATATAAATAGAAGATCAAGTGCTTAAACAGTTCTATTAGTGTGCACCAGCAACAATCCTGTCAAGGCCCTCTTCTACTCTCTAGAGACAGTGGTAATAATTCACAGCAGGTGGATGATTGCGCTTCAGATGGATAAAACAACAAAAAAGGTCCAATGGTGGAGTATATTTCTACTTCAGGACAGAAATAAGTGTGGCGTGCCACTTACGTTAGGTGGAGCTTTACACAAGAGAAAGTGAGCCTGGGCTAAAAAATCACCACCTAAGGATATGTGAGATATCTTATTGTACTATATGTTGGTCCTCGACATGACATGACATATAGAGTAGAGTACAGGGACAAAATATGGTGTATTATGTAAGGCAGGTTTTGAATGATAATGTAAGTATATAGTTTATGCACTCACATGTAATAGAGCCCCGGTTGTCTCCAATAAATCAGCATACAGTGGTACAATCCTCACGTTTGGATATTTCAATCAGGAGAAGTCAGTGGTATCATTTAAAAACAAAACAAAATATAGTGCTCTCTGAAGACAAAATCATGCAGTGGAAGACAATAATGTTATTTACATTTTATTAAGCAATCTTTAGGTATTGCTCACTCTTCAGGCTTATAGTGGATAAAATCCACACTAACTGGAAATTAGAAGGCATCCAGGAACAAAGATAAAAAGGGAATGTTATGTACAACTATAAAAAAATAATAAAAAGAAAGTCATGAAAACACTAACGCATTTCACCTCATAAAGGCTTTTTAAATATGTAGAAAGCGCTCCTGGGAGCAGTTTGCTTCAATAGATAAGTAGCCTTTCAAATGTGGGACCAAAATGGTGTCATGTGACTTTCATTGATGACCTGTATGACACCATTTTGTTATTTTCTTCATGTTTTAAAAAGTGTTTTTGCTACACTATGGTTTTGGAAGTCCTTGGATATATTTCTGCAATGTTTTATAATTTGAATTTTCAAGTACCTAGTTGTCATTCCTACACATTGTAATCCACATGGACATTTAAGTAAATTACATTGATGGAGTTACAGGTAATGCATTCGCATAAAAAAAAAAAGAAAAAGTGCTAACTCAAGTGGCAGCAAACTCTGAGATTAGGTACCCCAAAGCTAAATAATATAGAGTACACAAAAAATGAGTACTAGTTACTCCTATATTCCTTAACTTTTATATAGAGTTTTGTTTTTTTCTCATTTACTAAATAATTGATGTAAATAACAGTCAGCATAATTCTCATGTTATCAACTATTAAGAGTACAATTCAAATTTTATTGAACAAACCTCCTAATGATAACAGTATTTTTATTAAACATAAAAAACTTACAATGCACTGTTCCAAATAATTACGCACAGTAAGTTTCAAAACACTTTATAGGTTGTAAAGAACTGAAAATTGTCATTTGTTGTGTTTGCAGCATATTTACTGAAATCAAAAGCTATTTCAATCAAACTTATAACAACATTTTAACTTTTTAAACATTTTAACAGGTCACAGTTAATTTTAACATAGGACCCCTTATTTAATAGCAGTTTCACAAGTCTTGCATCCATTGAACTTGTGAGTTTTTGGACAGTTTCTGCTTAAATTTGTTTGCAAGATGTCAGAATAGCCTCCCAGAGCTGCTTTTTGGATGTAAACTGCCTCCCACCCTCATAGATCTTTTGCTTGAGGATGCTCCAAAGGTTCTCAATAGGATTGAGGTCAGGGGAGGATGGAGGCCACACCATGACTTTCTCTCCTTTTATCCCCATAGCAGCCATTGATGCAGAGGTATTCTTTGCAGCATGAGATGGTGCATTGTCATGCATGAAGATGATTTTATTACGGAAAGTATAGTTCTTTCTTCTGTACCAGGGAAGAAAGTGGTCAGTCAGAAACTCCACATACTTTGCAGAGGTCATCTGTACACCTTCGGGGACCCTAAAGGGGCCGACCAGCTCTCTTCCCATGATTCCGGCCCAAAACATGACTCCACCACCACCTTGCTGATGTTGCAGCCTTGTTGGAACAGGGTGGCCGTCCACCAACCATCCACTACTCCATCCATCTGGACCATCCAAGGTTGCATGGCACTCATCAGTGAACAGGACTGTTTTGGAAATTAGTCTTCATGTATTTTTCTGCCCAATGCAGCCGTTTCTGCTTGTGAGCATTGGTTAGTGGTGGCCGAATAGAAGGTTTATGCACAGTTGCAAGACTCTGGAGGACTCTATACCTTGATGTCTGTGGGACTCCAGAGGCACCAGCAGCTTCAAATATGTTTGCTGCTATGTAATGGTATTTTAACAGCTGCTCTCTTGATCCGATGCATGTATCTGGCAGAAATCTTCCTCAATGTGCCTTTATCTGCACGAACCCGTCTGTGCTCTGAATCAGCCACAAATCTCTTAATAGTACGATGATCACGCTTAAGTTTTCATGAAATATCTAATGTTTTCATACCTCGTCCAAGGCATTGAACTATTTCACTCTTTTCGGCAGAAGAGAGATCCTTTTTCTTTCCCATATTGCATGAAAATGGTGCTCTGCTTAATAATGTGGAACACCCTCCTTTAGTAGTTTTTCCTTAAATTGGGCTCACCTGGCAATTTAATTATCACAGGTTACAAAACAAGGAAAGAATGTAGCGCTTTAAAAAAAAAAAAAAAATTACCGCAAAGTAATATTTTGCTCACATTGTATTATTTTACAGAGTTTTGTGTCATCTGCAAACACTGAAACATGACTTTCAATGCTGTCTTCAACATCATTTATAAACATGTTAAATAGAAGGGGTCCCAGAACAGACCCCTGAGGCACACCACTTGCCACCTCTGTCCAGCTTGAAAATTTACCATTAATGACAACACTTTGTACTCTGTTTTTAAGCCAATGTTCTACCCAGGAACAAGCATTTTCATCTAGACTGATTTCCTTGAGTTTGAACACTAATCTATTGTGTGGAACTGTATCAAATGCCTTGGCAAAATCCAAATAGATCACATCCACCGCATCACCCTGATCTATACTTCTACTTACTTACTTCTTTGTAGAACGCAATCAAGTTAGTTTGACATGACCTGTGCTTGCTTTTTTTGATTTTTGCTGATAACCATGTTCTTCTCAAGCAATTCTTGAATATTATCCCTTAATAACCTTTCAAATATTTTCCCAGCCACAGAAGTTAAGCTCACAGGTCTATAATTTCCAGGCAAGGATTTTGAATCCTTTTTAAATATAGGAACCACATCTGCCTTCCTCCAATCCTCCGGAACACTTTCTGAAAGAAAAGAATCTTGAAAGATTAAAAACAGAGGCTTACTTATTTCTACACTTAGTTCCTTAAGTACTCGTGGATGGATACCGTCAGGCCCTGGAGCTTTGTTTATATTAACTTTCTTTAGTTGCTGCAGCACCTTGTCTTGAGTTAACCAATTACAATTATTCTTCAGGTTTTAAATAGCAATCATTTGCACATCTATTGCCATAGGTTCTTCCTTAATATATACGGAGGAGAAATAGTTATTTAAAATCTCTGCCTTTTCTTGGTCTTCATTAACTAACACCCCCATTTCAGTTTTTAGTGTACCTACACTTTCATTTGGGTTTTTTAGAATTTATGTACCTAAAAAATGCTCTGGTGTTGGTTTTGCTCTCTTTAGCTATCATTCATAAAAATCTAATTGCCTTTTTGCACGCATTATTTACTTCCTTATATATTTCATAAGACGCATCTGATTTGTCCGATTTAAATGCTTTAAATGCCCTTCTTATTTTTAATATCTTGTTTTACGTCTCTACTAAGCCACATTGGTTTCAATTTGTTTCTTTTATATTTATTACCCAATGGTACATACTGAGAATGTACCTTTCTAATATTTGTTGGAAGATATTCAATTTATCCTCAGTGTTCTTTTCACTAAAGAGTTTATGCCAGTCAATATATTTTAAAGCTGCCCTTAACTTATTGAAATTGGCCTTTTTAAAATGATATGTTTTAGTATACCCCATGTGCTTTTGTTTTTTTGAGTTTATTTCAAAGGACACTATATTGTGATCACTATTTCCCAAGTGCTCACCTACTTGAATGTTGGTCAAAAGATCAACCTTGTTTGTTAAAACCAGGTCCAGACAAGCGTCCATTCTAGTTGTTGCTTGTACAAGTTGTGACATGAAGGTGTAATTTAACAAGTTTAAAACCCGAATTCCCTTTGCTGAGCTACTAGTCCCTCTGTCCCAATTTATGTCCGGGTAATTAAAATCTCCAATAATTAAAGTGTTACCCAGATTTGCAGCTTTCTCAATTTGCTCAAACAGCTGTTGTTCCTCGTCAATATTAACATTAGGTGGTTTATAACATATCCCAACCAATAGTTGGTTTCCCTCCTTTTCCCCCAAGCATATATTTACCCATAAAGCTTCCACATTTTCCTCATCGCATTCCACTTGCTTAAGATTTGGCCTTAAATCATGGTCTAGAGTCATACAATAGTGACTCAAATTTTTGGCATTGTGCAGATTTGGGACTGTACTCCCTTCTGTGCTGGATGAAAATGCTGGAAACCAGGATTGATAAATAAAATAAAATAGTAAAATTTATTAACAAACTTTAAAAATAACAAATAAAAGAGGCATCAATATGCTAAATTCAGAACGCATTTCGCCAGTTCTGGCGTGGCTTCTTCAACCGGGTAGATTAGTTTGATGACCTAAGGTTCCCTGTTTCTGTTTAAATACCGTACAAAAAGGCGGGCAGAGAGCTTGTGTATGCATTCCGTCACACACCAGTACCACCCACAGGTACGGTGTGTGTGGTCCATGCCTCCTTCTCACACTGCTACCGAACTCTGATAGTATAGTAAGTACTGTAAACTGGAATTTTAGAAAAAGTAATGTACTTAAAATTTTTTGAGCAAGGCCTGCTTTAGTTTTCACAGCATGGGTGGTATTATCCCCACCTAAGGATATGATGGTACCAGGTAGCAAACAGGATACAAAGTAGGATACAAAATAATAGACACTTTTGATAAAGCCTCTGGAGAGGCGAAACGCGTCAAGTGGGACTTTTTTGTACATTTATTTGTACCTATATATATTTTTTATATTATATGCTTTTTATAATAAATAGTTAATTTTTAAACTTTTAACTATTTTGTATCCTACTTTGTATCCTGTTTGCTACCTGCACGGCCAGATTAAGAGCCCAGTGGGCCTGGTGCTGACAATTATGATGGGGCCTAATTACAGAATTGTCACGGCCACCGGCTCGCCGCAAGGTGCGGTTGCACCGGACCAGTGTGACCGCGCCAACGAACTGAGCTTACCTGCTCCGCGACGAGTCGGGAGCCGCTCTGCCGGGTTCTCCTGGCTGCCTGGCCAGGTTCAAGATGGTGCCGAAACACGCGGTCGCAGCCAGATAAAGCTCTGCCCCCTAGGGTCACACACACACGTTCTGCAGTCAGAGGCCAGAGGGATATTTAACCTAGGTTATTGCCCTGTCGTGGTTTTCATTCCTGAATCCTGAGAGTGCATTTTCTTGTCCTGTTTTTGATATTCCCAGTATTTTGACCTTGGCTATTCCTGACTATTCTGATTCCTGGCTTCCCTGACTTGGCTTGTTAAATGGTATTGTATATTTCTTACTCCCTTGACCATTCTCTGTTTTTAACGTATTAGTCCAGTTTACATTTTATCATTTTCTGTTCTGTCTATGTAGATGTTACATAGTTCTGCGTGCTGGACCACACTAGCAGTCATGACAAGGATCTTATCGACCATAGACACTAAAACAGTCATACCTCTCAAGCGTCAAGTATCTAATGGAGATGGTGTTGGAGGGAAACTCAAAGGATGCAACTTTAAGAAAACACATACTCTATGCTAATCTCTCCCTAATTTATGCTTTAATCTTTCAAGTAAATCCATACCCCCTAACAGCAGTGTCCAGTGAAGCAGGAAGTCAATGGGGACACTGGGAGAAATGGGCACACAGACACTAGGGACACAGAGACACAGACACTGGAAGACATGGGGACACTAAGACACTAGGGACACTGAGAGACATGGGGATACTGAGACACTAGGGACACTGGCTGGGAGGCATGGAGACACAGGCATGGAGACACTTGGGGACACTGGGAGACATGGGGACATTTGGGGACACTTAGGGACACTGATAGACATGGGACACAGACACAGGGAGACAAGTGGACACTGAGACACTAGGGGGACTGGCTGGGAGACATGTGGACACTGAGAGACATGGGGACACAGACATTTGGGGACACTGGGAGACATGGGGACACTGAGACACTAGGGGGACTGAGAGACATGGGGATATAGACACTGGGAGACTAGGGGACACTGAGACAATAGGGACTGTGTCTCAGTGTGTCTCCCAATGTCCCCATGTGTCTCAGCATCCCCATATCTCACAGTTTCCCCTAGTGTCTCAGTGTCCCCTAGTGTTTCAGTGTCCCTATGTCTCCCTGCTGCCTTTCCTCCATACTTCACTTACCTGAGCTGTAGGCTGTCTCTGTAGGCTGGGAGCTGCTGTCTGGAATCTTTGTGCTGTGTAGCTGCTCCCCTGCGGATCAGTGGGTAGAGAGAGGCAGGGAGGGATATGCTGTAACTTCCTATCCCTGCCTCTCTCCACACACAGTGACCCCTACTGGTTAGTGCTGGTATTACAGAGTAATCTCTGTTTATACTGAGAAAAATACCTGCATTTGTATTGCCGGTATTACTGCAATACCGGCACTGCCAGGCAGCCTCAAATACTGGTAAAATACCAGTCAGGTAGCAAACCTAAGAGTAGTGTGTGTAAAAAAAAAAAAGTAAAAAAAACTTTTTTTTTTTTTTTTTAAATGGGCCTATTCCATGGGCCTGGGCCTGGAGCTGCAGCTCCATCAGCCCCTATGTTAATCCGGCCCTGGCTACCTGGTACCATCATATCCTTAGGTGGGGATAATACCACCCATGATGTGAAAACTAGAGCAGGCCTTGCTCAAAAAATTGTATGTACATTACTTTTTCTAAAATTCCAGTTTACAGTTCTTACTATACTATCAGAGTTTTTTCTCTTCTACTTTTATATTTATCATCAATATCTGCACTCGCATTTGGAGGACCAGTACCATCTATATCATCCTATATCCTTAGACGGGGATTATACTGTCCATGCGCAATACAGCAGAGCTCTTATATAGCTCTATCAAATGTGAGTAGTTCTCCTACAGTCACCAAGCTAATATCTCCCACTTTGTGAAATTGTACTGCACTATTATTGTTTTTCTTGTTTTATTATCCTGAGGTATTTAACAGCTCCCCCTTCTGCAGTTGTATGTATGTATGATTTTGGGCGCAGTATACGCCATATCCTATTTTCATCCATGAGTTAAACTGAAAAACTAAATATTTCATCTTTGTGACACATATAGAATTTGCATAATAATTTTGAACAGGGTGTAGTTCTAGCTAGTTCATAATCGTGACAGCTATACTACCTTGATATCAAAGATAATAAAAGATGGTCTCCTATTGGTACACTAATAAAGTCAGAAATTAGATACTATCTGTGTTTACTATTTAATTAGGTGACATAGGGAATAATTTGTTATAAAGGGTTACATTATAAATACTAATTTCTCTTTTTTTCTGTATCTTCCTTATATTTGGTTACATTAGTATCTACCATAGAATGTCACTAGGTTTTTAGCTTCCATGAATATAGGACCTATCTCTTTGATACACGTATTCTCACACTAGATTCAATTACTTGAATATCTCCCACTCCCACATTGCTGTTCTTTCTTCCTCAGTAGTGACAGTCAAAGTTTCTAGAAGAATCCTGCCTGGTAGTAATAATGGAGGAGCAATAAAAACAACTGTTTTTACAACTTCTTCTCCATTCCATCTCCTTTTATTGTGGTTCACGGCATGGCACTTTGGTTCAAGAAGTGAACTGAACACGTACAGGCTCATGCAAGTTTGTTCCACCAAAATTCTGGCATGTGGCAGCTCAGAAATCAGTGGCCATAGTCTGACAATGTGGTCAATTCTCTTACATGTATTTGCTCAAAGTAGCCAATATAAGATTTATTTGAACTTATTCTTGCTTCCTTTATTTCTGAGCTATTCTTTATTCTCTTCTTTTCGTTTCCTTCATTTTCCTAACTTACATCTTTCATTCTTATCTCATATTAAGATCAAGCCTCTTTATTTAAACTGAGGTAAAAACCAATGACAGTAAGGTTAACTGTACATGCCAGCAGACTCAGACTGGCCATCCGGCAAACCAGGCAAACCAGGCAAACCAGGCAAACCAGGCAAACCGGGACAGGGGAGATACCGTCTGCCTTCTCAGGCCACTGGGGAGATCAAAGATCTCTCTTACCAGCCCACCGGCACTTCTTTCTTATTACATATCTTATTTTCTCTTATTTTCAAGGGAAAATGTATCTTTAAAATGTGGTCAGCTATTGGCTCCAGTTAATTTGATTTCCTATTTCTTCTTTTTTAGTTATTATTGGTCTTTTAGAAAGATTCCAATTTAGAAAATGTATTTTAAGAGCGACTAACAATGTCCAATCAGCAATATGTTCTTTGCCATTCATTTGTGTGATGCATTTCAGTAATATAAAAACTATGACATCCTGCTTTCTTCAAGAGCAATTATTGCAAACATTTGCTTAATCAAAGGACTGATTTGGATGTGAGTTCCAAGAATCATTATCAATCATTTTGTATGTGTGTGTTTTTTTTTTTTTTTTTTAGATAGAAGCCACACAGTAGATGATATAATACTAAAAAAGCCAAAGAAAAAGTATTTTTTATTTCTCAATATGGTCAGTATGTATTAATGGTGCTTCCATACTTAAAATCCTATTCAAATCAAAAAATGCATCTATTTGTGAGCAGTAGCATACTAAGGGAGGAGGGGTTTGCTCCGGTTGGCAAATGGCAGGAGGATGCACACAGCACCCCTATCGTGCCTGTCACTCTATGTAGGACCTATGTAGAACAATACATTTTTTTCTACATAATGTAAATTATGTATTTACATTATTTTCTACCCATTCTTTAGCAGGAGCATGGAGGGTGCTGACTCACAGTTAAAGGCTGCAGTTATAAACCGCCGGGACACGCTGTGTGTGACTGTGTGCCTCTAATCGTGTGTTTATATTTGCCTGTAACTGTATGTGTCTGTTTCTGTGTCTGTGACTTTGGACCTGTGACTATGTGTGTGTAACTGAGTGCTTATAACCGCATGCCTTTGTGTCACATACAGCCACACAATCTCACAAAGGCACAATGTCACACAGTGTATGTATGTGACTGTGTGCATGTGATTGTGCATGTGACTGTAGGCATGTGTATGTGACTGTGTGTAACTCTTTTTTGTGACTGTGCATGTAACTGTGTGTGACAGTGTGTGTGTGACTTTACCTTTGACTGTGTGTTTGTGACTGTGTGTGTCTGACTATGTCTGTGACTGTAACAATCACATACAGGCAGACAATCACATACAGGCAGACAATCTCACACACATAATACATAATTACATAGCTATATAGGTTGAAGAAATACTTGCTTCCAACAAGTTCAGCCTTTCTTACATCTGGTGTGCTTTTGATCCAAAAGAAGGCAGAAAAAAAACAATTTGAAGTGCTTTCCATTCACTGGTTGCAATATCTGGCTGGACATTATTTCTAATGATTTCCTTTTTCTGTTTTCTTGAAATGTGTATTATTTTGTCTCTTCTAATTATTTTGCCATTTTATTTTATTCACAGTGTTTAATGTATTTGTCCCTTTTCTTGCAGATTAGAGCTGCACCAATTATCTTCCAATGGTTGGATTTTAGAAGGGAGCATTTTTTACACAGAACCACAAGTAACCATACGGTTCATTCATTGTTATATAAAACCTTCCCAAAGACAAGGAAAAGCAGGACATTTGAAATAATGGACTTAATTCAGATGACGTGGATGACTAGGATATTTCTGACTGTGTGAATAGGTGTATGTGACTTTGTGAATATGTGTAAATATATGACATATTATGTATGTGACATAATTTCTAGGTATGTGTATGTGTAAGTGGCTGAGTGTACATAAATGTGTGATTATGCCTGTTATGGTGGTGTGTGATAGTGTGTCTATTACTGTGCATTTTGCTATGTGACTGTGTCTATGTTTGTATGTGAGTGCATATATAATTTTATGTGTGCATGTCACTGTTTATGTATGTGAGGGAATAAAAAAGGTTAAGAGGGTTCAAAAACAGACAAGAGGTAAGGGGTGGAAGGGGTTAAGAGACACATAGAAGAACACTGCTCTACTGTACATTAAACCCTAGGCAAATATATATATGGGGAATATCATTGTACTCGAGAACAGTTATAGAATATAAATATGTTGTACAGTAGTGTCACATATGTGGTCTTAGAAATTCTGGTTGAAAGTAGATATTAGAAGAAACATGTAAGAAGGTTCAGGAAATACACTCAAAGAGATGATTGGGTTTAAAAAACACAGGGGGGATGTCAACATATGTTTCAGAACTTGGTGCCAAGAGACCAAAATACACTTTTCTTTGTTAGCATGTTGCTCAATCATTAATCTGTTAATGATCACATGACATTCTACACTGTCATGCAGTGCAGGGCTTTCACACCTTCAATACCAAAGTTGAGTATAAATGTTTTTATCTTATTTATATCTGCAGAATAAAATCTAGTCCATAAAGCCTCACTCACCCTCATTTATACTCTAGTCATAATCACCAGACTATAGAGGAATGCATTTCTCTTCCTGAAGATACTAGTCAATGACATAATGAATGTAAAGTTGCTGAAAATGTAAGCTAACCCCTGTGTGAATGGACTCATTTGCAATCCATAGATTGATAAAGATTGTTATAGCAGTTTTTAGTATCTTTACTTTAGAAATGTATGATTAAACTGTATTTACTGTATGTGGGCATTATGCTCAAATGCATGCATTATTTTTACATTATGTTGCAATTTGTAAGAGTCCTTACAAATACATATAAGCAAGGTATTTGACCATTTTTATTTATATATTTTTGTCACACTTATTGCAAAAGCATTTTTGCTTTTATATTAACATTTCAAACCTAGTGTGAAATATAGCATGATAAAGGAAACCGTATATTGTCTAAGGCTTTTAATATTTCAAATAATTGTAATCTATGCACACAATTGCTGTGGTATATGTTTAAATGCTAGCAATTCATTCCTTGCTTCAAATAAATGTTATGCTAATATGTTTTCAATCAAAAAGTGCTCAACACTAAAATGGTTTAACGGCCTGTGTCGGTATAGATCATCCTTGTTTTAGGGTTTAAGAGACCCCTCTGTCAGCAAGGGCCACAAACTGACACTATGCTGCTCTTAAAGTGAGCACAGTACACAGCCTGTTAAACCACTTTAAATCACCATGTCTGTATGATCTCATTCAACCACGCATGCTGCAATCACATGGTAGAGAGTGTTCACAAGGTGCACTGTGATATACAAGCCATAAGCTAGACATGTGCAATTTGTTTCATTCCGAATATACATTCCGCCAAATTTTGTGCATTTTCCGAAGTGCCGAAACGAATTGCCGAAGTTCTGAATTGCCGAAGTTCTGAGTTGCCGAAGTTCTGAGTTGCCGAAGTTCTGAGTTGCCGAAGTTCTGAGTTGCCGAAGTTCTGAAGTGCTTTGGATTTCTGAAAAGCGGCAAAATAAGTGGTTAGGGTTAGGGGTTAGGTTTAAGTTTAAGTTTAGGGTTGAGGGTTAGGGTTGGTTCCGAATTGCCAAAGTTCCGAATTCCTGAAGTTCCGAATTGCAGAAGTGCCGAATTGCCAAAGTGCTAAACCGAATCGAATGCCATTGGTCCGAATTGCCAAAGCAGACATATTTGTTTACTTACCCGAATTTCTGAACCAAACCGAATTTTTTGCCCATGCACATCCCTACTGTAAGCTAACATCAGCAGAAGGAATCCAACTGAGGTTTAGTGTTAGAGGAAAGGTTGGGATATGGGTTAGGGTTAGGTTTAGGATCAGAGATGATGGTACAGTTATGCATGGGGTTGGTATTCGAATTAGAGGTAGGATGACGAGTGGAGTTAGATTTTAGATATAGCACCAATGTTTGATTCCGGTTAATATGGTGACACAGATAGTGTAACTTTAGCAAATCACGTCCCTAATAATGAAGCCTGTTAAAGTTTGGGAATGTCTGTTATATGACCCTACGGCAGTGTTTTCCAACCAGGTCCTCATGGACCTCCAGCAGTCCAGGATTTATGTATTTTCCTGTTTTATTCCAATAGAGATATCGACAAAACATGGACTGTTGGTGGTCCATGAGGACTGGGTTGGAGAACACTGATCTACGGTACATTAAACCCTAGGCAAAGATATACATGTGGAATATCATTGTATTCGAGAACAATTTTAGAATACAAATGTGTTGTACAGTAGTGGCACATATGTGGTCTTAGAAATTCTCCATAAAAACACATGTTGAAAGCACAGAAAAACAAATATAATCAGCAGATTTGACTGATTTTGTTGAAAAAAAAAAAATTATTAAAGGGTTACTCTAACCCTTTTGAGAGGGGGGATCTTCTTGGCATAATATGCCATACTGTGCACTTTGAGTAAGGCTAAAAAACTTGAAAGAAAAGCTCTTCTTCTCATGTGCATGCTCCAAGATGGCAAGGGGGTGGAGGGAGGTGGTGGGTAGGAGGTGGAGGGAGGGAGTGGGGAGGTTTTTTTGTTTTTTTTAAATACCAATGTGTACTTTGAGAGGAAGGGAAGATCTAGCTTACCCTGGCAGGCGCTCTGCCTGCAAGGATAATATTTAAACATCTATTGTCATAATGTATGCAGAATTAAGATTAGGCAGCCTAGAATAGAGTTCCAGCTTGACTAAGTCATGTGTGCTCTGGGTGCAGTTAGGCCCCAGCACACAATTAGCAATATCTCTATCTGGGCAGTGTTTCAAGCAGAAACTGCACGTAATCTCTCCTACCACCATGACCACTTCAAATCACTGAAGTGGTCATGGTGGTTGGAGTAACTGTATATTCTGTGACTAATATTAAAGTTATGTCAGCATGCAAAAGATTGCAGATGTTCAATGACCACCATAAGCTTCTCAATTAAGTGGTCTGGGTGCAGTGGCCATGTTGTTTCAGCTCTGATATTTAAAACATTGTTGTTTTGTAGATATGGCAATGTTTTCATTGCAGGACTAAACACAGTTAGAAGCTAGAGAATGCGTCACTAGAGAATGCTTCTGCTGCTATAAAGGAGTCAGACTTGTTCATGTGACATTGAACATCCTCACACATTGCATAAAGACATTAAACATCCACTAATGCTGATCATAGGGAAGCATTAGGAGCTTTTGATTGGATGAGCACAGTGCTCCCTATGAGAAGCATTTGACTGGACAAGCATGGCATTAAACTGCTCTATGAGAAGCATTACATTGGCCAAGAAGATGAAGAGGAGACTCCAGGAAGACATCATGGAAGGCAGAGCAGGTGGCTGTAAGTTGTGATGCTGGAAAAAAATTAAGTAAACTACTTTTGTTTCTTTACATTTATGGGTTCCTAAATCTAACTAGGAAGTACAAAACTACAGAATCTGAATAGGAAGTAGAACACTACACTATACTGTTCATTCTAGCTTTAAATCCTTAAGGACACATGATGGAAATATTCCATCAGGATTTTCTTTTATTTCTGAAGTTGTATCCTTAAGGGGTTAAAACAATATTTTATTCCATGCAATATTTGTTTTATGACTAAAAATGTATTGAAATCCTAGGCATATGGACCATTTTATCTATCAGGACTAATTAGTGAATGTATTTTGAGTTTTTTTCTCTTTAATTACACTTTATTGTATAGAAATTATTAAAAGGAAAACTAAGAATTGGAAATGTTTTCTTTGTTTTATCTTTTGTACTCATATTTAATGATGTTACTCATATTTAATATTGTACAAAGAATATAGAGTGTCATTGTACAGCGCTATGGAATTTTGATGGCATTATATAAATAATAAAATAATAAAAAGAGAGCCCTATTTCTCCTTTAAAAATTCAATAGAAATATGAACGCATGGCAACAGTGCCATAAAGGCCTTGGTCACAAACATGTCGCATCTCAAAACAGCCTTGGTCTTTAAGGAATTAAGAGCTCATATATTTTCTTGTCTGTACTCACCAACCGTTCATTTCACATATTGATAGCTGGCTCAATCAATCCTTATTTAAAGAAACCAGATGAGTTAGTGGTATGTCTAAAGGAAATGGAGCAAGAATGGGTTCAATGCAATTCCTGTCCTTGTTACCAGTTATCTTAAAATTGTCACCATCTTTGCAAGACAGAATGGAAGATCAATACATTGATTCTAATTCTCTACATATAGAGTGCTCATTTATAATTATCTTTGACAGGGAATACATGTTTTGAACCATAGCATGTCTAGATTAGAGTTTTGGATGAGCCCTATTGAATCACAGTTAAATGGAGGCTGTAAGAACCATAATAACTACAGTTACCTTTAAAATCCTTTTAAAGCCTTTTTTCATTTTATTTATTTTCAGCTTCATTTCTGGCTAACCAAGGAAAAGTGCTTTTATAAATACAAGGTGAAACATACATAAGATAGATGGACTGTGGGTTTAAGAAGTGTGTATGTATGTGTGTGTAGACTTGTGCATGCTAAGAAAATTTTGGATTATCCAAATTGATTTGTCTATGTGGCATTTTTGTTTTGGGCGATTTAAGACTCATCCATATGGCGATTCAGTTTGAACAAATTTCATCCATGCGATCAAACAAACCAAAAGGACGAGAAACTTGTCCAATTGTATGGTAAAATATAATTATTATGTATATATTTTTAAGTGCACTGATAGGAGTGTTTTTGCTTAAATCGTAAGATAGACCTTTCCACTCGTTCAGGCCTTTTTCATGATCCAATCTTGAAAAAGGCCCGAACAGGTCGAAATGTCGATCTCATTATATTTGAAATTCACAGGTAGATTACATCATGTCACGTGAATTGTACATCATGACGTTATTAAGAAATAGTTATGGTAAAATATATATACTTACATACATATATAAGAAAGTGGGCACACCATATTAATAGCTAGAAGTAGGTGAAATCCTTTGGAATAGCTTAATCACGTGATCAGAATAGGGAGGAACATGATCACGTGATCCAGAAGCAGGAATACAATAGAACTGAAACAAAAAATAAGGAAAGAAAACTACAAAATGAAATGTATTTGGATGCTTAATAGCAGTCCCAAATTTAGAAACAAGGGGTATACCGATGGACCACAATAACGTGATTGGGGATTGTGATCCAAGAAACAGAAAATTTTGTGGAAAATGTTTCCACCAAGTGGAATAATAGTATAATACACTGGGATGAGCTTTAACCCCTTAAGGACCAAACTTCTGGAATAAAAGGGAATCATGACATGTCACGCATGTCATGTGTCCTTAAGGGGTAAAAAACAGATACTAGCTGCAACTTAAATATGGAAATTGTCCTCAAAAAAGGTGCAGTAAATGTGAGTTGGACTACCAGAGGACCTTGTGGAGCAAGGAAGATAATGTAATATAAAACCTAATGATACCGAGAGATAACAAAATCATCATATACAAATAAAAAAAGAGAAGGCATAAAAAGTATTGCAGAGTAAAAATATATATTAAAAAATGCAAAACTAGTTAGAAATTAATGGTCATATGCATAAATAATCACATGAATAACAGTGAATGAAAGCTTAATTAAAAGGTAAAGTGTGTTTTAAAAAAAATTTAATCGTAAGGGTATGAGGGTTTTTAGATGGAAATCCATTCCATCTCTTTTTTGTTATATTAACTCCTCTCCAAGGCATAGAACAGATGGCGCAGAATTTGAGTGTTTCAGTTTTTTTTTTTTTATAATGCGTTAAAAATCATACACTATGTGTTTCACAAAGCCTTTTAATATGTTTCTGTAATGGTCCATTATCCTAACTTTCAGGCGTCTAGTAGTCATTCCTACAATCTGTAATCCTCATGGGCATTCCAGTATATAAATTACATGGAACCATTTATTTTCTATTCTTTATTAGTAACATTAGATTTAAATTTATTTATCATAGTTTGGTTTTGTGCAGTAGAGCTACATGCACTACACTTCATGCATTTAAAAAAAAAAACAATATGCATTAGATTTTTTTGTATCCCCTTTAATATATCCCAGTGTTTATTAATACATTTCTTAATATACCTATTCTTGTTATTAAGATCCAATACTATAGGTATACTATAGGTAAATTAATACCTTTTATTGGGTGAAGGTGACTCATATCTAAGAAGTCCATTCATATTTAGTGTTTCTATTTTCTTAATAATGTGTTGAATATTATTGCAAATAGGATTCTGTTTTTTTATTTTATTATTATTTATTCTTATTTTCAAATTTCTTACATTGGTTAACATATGTTCAAATGTTATGAAACATTTAAATACTTTTACACATACAAATACAAATATTTTAGACCACACACATAAATCCACCCTTGTGGGCTATCGATTCATAGTCCTTTTATGGTCTCTCCCTCTCCTCCTGTCTTTCTTGCTTCTTTCTCACCCTTCTGACCATTCCTACTATTGCCTATCTTCTTCCCTCTGAACTTTTAGAGAATCTGTCCTATATTAAATAATCACTTTATTTTTGTTCCCACCACCCCAACTTGTAAAGGACTACTTCATAAGCCCTCTATAGTTTACTATTCAGCTTGTAACCTATCCAGGATTTTTATCCATTTATTGACTTTTGTCAGTCCATAGGAATTATTTTTGGTGATACCTAATTCCATTTTACATTGATATATCATTTGAGGGTTTTTTCCGTTCCATTTTGGTGTCTTGTTAGTATTCCAGTTTCTCGCTAATACCATGTTTAAGGCCATCAGACTATGTGTTATCATCATATTATTTTCCATGGACATCTTAGGCCAGTCCTGATATAAAAGAAAACTCTGTGGAGTGAAAGGCATACTCAGTTCACATAATACATTTATCTGATCTTTAATATTCTTCCATACTTTTTTTAAGTGGCTTACACTGCTACCAAATATGGATATAGTCCCCTTTTCCTGTTTCCCACCTCCAGCACTTAGTTTTCCTATTTTTATATATTTTTGAGAGTTTTTCTTGGACCAGGTACCACCTATTTATTAGTTTGTAAAAATGATCAACAATATTTGAACAGTGTACTATTCTGTTAATAAAATCCAGTCTTCATTTAAAATCTCTATATTAAGATATTTTCCCCATACCTTCTTGGGATATCCTGCTTTAGTTCTTTTACTATATCCACATACCTAGATATCTGTCCTCTCTGAGTTAATTAAATAATAATATTTCTTACACTTTTATTATTCTCTTCAAAATTAAATTCTAGTTGATTTCCCAAAAAATGTTTAATTCTCAAGTATGTAAATATCTCTTTACTCAAAGGTACAAACTCTTGTAGCTGGTTAAAAGGCTTAATTTCTGATTTAAATATACAATCTTTAATAGTCCGATTTCCAGCATTCTGCCAGTTTCTGTTGTTAATATCTTTAACCCCTTAACGCCATTACGGCGTAGAATGCCGTAATGGTTTTTAGCTCCAGGAGCTCGGAGGTACTTACCTCCGCTGCAATCCTCTTCGGGAGGACTGCCTGACAGCCCAGGCAGCCCTCCCATGGCAAATCAGGCACCCAGGGGCCATGTGATCGATCACATGGCCCCCTATAGCTGGCTGTGGATCTGCCTGCCGCGGGACTGTCTGAAATGTTAGGTAGTCCCCCTGCTGGTGGGTAGTGTAAAAAAAATAAAAACAATAAACATGTTTAAAATTAAATAAAAGTATTTATATATATATATATATATATATATATATATATATATATATATATATATATATAATATATATATAATATATATATCTAACGTCATACGTAATGTATTTTAATGCTAATATAAGTACATATATTAGTATTAAAATACACTAAGAATGATGTTACATATATACAAGATATATATATTATATATATAATACATATATATATTTTATGTTTATATATACACGTATAATTACAATGATAAATAAATAAAATAATTAAATAAATAAAATATTTTTTTTAAATTAAAATAAATTATAAATACATATGTAATCTCATTCTAATTGTATTTTGTTATTAACAAAATATATATAAAAAAATACCAAAAGCCCCTGCACTCACGCTCCAAGTGTCCTTGTGTCCCGGGTGCTAGCTAAATATAGCCATCCATATAAAAATATCCAACGAATAGCTGCACTCACGGTAAATAAAAAGCAAAATTTATTAGAAATAAATTAAAACATCAATGATCAACGTTTCAGTCCGACCAGGACTTTCCTCAGGATCAATAAAAAGATGAACATCTTTTTATTGATCCTGAGGAAAGTCCTGGTCGGACTGAAACGTTGATCATTGATGTTTTAATTTATTTCTAATAAATTTTGCTTTTTATTTACCGTGAGTGCAGCTATTCGTTGGATATTTTTATATATATATATATATATATATATATATATATTGGTAACAAAATACACGTAGAATGACATTCTATATATATAAAATACAAATAACTGCAAATATTTATATGTATATAGATAAATATATATAATTACATAAATAACTACATAAGTATACACGTAGAATTTAAATATATATATATATGTATATATATTAAAATTCTACGTGTATATTTACGTAATCTTTTAACATAATTATGTGATTTAATTAATTAACATTTGATTGACGTGCCTGACAACCCAGGCAGAAAGTGCAGAGAATTTAATTTGCACGCACTTTATTTAACCCTGAATCTTTCCAAGGCACCATAAAACCTGTACATGGGGGGTACTGTTTTATATGGGAGACTTTGCTGAACGTGTGTTACAATGATGATATATTTAGTAAAAGTGAAGTTTATTGCATTTTTTCACACATGAACGGCACTTTTACTGGCGATATTATTGTTGTAATATGTTTTACTGTTTTGAAACACTTATGTTTGTGTTCAGTGAAGTCTCCCAAGTATAACAGTACCCCCTATGTACAAGTTTTATGGTGTTTTGGAAAGTTAGAGAGTCAAATATAAGGCTTGCATTTCATTTTTAGTAGCCACTTAGTCACAAATACCGGCCAAATATTAGTTTTTTGCTTTTTTCACACAAAAACAAATATGAACGCTAACTTTGGCCAGTGTTTGTGACTAAGTGGCTACTAAAAAAGACTGTACATACCCCACTTGCAATATCTTGGGTTGTCTACTTTTGCAAATGGTATGCCGTCATGAGGATAATTCTCATTTCTGGGCTACCACACGGTCTCAAAGATAACATTACTAATCTGGCAAATTTCAATTTGAAAAAAATGAAAAAAATGAATGTGCTATTTTTGACCCTGTAACTTTCCAAAACACTGTAAAAACTGTTAATACTGTTGTACTCGTGAGAATTTGTTGAATCCAAATATGTGGTTTTTTTGCAGTTAAAGTTAACAGTATTATGACATTTACAGCTAAAACGTCTACATTTTTTTTTAAATCTTAATTTCTCACAGTTTTTATTTTATTCATAATAAATTATGTTTCAATCATGAATAGTTCATGAGAAATTAAAGCCCAGTGTCTCCTGAACAAAATGATATATAATAAGTGTGGGTGCACTTTATATGAAAGAGGTGAATTACAGTTGAACAGACATATAGCGTAAATTCCAGTTTTTGTTTACATTTTGTTTTGATCAGAACGTGTACTATTGACTCCGTCCTGAAGGGGTTAATACTTCCTGGGATCACATTTATTGGCACAAAATGAAACAATCAATTTTCTATCTTGTAAGGTCTTTTGTTAATTTTTTTCTTATTTTTTTTATATTTCAGACAAAATGAAACAATTTATTTTCTATCTTGTGAGGTCTTTTGTTAATTTTTTATTATTTTGTTTTATATTTCAGACATGTACCTGGCTTATATGTTTTAACTGGTTCTTCTTGTTTCCAGCCTAGGTACTCTTGTCATCATAAATATGGGTCCCGTTCTTAATGTTACAGGGCGCACTGCCTACATTAGAGATGGCACCGGCGTTCGTGTGACTTCGTGTTATTGAAGCATACGCACTTTTTTTGAGTCAAAGGCCATGTAATAACCAATCACAGCACAGAGAGGCATATTTAAACCCTGTTACGCCTTTTCTCAGTGCCCTGTCATGATTTCCACTTGTTGGTTGACAGAGAGTGCTTTCTTTGTATTATATTTCTGTTTTTTGACTTTGGCTTATGTTTTTGACTTTCCCTACTTCTGGTATCCTGGCCCTTGGCTAGTTTATTCGAATTGTCTCATTATGTATCACTGACCTTGGCTTGTAATTTTGACCATTCTCTTTTACGTTAAGTCTGGCCATTCTAAGGTCCAGTACACGTTGTTTGTGTTAAAATGCGTGTTGTTTTGCGTGTTAGGTCACACAGAAATCGTGACAGTTTATTGCCAATGCATTACTCTGTGTCACTCCATTATTTTTTTCTTTAAATTGAACATATTTTGTTTACTGAGACACGTATACTGCAGACCATTGGAGTCTCTCTGCAGATGGACCAAGATTTGCCATCAAGCACACCAGTGGCCCATAAGTAGTACAGGTTGGGGGCCATGGTGGGTAGATTAAACAATATTCCTAGTTTGCCTATTACAGTTTTCTTCTATCTTTAGTTCTGAACAAGTGTCTTTCAACAAAGATAGTGGTAATAACACCATTCTGTACTATTAATCTGTTCTGTTACATGTGCCATTGGTAAAAGTGACAGATTAATGACTGGCAATTAGAGGTATGACACAGTACTTTAGATACAGGACACTTTTAGGCATGAAATCCACAAAGTAATCTATATTGGGAATCCTATAAAATAAACACATTATACCACTCTCACACCATCTGAGGCATGTAATGTGCTTGTAAAGTACAGGAAGGTAATCATAAATTATCTGGCTTTGTCTAAGAAAATCTTCACTGAAAAGACATGAGCAATAACAAGTACACTGAATCAAAATAAAACATATTACTACTGTGTGTTTCAATGCAAAAACATGACTTATTTAGCAAACAGAATAAATAGCTTGGCTATTGAGCCCTAATTCTGCTATTCTATGGATCTCAATTCACTGTTTAATGTATAGAGTCCAATCCATAAAGAAATATCAGGGAATGCAGGTCTCAAATGGATTTAGGTTCTGCAGCATAGACAGAAATTGAGCAGTACTAATCACCTTGACGTGATTAAGCCATATAAATGTCAGATTAGGGTTTAAAGAAAAACTCACAATATGAGTTTACAATTACAAGATTTCATAAAGACTCAGGCATTTTTGACCCTGTAACTTTCCAAAAAAAGCATTCACAGTAAGTAATTTAAACAAGTTATGCCAGCTTAGTTTTTACTAGGTTTTGTGAAGGTGGCTTGAGAAATGAACTTAAAATATGTGTTTAAATTTCTTCAGTCACATTTATTCACTAAACAACAGAGTTTTGTTGGAATTGACAAAATTCTGTAAAAATTGTGAATTCCGACTGCAATGGTAATTCTCAGTTAAACTAAAGCTAAGTTAATTCCCTTACTACCTCACTCACCTTAAAAATAGTGCATGGGGGGCAATAAATACTTACTTTCAGAAGTCTTTTTTCCTCTCAAGTCTTCCTGTCTTCAGTCCCACAAAGGTCAAATAAAAATCTATTACATCCCAACGCAGCTATTAGAAAAAAAAAAAAAGTCAAAATCACAAACAAACCACACCACCAAAAAGGAAATCTATCTTCACTCAGTGAGAGCTCAATGCCGACAGTTCAAGGGGAGAAATTCAAGGCCTTCCCATGCTTTGAAATGTCAATCAAAATGTTCAGATCAGTTGTCTTGAAAGCAATCCAATCAGAGCGTTCTGTTAGACAAGTCTCGTTTAATTTGGCATTGCACCCTCTTTTATTTTGGCTTGGTGGCTGCATTGCAGAGGTTGCACATTTCTCACACATGTCTCACTTAATACTGGTGTAAAACATAGAATGCTCCTTTCATCACTTTGTACCAATACTATTCTGACGTACTCTGGTGAGTACGAAGCCATAAAAAATGCAACGTCCTTGGTTATAATAAAAGTACTGCAAAAGTCCTTAAGTAATAGGGCCAGGGACAGGTGCCACACTTACCAATGCTTTAAGAAGGTCTTTTTTTACAGGGGAGGAAGACTGAGGCTTAAATAGACACTATAATCACCAAAACAACTTTAACCTATTATTATTATTTTATTATTTATATAGTGCCATCATATTCTGTAGCGCCGTACAATGGTTGGACTAACAGACATGTAATTGTAACCAGACAACTGGATGTACAGGAACAGAGAGGTGTAGGGCCCTGCTCAATGAGCTTACATTCTAGAGGGAGTGGGGTATAGTGACACAAAGGGTATTAGAGTTGTTTTGGTGTATAGATCGTGCCCCTGCAGTCTCACTGCTCAATTCTTTAACATTTAGGAGTTAAATTACTTTGTTGAAGCAACCCTAGTCACACCTGCCTGCATGTGACCTTTGTAGTCTCCCTATGCAGTTTTTTTTTTTTAACGGTTTTATATCAATGGTTGTTAAGTTCGAAAAGATATCGTTAGAAAAATAATAACAATGTGTCAATATAGTACAGTTGTTATACAGTGGTCGTACAGAGAGATGAGTTGTTGACAATATAAGAAGACAAATGAAGGTATCCAAGAATGCTTGTTAAAACAATGTGAGGCAGGGAGCGTTTTTAGGTGTGTCTTGCCTTCTGTGCATCCTCTGGCATGGATGGGTGTATTTTCTATCTCTAGTATGCGTTTAAGCAGTTGTTACATAGTTAGATAGCTGAAAAGAAACTTGCATCCATCAAGTTCAGCCTTCCTCACATATGTTTTTGCTGTTGATCCAAAAGAAAGCAAAGAACCCAGTCTGAAGTGCTTCCAATTTTGCAACAAACTAGGAAAAAATTCCTTCTTGACCCCAAAATAGCAGTCAGATGTCTCCTTGGATCAAGCAGCTATTACCCCACTAATTAGAAATTATATCCCTGTACGTTATGTTTTTGGAAGTATTTATCCAATTGCAGTTTAAACATCTGTAATGACTCTGACAAAACCACCTCTTCAGGCAGATAATTCCATATCCTTATTGCTCTTACTGTAAAAAAAACTTTTCTTTGCCTTAGATGAAATTTCCTTTCTTCCAGCCTAAATGTGTGACCTCGTGTCCTATGTATAGCCCTGTTTATGAATTGATTTCCAGATAAAGGTTTGTACTGGCCCCGAATATATTTGTATAATGTTATCATATCCCCTCTCAGGTGACGTTTTTCCAAACTAAACAGATTTCATTTTTTAACCTTTCTTCATAACTAAAATGCTACGTTTCTTTTATCAATTTTGTAGCTCGTCTCTGCACTTTTTCTAGTGCCATGATATCTTTCTTTAGAACAGGTGCCCAAAATTGCACAGCATATTCAAGGTGTGGTCTTACCAGCGATTTATAAAGAGGCAAAATTATATTTTCATCCTGAGAATTTATGCCCCCATTTATCCATGACAAAACCTTACTGGCCTTAGCAACTGCAGATTGACATTGCATATTGCTGCCTAATTTGTTGTCTATAACAATTCCCAAATCATTCTCGTGTGTGGTTATCCCTACCATTTAGGGTGTAAATTGCTTGTGCATTTTTTAACCCCAAAGTGCATAACTTTGCATTTTTCTACGTTAAATTTCATCTGCCATTTTAGTGCCCAGTCCCCCAATCAATCCAAATCCCTCTGCAGAAAAGCAATATCCTGCTCACAATTTATTACTTTGCAAAGTTTTGTGTCATCTGCAAACACTGATACATGGCTTTCAATGCCTATTTCAAGATCATTTATAAATATGTTAAATAGAAGTGGTCCCAAAACAGAACCCTGAGGGACACCACTTACCACTTTTGTCCAGCCTTAAAATTTACCATTAATGACAACTCGTTGTACTCTATCCTTAAGCCAATGTTCTACCCATGAACAAGAATATTCATCTAGACCAATTTATTTTAGTTTGAAGACTAACCTATTGTGAGAAACCGTATCAAATGCCTTGGCAAAATCCAAGTAGATCATATCCACTGCAACACTCTGATCTATACCTCTACTTACTTCTTCATAGAATGCAATTAGGTTAGTTTGACATGAACTATGTGTCATAAAACCATGCTGATTATTGCTAATAACAAAGTTCTTCCCAATGAATTCCTGAATATTATCCCTTAATAGCCCTTCAAATATTTTCCCAGTTACAGAAGTTAAGCTCACAGATCTATAATTTCCAGGCAATGATTTTGAACCCTTTTTAAATATAGGAACAACATCTGCCTTCCTCCAATCCTCCGGTACAATACCTGAAACAAAATAATCTTGAAAGATTAAATACAGAGGTTCACTTATTTCCCCACTTAGCTCCTTAAGTACTCGTGGGTGAATACCGTTAGACCCCAGAGCTTTATTTACATAAATTTTCTTTAATAGCTGTAGCACCTTGTCTCAAGTTATCCAATCACAAGTTATCTGAAAGTTTTTTGCAGCAATCATTTGCATATCCCTTGCCATAGGATCCTCATTAATATATACTGAAGAAAAATAGTTATTTAAAATTTCTGCTTTTTCTTGGTCTTCATTAGCTAAACCCAACTCTGTTAGAATTGATGTACTTGAAAAAAATGAGGTTGGTTTTGCATTCTTTGGCTACCAATTTCTCATTTTCTAGTTTATTGAAATTGGCTTTTTTTAAATTATACGTTTTAGTATACCCCACGTGCTTTTGCTTTTTTGAGTTTATTTAAAAAATTACCATATTGTGATCACTATTTCCCAAATGCTGCCCTTCTTGAATGTTGACTAAAAGATCAACATTGTTTGTTATAACGAGATCCAGACAAGCATCCTTTCTAGTTGGTGCTTGTACCAGTTGTGACATAAAGGTGTCATTTAACACATTCAAAAACCTGATTCCCTTGCTGAGGTACTAGTCCGTCTATCCCAATTTATGTCCAGGTAATTAAAATCTCCAATAATTAATGTGTTATCCCAATTTGAAGCTTTCCCAATTTGCTCTAACAGCTGTTTTTCCTTATTCTCTTCCTCACCATTAGGCAGCCATTACTCCTCCGTCTTCACTCACTATTAGGCATCTCTCCCATTTGCAGATATATGATGGGAACAGTGGTGGAACTAGAGTGTGTGTGTACTTCTATGTAATGTTAACATTTAAATGCAGGGATGTGTTTGTATGTTGTGTTGGCTTTTAAATGCATGTGTCCATTTGTGTGTAGTAATGATGATAGGAGGGGAATGCCTACTGGTGATAGTTAATACAGCAAGTGTGGAGTTATTAAATGCTGTCGGCATTGACACTGTAGCTCCTCCCAGAGTCTAAGAAAGTCAGGAGGGTGGCTAAAAATATAAAAATTAGTCAGGCCTTTCCTATTTATTTTTCATTGAGGAGCAAGACTTAATTACCTGAGCCAGCTATAAAAACAGGCTCTACTGAATGTGAGTGTGATACCTACAGAGTTAATCAATTTTACTACCATTTTATGATATTATTGTATTGCCATGTGAGAATGTATATTGTTTTACCCTGCAGTGACATCAATCTATTGCAGACAAACTATTGAGTATATCTGCATTTACATTATTTGTCACTCTGTGTACACGCGTTTATGTGGTGTGGTTTATAAACAATTTTGTGCATTTTGAGATATACTTTGTTCGAAGTGGATACATAGTATGCACTATTTAATATACATCTCACTCTGATGTTTGTATTTACACTGTTTATTATTTTTTGTTTGTAGTTCATCTTTTGTATCCTATTTTTACTACTATTTTTGCTTCATTTTTCAGTGGAAAAACACAAAAGTGGGGATGGTACCACTAAATGCTGATTTACTGGAGCCACTCAAGGCTCTGTTGCATGTAAGTGGATAAATGATATACTTATGTTATTATCTTGAGCTGCTTTACGTACTACACTATGTACTGCTCCTGTATTCTGCTCTGTTTCATATCTTGGTGAGAACAAATATAGAGTGCAGGAAGAAATTCCACATATCCTCATGCAGAGATTGTCCCTCCCAGGCCCAACATGCCAGAGCTGGTGTGAAGCTACTAGATGCATACTTGCAAAAACAGAATATTCAAGGATATAATCTTTCAATGTAGGGTAATAACTGCTTGATCCAAGGATAAATCTGACTGCCATTCTGGGGTCAAGATGGATTTTTTTCCTAGCTTGTTGCAAAATTGTGCTTCAAACTGGGTTTTTTTGCCTTCTTTTGGATCAACAGCAAAAAACAAATGTGAGGAAGGCTGAACTTGATGGACACAAGTCTCTTTTCAGCTATGTAACTATGTAAGCTCCACCTAATTTAAGAAGCACTCCACACTTATTTCTGTCCTGACATAGAAATATACTCAACCATTAAACCGTTTTTGTTCTTTTTGTTTTACATATATGTTCATCAGAAGAACAACTAACAACCTACTATGAATTAGTAGAGGGACTTTCGATTGCCTATTACAAGATCATTAGTAAACAAGCTGAAGTGGAAACAAACAGGTAAACCAGAAATGCGTCTTCATTTAATTTGTGTAATATGTGTAGACAAATAATTAATTAAATGTGTCCTATTATAAAATATGTAACTATTTTCCCAGCTCTACTAACATATAGTTATTAATATGCTACAAAGCAGAGCAGGACATGCTTAAGTGTGTTGATACATCATTAATGTGAAATGCTAACAATTCAGTGAAGAAATAATATGTAAGATTTATAGAAACGCACAACACTCCTGGTATTTTACACTATTATTTACAGTTTGACCTATTCCCGGTAGCATACGACTAATGATATGGTCACACAACACTGGGTAGGCTCAATTACATCCATTAGTATGCAATAATGAAGATATTAACAAGAACCACAAGTATAACATTTATACAGCATATACCTTTCTTTATGAAAATGCAAACTAGAAACCCTGATGAAAATGATGATAATAATATTCATCATCATCATCATCTTTATAATCTTCAATATATAATGCCGTAAATAATAATTATATCAATAATATCAATAATACTAATGGTAGAGGAAATTGCATTAGGAATAATCATACAAAATTATTATAATTCTTCTTTCTTTTTATTTGCATATTTTAGTTATATTTTTATTATATTTTCAGTATTTAATTTTCTTTTAATGCCATTTTATACCAAAAAATAAATTAAGTGACATAATAATAAAAAATATGTTTTAGAATTAGGTAGAAAAAAATTAAATAGATATAAACATAAAGAGATATCAGTAGATATAGTGATGAAGATGAACCTAGACAGAGTGTTATACCATTATCTACAGATAGAGAAATATTAATAGAAATATAATTACCCATACAGGTACATAGTTACATAGTAATAGGTTGCAAAAAGACTAAGCTTCAGCAAGTTCAACCTTTAAAATGAATTATGTTATGTTGTTTTTCCAGAAAAAGGCAAAAACTAAATTTAAGCCATTTCCAACTATGCCACAAAAAGGGGGAAAAAAGTATTTTTGACTCCATAATGGTAATCAGATTTCTCCTTGGATCAACAACCTGTTCACATACACATCAATTCTATTCAGGCCTTTTAAAAAAAAGTATCTATAGATTCTGATAAGACAGCTTCTTTAATTAAATGTAAACACAAATAAACCAATACCTACAGGTAAAGACAGAGACATACAAAAGGGTCAAACTAATAGAAATCCAACTCCAACAGGAGTTAGATATCCAAAGATTACCACTAGAGTTAGTTATTCATTTGAGATTACAATAGCGATAACATTAAAATTAATTTGAAGTCTTTATTAGTTGAAAAAAGACGCTAACAATTACACATAATTTACGTGAAAAAATCCAGTGAGAAAAAAATCAAGTGTGATCAAGTGTAAATTAAAATCAAAGGGTGCAGAAAAGCATTAGAGCGTTTCTAAATTTGAATTTACAGACCCATACACCTTATTTGCATTATATTTCTATTGATACATATTTAAAGTGATAAATTGTATATGGATAAAAGAATACTCTCTTACATTAACTGAGACACTAACTCCTGAATGAGTCAAATGGATACTACTATTTGATTTCTTATAATAAAAGGGGGATCTTAGAAGTGACATTAGAGAAGAACATGTAACTAGAAAATACAGCATATTCCAAACCCCTTTAAGAGAACCTATAAGTTATCACTGGTTGGAAAAGCTGACAATTAGATTGTAAATTGGTTTAACCACAATATAAAAATAATCAAATCTTGATAAAAGCTTAAATATATCAGTCATCAATAACAACAAGGCATGAATTTAGGTCTGTGGTTATCCCTAATGAATTTGATTACACAAATGTAGCCAGCAATTAAGGTGTAAATCTTCTATTCAGCCCACTACTACAATGTGTGGTCAAAAGCCATAACTGCAGTAATGAAAAGAATAAGTAATCTCTATTATGGGAGATAAAACAACAGTGACTGGAACTAATAAATGCAAAAGCCAAACCAGTGCTATTCTAAACAGCCCTCCCCCAATGTTTATTGCTTCTAGGCAGTCCCCCTGATCTAAAAGACAATTAGAAAAGCAATCAATCAAGCAGCATCATAGTGTCTCAAGAAAATGCATAAATGGATTACTTCCAAAAAGTAAAAGCAAGCGTCAGCTTAACGCGTGTTTTGGCGCAATTCCACGACTTTATCAAAGGCAGCACAATAAAGGTGTAGTATCTCTGAGAAGGTATTTCTAGTCAGGGTGAAGATATAACTAGGAATATGCCAAAGAAGTAGAAGGGACATACAAATCCATGCCGGTACAAGATTTATTAATTTAGAAGCAGAAGAGCCGTCTCTGACGGAGTCATCTTAAACATAGCCATATGCATTGTAATTTCAGGGGGAAATTTTCTACATCACTGGAATTTTAGGTCTTGCTCACTCAGTGAGCAACTTGTATGTGACTTAAGCAGGAACCACTGAATGGCAAAATACCAGATATCTCCATGTTGAGTGTTCTCATAAAATCTATGTTTCAGAATGAGGCTCGGCCATGTGGGCAACAGAGCCATTAATTGTGGTATAAAAGTGTAGACTGATGACATATTTTGGGGGGATTCATCAGTGATTTTAAATACCGTGAAACTTTTGAGAGGCCTTTGAATGTCTAAGATAATTTTGAAACAATACAATGTCTGAATGCACACTTCAGAAATGCTTTGTCTGCTTCTAAGATGGGATTTATGAGGTCAGATGATGTCTATGCATTGGCATATCTGAGACTGGATGTCATAGAATAGAGATTTGCATATTCGTTTCTATTCTTGGGATCTGACTGATTGATACAGCAGAGATGCCAAAGTCAGCAGACTCTGCTTTAATGAAGTGCTATTAAGCAGTATTCCTGCCTGGCATGGTAGACATCCAGACCACAGGTATGCAGTTGGCAGCTCAGGGGGGTTTAGGAATATTGGCCCATTTAACATATCAGATCAGCATTCCTACAATTAGGGATTTAATGGTTGTTTCTGGAGACCCAGCACTTTTCATGGGCTAACTCTTTTTAATGGTACCTGGGAGTTCATGCAACGCTTTTCATGCATGCCTTCATTGTCATAGTGCTGTACAATGCAGGCTTGATCTCTTATTAAGGGGCAGATTTCTCATAAGGCCACTGTGGCTATTGACTCGGGGTAGCAAGCAGGTGAAAGGTAGCACTCCTTGATCATTAGTAAGATCAAGTAAGAGATGTGCTTGGGTGAGAAGGAGTTTCTCTATTCCTGAGAGGCAGCCAAAGAAATTGTCAGAAAGCCCATAGAAATGACATCAGTGTCATAACACCACATGATGTCCTGTACCTCTAACTGCTTGCCATTGCTCTGCAATGCCAATGCTGCTTGGCAACATGAGTTGTGTGCTTGGGGGTTGGGGTATTAGAAGAGGGACCAAAGCAGGAGAAGGAGAACAGAAAATAGGGGAAGTGAGGGAAAGGGTGTAAAATGAGAGGAATAGAGTGAGCAAAAGAATGTATGAGAGGAGAGGAACAAGAGGAGGGAACAGGGGGATAATGAGGGAATGGCTAACTAAAACATTCACTTGATTGCTAAGAATTTAGAGGACTCCTACTGTCCAGCAAGCCTTTCTTTCCTGTATATTCTTGTCGCAGTCCACGGTGCCTGGGTACCCAAAAGGTAGTGGAAGACATCCAACCTTACTGGCAACCATACTTCAATATTGAAGGAGAATTGCTCTGAATTTCCACTCTATTTTGTAGGCTAGTCAACTCTTGAGGCAGGAGCAAGACAAAACAGGTCTTAAACATGATGACAGCACATGTTGGAACTCCACATTAGATATGGTGAAACAAATTTTGGAACAGCAAATCTATCTTGCCATTACTCCCAATTGAGGCAGAAACTTAGAGCCACAGTAATACCAGCTTGAGACAGGTCATCCACTTCCTTTACAACTGCCTTTCATTGTAGTGATTTTGCCCTTCCTAAGTCTTGCGGTGCCTGCTACCTCTGCAGTTCCAGTTGACAGAAGCTGGTAGGGCACTGTTAATTCTGTAAAATATGGTCAGTAACGCTACAGACAGTAAGTGTGGAAAAGCTTTTTGCATGACAACATATTTTTTTTTTCTATAACAATATTCTGCAGTGCTAAAACCAAGTGTCAAATAAATTCTGCTGTTGTAATTTTTTTTTTTCCCCAGACAAAGTGGTTTGGCTGTAACAAATTTGACTTCTGTCTACAAATCTAATATTTCTGCAGCTAACAATCAGGGAATAAGTAGAGGTTAGTAGTGGGCAGAATCAGAAGTCAGGATTCCAGATTAAGTTAACAAGCAGAAAGTTTAGCTGGGGACAGAGTCAGAAACCAGGAATCTGGAAAAAGGCTAAGTTAATTCTGGCATGGAGGTAAAGTAGCTGCATGGTGGTATACACACAATAGCAAAGTAGGTTCAGTAATGGGGAATTGATTAACTAGGTTAAATTAGGAGAGCTAATCAAAGCTTAGGTTTCGGCAATCCGAGCTTTGCTTTCTTAAACAGAAATTGACCCCAGTGTTTACTCCAGCAATATGTAAAAGACCCAATAGAAGAGAGCACTCAAGGATCTTGTGCAAAAAAAAAAAAAAAAAACTCAAATTTTAATACATAACATGTGTTGTCATTGTTTTGGGCTCTAGGGCCTTTTTCAACCTTGAGTCTGTGTATTAGGATTGATATGAACTAATGAAATTATTTCATTAGTTTGAACTCTAGATGCCCTAACCAAACCAAGCAGTATAGTGAGAAAATATTTTCAATGACACCTGCCAAGCAAGCAAACTCTTCCAATGCTCTAGGCTATTATTCTACCCCCAGCACATTAATAGAAAGATTCCAGGAAGCCATTGTGATATCAGAGGAGACAATCCATCATGAACCCCCATAATGTATGAGAACAGGAATTTCCCATATGTCAATCTGTTCCTCCTGTTAGGGCTTAGAAGGAGAAGGATGAGTAGGAGATAATGTAACATCCAATCAAGTACTTGTAAAGCTTGCTGTAAATATTCTATTAGTATGTGTAACTGTATTTTATGTTTAAATGTTACTTTGTCTGTTATCCATGTTTGTATTGTATTTGCCGTGATTACTGATCTAATATTAAACATTGCTCTGATTGACCTTTGCAATGTATTAATAGTTTGCAATCCATATACATTCTATTTAGTTAATGCTTAGCTGTGTGATTTATTATATAATAATGGTTGGGAGCTCAGGCACAGAATAGTTTCATTCTGCTTGCATTCTGTTTTGTGGTATACAACTTATGTTGAATACAACTTATTTCTATTGTCTCTATACCTTCCCATAGTGAGCTATACAAACAAGCTAGGGACAGCTATATTTGTGCTTTATAATTATATTTATGTATAAATATTTCTCATCAAGCGATCATATAAATACTAAATACAAATATTGTTTAGTAGATATGCCACAATAAAAATATGCATGTTTTTAATTATGCATTTTTTTTTCAGTGGGTGCATATCTGAAAACAGCTTGTAGAATATGCAGATCTGATGCCTGCTGCCTTTGCTTGCCCAGACTTTACAGGTTTTCTGGGCCATTGCTACCCCTCAAACTTATCTCTACTCAGCTAAATCACCCAATAGCGATAGTACCAGTTTCCGGATTGACAGCCAGGAGGGTGTAACAAACCTCATTTATAAAAGTGTCAATTGCTTTGAAAAAAAAAAGAGAAAAATAAAAACGAGAACACATTTACACATAAAACATTTTAGCAAGCTAAAGTACTTTAGGGGTCTGGAATGTCCCTTTAATATATGTATATAAGTAACTAAGCTGTGGACGGAACTGCATTTTCCTACGTTAAAAGTTGCACAGAAGAAGACACATTTTGCCATTGCACAGAAGAAGGGCCGTTGCACAGAAGAAGAGACATTTTGCTGCCCCCAAAATTCATGTACATCTGTGTGTCTATTAGCTCCAACTTTTGCCCATCTTACCCATTATTATGTCCCTTTTGTGCATAGTGCTGCCTTTTTGCTTATTTTACCTTTATGCATATTGTAACCCTGCTTGTCAAGTTTGTCCATGCTTTTGTGGCCTCTTAACCACTTTCCACCCTTTAATGTATCTTATCTATTTTGCCCCATTTTGTCTTTAACCCACCTTTGTGTATCTCTCCCCCTCTGATTTGTTTTACTCCTCTCTGTACCATATATATATATATATATATATATATATATATATATATATATATAAATCACAATAGTTTCTGGCACTCATCCCATAGCAAAAGCATTAATTCAGCAATGACCAGGTGCCTCTCCGTGCAAAATATACAAATGGAACAAATTGAGAGCACTCACTGGATTTAGTAAACAAAAAAAATATATTAAATCAAACGCATATAAATCAACGTTTCGACCGTCTAGCGGTCTTTATCAAGATGCTATGACATGTGAAAATCTCAAATATATACAATCTAATGTGTTAAACTTACCCAATCACCAAGTGCACCCTGTTTGTCCGGTCTGCTCTGTGAATAGAGCCGCAAACCGAGGACTGTCAAGCATACTGCCGAAAAGTGACATAAAGCACAGCCACCAAGTGTTGCCTAGAAATGGCAAAGTTGTTTTAAAAGAGAAAAAAATCGGAGTAAAATTAAAAGCATGTATGGAGGAGAAAGAAATAAAGTCTGATTACATGGTCTTAAATGTATATGAGTGTGGAATGTTAAAGACAGCAGTGTGAATGAAAACGGGTTAGCCAAAGGTTAACCAGAACAGGTTAATGTGTGTATGCATGCTGAATAAAGAGAAGAAAAAAAAAAAAAATATAGCGACACCAAGACCGGCTTCACAATTCAAATTGAAGAGTACATGGGAACCCAAAAATATACATCATTCTATCAAAACATTTTCCACCATCTTGAAAACAGATATGGATACAATACTCACTCAACAACAGAAGAAACCAGACAACTTAACCCGGGTTGAGAGGATCGCCCTTAAAGATCTAAGTGGTGATGATCAACTTGTAATTCGAGCGACGGATAAAGGGGGAGCGATTGTCTTGCAAGATTATACAGACTACAAGCAAGAAATTCTTACACAATTGTCTGACACCAAGACATACAGAACATTAACATTTGATCCCACAACTAAGATCAGTAGTAAAATACAGGAGTGGATAAAATTAGGATTAACAGCGAAGTGGCTGGATTACAGTACAGCGGAATTTCTACTTAACACACACCCCAAAATCCCGATCTTATATACACTACCTAAGATACACAAGGATGCAAAAAAGCCACCTGGGAGACCGATTATATCCGCTCGTGGAGGATTGTTGGAACCGGTAGCCAAATATGTAGATTTCTTCTGCAAACCTACAGTTACCAGATTACACACATGTTTAAGGGACACTCAAGATTTCCTTAACAAAATTACAAATTGTGAGCCAATCGACACCCAGTATATTTTTGCTACAGCAGATGTCAAGAATTTGTATACTGTGATCCCACATGCCATAGGCATAGAAGCAATGCGAACACTTCTTTCACAGTCAGACGTCTATGAAGGACCTCCCATTGAATTTTTGTTGGAAGGTCTACAACTCACACTGTCCAATAATTATTTTTGTTTTGAAAAAAGTTTTTATATTCAAGAGACGGGGACAGCGATGGGATCTGCAATAGCTCCAACATATGCCAATAGTTTCATGTACGCATATGAAAATATGCATATTTTACCTAAATACAAGAAACACTTGATACAGTATCACAGGTTTGTGGACGACATTTTCATATTGTGGAAAGGCACGGTAGTAGAACTGGAGACCATGATTGATGAATTGAATAATCTGGATTCCACTATCAAACTAAGTCTGACTTATAATACAGACAAAATCCAGTTTTTGGATGTTGAGATATACCGGAATGGCCCGAACATTGGATATCGGTTATACAGAAAGCCATCGGATCGCAATACACTTTTGCATGCTAACAGTTCTCATCCTAAGGCCTTGAAAGATTCATTACCCATCTCTCAATATCTCAGGGTATTTAGAAATAACTCAGATGACAACACCTGCAGGATTCAACTAGAAAATATGACCAGATCTTTTTTGGAACGGGATACAAACACAACGTGTTACAGAGTTGCCGGCTAAAGGCTGAAAATATTTTTAAAGGAACATCAACTAAACAGTTACAAAGTATCCCAAAGATCACGATTCCTTTATTATTTCATTCAGAAAGCCAGAGGTTTTCTCAAAGGATCAAAAAAAGATGGGACATCCTTTCTGCAGATAGGACACTTAATCAGGTCTTTTCACAAAAAACACAAATTGCATTTTCACGCAATAGAAATTTGAAGGACATCTTGGTAAAAACTGACACTCCTAGTTGTTATAAAGCTATAATTTCCAGACACACAATGTAAAGAAAGGTTGCTTCAAGTGCTCAGGTTGTGTCACCTGTGGGCACATGCTGACAGGATCCTCTTTCGCACACCCACATACAGGTAAAAGAATCCAGATAAAACATCATCTAACCTGTATGAGTGATCATGTGGTGTATCTCATTTCATGCCCTTGTGGCAAATAAAGTAGTAGAAATTGACTAGGCCAAAGGTAGTGGTTATTCCAGACTTGAATATACCACCCTCCTAGTGGTCAGTCACACCTTTAAATGACACTCCAGTGGTGTCAAGGGGCATAACCCCAAAATGGAAGTACTAGAAAATGACTTTCCTGTTACTGGTCACTGAAACCAGAACCAGGACTGTCAGCTGGACAAAATATTAGTAAATAATAGATAATTAAATCAAAATTGCCATCAATATGTCGGAATATAGAGAGGGTTCATACGTAGATTCAAGTGATTAAAATAGCCTAAATGGCTCTTCTCCTGTCTAAAGGACTCTTAGACGTAAAGAATCTATTTGAGACTCAGGACTTTAATATAATCAACCATAGTATGTCCATGTCAACAGTAAAAGCGGTTGTGGAATGAGCCTTTAAATTAACTCCTGTAATCTAGATGGAAAAGACAATCAGTCAAGGAGGAACTTTGAATAGTGGCTGTATATAAAGTAACACTTGTAGCAAAGCCCGCTGTATCAAAAAGCTACAATAAGAGTGTAGTTAAGCAATCAGCAATTAAGGATAACAGCATTTAGCTGGATACCAAGTAACATATAATAAAAGGAAAAAAGTCTACATGAAAATTCGTAGATTAATCACAAAATATGTCATAAATGATAAATCTTAAGTTAGTGGTTTCCTAAATCGCTATGGGGTACAAAGAGTATCTGTTGCCCCCTCAAATACATACAGAGCCAGTCCAGATTCCTCAATCAAATAGATAATTCCAATCTAGATAGCATATCAGGAGTGACAGGAGGAAAAGGTGAAAAATTAGGAAATAATAGTGCTAATGTGTAGAACCATGCTTAGAGTGCTGGTTACCTACACATCGTGAAATAGTGCCCTAGAAGTGAAAATAAAAAGTGAGTGAAAGTGAAGGAGAAAAACCTCCTTCAACCCGACGCGCGTTTCGGTGCTGTGATGCACCTTCGTCAGGGGCTGAATTCGTTATGGACCCTAGACCTTGTTTAAATACCCCTGGTATTGTAACTGTTGAGAGGATTCCACCAATCAGGGTTCCTATGTGGACCGTCAGTTGGCGCCAAAATGACGTCAGAATATGCTAATTCGCTGTTTAAATAAAGAGAAAAAAAAAAAAAAAAAACTCCAATCAGGGTTAAGTCCACCTCTACATTGTGTGGTTTATATTTAACCCTG
Organism: Pelobates cultripes; assembly: GCA_933207985.1. Taxonomy (NCBI): domain Eukaryota; kingdom Metazoa; phylum Chordata; class Amphibia; order Anura; family Pelobatidae; genus Pelobates; species Pelobates cultripes. Next base: position 100,482,868 of record OW240914.1, read on the forward strand.
TATGTACTCATTGGATGGAGTGACTTGCTTCATAGAATAGGGAAAGGACGAAGGTGAATATATCTGTGTAAATTTTATAATCAGAGACGGATGATTCGTCAAGACATTTATATCATGTAAAGTCAGTGTATTGCTATCACAAGGCATTGTTTGAGAAGTAGACGGTTCATCATGGGTTATCTGGACGCCTGTAGGATCATGAGAATGGGTAGAGAGGCTTTGAGCGAAAAACCTCTAAAAAGTGAAAATAAGGGATTTTAACCCTCGCTCAGCCATGGGGACCTAATACCTATCCCAGGATATCATAAGGATTATATAAATATGGGCGGTCAGGTTAACTGTACTTCCTATTAGGGTAATGATCATTTCATTATCAAGCCTCATTCTTGATTTACGGGCGGAATTAACTCCCGCTATACTGTTCTTAGCAGTCATGTGAAAATAGTAATAGCTGAGCTTATACCCAAAATTCCCATGTACGGGTATTATCAAATGGCTTGGTGATCGTAAATAAATTGCCAGATACTCATATACCAGTGTGTCTACATAAATACTAGGTAATAAATGCCTCTGATATACATAATCAAATATTGAGGCTTTTTATAATGCAGATAAATTCGTCAGTTCTTATTCTTACTAAATGGAGATTAGTATTTCGGTAATCGAAATTTGTCCAGCCATTCCCATTGGCAGTATCAATTCAATTTGTCAATTTAGATGGCTGGTACGTTGGGCTAGTCCATATATCCAAATAACGTGTATAGTATTATAAATAGGAGATGGAGGGAAAAGTAGCATACGATATATTAAATTTTAAGTAATTTATATAACTTTTAATGGATCATGTGTCATCATGGGATCAGAGTGATCGGTCATGTGTAAATCTTACTGGACATAATTTACTCAAATGAGTGAGTTATATAGTATATTTAAAGTGTATCCAGAAGATACCCACTAGACAGGCTATAATAATGAGGGCTGTATACCTTCTTTGAGCCACTAGGGGTCAGTCACAGACATACCAGGGGTAAATTTCCATATTGAATGTATCTAAGTGGTATTTACTCTTTTGATGGATTAATTTCCAATTATTAAATAGTAAATTAATGAAGTGTTGCTAGGGAAGAACCGGTATTTAATCAGGGATAAAGGGAGTGTATGAGAATCCTTCGTTAAGGCCCAAGGGGGATAAAGTTTTTAATTTAAATATCCAGAAGCTCTCTCGCTGTAAGAGTCTTTTGTCCAGATCTCCCTTCCTTGGTCCCAACTTTATTTTTTCTACTCCATTAAAGCGTAAGCCCTGTGCAGAGCCGGCATGTTTAATTTTCAAATGTCTTGATATAGATGTATCTATCTGTCTAGATGGATTCACAGAGTTTATGTGTTCAAGGATGCGGGTTTTAAACTGTCTGAAAGTCTTCCCCACGTATTTCAAATTGCAACTGCAAGTAATGAGGTATATTAGGCCCTCGGTTTTGCAGTTAAAGAAGGTTTTAGTTGTGTGTATCTCAGTATTATCCGAGTTAGAGAATGATTTCGATTGTTTCCGGATAAATTTACAGGCCTTACACTTGCCGCACTGAAAGGTGCCGGCAGCAGGCGATTTAAGCCAGGTGTTAGTAGGTTTTGGGAGAGATAAATGGCTTGGAACCAAAATATCTTTTAAGTTCTGACCTCTCCTTGCTGTAATCGATACGTGGGGTGTCAGCACATCTTTAAGATGTGTATCTTGGTACAGTAGTGGCCAGAATCTCTCTAGTGTTTTTTTTCATACCGTCCCAACCCGAATCAAAGGTTCCAATACATCTTATTATTTCCTGATTTTTGTTTTGGGGGGGGGGGGACTTTTCGGACAGAAGGTTGGTCCTTTCAGTAGCTAGTGCCCTGTGATAAGCTCTTTTTAGACACTTGTTTGGATATCCCTTGGCTTTAAAAAGGGATCTCAGGGTCTGTGCTTTTATTTTAAAATCTTCTTGGGAGGAACAATTCCTCCTTAGTCTGAGATATTGGCCTGTCGGTATCCCACTTTTTAAAGCAGGGGGGTGATGACTCTCCCAGTTCAGAAAGTTATTGGTTGCGGTTGGTTTTTTGAAAAGCGTGGTGGTGAAATCGTTGTTATGAGAAATTTCGAGAGTTAGGTCCAAAAAATTCAGTCTTTTCTCTCCTATATCGAAAGTGAATTTAAGGTTAATCTCATTCACATTGAGTACTTCCACGAATTCATGGAATAGATCAATCGGACCTGTCCACACTATCAAAATGTCATCGATATAGCGTTTCCATAGGTTTATGTGTACGCTAAATTTATCGAGACTAGGGTTGAAGACAATGTTACTTTCCCACCACCCCAGGTGAAGGTTGGCATAGGATGGTGCACAAGTCGTACCCATCGCTGTGCCCTTCACCTGGTGATAGTAGTTGCCTTTAAAGAGGAAGTAATTATGAGTCAATATAAACCTCAACAGTCTGAGGACAAACTCATTGTGTTCATTGCGGGTAGGGTCTCTCATATACAGAAACGTTCTAACGTGTCTGATACCAACATCATGGGGAATAGAACTATACAGACCCTCAACATCTAGGCTACAAAGGCTTGCTTTGGCCGGAATTTTCATATCTTTGAGGATGCTGAGGGTCTGCTTAGTGTCTCTCAAATGAGAAGGAAGAGACTTAACTAGATCACGAAGGATGTGTTCAATATACACACTACAATTCTGCGTCAGATTATTATTGCCTGAAACGATAGGTCTCCCTGACAATGTTTTGTGCTGTTTATGAATTTTTGGTAAAGCATAAAAAGTAGCTATCACTGGTTTTTTATTGAACATAAATTTAAATTCATCCTTAGAAATGAGATTGGACTGAAGTGCTTCCTCTAGTATTCCTTTTAATTCATTTAGATATTTAGCTGTGGGGTCTGAGCTCAGAATCATATATGTGTCTTTGTCGTCTAGGATTCTGCTGACCATTTCAATATAAGCGGTTTTATTCATAACGACTATGTTGCCCCCTTTGTCTGAAGCCTTTATGATAATTGAGTCATTCTGTCTTAGTGTATTGAGAGCTTTTCTTTCAGCTTGACTCAAATTATCAAAATGGTCAAAGGAATAAAAATCATCACTCATACCCTCAATTTCTTTGCATGTCAGTTCAACAAAGAGGTCGATGTATTTAAACTCCGAAATATATGGTGTGAATTTACTTCTAAGTTTCAGATTCGTGAAGGGTGCTTGCTTCTTCGTAGGGAGGTCATTGCTGTTGAGGAGATCAACTAAATTGTCAAGAAGATCCATATCCTTAACCTCCAACCCCAGTCTTAATGCCTTTTTAGATTTTTGAATCTCATGAAACTTATGTAACGCCAACTTGCGTGCGAAAAGATGGATGTCCTTTGTCCACACAAACTTATCGAACTTGGGTGTAGGGACAAAGGCCAGCCCTCTTCCAAGCACCTGGGACTCAAGGGGAGTGAGTTGATGAGACGACAAATTAATGATCTGGCTACTTTGTATTAATAAGCTTTTCTCCTTTTGTATCCTTGTGTTGAGGTTTTGCTTCTTGTGTTTCTTTGGCTTTTCTCCTCTGTATTCGTTCTTTCTAAAAAATTAAACCCTTTCTTAAGGATACTTTTAGGATTACCCTCTGCTGACGTTGAGGGGCTTTCTTGGTTTGAATCAAAACTAAGAGACTAGAGAGAGTTAATAAAGAGGTGGACGAGGAGATTGAAAAAGTCCAGACGTACAAAAACGAACCCAACTTCGAACAATTTGAGATAAAACTCAAAACCAACCTAGATAAGTTTCAAACATCAATTAAACTTAGGAAACACTCCAAATTCATGAGAGATACAAAAGATTTTCAAACTGGTAATATCTACCGCAAATTTAAAAGCAAGAGAGTAGACTTTGATAGATTCTCCACATCAGAGTACGACTCCAGTGCATCAGAGCCTGATTCAAACCAAGAAAGCCCCTCAACATCAGCAGAGGGTAATCCTAAAAGTATCCTTAAGAAAGGGTTTAATTTTTTAGAAAGAACGAATACAGAGGAGAAAAGCCAAAGAAACACAAGAAGCAAAACCTCAACACGAGGATACAAAAGGAGAAAAGCTTATTAATACAAAGTAGCCAGATCATTAATTTGTCGTCTCATCAACTCACTCCCCTTGAGTCCCAGGTGCTTGGAAGAGGGCTGGCCTTTGTCCCTACACCCAAGTTCGATAAGTTTGTGTGGACAAAGGACATCCATCTTTTCGCACGCAAGTTGGCGTTACATAAGTTTCATGAGATTCAAAAATCTAAAAAGGCATTAAGACTGGGGTTGGAGGTTAAGGATATGGATCTTCTTGACAATTTAGTTGATCTCCTCAACAGCAATGACCTCCCTACGAAGAAGCAAGCACCCTTCACGAATCTGAAACTTAGAAGTAAATTCACACCATATATTTCGGAGTTTAAATACATCGACCTCTTTGTTGAACTGACATGCAAAGAAATTGAGGGTATGAGTGATGATTTTTATTCCTCTGACCATTTTGATAATTTGAGTCAAGCTGAAAGAAAAGCTCTCAATACACTAAGACAGAATGACTCAATTATCATAAAGGCTTCAGACAAAGGGGGCAACATAGTCGTTATGAATAAAACCGCTTATATTGAAATGGTCAGCAGAATCCTAGACGACAAAGACACATATATGATTCTGAGCTCAGATCCCACAGCTAAATATCTAAATGAATTAAAAGGAATACTAGAGGAAGCACTTCAGTCCAATCTCATTTCTAAGGATGAATTTAAATTTATGTTCAATAAAAAACCAGTGATAGCTACATTTTATGCTTTACCAAAAATTCATAAACAGCACAAAACATTGTCAGGGAGACCTATCGTTTCAGGCAATAACAATCTGACGCAGAATTGTAGTGTGTATATTGAACACATTCTTCGTGATCTAGTTAAGTCTCTTCCTTCTCATTTGAGAGACACTAAGCAGACCCTCAGCATCCTCAAAGATATGAAAATTCCGGCCAAAGCAAGCCTTTGTAGCCTAGATGTTGAGGGTCTGTATAGTTCTATTCCCCATGATGTTGGTATCAGACACGTTAGAACGTTTCTGTATATGAGAGACCGTACCCGCAATGAACACAATGAGTTTGTCCTCAGACTGTTGAGGTTTATATTGACTCATAATTACTTCCTCTTTAAAGGCAACTACTATCACCAGGTGAAGGGCACAGCGATGGGTACGACTTGTGCACCATCCTATGCCAACCTTCACCTGGGGTGATGGGAAAGTAACATTGTCTTCAACCCTAGTCTCGATAAATTTAGCGTACACATAAACCTATGGTAACGCTATATCGATGACATTTTGATAGTGTGGACAGGTCCGATTGATCTATTCCATGAATTCGTGGAAGTACTCAATGTGAATGAGATTAACCTTAAATTCACTTTCGATATAGGAGAGAAAAGACTGAATTTTTTGGACCTAACTCTCGAAATTTCTCATAACAACGATTTCACCACCACGCTTTTCAAAAAACCAACCGCAACCAATAACTTTCTGAACTGGGAGAGTCATCACCCCCTGCTTTAAAAAGTGGGATACCGACAGGCCAATATCTCAGACTAAGGAGGAATTGTTCCTCCCAAGAAGATTTTAAAATAAAAGCACAGACCCTGAGATCCCTTTTTAAAGCCAAGGGATATCCAAACAAGTGTCTAAAAAGAGCTTATCACAGGGCACTAGCTACTGAAAGGACCAACCTTCTGTCCGAAAAGTCCCCCCCCCCCAAAACAAAAATCAGGAAATAATAAGATGTATTGGAACCTTTGATTCGGGTTGGGACGGTATGAAAAAAACACTAGAGAGATTCTGGCCACTACTGTACCAAGATACACATCTTAAAGATGTGCTGACACCCCACGTATCGATTACAGCAAGGAGAGGTCAGAACTTAAAAGATATTTTGGTTCCAAGCCATTTATCTCTCCCAAAACCTACTAACACCTGGCTTAAATCGCCTGCTGCCGGCACCTTTCAGTGCGGCAAGTGTAAGGCCTGTAAATTTATCCGGAAACAATCGAAATCATTCTCTAACTCGGATAATACTGAGATACACACAACTAAAACCTTCTTTAACTGCAAAACCGAGGGCCTAATATACCTCATTACTTGCAGTTGCAATTTGAAATACGTGGGGAAGACTTTCAGACAGTTTAAAACCCGCATCCTTGAACACATAAACTCTGTGAATCCATCTAGACAGATAGATACATCTATATCAAGACATTTGAAAATTAAACATGCCGGCTCTGCACAGGGCTTACGCTTTAATGGAGTAGAAAAAATAAAGTTGGGACCAAGGAAGGGAGATCTGGACAAAAGACTCTTACAGCGAGAGAGCTTCTGGATATTTAAATTAAAAACTTTATCCCCCTTGGGCCTTAACGAAGGATTCTCATACACTCCCTTTATCCCTGATTAAATACCGGTTCTTCCCTAGCAACACTTCATTAATTTACTATTTAATAATTGGAAATTAATCCATCAAAAGAGTAAATACCACTTAGATACATTCAATATGGAAATTTACCCCTGGTATGTCTGTGACTGACCCCTAGTGGCTCAAAGAAGGTATACAGCCCTCATTATTATAGCCTGTCTAGTGGGTATCTTCTGGATACACTTTAAATATACTATATAACTCACTCATTTGAGTAAATTATGTCCAGTAAGATTTACACATGACCGATCACTCTGATCCCATGATGACACATGATCCATTAAAAGTTATATAAATTACTTAAAATTTAATATATCGTATGCTACTTTTCCCTCCATCTCCTATTTATAATACTATACACGTTATTTGGATATATGGACTAGCACAACGTACCAGCCATCTAAATTGACAAATTGAATTGATACTGCCAATGGGAATGGCTGGACAAATTTCGATTACCGAAATACTAATCTCCATTTAGTAAGAATAAGAACTGACGAATTTATCTGCATTATAAAAAGCCTCAATATTTGATTATGTATATCAGAGGCATTTATTACCTAGTATTTATGTAGACACACTGGTATATGAGTATCTGGCAATTTATTTACGATCACAAGCCATTTGATAATACCCGCACATGGGAATTTTGGGTATAAGCTCAGCTATTACTATTTTCACATGACTGCTAAGAACAGTATAGCGGGGGTTAATTCCGCCCGTAAATCGAGAATGAGGCTTGATAATGAAATGATCATTACCCTAATAGGAAGTACAGTTAACCTGACCGCCCATATTTATATAATCCTTATGATATCCTGGGATAGGTATTAGGTCCCCATGGCTGAGCGAGGGTTAAAATCCCTTATTTTCACTTTTTAGAGGTTTTTCGCTCAAAGCCTCTCTACCCATTCTCATGATCCTACAGGCGTCCAGATAACCCATGATGAACCGTCTACTTCTCAAACAATGCCTTGTGATAGCAATACACTGACTTTACATGATATAAATGTCTTGACGAATCATCCGTCTCTGATTATAAAATTTACACAGATATATTCACCTTCGTCCTTTCCCTATTCTATGAAGCAAGTCACTCCATCCAATGAGTACATACAGGGTTAAATATAAACCACACAATGTAGAGGTGGACTTAACCCTGATTGGAGTTTTTTTTTTTTTTTTTTCTCTTTATTTAAACAGCGAATTAGCATATTCTGACGTCATTTTGGCGCCAACTGACGGTCCACATAGGAACCCTGATTGGTGGAATCCTCTCAACAGTTACAATACCAGGGGTATTTAAACAAGGTCTAGGGTCCATAACGAATTCAGCCCCTGACGAAGGTGCATCACAGCACCGAAACGCGCGTCGGGTTGAAGGAGGTTTTTCTCCTTCACTTTCACTCACTTTTTATTTTCACTTCTAGGGCACTATTTCACGATGTGTAGGTAACCAGCACTCTAAGCATGGTTCTACACATTAGCACTATTATTTCCTAATTTTTCACCTTTTCCTCCTGTCACTCCTGATATGCTATCTAGATTGGAATTATCTATTTGATTGAGGAATCTGGACTGGCTCTGTATGTATTTGAGGGGGCAACAGATACTCTTTGTACCCCATAGCGATTTAGGAAACCACTAACTTAAGATTTATCATTTATGACATATTTTGTGATTAATCTACGAATTTTCATGTAGACTTTTTTCCTTTTATTATATGTTACTTGGTATCCAGCTAAATGCTGTTATCCTTAATTGCTGATTGCTTAACTACACTCTTATTGTAGCTTTTTTGATACAGCGGGCTTTGCTACAAGTGTTACTTTATATACAGCCACTATTCAAAGTTCCTCCTTGACTGATTGTCTTTTCCATCTAGATTACAGGAGTTAATTTAAAGGCTCATTCCACAACCGCTTTTACTGTTGACATGGACATACTATGGTTGATTATATTAAAGTCCTGAGTCTCAAATAGATTCTTTACGTCTAAGAGTCCTTTAGACAGGAGAAGAGCCATTTAGGCTATTTTAATCACTTGAATCTACGTATGAACCCTCTCTATATTCCGACATATTGATGGCAATTTTGATTTAATTATCTATTATTTACTAATATTTTGTCCAGCTGACAGTCCTGGTTCTGGTTTCAGTGACCAGTAACAGGAAAGTCATTTTCTAGTACCTTGTGGCAAATATTATGTAGGAAAGACGGATCTAACAGTGAGAGATCGTATCCGAGGCCACAGATCAGGAATCATGACAGCATATCGGGATGGAAAAACCGACAAGCCTGTGGCGAAGCATTTCCTTGAACTTCAACATCACTTACCCACCTTGAAATTTATTGTGATAGATCATATTCCACCGCTGATCAGAGGGGGCGATAGATCGAAGCTATTATTACAGAGAGAGACTTTCTGGATTAAACATTTGGACACAGTTCAACCGAAAGGACTTAATGAATATAATTCCTTTGGCTGTTTTTTGAACATTCGCTGATAATGTATACTGTGGGACTCATAGTTTCTAGATGAATTAGATTCACTCACGGGATGTTAGCTCGCATGATGGTCGTGTATAATTTGGATAAAATCTTTATTTGTGTCTATAGATTGTGATTCCATATTCGTTTATATTGAGGCGGCGGTTTGTGATTTCGGCAGCAGTCTGGTTCATTTTACATCATCTTCACTTTGGTTTAACACTGCATGTTAACATGACACTTGTGTTGTCACAATCACATTTTTTTGTTCTGCTTATTAGATCATTTAGGTCATTCTGGACCTAACATAATTTACTATAACGTGCTTATTTATTCATTACATCCTTTTTTCACCTGCATACATTATAATTTTTTGTTGTATTTTTATTTTTCATATTTCATATGTATTATAGCTACAGTTTTTAGCTTTCACAACACACTATACCTGTCTTAGACTAGTACATTTTTCTACCTCACAACACATAGTCTTTCCACTATGAGTCTTCATGATCCAGCATATTTACACATATTAGTTTGTTGAGTAACATTTGGTTTTCGTTACACTGGTTACACATTGTATAATATTTTCGTATGGGGGTTGCATCACTATCATTTTCCTCATTCTGTTCACATAGCATTTTGTAGACCATCTTTACCTCAGCTTACTACTCTCTTGTCAGTTCACCACACATTTCATTTATCCGTTTCACATACATCTCCAGCAGCACGCATTTTTTATTTTTGTTACATATTTAGTCTATTCAGATCACATAGACTTTTTTGATACAGTTCTTCTTTTTTCCATTTCATACACTATCGTACATCTCACACTTTTGACTTCTTTGCAATTCTCCACACATTCACTGAGCTTTTTTTCATTTGTCTCTTTTTTTTTCTTTATTCAGCATGCATACACACATTAACCTGTTCTGGTTAACCTTTGGCTAACTCGTTTTCATTCACATTGCTGTCTTTAACATTCCACACTCATATACATTTAAGACCATGTAATCAGACTTTATTTCTTTCTCCTCCATACATGCTTTTAATTTTACTCCGATTTTTTTCTCTTTTAAAACAACTTTGCCATTTCTAGGCAACACTTGGTGGCTGTGCTTTATGTCACTTTTCGGCAGTATGCTTGACAGAGCAGACCGGACAAACAGGGTGCACTTGGTGATTGGGTAAGTTTAACACATTAGATTGTATATATTTGAGATTTTCACATGTCATAGCATCTTGATAAAGACCGCTAGACGGTCGAAACGTTGATTTATATGCGTTTGATTTAGTATATTTTTTTTGTTTACTAAATCCAATGAGTGCTCTCAATTTGTTCCATATATATATATATATATATATATATATATATATATATATATATATTTGTGTAAGGGGCAAAATAGCCGTATATGGAGTAAGGATCCAGCATAAGCTTAGGATAGTGTAAAGGGAGCAAGTCGGTTGTGGTGTGCCGATACCGATGATACGGTAGGCCTGTAAATAAAGAGGGCCCACCAAGGAGTAAGAAAGTAAAGTAAATGGAAAGAAAAGAGAAAGTGTTGAAATGAGGAGTGGGTGGGAGGGTCATTCTGATGCTGACCTCAAGCGATATGAGTCAGGTAAGGGGTGTCCCTTATATAGGGGAGTGAATTAATTTAAGCCCCTCCCACAAATACAGGCAAAACTGCCTTAATACTTGTGTAAGGGGCAAAATAGCCGTATATGGAGTAAGGATCCAGCATAAGCTTAGGATAGTGTAAAGGGAGCAAGTCGGTTGTGGTGTGCCGATACCGACGATACGGTAGGCCTGTAAATAAAGAGGGCAAAATGAATAATCAAAGATTTAATACAGTCAACAAATATATACAAATTAACCAGACATTTCTTAAATGCATTACAGTATTTAATTCCTGAAAGGATTTTGAAGGTAGGAATCTAGGACCGAAAGTGGGCACCATTTGTTGTGGGTAGGATAGTATGTTATCTCTACTGTTGGTGCATGTTGACTCATTTCGGAATGTGGTAGAGCCAATAGGTAATGATATATGTGTTTACGTACGTGGGATCGTTGAAGACAATGATCTGTCTGAGTGGTGGTGATGGTAGTGGATTCTCTGGCCTGAGAAAGGCATAAAAGGCAATGTGCATGGCTGGTAATGGCCGACTTGGTAGTATAATTGAATGGTTGTAGATCTAATAGGTCCGATAAGGATGAACAGTTGGATGGCTATTGGTAATCTCTGAGAGGAACGTGGGGGAATGGATTCCTGAAAACCTCTGAGTATATCCTTTTCTGGTATGATAGCATGAAGTTTATGGTAGTTTTGGCCATAGGTTATCATGTGTTGTTGAATGCCTGTAAAATATATAATTAATGGTGTATGAGATAGTTTAAGTTTAAGGTGGCAAAAATAAGCAAAACTTAGGAGAAATTTTGTGACACAGGTTGAGCTATGTATTGTTCCAATGAGATTCTTTAAGCCAGGTGAAAAGCTGTGTTATTCGTTCTACAAGTATGGGACGAAAGTGCTAGGTGGGATAGTGCATGCTATGCTGCATGAGTATGTCTAATCCATGATTTTGTCTCTGGAACGAAAGAGTGGACGTGACTGTATGGGCGGCTGTAGGAAGCATATGATGAACATGCCTGGAATATAAATGAGACAGTTGTCGGCAGGGATGTATACCCCCGTCTGGTACATGAAAGTGAAATGTGATAAGTGGCCAACCAAGTGAGTTCCCCAGAAACATCATGAACTTATGGATGAGTAGTGGCATTTGTTGATGATATGATATGTGCTTAGTTGTCTGAGTAACAACGGATTGATGACCCTGACCATGATTTACCCCATGCCACAGCAGCTGCTACAATGGGGTAGATCTCCCAAAGGGGCTGAAGTGGTGGAAAAATTTCCAAACCTGGATGCCATGGCCAACAGCCCCAAAGCAATTGTTCCCGGTAGATCGCTTCCAAACCCGTGGTATACGTTGCGTCTGACCATCTGGTTGGAGAAGTGTCAGACAATCCTGGAAGGAACATGCTTTTACCATGCCAAGTGGTTAAGAAATCCCCCCCCCATGTGCAGGTCTGCTGTTGCTGAGGTGTCTAGGCACCTCCTCTGATCGTCATGTTGGAAGTGTGGAAAAAAGGGGAAAATACTCTGGATGTGAAAGCGTGGTCTTGTGGTATGATTGGCATGGCAAAATTAAGGAACCTGGTAGGGATTGTAGTTCCTTGTAGTTGTAAGTACTAAGCAGGAGGTAGTGATTGATTTAGTTGAGAATGTTTCCTATTTGTCTTGTGGTAACTTGCGTGTATGGATGCCGACTCAAGTCATATGCCCAGTAATGTGATGATAGTGTCTGCGCCTTCTGTTTCTTATGGGGTACTGGGACGCCCAAGTGGTCAACCAGACTAAGCTGCCATGAGGCTTCTATTGAAAAATATGCTTTCTTTGAGCAACAAGAAGTCTTCTAGATAGTGTATGACTGTAATGCCTCTGGATATGTTATCATAACCAGCACAGAGTATCTGCGAATATCGATAGTAGGTTAACCTGTAGCTCGAAAGTTGAGCAGGGAAAGGATTGCCCAATTTGTAGGGTAGATGGTAGCTGTTTACTGCGTTTATGATATTGGTCTTACTTAACCAAGCTTTAACCCATGCTTGAGTGATAGCTGTAAAGGTAGATCAATGGTGTTGTATAGTAAGAAGGGAGTTGAGACTTGGGGTTGCGGAGGTGTGTGGTGCCAATAAGTCTATGGTTAGTCTTTGTTTAAGGGAAGATTCCTTGTGACAATACCTATGTGTGTGTTTGGTGCCATGCTGTAAATGGTGGAGATTGGAAGACCACTCTGCAAATCTTGGCTATGAGTGTGTTTTCAGCCAATGGTTTTGTTGTGCTGACTGTAAGTGGGGGCATGCTATATTCCTTGAAGGTGTGTTTATGATACCTGTATGGGAGCCCTTTGAAGCTCCAGAGCTTTAGTAAATCTACTACAAGTCTGGAAGGGTGATGAGTCAGTAGTGTTGAAAATGCATTGGTGTGTACAGATGGTGAGTACGTTATTTGTAAGTTGTATTGGGCCACGTGGTTTGTCATGTGCCCTGAACCATTTGAACATATATGCAACAGTCTATATGCAATGCAACTACTCATATCAATCGTCTCTGGTGGTTCAGAGGTGCTGGTACCTGGAGCCTGAGAGTGCTCGTCCATTTGTTTGGGACAGAACCCCTTCTGTATGGGTACCTGCACAAATAAACATCTCTACATATTCCAAATACCAACCCATCCAAGAGATGGTCAGTTCCCGATTTACCTGGAATCCCTGAATCTGACCATCACAGATACATCATCATACATATATATGCCTTGCTTCCCCAATGTGCTGGGATCATATGTGCAGGGTTAACATCTTGTGTGTCATAAGAATTGATTGTACCAGGTAACCGAGTTTCAGTTGGTGCTGGTTGTACAGTAGCGTGAGGCCCAGCCTTGTGAGGGCTGTGGTGACCAACTCGAGATTGCCAGTCTGTCATAAATTTTTTGACTCATGAGTTTATGAGTGAAGCTAGCATAGCCTGGGTGTCACCTGAGTTGATGTAGCTGGGCCTTCCCCTGCCTCCGTGTTGTCCGTTGATGTATGGAGGAGTTTGAATAACTGCTTTCCTTGCTGTAGCAGGGTAGGGGATTTGTCACCTCCTTAGGTCGGTGGTAATGTGTGGGATCGTCCAGGATCTGATTGTTGCAGGACTAGCAACATCTCCTCTGCTTGAAGGTGTATCAATTCTAGCCGGGGTGCTAGGAAGAGGTGATTCTTCACCATCTTTTGGAGAAATACTTAAATAACAATAAAGATGCAATTATTTGTACCCAGGGTTCTTGTACTGGCTTGCTAGCTAAGCCGTAAGGCGAAACGATTAGGCTTGGTGTTTTTTGGTGACTGGTGAGGCCCTACTAGTTGCCAAGTGGCTTGAGAGGCTCTATCTATGCTTGGCGCGAGGGGATTTTGTGTGGCCACCGAACGTTGTGACAGGATGTTGGCCTCTCGGTGACAGTAACCAGAAAATAGGAAGGGGAGTGACAGGTGAGGTCCTCTCTATGATACAATGCGAGGCGACTAGCTCACGAGTGGCCAGAGGGGTGTATGCCTCCGAGTGTGAGGCGGGGTGTTGGCCTCGCGGGACCACTAACAGAAGCATAATGCAGAGAAAAAAGGGGGTAATACCTATTGGGCCCTAGAACCCTAATTGCCGGTACACTATTACTATTCCAGGGAAGGTAAGAGATGGATAACTACGTGAGCAGGTGTATGTACCTGGTAGTATGGTATTGAACCTGACAATCCATATAGGTTTTTTAGTAGTAACTGTAACCTGAATGGATAAAACCGTATGGCATAAGGAAATATGGCATAGACCAAACTTATCTTAATACGTACAGTATATGTGAAAAGTAAAGTGCCATGATGTGTAAATATTAAACATCGTAGCCATACTGGTTAAATATGTATCAATCTTAACCCATTAATTGCCGTATGTACAAGTGAAAATGTGGTCTGTCCCCACCTTGTATGTTGTATGTCCCCTTGCTAGGGGAAAGTCTGTTGCATGAGCAGCATGCTGTGAAAAATGTATGTGAACTATATTACCAGTTACGTATATACAGACGCATCTGCTACTGTGTAATAATATATGTATTTATACCTGATGTTGATATAGTGCTTGCTATGTGAATTGTTGTATGTCTTATTGAATGGTAGGGGTCAGTGAACATGGTGTTGCAAAATGCAAGTGCACTGGAGATCTGCCGAGTGCCCTATAGGTGGCAGTGTAGTTGGATACTGATTGGTATGTGAAATGTTGTTTGTCTGTTGACCTATAGGTGAAAGTGTTTTGGTGTTTGTAAAACCCCATGAAAATTGTCAATGTACTTGACAGACCTGTAGGTGGCAGTGTTGATAGAACCACTGTTGGTCTTGATGTGAAATGTAAATTATTGTGAATTAAACCTGAATTTGAGCCCGTGCTGGAGTTTCATTTATGGTTTATGGTTATGTTTAACCCCGTAAGGACCAAACTTCTGGAATAAAAGGGAATCATGACACGTCACACATGTCTTGTGTCCTTAAGGGGTTAAAACAATCTTATGTGTAATTTATATTGGCTGGTAAATTGTATGACATGTGAAGACAGTTTTGCTGTTGACCAGTAGGGGTCATAAATGCTGATTGTATGGTAAAAATACCCTTTAACCCCTTAAGGACCAAACTTCTGGAATAAAAGGGAATCATGACATGACACACATGTCATGTGTCCCTAAGGGGTTAATCCTACCGTATGACAGATAGGAGTCAGTATAAAAGCGAAAATGCTGTAGTTAGTTTGTTTGCTTATGAAGTGAAATAAAGTCTGAGAAGACTGTAGTATACCGATTGACCGGTAGGGGTCAGCATGTAGGCGAAAATGCCGTGGTTCGTTGGTTTGTACATGAAATGCAATAATGTCTGAGAAGCCTGTAGTACACTGAATGACCGGTAGGTGTAAGTGTGTAGGTAAAAATGCAGTGGTTTATTGTTTTGTACACGAAAAGCAATAATGTCTAAGAAGCCTGTAGTACACCGAATGACTGATAGGGGTCAGTATGTAGGTGAAAAATGCAGTGGTTTGTTGGTTTGTACATAAAATGCAATAATGTCTGAGAAGCCTGTAGTACACAGAATGACTGGTAGGTGTCAGTGTGTAGGTGAAAATGCAGTGGTTTATTGTTTTGTACATGAAAAGCAATAATGTCTAAGAAGCCTGTAGTACACCGAATGACTGATAGGGGTCAGTGTGTAGGTGAAAAATTAAGTGGTTTGTTGGTTTGTACCTGAAATACAATAATGTCGGAGAAGCCTGTAGTACACAGAATGACCAGTAGGGGTCAGTGTGTAGGCGCAAATGCAGTGGTTCGTTGATTTGTACATGAAATGCGATAATGTCTAAGAAGCCTGTAGTCCACCGAAAGACCAGTAGGGGTCAGTGTGTAGGTGTAAATGCAGTGGTTTATTGGTTTGTACATGAAAATACAAACAACGCCTAAGAAGCCTGTAGTACACCGAATGACCAATAGGGGTCAGTGTGTAGGTGAAAAATGCGGTGGTTCGTTGGTTTGTACATGAAATGCAATAATGTCTGAGAAGCCTGTAGTACACCGAATGACCGGTAGGGGTCAGTGTGTAGGCAAAGATGCAGTGGTTCGTTGGTTTGTACATGAAATGCGATAATGTCTAAGAAGTCTGTAGTACACCCAAAGACCAGTAGGGGGTTTAAACGAATGATATGCATGAACATGCAATGGTTTTAGAACAGACTTAGACAAAATGCAGCAGTAAAGTGAGGACCTGACCCTTGCATGGTGCCGTGGGACTGATGCCTGGCGTAATGGGTAGGTCAACTTACGGTTTGTGAGTCACTTGGACACCATCCACAGCGATAGATTGAAGAAAGAAGGTGGTAGGCCGGAAAAGCCTGTGGCTGGATTCCTGACACAGCTCAGCTTAGAAAACCTCATGGAGTAATCAGGTAAAATGGCGTCTGGATGACCCGGAAGTGGAAATCATTCTGATGCTGACCTCAAGCGATATGAGTCAGGTAAGGGGTGTCCCTTATATAGGGGAGTGAATTAATTTAAGCCCCTCCCACAAATACAGGCAAAACTGCCTTAATACATAAAGACATCTTTTTTTCCTTGTGCCAGATCACAATATCTGCACACCTCCATTTTATTCTCCTCTGTCCATTATATCTGCAGTTTGTCCTTCTGTGAGATTCTTCTGACTGGTGGATTGTAGATAAATTAGCTAAGCAACTAAAATGGAACTTTGCTTAAGCTCCAACCATTGCCAAAAAGTGTCATAGATCATGCACCCCATAATAAAAAAGTAGTCTCTCTTTTATATTATGTATAACTAAGAAACTAAGGACAGTAACAAAGAAAGTAAAACTAAGGAGGAATAGAGGCACAAACATGGATTCATTTAAAAGCAAAACCTGCAGAGTGACAAGTGTAAAAACAATGTTGTTATAATACGGGGTCCACCATTTTATATCAGCACTATTTATTACATTTGATAACTAAAAGTGTAATTTCTCTCAGAATGTGCATTCTCTCAGATGGGACTACATCTTCGATACACACTGAATTATTCATCCTTTTTCTTAAAGTTATGTTTTAACATTTATTTGCTAAAGTGAGAATTCAAAGAGATTTTTGAAACTTAAAGTCAAAATAGATGAACTGGAAAAATTATAATGGCCTTTGAAATTCATTTTAAAATCTCACTTTAGTAAATAAACCTGATATTTGTGAAATATTGAATTAAACAAGCTGTGACAGACCGCCTGGCATCCCAACCGGGTGCCTCTGCCAATCGCTGCTTCTAGTATCTCTGAGTACTTCCAAGCACTCCACCAGACACCATCAGCACCGTAGTCCCCACTTCCAGCATTGCAGCTTGGCTGGGGTCTTGCCGTTCTCCACCCACCCTGGACCAAGACGAGGATCCAGCTTCCAGTGGGCAGACCTCTCCTACTCCAGAGAGTGTAGCAGGCTGCTCTTGCAAGTGATTATAACCCAAGGGAGTATAAGGAAGCCCATGGAGCAACGAAGTAAGGGGAGTGGGCCTTGACAGAGCCAGGAGTGGGCAGGTGCAGTCAGTTAGGGGTTGGCTTAAGCTAATGGAGCTTGGGGGCGGGATTAAAGGGGGTTAAAATAACGGCCATCTTAGAGAGTGGCCATTTTAATCAGAACTTCACTTACCTGTTAGTTGTCCCACCCACCCTCCCTGTTTTGAGGTGAATTTCCCGTTTTGTCACAGCGGCGGGAACAGGGCGTGGTTAAGTTGGAAGTTATCAGGGAATTGGAACTGTACAGGCCAGGGCCTAGGCTGAAGTAGGCCAGACGGTGTCATGGTTGGTAGGTTCTAGCTCTTCGGTGGCGACGAACCTGGGGGTGTAGGGGTGTCTGGGTACACCCCTACAGTTATCATTATGATATGGGGCCTCGTTGGTAGGCCGGATGTTTACAAGTTTATTGGTAATTTATGTTAATTATTGTTCATGTGGT
Organism: Pelobates cultripes; assembly: GCA_933207985.1. NCBI lineage: Eukaryota > Metazoa > Chordata > Amphibia > Anura > Pelobatidae > Pelobates > Pelobates cultripes. The sequence goes on from OW240914.1 coordinate 100,500,981, forward strand.
AGGGTCATTGTCAGGGGATTGTGCGGGGGGATAATAAATAATGTCATTTATGACAATGACCCTAAATATGTTAATTTATTCATATTAATAAAGCTGTGGACGTTATACTCCAACAGTATTAAACGTGTCCGTGTATTATTAAAGTTAAAGTTTATAGCACATGCCGAACAACGACAGTGCAAATGTCAAGGTATAGCAATCCCCAGAGTAAATACAGCTGTTCCCTCCACACATGAGATGAGGCTCTATGTTGAGGATGAAGAGGAACTTGTTTAATGGTAGCCACAACTGGTCTTTTATGCAAGTCCCCATGCAAGGGGCACTCCCCCCTGGACCTGAGCTTTAACCACAGCAGAAACCAATACACAATTACATTGGCTCAGATCCAGGACACTCCCACACACAATAGATTAATCCATACTCTGTACCTGGGAGATAATTGAGTCAAGCACTGAACTAAACTCAATTATATCCAGACACAAAACACACATTGGAAGCACCTCTAGTAGCTATCTGAGGAATGGCTGTGAGTGTTTCCCTAGGATTCAATGTAAACATTGCCTTTTATCTGAATAACTACAATATGTTATAGTTGTTCTGGTGACTATAGTGTCCCTTTAACTTTATCAGAATACGCAAAGAAAAAATAGCTTGTGATGAATATTTAATGGTGTCAGTGATAGAACAGTTGTTGGCTTCTAGCCTATAAACGCAACTGATAGTAATGGCTGTGACAAGCAAAGACTGGGGTTATGAAATGATATATAGTCTTTCTATTCATCATTTTCTCCTGTTATCTATAAAAGCATTTTATTATTTTCTGCACAAATTTCGTATTACCATCAATACATGTTGTTGCGAGTTAAAGTTGAGTTGGGGTGGTTTTACTGTACATTAACTTATTTCTCATAATAATTGATCTTTCTTGTCATCAATCACAATAAAATAATATTATAATAGTGTGATGCACATTTTTATGCTATCATATATATCATGAACATGTTCATAAATAATACCGTCATATTTACACAGTTCATAAACTTTTCCAGCAGAAAATAGTTTGTGACGAACTTTTAATGGTGTTAGTTATAGATTGGACAGTTCCTTGCTTCTGTCCTATAAATGTTACAGATAATAACACATATGGCAAACAGCTAACCTAGGTTAGTAATTACTCACTGTCAGATATCATTTCTTGCAAACAGTATGTCTACTTCTCTATGGAGATTTTTTTTTTTTTTAACTTAAGATCCAAAAGTTAAACATATTTGTAAATGTAGAGTTTGTTAGAAAAGTGAGCTAGAGTTATAGCACCTGGGCAGTTCCTCACTTCAAAATAAGGGTGACTCCAAGCACCATAACCACTACAGCCCAATGAAGTGGTTATGATGCCAAGAGTATCCTGTTGATATTACCTGGTAAGAACGAATCCATTTGGCAATGATTTGGCTCTTATCTGGGTCCCATCATTCACAGAGTCTTCTACTGTACCACAAGAGATGGCTGATGCTGAGCACTCTCAGCCATTGAATAAATCTCTGTGCAAATAATATGCATTGATTTAACATGAAATCTCATTCCATGATGAAGGTAGTTGGAAGTGTAGCTATTATTATTATTTATATAGTGCCAACAAATTCCGCAGAACTTTACAATGGGTAGACTAACAAACATGTAATTGTTACCAGACAAGTTGGACACACAGGAACAGAGGGGTTGAGGGCCCTGATTAAACATGCTAAAAGATAAGGATAGTTTTAGAGAAGTAAATTGGTATAATAGTATTCAATGAAGACTTGAAGTGTGTTTTTTTTTTTATTTTTTTATTATTGTTTTATGACAGTTGCAGGAGAGGAATCAGTTGGGAGCCATTAACAGTTTAATTTATAAACCTTCCGCAGAAATTGAAAACATCATACTACAAACTGAACACTGCACATATAAGGTCCTCACACCATGTCCAACTATAAACACTGGTGTAGTCATGGTGCTTGGAGTTACTTCTTAAATATGGAGCTTGGTCAGAGTAGTAAGTTGTGATATCTCCAGATAGTGAGGACAGAGTTGTCAGCATTAGAAGAACTCAAAAACAAGGCCCAGGCAGGCAAACTGATGTCATTATTAATGTTAACGGTGAGTCTCATCATAGAGGGGGATATTAGCATTACGATGATGACAGCAACCGATTTTTAGTCATGCTGATAATGACGTTGAGTTAGGCCTAGAAGAATACTGCCAGAGTTATTTTTAACTTCACGTTTACCTGTGCATGAATCCACACCACTTGTGATTTCACTCATGTACGAAGGACAGACTAAAGCAATCCACTTTCAATTATTCTACAAAAAGCAGAAGCCATGAAGGCAAAATAAAACTAGTGGGAAAAAAGTAAACTATTTGTGGTTTAAATGACGCCCTTTTCATTTGTGGAACCATAAAGTTCCAAAAAAATAAACTCACGTTTCACTTCCTAAGCCACAGTAACCTTTTTTTTCAATCGACTTATTCATCCAGCTGAATGATAATGTGGATGAAGAGCTGCAGACATCATTTGGTTGGAAAGTTAACTTGACTGCTCTCCAGACTATATAACAGTCTCTGTTTGCTGGGTATATTTTCCATCCTTGGGCAGCTTGTATCAGAAACAACAATTCTTTTTCTACCACTGCTTCCATAATTGCTGTCAGTGTGTAAAAGAAAGCAGGATGTATTCCACTGTCATGTCGCTTAATGCATGGAAGGCCTAAAGATACAATCCTGCAAATTAAATGATGATTAAAGACTGTGGCAAGTAGTATCAGACCACATTCATCACTTTTTATTCAGAACAGAATGTCTCTCAGCTGACACTTGTTTTAATAATATTTATATAGTTATAGTAGCTGGTAGCTATTCTAACATGCATGTACTTAATGATAAAAGGACCACAAATGTCACCCAGCAGTTGTCATGTACTTTTAACCCTTTAATGTAAAAAGATGATGCTTTGTAAAAATGGCAATGTTTAAATTAGAGGGTTAAGCCAGCCTGTTGTGTCTGTCTTCCTGACAGACACTAGAGGTGCTCCCATCTCCATAACTGAGTCAACTTGGCCCTATAATCACATGCAGCTCATAACAGCATTTGATTGGAGGAGTGTAGAGTTTTGCCGCACGCGTGCCCTTCACTCCAATACTTATCTAGGAGAAACACTGGATTGGGCGAGATCGCAGGTGATGTCCAAAAGTTTGCTGAAATCACTGGATGGAGAGCGGAAGGCTATAGTGGAGAACCGGTGCTTAAAACGAGGTAATATTTATTTCGATTTTTTTTTGCAGGGCAAAAGAAGGTGAACAGTAAGCACATTGCAAGAAGGGAGCCCATAGTTCCAATATAATGTTTGTTATTATATGACTATAAGCTCCCTTGAAAAATATCGGCACTGTAATACATTCTATCAGCATAATACAATGTGCAGTTTACATTTTACCATATGCCAGCCTAGCTTAAAAGGAAATTTCCCATCTGATGCATTTTTGCATTTTACATGCTTGAGTTTCTGAACAGAGTGTGCGAATCCATTGAAGAGTGCACAGTTATCAGTGGAAATGGTGTGAGCAGGCACCACTTTGTCATTTAACTATTATCAGGTAAGTGAGCTCCTGCAACCATTTAACAATGTTTACTTCTTGTTAATATACAGTGGTGCAGTGCTGGAAATATTAGTTTAGTTTAATTAGTGGACAAACAAAAAAGTATGTTTGCTGGTAATGAGAACTAAAACACAAACACAGAGGAGCTTAGTGTGTTCAATGAGATTGTCAAATAATTAGTTTAAAAAATCAGGAGACTCTTAATTCTGTTTTACTCAACCATTGTTGAAAAGATACATTTCCAGAAATTACCAAAAAAAAAACAGTTTGAGAATCATAAATCATTAACTTGATGACAGATCCAGGAGGGAGAGTGATAAATGCAGGGATAAGTTAATAAAAATCTAAGTTGATTGATTTACCAAAAAGACACGGTGGAGTTATTAAGGAAATAATGAGCCACACTTTTTTTTTTTTTAAGTACATAGATCAACACTTACGAAAGCACATATGGAACATGAGAAAAATAATTTATATATACACACACACACACACACACACATATATATATTAAGCACATAAACAAAAAATGAAGTAGCTCTAGAAATCTCATAGGAATTGGGAAAGTCCTTAATATAGGTTGCAAAAATTGAGGAGTGGGCTCAATCGCAGAGTTTTTATTTATTTTTAATTCTCTATCTAAGCAAATGACAATCGGGGAAAACACACGTACAATAGAGAGTGCCTTTAGGCCATAGTTCAAGCAAGAAGCATTACATTGTATAACAGATACTGTCAGCAGACAATGATATACAATGTAAACATGTATTAATCCCTGATGACATTTCCGTGACATTCTGATCAATCAGATCTTGTCCATGTTCGTTAAAGAATTACCCATTGTTTACACAAGGCATTAAAGACACTGTCATCCACAATCGCCAAGTTTTACATTTATCCAAGAGAGAAAGAAAGATTGAAAAGAAAAGCAAAAAATAAAACAGAAATATTAAAGAAAAAAGATGAAAATAATTCAGAATAACTGTGGATTTCCTCCCTATCAGATAGCAGCTAAGGATACCTTATTATAACATCAAATTGCCTGTGCTGCTTGTTACATATTTTGTATTTATCAAGAATATCTCTATTCAGAAACAGGACATTGTTAATGTCAGTGCTGTTCTGATTCCGCGTGCACCCTGCCTCAACAGCAGAGATGTAAGGGGTAAAAATAAATCCAGGAAGGGAGAAAAGGGTGAGAACGAAAAGACAAAGACTGACAGAATAGAAAAGGAAAGACATTGTGTGATGCCCCATCCCTGACTCAGAAAAAATACTCCAATACTTCTATATAACACAATCCTGCACATTTTCACAATATTCATCTAATAATTACCAGGCCTTACACAATATTGTAAGGGGGATTTGGACTTGCGTGGTTAGTTTATCCATCAAATACAGGTCCTTTTGTTTCCCTATAACCCTGTCAATCTCTGGCATCTTGTCTCCCAGCCATAACTAAGCTAATGCCCTTCTAGCCGTCAGAGAAATATTGTTGTAGATTTTTTGTGCATGTGAGGGAAGGCCACCACCGGATTGCTAACAGAAAGGACCAGAACTCGCCTACTTTAGGACAGTTCTACCACATCTAAATGTAAGTGCCTTGTAATCCACATCCCCTCCAATATAGGTCTGATGACATTTTATCCATCTTATATAGCTTAACTTGAGTATTGTACCACCTCAGCAACATCTTTTGGGACTGTTCCTGCGATACAGAGAAGATTTAGAAACAGCTCTTAGATGTCTTTCCATCCACCTTCCTTTAGTCTCTGATTTAAGTCAGTTTCTTGTTGGTCAGTATATTTCAGAGCTCCCCATTCTCCTGAGGCATCGCTAATTTCAGCATAAATCTGCATGTTCAGTCCTATTTGTATCATCTCTAATAGACAACATTTTTAAAAGAAGGTGAAGGGGTATTCGCTACTTTTCTTACTTTATCACTCAAAGTGAAGTCACTTACCTGCATATATCTTTGAGAAAACCTGGATGACTATGGGGCTATAGCTTTCAACTCCTCAAATGTATTAATCATATTATTGTGATATAGCTCCACGTACTTTTGAAGCCCAACTTCCTCCAAGTCTTTGAAATCTCTAGCAGTCAACCCTGGAGGGAAGCCCAGTTTTGCAGATATGGGGTCATGGGAGAAGGGAAGTTAGACAAAGAACATTTTACTGCAGCCCTGTCCCATATTCTAATGGAATTAAGTATAGCTGGACAATTAATGCGCAACATTGGTTTATCAGCCCTGGGGACACAAATAAAGTATTGCAGTAGGTCTGACCCCATTTACAATGACTCAAGGTCAACCCAGATCCTGAGCTTCGGTGGAGAGTGCCAGGTGACTATTTGAGCAAGCTGCGACTCCAAATTATACAGATACATGTTTGGGAGAGCTAAGCCTCCTTGCATTTTTGGTCGATAGAGTACAATTCTGGCGATTCTATGTCTTTTTTGATACTGTATGAAATTATCTATAAAATATTGGAGATTTTGAAGGTCATTTTTGGTGACCACTATTAGAAGTGCTTTCAATAAAAACAAGACCGCGATAAAACGTTCATTTTGACTAAATGGATCCTGCCAATCCAAGAAATTCAATATGGGTATTCTTGCATCATCATTTTTGACAGCAAGTATATAAATTTCCAGGTCAAATGTTTGAATGGGACTTTTGTGTCAAAATTGAGTCAAAATAGCACTGCAACCTCATGAGACATTGCTAGGGCACACTTGCTAGACATATTGGACTAATATCACACCTGCTGGGCATTGAAGGTTCAACTAGCAGTCAAGAGCAATGTTTTATAATGGAGCACAGTAAAAATTAATGATTATACAAGAAAAAGGTTCTTTGCCAAATGACCTTCAGCTTTTCTCACAGATGTAGAATATTGTGTTTGGCTTTAATTAGCATGTGTTTACCTTGAAAATTCTGTGATGGAAGGTTTTTTTTTTTTTTTAGCAATGCTCATCATTCAGTTTAGAAATCTATGAAAAGTACATGGTGGCAAATCTAATTTTCACTTTTCACAGCTTTTTCACATCACAGAAAAAGACTTTAAAGGGATACTAGAGGAACCCAGACCACATCATTTTATTGAAGTAGTGTGAGCGCAGTGCGCCTGTCTGTTCCACCCTGCAATTTAATACATTACAGTTTCTGAAAGGTTAACTCCTCTCTGCCTTTTGTTGCCTCTGCGCTGGAAAGAGGCAAGTTTAAAAAGGGTTGTCAACCCTTTCATCGACCACTCAGGGGGACAATATAGCATTGCCGCTATAGAGTTCCTTTGTATGCCATGGATCAAGCAAAGAGTGAGGACTAAAACTTTGTTCAATTTTATTCATGATATGTGATTTTTTTTTTCCAACAGTCTCATTTGGATAGTTAGTAAGTGATCCCAAATGTCTGCAAAATAATATATCTATAGATGTAAAAAGGAAGGAGAGCCAATGTGACATTTGTGACTCAAGTTGACACAATGGCATGACTAGGTACAACACTTTAGGCCTTGCTACCAGGACATGACTAAAATAAGGATAAAGTGCCACAGCATAGATGGAAAGTAAGAATGCTTTTGACAAAAATGAGAATTCTCTAGAATATCAATTTGGATAAAGCATAGGTTACCCCTTTTAACTATTCAGTCAAAGAACATTTTAACCCTGTAGGTTTTATTTGAAATGACCACATGACAAGTCTTCCCATACCTCCCAAGTGTCCTTATTTAATGTCCCTCTTTTCTAGTAGCTTCATATTGTTGGTGTATTTGAGTGCATTCCAGAGCTTAACAGAAATAATACTCACAGTAATGTGTCAATAACAATAAAATATAATATAATAATGTTATTATTATTGTTAATAATAATAATACACATTTTTGTGTAAATAAAATTGTTCTTGTTTACATTATAAACGCATAAATTGTTATGTCACCTAAAGTTTTGTTATAAGACCTAAAATAATCAGACTGTGTTGAATAATTGTAACATGTTACAGCTGGATGCAGTGGTGGAAATGGTAACTGTGCTCAGACAAAGTACTATGACCACTTTCAATCCATTTCTCATTATGTGACTATCAGTTCAGCAGCAAAAATGTGTATACTTAAAGGGATGCTCTAGTACCAGGAAAACAAACACGCTTTCCCGGCACTTTAGAATCCTAGAATGACCCCCTTCCTCCCCCATCCCACGTCAATGAAAGGATTAAAACCACTTCAAACACTTACCTGAATCCAGCGCCAATGTCCCTTGGTGCTGGGTAAGGCTCCACCCATGCACCTCCTCCTTGCCATTGCCGAATGCTCGTTAGATCTCTCCCGTCGGCGGATGTCAGCGGGGGAGACCTAACGTGCATGCAGCAATGGCAATGGCCACGCTCGCATTAGGATTCAAAGCTTTCCTATTGGGATTCCCACATATAGCATAGCGTGAGGAAGTCCAGCGTCGTTTAGATGACCCAAAGTCATCTAAGAACCCAGAAGTCCCTCTAGTGGCTGTCTGGTAGACAGCCACTAGAGGAGGACTTTACCCTGCAAGGTAATTATTGCAGTTTATAAAAGGTTAAGGGTGATGGGAGTTGGCACCCAGACAACTTCAATGGGCTGAAGTGGTCTGGGTGCCTACAGTGTCCCTTTAATTATCTGTAGAGGATTCTCTACCAGCTGATGGTATTTCTCATTTCTCTCAGCATTTGCTCATGACTACTTAGTGAAATATTTAGAAATAATCATTTCATCCCCGTATAATAAAAATGTAAAATCAATAGCAAGCTGAAATGCTCAACTCAAAGCATATATTTAATTTTCAATAGTCGTGCTTTGCCAATCAAGAATATCCCAGACTCCTTGTGGGCTGTATGCTTTGAGGTCTCCTTATTAGTAATTAATTAGTTCCCCCCATTACCTAATTGCTAAAAGTAATTGAACTTCATGACGGGGAAGATAAAAAAAAATAATAACTATAGCTTCCACCTTTGTCAAAGATTGAGCATATAAGAAAATGCTTACTGATAAAACATGCCAATAATTTTGTGAGCAAGTAAACAAAGGCTTTGGTTTTACTGATCCATAAGTGAAGCTGTGCTTTTATTTTTGTTATCCTGTCCTGGGATTTGGCCATCTTGATATTGTAAGAAGCAAATTACTGCTTAAGAAGGCTACACTCAACTAATAATTCTCCTTATTTCTTACCAGACTGACATCTTTGCTCAAGACAAGAATAGCTAAACAGGAAGCATGACTTGACCTCTCAATTGCTGATAAAGGGAACAAGTATAAATTTAGTTTTTTTAGTCACATCTTTGATCTATTTGTGAATAAGCAGGCTTTTTGGTTGGCAGACTGTTAATAATAATCATAGATCACAATCAAGTGTGGACATTTTCCAGACAACTCTAATGCAATCACCTTCCTAGATCTCATTAAGGCTTTTAGCAAGTAAGATCCCAGGTCATCATTGACTATAAGTCCTTCAGTGTCTAGACCCATGTAATACATATGTTCTATACATAATATTGTATTTAACCCAACAACATTAGTAATGAGTCATCACAACTAATAACCTTAACTCCGCTCTGGTTTTGGCTTTATAAAAAAATAAATATACATGCTTTATACTATTATTTTACTGCCTATTGCATCAAACAATTCCTTGTAAGTATTAAAATTTGAAGTCATATGCTACTAGCTAGGCCTTAAAAGTATAGATGTGCACGGAAAGCGTTTTTGGTCTTTCTTTTAGGGATTTTGTTCCTTATCGGTTCCTCCAGAATTCAGTCACCTATGTATCTATTTATGGCCCACTGAGTGAATTTTATTTTGGTCTTTTTGGGGGGCTAAAGAAAAGAAGATTTAGATGAAAGAAGGCATCTAATGTTAAGTATGTATGTTTTTTTTTTCTTTGCCTGGATTCATTTTATTGCCCTTCCCCTCACTCTTGTTACAGTGGGGGAGAGTAGGTAGTTACTCTTTGATTGGAATGGGGGTGGCTGGGGTTTGGGGATCCCTAGCCATCTTGGTGGGAGGAGGAGGATGGACATCATAATTTGGGTAATGGTCAACTACTCCTTCTATATTTATTTAGAGCCCCATCTACCACCATTCACCAGTTGACCATGGATAAACTAGTTCCCCCCATAACCAATATTAAATCACCCACTTGCTATCCATGGGTTGGGGCTGGGGAGAAATTAGGTCCCCCATTACCAATATAAGAGCCCCAGCTTACCACCCATGCATGGGGGATGGGAAGGACACTAGTTCCCTCAAATATCTATATTAGAGTCCTCTCCCACCACCCATGGGTGGAACAAGGGGGGGGACATTAGGTCCTCCCACCCATTGGCCACTTTCTGTCCTTGGCTGGGGCATGCACAGAGATTGGACAGTGATATGTTCATCCCCCATTCCTTACCCATGAGTGGGGGCATACGGGGTGCATATTACTAGTGAATGGCAAGAGGGCAGAAAAGCCACCCAGTCAATTACTGTTAGGAGGGACATTTTACCACTTGTGGCATGGTGAGTAGTGGTATTGAGAAGGTAAGGGCTGAATCAACCGGAAGACATTCGGTTAGTGAGGCATTTTGGTCATTTAGTAAATTTTTAATTCTTTTATGTGATTTTCAATTATTTTATGACCAAATAACCGAAAACTTTAATTTTTGGTAATTTTGCCACTTAAGAATATGAATTTTACTTGTCACTACAGGGAGTGCAGAATTATTAGGCAAGTTGTATTTTTGAGGATTAATTTTATTATTGAACAACAACCATGTTCTCAATGAACCCAAAAAACTCATTAATATCAAAGCTGAATATTTTTGGAAGTAGTTTTTAGTTTGTTTTTAGTTATAGCTATGTTAGGGGGATATCTGTGTGTGCAGGTGACTATTACTGTGCATAATTATTAGGCAACTTAACAAAAAACAAATATATACCCATTTCAATTATTTATTATTACCAGTGAAACCAATATAACATCTCAACATTCACAAATATAAATTTCTGACATTCAAAAACAAAACAAAAACAAATCAGTGACCAATATAGCCACCTTTCTTTGCAAGGACACTCAAAAGCCTGCCATCCATGGATTCTGTCAGTGTTTTGATCTGTTCACCATCAACATTGCGTGCAGCAGCAACCACAGCCTCCCAGACACTGTTCAGAGAGGTGTACTGTTTTCCCTCCTTGTAAATCTCACATTTGATGATGGACCACAGGTTCTCAATGGGGTTCAGATCAGGTGAACAAGGAGGCCATGTCATTAGATTTCCTTCTTTTATACCCTTTCTTGCCAGCCACGCTGTGGAGTACTTGGACGCGTGTGATGGAGCATTGTCCTGCATGAAAATCATGTTTTTCTTGAAGGATGCAGACTTCTTCCTGTACCACTGCTTGAAGAAGGTGTCTTCCAGGAACTGGCAGTAGGACTGGGAGTTGAGCTTGACTCCATCCTCAACCCGAAAAGGCCCCACAAGCTCATCTTTGATGATACCAGCCCAAACCAGTACTCCACCTCCACCTTGCTGGCGTCTGAGTCGGACTGGAGCTCTCTGCCCTTTACCAATCCAGCCACGGGCCCATCCATCTGGCCCATCAAGACTCACTCTCATTTCATCAGTCCATAAAACCTTAGAAAAATCAGTCTTGAGATATTTCTTGGCCCAGTCTTGACGTTTCAGCTTGTGTGTCTTGTTCAGTGGTGGTCGTCTTTCAGCCTTTCTTACCTTGGCCATGTCTCTGAGTATTGCACACCTTGTGCTTTTGGGCACTCCAGTGATGTTGCAGCTCTGAAATATGGCCAAACTGGTGGCAAGTGGCATCGTGGCAGCTGCACGCTTGACTTTTCTCAGTTGATGGGCAGTTATTTTGCGCCTTGGTTTTTCCACACGCTTCTTGCGACCCTGTTGACTATTTTGAATGAAACGCTTGATTGTTCGATGATCACGCTTCAGAAGCTTTGCAATTTTAAGAGTGCTGCATCCCTCTGCAAGATATCTCACTATTTTTGACTTTTCTGAGCCTGTCAAGTCCTTCTTTTGACCCATTTTGCCAAAGGAAAGGAAGTTGCCTAATAATTATGCACACCTGATATAGGGTGTTGATGTCATTAGACCACACCCCTTCTCATTACAGAGATGCACATCACCTAATATGCTTAATTGGTAGTAGGCTTTCGAGCCTATACAGCTTGGAGTAAGACAACATGCATAAAGAGGATGATGTGGTCAAAATACTCATTTGCCTAATAATTCTGCACTCCCTGTATAAGCCAGACAATACTCATAGGGGGGAGGGGAGGAGAGGAGATATTTGCCAAGTGGAAATTTTGAGATCTGTTTTCTTGGATCCCTTTCACAGCCTATCGTTTGGTATCTGTTCTGTGTGGCAAACATTACCTCATCTGATAAAAACTGTACTCCTACAATACGTTTTAAATTTTTTCTGAATTGAGATTGCACTTGCGATATACCAATCACATATCATACATTCCGGTTGAATTTAATATTGTATTTGAGTCATAAAGTAAATTTTACTTTTGAGATTAGGGTATATTTGGATTCAAATTAAATATAATGTCAGATATTCCAATACTTATTTAATATATATTAATCAAATATTTTTTTGCCCAGGATCAGAAAAACGTCCAATGCACTTTTAAAGTAACATTCCAAGGACCATAATCAGTACTTCTCACTATAATGGTTATGGTGCTAGGAGTACCCTTGGGTTCCTCATTTTTGAATGGTTTGACTATTTATCTGGGATCTGCCAGGCAACATTCTTCACCTCAACCATCAATGCAAGAGAGTGCTGTAAGTTCCTAAGCAGTTATGCCCATAAGCTAATGAGCTAAGTCCTGCAGTGCAGCTCATTGGCTGAGAACATCAGTTGATCAGGGGTTAGTTCAGAGGAGCTAAAGGATGTTTCAGCTTAGGAAACGGCGTTAGTAGTAGAGGCTGGCAGCAGAACATTCAGGTAAGAGGTTAAACCAGTCAAAAATGTTTTGACTCATTACATTGGGGAAGACACTCTGATTTGCTCCTTCAATGCATTGCTATGAAAGGCACGGGGCTTTCCTAACTGCCATAATCCTTACTGCCATATTTACTGTTTTGGGTTTTTTGGGGGTTTGGAGACAAATAGGGGATAGGAATCTTGACCTTGACATCTCTAAGTCTACCAGATCCTACAGTAATCCATTTGCCATTCCTAGGACATCTCTGCGGCAGTGGCTTTGCAACAATTCCAGTTCCAGAGTTTGTTTTTAGCGGATAATTTACAAATCTCAGACTTCAAAAATACAATCTCCTGACGCAACATAGAGAACTGTCTACAGATGAGACAGCATCCAAATCTCCAAAAAGTGGAGCATGAAACAAATGCATAACAACTATTACACTGAACTAAGTCTGCCATTTTAACGAGGTGAATAATTTAAATCAAACAAATCAAATCTTACTTTTTTTCACCTCCTGTATACTTCATACTATCTCCAGTTTATCCCCAGAATATCTCCAAGCACACATTTTGAAGCAGCAACCAAGTTTATTAGCCAAGCTAATGACCACAACCCTTATATAACTCTTAAAAGCACCACCCACTAGGAATGTTTAACACCTGGGTAGGCCTATGCTTATTTGCAAACAATAGCTAATTTAAACAGCACACATTCACTGATACTGACACAGTCACACATAAACACATTCGCTCACAAATTAGTTTTATTTATTGTTTTTCTTATTTTTCCTGACAGCCATCCAGGCTCCCTATCCTTGGGTGTGGGTCTGCTCCCTAGCGTCCAGTGGGGATCTTTTCCCTCGGTCTAGTGGCTGCCTTAAACTTTATCATTTTCCTCACTGCTCCCTTGTGCGCCATAAAGTGATGCCGGTGCTGGAGTAATATCATGTCCCGGGTCCCGCATCACTGCAGAGCTCACAAGGGAGCAGTGAAAAAGAGCAGGGACAACAGCACTCCTTCACCGCCACCCCTGGAGATTTTGGCAGAGTAGGTACCTGATGCCTACTTTAGGAGCCCATCTTGGGTGGCCCTAAGGTGACCACCTCCTAGCAGAGCAAAGTGGGCCTTGTCGTTATTGCGACTTTAGTGAGCCCTGTAGTTCCAACACATAATGACATGAGAGCTATGTGCATCACAAAATCTCATATGTCGGAGCAACATGGCTGAGCAAGAACGCAGCTTGTGAGAAAATAAATAATGATGTTTTCGTGTACAAATGCCATTATACTATTAAAAAGAACCAATCTGGTGCTCAATCTACAAAATAATCTGTCTCTCTCTATATATCTTTAAAAAAATAATAATAATATAGTGGCAAATCAAATTCTAAATCATTTGCCTGGCTTTTCATAACTCACCTCTAATCCAATAAATCAAATATGTATTCTATCCCACAAGAGACCTAATATTTTCTATTTAATAGAATACAAAACATTACACAGAGAAAATGCAAATGTGGTCCAATGTTTCATAGATAGACTGGAACTGTGAATGTGCTAATCTGATTTCAATTGTTCATCATAAGGACTTAATCACTGAACACTTTTACTGGATATAAATCATTATTCCTCCTTGGCCCAAATAGAATCTTATATAAAATGGTTATTGTCTTCTGGCATTAGCAAGTTGTTATCAGATGCTCTTTTCATTATTTTTTTTTTTAAATGGCTGCTATAATATGTTAAATCATTTTAGTGCAATATAATTAATACAATATGTTTTTTTTTCTCATGGAAAGCTAAAATATTAGGATTATTATTATTATTACCTCTTTATTCAGTTGTTACATTTTGGTAAATGGTCAAGAATAACTAATTATTTTTTAAAATGACAAATATGACTAATTATTCAAAATGTTTTGGTGCTATAAACAATTATTGTATTTTGATGGCATAAAATGTATACCAATGAGGTGCAGTAATTTTCATTATACTGTATACTCCATACTTTGCATGAAGAAATGAACCGTTTGAAGGGTTACTACAAGCACTTCAGTGTATTTTAATATGAAACACTGCACTTACAAAATGTAACTTCCAACTTCTATTGAAAGACATTTCATCCACTGATGATGCCTAACAAGGTTAAAACGATCATCTGGGGTTGCTATATCTCTCGTGCAGAGGGAACTTGCTGGCATTTGGGATCTGGACTGCCAGTACGGGTGGGACCAGTCTGATATGCTTCAGATATGTTCCTTCTGTAATGGCACAAGATGAGCTAAAACCAGCTTGAGATCTGAGCAAGGCCCCACAGAAGGGTAGGCTATGTCATCTGCTGTCCATTCTCAGTACACTCTTGCGCCTTGTTTTTTCCTCAACATTTCAGCCATTGACTAAGTACGGTAAGCTGGTACGCTTAGCCAATGAATGATGATGACTGTGGTTTCTATCTTGTGTGGCTCTATGAAGCTGTACGCATGTCACTGGACCATTAAGGAGTATTCAAACCCAGTGGGAACCCAGGTATGGGGGTAAACCATTGCTAAACGTTGCTAAGCAGGCTGCAGTGGTTTTTGATGTTCAACATGTCATGTCTTGTTGATTTTTCCTTAGTTTTTTTTCATTATTATTTTTATTATGAATGAAGGAGCGCTATGTTCTTCAAAAGAACAAGTTTGGTCAGAGCACAGCAACACGTGTCCACATGGAGATTCATAAGTGACTGACTATCCATAGTATGTACATATATTTTATAGACTTAAAGTTAGAGATGAGGAATATAACTGGTCAAAAGTGGAAAATCTATACAAATTGCACAGTTCATCTAGAATATCTGAACCCTTAGGCAACACTTAGATAGTCATATAGACTGATTTCTACACATCACTCACTTGCTTCTCCACAGTTACTAAAATTGTTAAACAGGAAAATATAAATAACACATAGGCAACTGGCCAAAGAAGATATGTTTCAGGCCTGTTTATATCACACACTCCCCTTCCCCCTACACTCAGACATCTCCAAACTTTATTTCAAAAACACGTGCATAATTCATCTAAACTACAGACCATCTCAAGAATAAAAAGAAAATAGAATCAGTTTTCCAAACATGTAAGGCTCTTTCTCAAGCTCTACCCTATAATGCAGAACCATTCCCCATGCTGGCTAAACACTCCAGTCCATTTATCTTCCACTTAATTTAACATAACGTTTTTAGAGACCAAATGCCAAACCTTTCCCCATACCAGCTAAATTCTCAAATTAATTTACCTTGAACTAAAATAACACAAGGTCTTGTGGTAAATGGTGTCCTCAAATGACACTGATGGTTTTAACAATCCCAAATATTATTGATCTCTTGGAAAATTTTCATTACTCGTATTCTACTCAACCCGTTTCAAATTCAGAAACAAACTACAAAGTATATTTAACACAGTAAAGGAGTTTAAGCATGCATGGGATAGGCATAAGGCTATCCTAACTATAAGATAAGGCTATCACACCACCTGCCGTCACATTCTATGTTTCTATGTCTTTAGAGACCATATTATGAAGAACTTAACATCAGATAATAGAGGATGTCAGAACGAGTGCATGGGTTGGATCTTCATTGCTGAACTGATTTTTCATGAGGTCTTCTTATAGCAAGGCCATACCATGTTATGCAATATACTGACAAAGCGAAGAAGTCTACTGCTTTGACTTAGAACTGAGATACACTATAGCTTAGAATTTGACACCTAGACACACAGGAGTTTTCTTAGATTCCCCAAATAGGTTACTTATAGTCCAAGTGTAATTTTGTAACATTCTAAAAGGATGTGTCATATAGTGAATGACAAAAAACAACTTTTCAAACAAAGATCTTGCAGATGTTATTTTTGGCCACAATATGAATTGTATAATAATGCTTAAGCAATTCTGGATAATAATTTATACACTGTTAGACCCATAGACCCTTAGACATTACAATTACATCACACTACTGCCTGTTAAGATAGGCAACTTGAAATGGTACATACGTCAATTCACACATAAAAATATGTAACAAATGTTGGGAGTTAAATACCTATCAGTTGACACTGTAATAATGCAAAATATGTCTTGAAAGACAATGTTTGCATGTTTCTAAATACCCAATGTGTGTATCATACAAACATTGTTCAACAGGGTTGCAGCCAACAAAGGTTTTTCACCAAACAGCCAGATGGTTTTAGCTAAATAACAAGTTGCTTAATTTCGGTTAAAAATGTACGTTTCCAACTAAGATATTTTAATTTAAATTATTCATGTACTATTGTATTATGTCAGTTTATCTTCTAAAGGTAAGTTCTCTTGTCCCCCATAACACGTTAATTGAGATTTAATGTTGTTAAATTATACTACAATGCTTTGAATATAACTAGAGTCTATCATCAACACAGCTTCACTAAATCGTCCTGTAGCATTTAGTATATTCCCATGTAATTCCACATTCTGCTATTTATGGTGGCTGGTCCATAGAGGTAAGTGGTCAGTACCCCCTACAGTTTTTGTTGCAATAAAAAAAAAAAAAAAACAGATATAAAGACTAATGATAAATGTGTGTAAGAAAACAACATATTGTGTTTTCCATGATTAGTTATGCATTTTTAAATCTTCTTTGAAATGCTTAATCTGCTTTAACAGGCTTCATGATGGGCCATCAGATACTAGACACCCTAAAAGACATGCCTGCATGTTTATCTGCCTTTCAGAACTGCCATTGGGTAACAGCATCTGGAGGTGGAGTCAGAACTCTTTAAACGGGTTGCAATTTTCCACGTACTTGCATATATATATATATATATATATATATATATATATATATATATATTTTTTTTTT
>OW240914.1:100518550-100562373 GCA_933207985.1 Pelobates cultripes
TGACGTCATCTTCCGGCTCCAGCATCAGTACGGTGCGCGAGGGAGCTGAAGAGGAAGCACACAGAGGAGAGTGCTCCCTCGCGCGCCGGCCGGCTGTCAGGGCCAGCCTCTGGGGGGCCCTGAGGTGACCAGCTGCTGGGCCCCCAGGAGAAGAGGCTGGCCCAGTGGGTACATACCGGGGGCGCAGGGCCCCCTGCGACCCGGTATGTACCCTCTGAATGTGGGGCCCGGACGACCTTAGCAGTCCGGGCCCCCCAGGACCGCCGGGCCCATGACAACCGTTACGATTGTCATGCCCTGATGGCGGCCCTGCCTGTGATAATTATATTAACCGTTGTGTTCAGTAATCATATCACAGGCAGAGGGGAGGATTTTGTGTGGGAGTGTCTGTGTGTATTGTACGGATTGATTGGTTGTATTTCAAAACCCTGTGGGCAGTACTATGTTTGTGGATTGTGAATAAGAGGCTGTATGTGCCAGTCCAGGCAGTTCTGCTTGACCTCAAAACGAAGTGTCGTCTCGTTATTGGATTGTATGCTGATTGCCAGGAGTGTAAGCGGATTGTATGCTTTTCCTGTTCAGCTGCTTACAGCATTCATATGCTTGAGAGCATTTGTATGCTTCTCCGGTTCGGTGGATGTGGCGTCTGCTGCAGTGCTTGGAGTCCTCAGGAAGCGCTAGGAGCATCCTTCAACAGAGCTACCCAGTCAGGGTGCCAGGTGATCCGTTACAAGATAAAAACATGCATTTAGGCCTGTGTGTGAATGCAGGTGTATATTTTTGCAGAGTTATGTGCACACAGTCCCACAGGCGATTGCACACAGTTATACATATACACTGTCAAATCCACCACAAGCACATCGTCGCAGGCAGATAGTCACATACACAGGATCAGGCAGAAACACACAGGTACAGGCAGTAACACACATACAGGTACAGGCAGTAACACACATACAGTTACAGGTAGATAAACACACACACACAATTACAGGCAATTACAGTTTTACACACATACTTGCATACAGTCACACACAGCCATACACACACAGGAAGACATACACAGGCAGGCACGCGCGCACACACAGGCAGTCATCCACACACACAGTCATACACAAAGGCAGACAGTCACACTGACAATCACACATAGTTACCTATGTTCATTGTGGAGGCAGTGCAGCTCCTGGAGACTGTTTGTTGGGGAAACGGACTCCTTCCTGCTTCCCCTGCAGCAGTTATCCAGCACTTTTAGCTCCACCCCGCCGCACGGGTAGCTCCGCCCCGTTGCAATTTACCATTTCCATGGCGCCCTGTGCGCTCGCACACCCCTACAGCCGGCCCTGGTTACACTCACAAAAGTGTATGGATTGTAGACGTATCAATTCATTTAGAGATGGTATAAGGTCCACAACACGGAAAATGGGCATGTAGGAGAGCATGAAAAATACACAATAAGTGTAGACCAATCTTGTCAAACTCGCAGCCCACAATGGACATCTTTGCAGCCTGGCGAGCCGTGAGTACATGCTTCGTGTTAAAGCAGAGTAGGCACCTGTTTTCTCCACATTGCAGTATACCCCAAATGGCTCCACTCTGCTAACATTTACCCAGCCGGAAGAAGAGGTCGCTGGAGGAGCTAGTCTTCCTGCTCCCTCACGTGCGCAGTCTGTAGTAATACTGGGTGTCAGATTATGATGTCATATTCCCACACCACTAAACTGTGCGCGTGAGGGAGCAGTGGGAAGGAGATCTCCAGATAGAAGACCCCAGGGATAAATACAATGATGTGAGTGTGTGCGAGAGAGAGAGAGAATGAGAGAGAAAGATGCGATGGCCACAGTTGGACAGTGGAGGACCTGGAGGCGCACGGAGGCACGCAACGCCACATCCTATTCCAATGTGACGTTGATGTGCTCCACCTTGACAGGGTTTCAAGAAGTAGCGGGAGGATCCGCTTTGGCACTCGGTGCGGACGGCACCATTTGGGGTATACCAGAAGCCTGAATCCATAATCGCATACTGGCAGCGGCCATGTGAGTGGAGTCTGCTTGTTGGCTTGTATTTTTGACATAATGTATATTTATAAATTATATATAATTAATATTTCAAACTTAATTAAAACTATGTAATCTCTGCAGACATTATAGGGATCCTTCTGACCTCATGTTTGTATTATCTTTTCTGTTATGGTGATTTATCTAAATTTTAAGCTTTGTTTATTTTTTTAAGATCATGGTACATACATTTTTTTTATTTTATTATTTCTTCACATATCTACGAGTAACACTGGGACTTTATACAAGATGGCATAAGGAATCAACACAGCACTTGAAGTGGAACACATTCCCCGATCTCCCGACTGATGAAACGCAACGCCATATATGCACAAGAACGGACGGCACATGAAAACGAGGTCTGAAGCGCTTTTTTTCCCCAAACACAAGTTACAGCTGGGACCATTTGCTGCTGATGGGCTCACGGGAATGGCGCCCTCACATTTAAAACAACACCGGATGATACAGGATGAACTACACTACACAGGAGATTGGATTTTAATTATTACCCCCGAGGAAGCCAGATTTTGAGCTGACGAAACGCATAGGGTTGGGCCACTGTAGGAAGCTTGTATTTTGTTTTACTTCAATTTTGTGCTTTTATATATCCAATAAATTGCCTTGTTAATCAAGAACCAGTACTCCTTATCCTTCACAATGAAACCCTGTGGATGATGACTGGGGATCATACTTTGTGAATATATGTTCATATATCACTTCAAGCTTGTAAGTGTGATTCATTTAAGCACATAATAACGTTTTTAACTGTCTACACTAATTGTGTATTTTTCATTCTGTACTACCTGCCCATTTTCCATGTTGTGGACCTTGTACAAATTATTTGATAAGTCTACAATCAATATACTTTTGTGAGTGTAACCTTGAACACTAGTATATTGTTCTGATTAATTGTACTATGGAGTTTTATTTTACTGTAGATCTTTTGTTTATATTTTGTATCCTGAGGACTGGGAAGAGTCCGGTCATCCTATTCTACAGTTTAAAAAGTACTTTTTAGGCATTTTATTCCGTATATTCACACTGTGCGTCTTTCCACATAATTTTAAGGATAAGTTTGTATTGTACTTAATTTAATTAAAATATTGCAATTTATTTTTCCAGTTAAACTATCATTTTTTACTATAACAATCCGTTCAAGTTTTGAAACAAAATATGCATTTTATTTGTATTTTTTATCATTATTAAGTATTTGGGGAAAAGAAAAATCCCCTACCTTTAGTATATGATAGGATCCTTCAGCCATGTACATGTTTGAAAACAAGCAGCCTCTATGGTCTTCACTCCATGCACAAAAGCAGGTAAAAACACAGACTGCCAGTCAAAAGACAAAAGGGAATTGGGGGTACACCCGGAACATGCATTCTGCAGGAATGGTGCTGCTGTAGTGACCAAAATGAATACATATTACAGATTTAGGAACAGCACATACATAAATATACATTTTTACATTTTGTAAGACTATAGGATTATAAGACATATGGTGGAACTGAATTCCCATATTTGTTAGCGGAGATAGGTGATTTTAAGTAGTCTTATAAAATGTATTTGTATGTGTGTGCTGCTCCTTAATCTTTAGACTCCTGGAACTTTCCCACGCTATGTGTAAAAGGTCAGAGCACTCTGATTGGTTGCTTACAATTTGAAATCCAACCAATCAGTGTTAGGAGTCATTTTACACAGCGTGGGAAAGTTCCAAAGAACTTTCCCACACTGTATAAAATGACACCGAACACTGATTGGTTGTATTTCAAGCCAACCAATCAGAGTGCTCTGACAGGTAAGTCTCTACATTTACCTGTCACAGCACTCTGGTTGGTTGGCTTGAAATACAACCAATCAGTGATTGGACTTACCTGTCAGAGCACTCTGCAAGTAGGCTCAGAGCGTGCAAAGGCTTTATAAGACTTTCCCCGCCCTGCGGAGCTCAGTATGTGCCGTGCCGTGCCCTCCATGGGTGAAGATGGATTTTTTTTTTTCCACGTCTGATTTTCTTTTTTTATTATGGAATTTTTTTTTTTTTCACAGTTACTTAGTTCCCCACCCCCCCCTCACTATTTTTAGGGTGAGGGGGGTAAGGTAGGGGTTCGTTGTTTTATTTATTTTTTTTGTGTGTGGTTGGTGACTAGGACCTTGGGGATCCCTAGTAACCTTGGGGGGGTAACATTTTCATTTAAGGCCCCCACCTGCCGCTCAGGGGTGGGGGCCAACAATAAGGCCCTCCCCTTATTGTTAGTGGCGGGGGACATAGGCCCCCTTCTCTTTGTTATTTAGGGCCCCCAACTGCGGCTCAGGGGTGGGGGGCAAGGCCAATAGAGGGGTGTGTGTGTGTGTGTGTGTGTGTCCCCACCCACCGCACAGGGTTGGGGCAGGGGGGAGACGACGACAATAGGCCTCCCCCATTCAGGGGTAGGGGGGAGGACAATAGTTATTTAGAGCCCCCACCCACCGCTCAAGGTGGAGGACAATAGATCCCCCACTTAGTTATTTAGGGCCTCCACACGCCCCCACTCACGCGGGAGGGGGGACACTCTGGGTTTTTTTTGGTTTGTTTGCTCACTGTTTACTAGACATGCCCCTACTTGCGGTATAGCAAGTAGGGGCAGAATTTACTAATACGAAGTAATCTGTAATCTTTAATTGGTCTTTCAGCCTTCTGGTAGATAACTCCCTAATTCTCACGGTATTAGGCAGCTATCTACTAAGCGGCTGCAAGATGCAGCCGTAGCACAAATAGGATCAGAGTTTCATTCATTCAAATGAAATTCCGATCCGAACAAAGTCCCGAATTGCACCCTAACACGAATGGAGAAACTATTCTCATTCTGTTAGAACGCCGGCGAAACTAGTTCAGGAAAAGTGAAAGGAGGTTTTGCGGGAACACGGAGGAAAGGTAAGAATTGTGGGGAAATTGCTCTGACCACCGGAAATGAAGCACACTTTGCTCCTCTGCTGGTCATAGCTGGTCAGGAGTAGGAAACCTCCATAAGACAAATAGTCCCTACTTTGTCTTATGTTTTAAAGAAAACTAGAGCAGACATGAAGAAATGAAGAACAGATCCTGAGAGAGGAAAAGAAGAGGAATCGATTAAAGAAAGGTAAGTTTGGCATGACAGTGCCGCTTTAAGGTTTGGCAGTGTGGGGCAAATATGAAAGGATTCTTGGCAAGTTAAAGGAGCACTATAGGGTCAGGAGCACAAAGGCTGGGAGCCTCTGATCTATAGGATTGTATAAATAGCTTCAAAAACACTAATATATACTTTAAAGGATTACCAGCATTATCTGTTGGCAGTAGACATTTACATTTAATGAAACTGACATAATGTGTTGCAAATATTTCTTTTAATTACATTTGGATATTAAGAGTACAAAATATGCAAGCAGATTAGTGTGAACAGTAATGACTGGTTAGGCCAGACACTAACAAAACAAAACAAAATAGCAACATGCACATTTTGTCTCTGATTATTTCTATCATAAAACTACAGCTCTGTCTTGTACTGCTAAGAGCAGACTGTCTTGGATTTAATACTTTCCACCCTGCATTTACCTACAGGTAATGTATCCAGAATGGTGAAACCCAGACTGTTGTATGTTTGGGAAGGGCTAAAAGAAAAAAATTCAAAATAAAAAATAAAACAGAGACTGAATCCAGTGTGATTAGCCAAAAATTCTACATTGACCTGACTAGCTTATATCAGTTTACACTGAATTCATGTCTCTTTCCTGGGTTAGCATTACAGAATCCTCCAGGTGCAATTGGACTATAGCTGCATTGACGTCACAGCTAATGGCTGGCCATCATGGAAACTTAGGCCGATTGAAACCGGAGGAGTTTCTATTTATCAGCCAAATGCCACAGGCAGACAGATGTGACTTACGGATTAATTTTCTTGGCATTTGCGATAATATACAAATACTCTCTGAGTGCAAGAAGAATTGGAAACAAACCCCCTATCATTCTGAAGATAAAGCCAAGTTTAATCAGACCAACTTTCCCCCAGGATAAGGCTGATACCAAGATAAATATTTGGAATTTACAAAACTTTCAGAGCATCAGCTATTATCTTCATAATGCATATTTTTGAGGACTAAAGTTCAAAATGTCTCCTGTTCTTTAATGAAACCAGTTACATCATTCATACTTCTGTGCTATGGTCTGGGATATGCTCTTATTGCCTTGCCCTTGAAGCAGGTTGCATAAAAACTTGATCCCTCCCAAACATTAGATCCTCCTGCAATAAGATTCTCATACAGTGTAGTTTACAGAGCTGCACCTCCGTTCTTCTGCATCTGTAAACATAAAGCCAAGATGAAGGTGTTTGTGCACACAGTCCTTTTGGTACACTGCATCAATAACTCCCTTGTTGCTAAAGGGAGTGCTGGACAGATAGATTCAGGGCAGCGAATAGAATTGATGACATTAAAGTGCAATAAATAGATATCATGTCCAGTACTGTGGAGGATGAAGAGATCCAGGTTAATTAGATATATTGGTGGTATGGGCTGTCCTTTTATATCCTGCTCATCAGACCATCAGGAGTTAGAAGCCCATTACTTAAATTAGAAGCAATGAAAGTAGGAATGGAGCGATCTGGCCATGTCGCTTGTTTTAATTAACCTCTTGCACTGCCAGGATTCAAAATAAAATTAAAAAAAAAAATTAGAACCAAACAAAAATAATAAAACTAACTTTTCTCATGCCTGTGCCCTTTTCATTGTTCCCCCACTTTTTTTTCTTCTCTTTTTTCCCCTCTCCCCCCTCTAATCTTAACTCTATATCTAAATGTTATCAATGCTTCCCAACATATTCTGTTCAGGGTACAAATGGCAACAATTGTGTTTATGAAATTTTAGGTTCGCCATTTACACCTTTATTC
This sequence comes from Pelobates cultripes, assembly GCA_933207985.1. Taxonomy (NCBI): domain Eukaryota; kingdom Metazoa; phylum Chordata; class Amphibia; order Anura; family Pelobatidae; genus Pelobates; species Pelobates cultripes. The sequence goes on from OW240914.1 coordinate 100,525,500, forward strand.
CATACTTGTTTGATCTTGTTCTATTTTCTTACTTTCACACAAACTTTTTCAAATAAAGATTGTCAAAAAAAACAAAACAATTCCTGACAGGACAATAGGTTACAATATTCATTAGCCCCCTCTCTTAAAGGAAACTATGGTTTGGTTTATTTTCAAAAATAAAAAAGGGCAGGGTCTAGTTTGAACCACAAGTGGTCCCTTTAAAAGGGACTATGCACCTTCTGGTCAATGGTGCCTCTCCTGCTGAGGTCCTCTGTTCCCTTCCCCTGGTCCATCTAGAAAGCCAATGCAGATAATTAGGGTCTTGCTTAACTCTCTCTTGGTGGGGATCAGGAGCATAGCTTAGAACATTTCCATGTGCTAACGCTCATGCTGGCCATTCAGAATGCGCTGTTTGCCATCCCCATTTGTTAGTCGGGGTTCCTCATTTCCTTCACTTTCTTCTTCCTCTTTGTCACTTCGATCATCACCAGACATCTGTACAAAGAAGACAAAAAGCAAATTAATATTTCAGCAGGGCTGTCCTGTTTCAAGCATACTAACATCAGAGGTTTGGTTTCTCTCATATCTGTTGTGGGTGAAAGGTGCTAATGCAATAATTAATGTGGCCATGGTTTGATGAGGAAAACAAAATTGTGGTACAAATGGGAACCTCTTCACTTCAGCCCCTCTAAATAGATGCATTAAAAACGATCAAACATGTTTTGGCGGATGTAACCATGCACTATCGTAGAATTTGCATTATCTGCGAATACTCTCATTTATGTGGTTGATTGCTGAAACAGAGTTCAGGTATACAGTTCCTTAGTAAATAAAACCACACTGGTATTATTTCTCCAAAGTTCAAAGAACATACAATTGTATCTACATACAAAGTATGCAAACTGAAATATGGCTACCAATATGTCCTTACAAACAAGAATATAGGTAAAGTGAAAAATGAATGATGGAAAAAAAACAAACTAAAAGCTGCTAAACCTTTAAGAGGAGGGAGTGATTCACTAAATTAAAAAACAAAACAAAAAAAAACAACTTAAATCAAGGTAGCACCAACAATCTATGCGAAGAAAAAAACCAAAAACATTTTATTAAAATAAATATATAAAAACCCACATAACTTTAGAGAGGGGACTTAAACTGCCATAAAATACAGACAAAATAAAACTAAAGTATTTCAGGGGATTCTGTTTAGAAAGACAGACCGGTTTGGTTTATAAGCAAGAATTATTATCATAAGGAAGATTGACAAAATATCTTCTGTGGTGCACACTCAGAAGTAATACCAAGTGGCCAAAAAGACCAAGGCTTCAGCCCAAGGGTAAATTTTATGGCCACACCCAAATAAAACTGGCTTATGCCTCTCCCAATATCCTACCTTATGTCCAACCATAAACATCAACATGTTCTATGAATCAAATTAAGACACCAAATCTGTGACTGAATTGAGGATATATTTATAACTTTCACACCATTCTGTATTAACTCTTCATCTGTTGAAATAAACCTGCACCCACACCAATAATCCAAATATGGTGCATTAAAATGGCACGGTAGCAATATTGCAGAGGGATTGGGTGTAATAATGAAAGGTTGTGTACATGAGAACCGTGTTCCAGAGCATTCCCCGTCCACCTCACGCAACGCCCCAGATGTCTACATTGTAAGCATGTTTGTACAGATCTTTCGCTAAGTGTTTCTATTTACATACATATTGCTTGTCCGTTATTGACCATTTTAGATGCCCATTATAAAAGCACTGCAGAATATGTTGGTGCTATAAAATGCTAATAATAATAATAAAAACAATATACTGTACACCATAGCAGTGCTCTTTGTTTAAAAAAGTCAGGTAGGTGCATTCTCCATCCCAATATTATTCTGCAGTTAATCCGCAGAATGTATTGTTTCTTTTCCACTAAAATCACTTCTCTAATGAACGGATCCAAAATATTTCTAGCATTTATTATGAGAACAAGTTGTTGACATTTTAGAAAGACAGAAACATTAATAGTCTCTGATAAGACTTATCTATGTGGCTTTTTAAATAAAAGACAACATTCCTCTATTAGAATCTACTGTGGACTTCAGCTTCATTTGGGAGCATTAATCTTTTATAAAATACCTTTTCCCTATAAAATATGAATGCAGCAGAAAAATGTAGTCTGACTTAAATGAAAAACAGGATTTTAGAATGATCAAAATGCATTGCAACTGTTAGTTTAACCCTTTGTTCTAGCAGGACATATTTGTGATTTATTCTGAACAGTCATAAAAAAAAAATATTAAAGACTGTGCAATTTGTCCAGATCAGTAGGAAACGTATGACTATAATGAGATTTCTGTTTATTTCTGCACATATTAACATTCACTTGAAGTTATTAATTTGTCCACTGAGAGGCCTCAGAGTACATAGACTCCAAATAAGGTTAACACATTTAAAGGCAATTAGGTATACACGCACAGGATTCTTCACTGAACTCTAAAAATCTGAATGGAAAAACAGACAGAAATAGCCAAGTTGTGACTATGGGCGAGTTGGAGAATTTTTCCAGATCAGCTAATTTCACCTCAGTTTTTCCATTTGGATTTAATGCATGAGAATTTTTAGTATGTGTAGTGAATGACCCTGTGAATGTCAATAAACCCGCACAGCATTATTCACTAACGTGTAAAATTGATAGGGACGCAAAGTTAAAATAATCGATTTGAATAAATTCTCAGATTTGTTTTCACTTCTGCTATCTTCAGTTAAATTAGAAAAATCACTTTGAATTCCTGGCAGTTCACACATTAATGAATAATCAATTTGAGTAGGGCCATCATTACCTATTATTCCTATTTTGTATTATTTGTATCAGCATTGTGAACATGCTTGTGTTACATAAACGAATAATATCAAATATATATAATGCCCGAAGCATTCGGTTGGGTTAATAGAGCATTCCATTGCTCCTCCCTGGCCTCTGTGAGCTGGAAAGATTCCAGGGGGCGCTGTGTGAGCTCTGCTCAAAAATCCTCACTTGGCACAAGCACAAAGAGCAAAATAATAAGCCTTTGGATGCCTGCACATGCAAGGAAGGGAGGGGGGGTCTTACCTCAAAACTAAAGATTTGTACCAAGGGTCAGAATGGAGAAAAATATCATGTTTTCCAGACTGTATTTGATTTAGTGATAATTTAACCCCTTAAGGACACATGACATGTGTGACATCATTATTCCCTTTTATTCCAGAAGTTTGGTCCTTAAGGGGTTAAAGAAAACAGATGAGAAGACATTACTGAAAAAGATTTCAGTTAAGTTGTCTTCTGATTAGCCACTTCCTTAACCGATACTACACACACACACACTTGCAGTTTGCAAACTCTGAATGGTGCTTGTGATACTTTAAATCTGTAACGTGCAAAAGGACCACACAACATCTAGAGTAGCAATGCTCATTTCCTTCTTACTATAGAGGTTTTTTTTTTTTTTAACTCCTTGGTGCCTATCCCAAAGGATCGGGAGTACTGGGAGAACAGCACAGGAAAACTACGGAACACAAGTCTAATCCTTTTATGAAGGCTTATTCTCCTCTCCTCAAAACAAAAATGGGGCATAGAAAAAAACCATAAGCAGTGGATGTATGTATAAGTGTATATAGCCTATTAACAACTTCAAGACCAGGATGCTAAATACATTGTTATTGCGATTCCTCTGACATGTTGTTGGTTAATATTTTATATATATATATATATATATATATATATATATATATATATATATATATATATTTTTTTTTTTTTCTGTGTAAGAGTCACCTTATACGCTTCTCTAATGTGTGTTATCCCTCAAAATCAAAACTTTCTAATTGCTCTTTAACACATCTAATTGTATCATTTTGTTGTAGATTTACAGAAAAATTATCAATATTATTTAGCATCATTTAATTTCTTGAGCCGGATCTGAATATCTGGACACCTCCATTTTCTTCTCCTCAAGATTAAACGAACACTATAGGGTCAGGAACACAAACATGTATTCCTGACCCCATAGTGTTAAAACCACCATCTAGCCCCCTGGGCCCATCATGTCTCCCTAAATATAGTAAAATCAATGCATCTCTATGAGGAAAGTTCAGTGTCTGCATGCAGAGGGTGGAGACACTGAATAGCAGTGCTGCACACTGTGCAGAACTGCCCTTGGAAGCAGATTTACCAGCCATCTAAGGAGTGGCCAGTGGAGCTATCACTAGGCTGTAATATAAACACTGCAATTTCTCTGAAAAGACAGTGTTTACTGCAAAAAGCCTGAAGGGACTGATTATAGTCACCAGAACAACTACAGCTTATTGTATTTGTTATGGTGAGTATAGTGTCCCTGAGTTTAAAAAAAAAAAAAAAAAACCTGACACTGACGTTTTAAGGATACAACTGGACTAGTTGGGGATTTATTAAGATTTGATCAAAGGAACGTAGAAACCCTTATGACAAATATGTAGTTATGATTGGATGTGAAAATAACCTATTTAATAATAATAATAAATATATATATATATACATATACACACACACACACACACACACACACACATATATATATACACACACATATATACACACACACACACACACACTCTCTCGAGTATAAGACGAGTTTTTCAGCACATTTTTTGTGCTGAAAAACCCCCACTCGTCTTATACTCAAGGAGTCACTGTCTGTATTACGGCAACTTACATTGCCATAATACAGACCAGGACCGCCGAGCTCATTTCAAGCCCGGCGGTCCTGTTGGGGGCCGGCAGCGAGCTGTAACTTAACTTTCCTGCAGCTCCTGTCAGCTCCCTTCTCCGGTCCAGTCAGCTCCCCTGTAAGTCTCGCGAGAGCCGCGGGTTACCGTGGCAACGCTCTGCGCAGCGGTCACATAGCGAGACTTACAGTTGAGCTGACAGGGGAGCTGACCGGACCAGAGGAGAAGGGAGCTGACAGCCCCCCTCCTGCACAGCCCATCCACTGGACCACCAGGGAATGAGAGCCCCCCTCCCTGGCCAGCTAACAAGCAGGGAGAGGGGATGAAAATATAAATAAAAAATTTAATAATAATATAATAAAAAAATAATAATATATATAAAAATAATAATAATAAAAATTTAAAAAAAAAAAATAATAAAAATGCCCAACCCCCCACCAAGGCTCTGCATCACACACACACACACACACACACACACACACACACACACACTGTAAATAAATATTCAATTAATATAATTTTTGGGGGATATCATTTTATTTAGAAATTTACGTGTAGCTGCTGTATTTCCCACCCTAGTCTTATACTTGAGTCAATAAGTTTTCCCAGTTTTTTGGGGTAAAATTAGAGGTCTCGACTTATATTTGGGTCGACTTATACTCTGGTATATTTTTATGGGGTTTTTTTTTTTTTTTTATATATATTTTTTATATATATATAATATATTTCAAATATTAGAAAACATGCAACATTTGACCTCTGGGACTGGCACCCGGCCATAGAAAATTCAGCCTGAGTGCAAGTATACAGCCACAATATTATGTGTGTGTGTGTTTTATTAAGGACAGAAGAAAACTATAAATAATATTTACATTCTTGATTCTTATTATTAGGATTTCTGTTATCCCAGAACACTACACTATATTTCACATCTATGATCCAAAAAGTTACCTTACCCAAAATTAACACAAATGTCAAAAGACACATTGCATAAAGGAGGAGTGAAGCAACTCAGAGCTCTGATATCCAATAATATTTAGATCAGTATGAACACTTAGCACATAACTTACATTTCCTGAAATTACTTTTTTCACCATTCTGAAGATAAGGTATGTCCAGTACAAGTGAAGAAACTGCAGAGTGAACATAAGCATGTTGAAGAAGTAATACAGGAAGAATCGCGGACAGTAGTACAGGGGGTAGACCACTGTAGCATAGATAATCCTAAAAAAGAAAGAGCGTTTTAGACAAGGTTTCATACTTAAAAAAATATGTGGTATCTCCATTCTAACACACATCCCATTGTGGCCCACTCATTGTAAAGAGTACAAAGAATTTATACCCCATGAACAACAGGTTAGTAATTAGGTTGCCTGTTATATAATACAGATACTACAAAGTTAATCTACAAAGTTAATCAACAAAAACAACAAAAACCACATCCCTATCTTGGTGTACATTATGACTGGGTTTGATAACAGCTTCATTCAACCAGGCACCTGTGTAGCATCACCCTCTTGAGGTCAACTTTTTTTTTTTTTTAAATACACCATCATTATTACAATCATTGTCATTTATAAGGAGACAACATATTTAAAGTGCTGAGGAATAAGTTGGCACTGTTTAGATGCTAATAATAATAATAATAAATAATAATAATATTCCACTGAGGGATCCAAAATAGAGGCTGGATTTTTACAAAAAAATAAATGGAACACAAAAATAACATCCTAGATCTGAATAAATTAAATATTCTTCTGAAATACTTTGTTCTTTACATAGTTGAATGTGCTGACAACAAAATCACACAAAAATTTAAAAATGGAAATCAAATTTTTCAACCCATAGAGGTCTGGATTTGAAGTCATACTCAAAATTAAAGTGGAAAAACACACTACAGGCTGATCCAACTTTGATGTAATGTCCTTAAAACAAGTCAAAATGAGGCTCAGTAGTGTGTGTGGCCTCCACGTGCCTGTATGAACTCCCTACAATGCCTATGCATGCTCCTGATGAGGTGGCGGATGGTCTCCTGAGAGATCTCCTCCCAGACCTGGACTAAAGCATTTGCCAACTCCTGGACAGTCTATGGTGCAACATGACGTTGGTGGATGGAGCGAGACAGGATGTCCCGGATGTGCTCAATTGGATTCAGGTCTGGAGAACGGGCAGGCCAGTCCATAGCATCAATGCCTTCGTCTTGCAGGAACTGCTGACACACTCCAGCCACATGAGGTCTAGCATTGTCTTGCATTAGGAGGGACCCAGGGCCAACCGCACCAGCATATGGTCTCACAAGGGGTCTGAGGATCTCATCTCGGTACCTAATGGCAGTCAGGCTACCTCTGGCGAGCACATGGAGGGCTGTGCGGCCCCCCAAAGAAATGCCACCCCACACCATTACTGACCCACTGTCAAACCGGTCATGCTGGAGGATGTTGCAGGCAGCAGAACGTTCTCCATGGTGTCTCCAGACTGTCACATCTGTCACGTGTGCTCAGTGAGAACCTGCTTTCATCTGTGAAGAGCACAGGGCACCAGTGGCGAATTTGCCAATCTTGGTGTTCTCTGGCAAATGCCAAACGTCCTGCACGGTGTTGGGCTGTAAGCACAACCCCCACCTGTGGACGTCGGACCCTCATACCACCCTCATGGAGTCTGTTTCTGACCACTTGAGCAGACACATGCACATTTATGGCCTGCTGGAGGTCATTTTGCAGGGCTCTGGCAGTGTTCCTCCTGTTCCTCCTTGCACAAAGGCAGAGGTAGCGGTCCTCCTGCCCTCCTACGGACTCCTCCACGTCTCCTGATGTACTGGCCTGTCTCCTGGTAGCGCCTCCATGCTCTGGACACTACGCTGACAGACACAGCAAACCATCTTGCCACAGCTCGCATTGATGTGCCATCCTGGATGAGCTGCACTACCTGAGCCACTTGTGTGGGTTGTAGACTCCGTCTCATGCTACCACTAGAGTGAAAGCACCGCCAGCATTCAAAAGAGACCAAAACATCATCCAGGAAGCATAGGAACTGAGAAGTGGTCTGTGGTCACCACCTGCAGAACCACTCCTTTATCGGGGGTGTCTTGCTAATTGCCTATAATTTCCACCTGTTGTCTATCCCATTTGCACAACAGCATGTGAAATTGATTGTCACTCAGTGTTGCTTCCTAAGTGGACAGTTTGATTTCACAGAAGTGTGATTGACTTGGAGTTACATTATGTTGTTTAAATGTTCCCTTTATTTTTTTGAGCAGTGTATTATTATATATTACAATTCAGCACATTTTCAGAACTAAGTGGACTTGCAAAGAAAGAGCTTTTCTGAGAGCTGGTTATTATCGTGGTTAGCAATGTAATCCCCAAACAAATCTGCTCCAGGTTCTGGAATGCCAATTATGTCAGCATTTAAGCAGTTAACTATATTCAGGTTAGAGCCAGACCTCACACATGAAGTAAACCACTTATTTGTGTTTGTTAGGGCACTAGCCTAATGCTCGACTTTGTGCCTTTCAATATACATGTCATTTTCTCAACTAGAAAAGCTACAATTTCTGGGGAAATTGTGTGAAGTGTTCTTGCCTCCACCAGTAGTCTACAACTGGAGTGGGCGGAGTAACTGTTATTATTTATATAGCACATTTAATTACAACGTTGTTGCAGTTACATTAAACCATACATTTATAAAAACATTAGCAGATGTTCAAAAGGCCCTGTCTATGACATCACTTGCTGCTGCAGCCTGGCACAGGTCAGAGTATTTTGGCGGGTTGCCATCTTCAAACGGTCGTATTTTAAAAACTATAAATCCTACAGCGAAGAGCTTTATATTGTGAGAATCACAAGACCCAGACCTACATTTTGATGCATAGTATGTCTCTGAAGTATTAAAAATGAAGGCACAGTCGCAGTTTAGAAATTGCACTTCAAATTTGAGCTTTGTAGAGTGAAGTTTCAATGAATGTCAATGGACGGCGTTAGTTGCCAACAAATGATTATATTGTGAAAACTATGAGGACTATGGCTTAGCCGTTGACATGTTTAGAGGCAGCAGGGATAGCTGAACGTTTTGATATAAGATTTGTGTAGGTGGGCCTGAAAATAAGGGAGTGGTGGCAGTTTAGAAATCATGTCCTGATTTTTCAGCTTTTGCCAGCTCCCACTCTAGCTTTGCCATTCATTCCTATGGGACAAATTTCACCACAAGAACGACGATATTCCGTGAACCATTCAGCGAAACGTTCCACATAGTAATAGCAATCCGATCGGGACCAATCTGCACGTTTTGGTAAATTTTTGTCTATGTAGTGTAAAAACTGTGGGAGGAGTTAGGGTGGCAAATTTGGCTATAATAATAATAATATATATGTGAGATAACAATAAGTGGTCTTGCTATGCAAGAACACTTAATAATATATATGTGAGATAACAATAAGTGGTCTTGCTATGCAAGAACACTTAATAATGTACTTCTGTGTTTGCCGTGGATGACCATATCCATGCACTCTTCTTGTATACTCACAGCATCACATCCTCCATTAATCATGCTTCTTAGAGATATGCAAATCTGTGAATATACAGTATTTGTGTGTGTGCATAAAAGACAACTTCTACACGTTGCATTTGCAGTGAAGTTTCATTATAATGGTTAATTTGATTAAACTCCCATTCCATACTTTAAACACGTTTGCTTGCAGAGAGAATGCCTTCTTTGCTTTGTTACAGCATAAACAAAGTTTAACAAGTCATGGGACAGCTTCCAACACGAGAAATTATTGGAGAGCCATCTGGAAATGCAAACTCTATTTAATGAAATAGGTTATATAGATTACCTTTAAATTGCAGCCCAGAGTGTTTTACGAGATTTACCATCACTCCTAATGTACATTATGTATTCGCTTTCATGTGTAAAAACTTACATTATCTGCATTATGTTATTTGCATCCTAAGACAGCAACCTAAGCAAACACCCCACTAAACAAAATGATATACTAGGTAAACTTGATGTCCCTTCTGACTATGTACTAAGTCACAGAGGATCTGCTAGGTGTGTGTGCGCATGTGTGATTAATGAAGCAAAATGAGCAGTTTTTTGTTTTTATTATGGTTGCTCAAAGTGCACTCTCATTTGGCACAGGCCGTATGCACAAAGGGTTTCGAATTTCTGATCACTTTGTTTACCGACAAGTATACTTCGTGGCCAAAAGTGCAATGGCACTTGTATGTTGAATATTGCATAAAAAGATCATTGATTTTAAAATGTGCCCCTTTGCGTTAATAGTCTTAATCTTCTAGGAAGGCTTTCCACTCGGAGTTTGAATACTTTTGTTGGGATTTGCTTCTACATGTGAGGCAGCCACATGTAAATTAGTGCAATTGGGTAATCAGGTTTGTTTCAAAATTCGGCTATACGGTTTACAATGACGGTATTCAATGGGGTTACAGGGACCTGTGTGCAAATCAGTCATTTCAGTACCCTGGACAAAAGTAAAATACTCATCCAGCCACCATTATTATTCTTACTATTAAAAGGTTTTTGCTGAGAGGTAGAGTTTATTTCATAAGTGTTTTTTTCAATAAATAAAATGCTCATGCATTTAAATTTTAATGATAACTTGTAGGAATTGGAACGCACCAGTTCAGGTAACATATGTGCACTGAACAGGTGTGCCTTAGAATTTGTCATCTTATTAAAGTGTGCCACAGTTCAGAAAAGGTTGACAATCACTGGTGTAGAGTAGAGTTTTGTGCTCTTATTGAGTCGGTTTAGAGTCCAGTACTTAAAAGTAAAGTTAATGACAGGAAAGGTGGCATTGCCATGTTCAGTCAATTAGATCTGCAGTACAGCTATTCTAGAGCCAGAATGTGTCTATGCTAACTGCTTGACAAAGATATTCTTGTTAGGTTGAATGTTTCTTGTTGTGGGACTGCAATCAAATCTTTTTCACTACTGTGGTGTGCTGGATCTGTTTGTAGAATTATCTACATGTGTAGCAGTATCCAGACATTAGAATGAATCACCACATGTTTGTCCATGTAAAACATGTAGAATGTTATTGAACAACTTGATAGCTGAGGACGATGTATTCCATCAGCAGAGAAAGATACACCTTAACAGATAACCTGATAGCTAGCATCTTTAATAAACAACTTCAATGAGACCCTTGGAGGGTCTGACATCCCTAAGAGAAGAAACTCTAGTTACACTAGCTGCAAGGAGAGTCCAGTCATGGATGCAGTAGTTATACTCCTTAAACGATTATCCTGAAACAACCATTATATGAAACACCCTTACAAAATGTATGGTCACAGCGCAAGGCTTATCAGGTTCAATAGGGCCCATCGCTGTAGGGGACATGTTTCATTCAGACGCCTTTTCTTTCTATACCTTCTTCATCTCGCTCTCTTTACTTCGCTTATTCATCCCATGAGTAAGGTTGTCTACCTTCCCTTGTTAAACTCAAAAGTCTAGTCAACTGTTCCCATTCACAAACACTAAATGTGTATCCAATGAGTAGGTAAGAGTCATTGCACAAATATGAATCTGGCTCTGGGATATGGCTTACCAGAAGGGGAAGATAATGAGTCGGCTAATGACAAAAACCACTGCAAACAAAATGAAGAGGGCATTGCACGACTTCTTCCATTCTGCATAACTGCACATTTTGGCAGCCTGAGGACAGAAAAAGAAACAAGAGTTAGATATTTAAATCCAGTATGTCTCTGCCTGCTGTCAAGGTGAAAAAAAAAAATGCTAAAATCTCACATTTTGTTTGAAATATTTTAAACAAGCTAATTCGCAATTAAAAATCAAGGTGAAAATGTTACCTCCAGTAAAATGTCTGAGACATCGTGAACCAACAGGGTGAGTGTGCCCACACGGATATACTTGACGCTCCAGGAAAAGTTCAAGAGAAAAATGGTGGCTAAATGGTGAACGACTTGTACATTGAAGTCCTGCAATGAGAAAACAGTGAAATTACACACATACTCAAATACAATACTCTAGTTAAAAAGATTATGTTTAATAAACACAGCATAATAGAATATATGTGCTCCAACCTGTCCAACTATAGTTAGAAGTGGGTCAGCTTTGGTGCTCATTCATGACGTCTACAAAAGGCCAAAAGCATCCCTCCATCTATCCTCATTTCAGCTGTGTGTGTAGCTTACTGTGTACATAGGAAGCTAGTGATAGGATAACTCCTCATTCAGACTAAGGTACTGGCACTATTTTCACTATTGTTGTAAACAGCAGCACCAACACAGCTAAGCTAAGAATATATAAAGGAATATGCCTGGCCTGGTTCAAAACAGTTTTACCACATTACAGTTCTAAAAATATCTATCCTTTAAAAAAAAAAAAAAAAAAAATATGTTTATGGTCATTTCATGATGCATTGTGCTTTCATGAATGGGTGTGGTGCCAAAACCATACAGGCAATCTGTGAGTGACACCACGTAAAATATTAAGATTGATGGTGTATATATGCTAGTCACAAAATGAAGAAAGATAAAAAACTCCACTGTGGGCACTAACAAAGTGAATCCAATTGCTACAACCATTGAAGTGCTGTGTGGTTCCATGGCACCTGGGTCTCTGCTGAGCTCGATGGAAATTATTGCCTGCTTCTGCATGTGCATCTGCACATGAATAGATTTCAATCATCATGTTTTATCACTTTTTTTTTCCCCAAGAAGAAATCTGCAGCTTGCTAGCCACAGAAATTAATGTTTATTCACATGATGAAGAATTCAGACTTGAAAGAGCATCCACAGACCTCGGCGGGCCAAGTCTCTGGCGCTACATTTACAGGTTAAAATCCTAAATTTCAAAACCTATTAAACAATACCCACTGAGTTGTAATAACTTGAATAAAATTAAGATACAGAGTGCTAGACTATATGGTTTAAACACAAAATGTATAACTAGTATTTAGTCATACTTCCAGTTCCTGTTTGATGCAGCAGATAACAGACTGAGTTGAACATGATCGTAGTTATTCTTATTGTAAAGCAGGCACTCCAGAGATTTTAACACTAAGCTTTAATATTACTGAAAGTAAAACAAAAATGCCTGCTATTTCCTTCTAAAGACATGTCAGAGATTGTAACCTGTCACGGGTTTCGGTTTCCTTTTACTTCCTTTCTGAAAAGAGAACACACATGGAAAACACAGGAATGGGCAATCCTGAGCATGTTATTGTAAACCATAGACACACAATTGTCTGCATGCACAAGTTTGCTCTTACCTTCCTTCTAACATCCGAGGCAATGCTGAATAGAAGGGACCAGTAGAAGCTCAATTCCAGTATATAGTACCAGTACTGGGACGTCAGTACTTCCTAAAGACAACACAAATCCAAATGATAACATTAGAAACAAATACAGGACGGAATACTCAATATCCAACAACGTTTTGTCAGAGCCGCACAAAGATCTTAAGTTCTGGCTCAAAACAAAACTTAAATAATAAACACGACTTTCACAGCAGGCAAAAATATGTCAATTAAAATAAAGGTGATATGCATGCATTACTTCCTGTCTTTATTACTGCAACTTCATCTTCAACCATAACCTAGTTTCTAAGTCTCCTTTGTTGTCATACCAGGTCATCTTCTTCCTAGTCACTGTCCAATCAAATGATGAAGAAGCAATGAGAAGCACTAATGCAGCATCGGCACATGCGCAGTGAGTGCCAATTAATGGCCATTCAGCTGCCAGAAGAGTAGATGGGTGGGGGGGGGAGAAGGTAGAGTAGAAGGGAGACACAGAATAGAAAGTAGGAATTAGGAAGGGAGGGAGGTCTGACATTACGCAGGGAGGGATGGACAGAGGGGCATAAAAGTCCAGATATCTCTGTATGTGCAGCGATTCAAGCAGAAACACTGCACGTACAGATTGCTTGCTCCATGACCACTTCTAAAAGGAGAAGTGGTCATGGAGGTTGGAGTAACATTGTTTTACAATCTGTAATAAATGCCATTTCAAGTTTGTATTCCTTATCCATCATTCTCCTGACATTTTGCACCTCAGTCAATTCTCCTTATGAGAGAGGGCTTTATCCACTATGCTTCAATATATAACTCAGAATATCCTTCGCCTACAAAGATTTAACGTATGCCCTAAAGTATACTTTATTGCTGGTAATAAGATCTAAAAAACAAATGCCTACTAAATCTCTACTTACACTCATAATAAGGAATATGTTGCAATACGAAATGCAGTAAATGACAAAGAAAACAACAAAAACTAAGAAATTATTACAGAACAATTGATAAAGCTATCAAAAGGCAACTGGATATGTGAAAAAGCAGAAACGTATTTGTAGAGCAAAGATATGATAGATAGAACAACGATATATACTATAAAACATTGTGGCACTTGCCTGTTTTGGGTAGCCCACCCAAACTTCCCATACATCGTGAAACCAAGGTTTCTGAAAAAGGCAGAGAAACACATTTCAGCACAACAATAAGCCTTATGCAAGCCAACTTTAATCAGATGTTTTTTTCCCTTGCAATGAATGAATGTTATTCAATGTACTGCCAGCTACAAATATATACAGCACTTTGTTCGTGGGAAATCACCTGTGAATAAAGAGGCAGAGTATATTATCCCTTGCTGGGAAGAGGTTTGTGATTTTTAATCAGCGGGAAGCCCCTTGAGCCAAGTTAATAGAGAGAATATCTTCGGTTTTTCCATGAGGAAAGTGTTTTGATAGTCTAAAAGAAATTGCAGGATGTATTCAACAAACCTTCGTCACTTTCTTCTATAATCTGGTCAATAACAGGTTAAGATGACATCAACTCAAATTAAACCCTCAAACAAGTGCCACTATTCAGGGTACCAGACTGCCTTGTTTATTCATTGTGAAACCGTAAATACAATTGTAATGGTAACTAACCATCCGCTATATAGTTTATATAACAGAGTTGCTGCACATACAAAGTGTTCCTAATATTGCATTATTAGCATTGCTAATCATTATGCTGCATACCTTCCGTACTGCATATCTGTTTTTCTATACCAAAGTATGCAACCTTATATAGTGTTTAATTGTTACACAATGGTCAACTAGCCTATATCTGGCTATCACTGTGAAATGGAAATCAATCAATAATATTGATTATTATGTGTATCTGCCCCTGGCCAAATTGAAAAAGAAGTGTGTGCACGCTCCTGAAGTAATTTCACACCGGACACAAGTTTCTGGTTGATGAAAAACTTAGGAATGTTTATTCAGAGGGGACGGCAGGTCCCTTTTAAAGCAGGATTACATCATATGCTTTGTCAACGATAACATGAAATAATACATAATTAATTGGTTAGGTGTTAAGTGGTTCTTCTAATGCTCTGCCTACAGGAGTTGATGTCACTGGCATCATGAGGGTCTCCCCCAGATTCCAGCGCCATCTTGTCTTGAGGTAGTTAGTCGATGTTAGAGGGGAAACTCCCCAGCAGCCATTTTAGTTAATCACATGAGAATTGAATAATGCTGATTATAATTATTCTGAGTAAATAGGCATTTTACTAATATAAACTAAATTAATATTTCTGTCCACAACACACTGTATAAACAAAAACTTCGACATTAAAGGCACACTCAAATGCCCAAATACAAAAAAAAAAAAATACAAAAAAAAATAAATAAATCACTGTTTGATAGATATCTCCAAACTTTGTTCATTGAAATCATCAAATTATCAAATCATCAAAAAAAAAAAAAAAACACCTTCCAAAAACTGCAGACCTCTTCTCTGTGGTCTTTGAAATCCCTCCTCTCCTAACCCCACCCAGACTTTCTGTGGCTGTCCAATCACTTACTTCCCTGTGCAGCTCAATTGTATTTGCAAAGCAGGTGTTCTGGGCAATTGCCTCCTCTTGAGTTCAATGCAACTAAGCTAACCAAACCAGGAAGTAACAGGACAGGTCTGCTTCATAAGCCACTTACCAGTAGAATTTATAAAAATTTCGATTTATGTTGAAATCTGCACTATTTCCAAAAGGAAAAAAATAGGACACTTTTTAGCTTTTTACTTTATAAATATAGCAAGTTATACCATTATAAATAATGACAAGGTATAGAAAATCTCATTAAAACCTATGTAGTGTAACTGCATAACACACAACCAAAGTTCCTTTTAGAATGTTTGCACAAGAATTGAAAACTGAGTATTTCCATTACATTTCATCCAGTACTCAAAATAGTATTGAAAATATTTTACTTTTGATTCAAATATATCCATTTTTGCATGCCAAAATGTTACTTACATCGTAAAGAACTGCAACTCCTCCGACCAGAGCTCCAAGATAAAAAATAAACCTCCAGCTGCAAAGGAACATATAGAGATGTTTAAAATCAGGACACACCAGATGTAAAAAAAGATCTGGTTAATATACTGTAATTGGTACAGAGCTTCCTTAGTTCATCCATGAAAAAAAAAAAAAATCAGTCTATTAAGCACAGATTGCATCATTTCTGGGTTTTCAAGAGTCAGTATGTCAGACAAATCTATAAACTCTGCTTGGTTATTCTGAGGTTTACCATATTTGAGCTCTCAGATTTTTACATTTTGCACAATGTCAAAATATTATATATTATACCCCATACAGTGATTAATAAAGCCTATTTTAAAAAATAAATGAAACTACCGAAAACAAATATTTTGACTTCACTGGACATAAACCCACTAAGAAATTTTAAAAAATGAGCTTACTTCAAAGATAACATTCAGATATTTACTGCGAAGGGTGGCATATTATTTATGTGCAATTAAAACAATTATAGTCCTGGTTCCATAAGAAATTTCCAATGCCTTTGCTGCCTTTATTGCATCCCTATTTGTACTCACAAGACTTAATGTGCCTATGCCATTTCCATTGCTGCACAGGTCACACAGAGCTAGTATGCAAGTGGTCCTGTGTGGCAGAATATCAGCTGACCAGCTCCACGCACACACAGCGCCAACATTGGCATGCATTTGTGTTGCAGGCAAAGCAATGAGGTATTGCCACGGCACCAACTGTCTGATCTCAGCTTGCTTGGGCAGGTGATACTGTGTGTATTTTCAGCATCTGTAACACAAATCTATTTATAAGCTTATATACTTGAGAACATACAATTATCTGATGTAGTCGAAAAAACCTAGTTGTGCTTTTAAGAACATTATTCGGCTAATCATGATAGGAATTGTAATTCATTGCTGTTTTAAAGACAGAGCTTTACTACACAAACAATGGCATATCAGACTGCACACAAAAAAGCCTTCCCTGGCTGGTTACACAACAATTCTCCAAATAATTTATTGGGTCTGCAGGGAAAAGTTAGCAGATGGTAACTTAACTCCAGTGTGTCCTCTTTCTAACAAGATTACGGCAGCTTGTTGGAATTGCTTCATCCTGTTCTGAAATTAAGGTTGATTGCTCTCCTGTTGATTGGTAATTATTGTCCCTAGTGGTTTCATGCAGCCTCTAATTACACTATATTAAAGCTGAAGCCCTTAAAGTTAGCTAGTCTACTGGAAAGATTTTCTTCCAGACACCTTTCCACATGATGACTGCTTGTAGGATAAGTCTTCACGGAATCAACGTATGGTTTGTTGGTCCCACCCAGATCATGCACACATTCTATATTGTTATGCTTTACCCAACTAAAAGGGAACAATACTGTCTCTGGAAATTCTACCATATAACTAGTGTAACTTTTATTTCCACCTAATGATCTGTTGAAATTATATTAAAATTGTGCAAATGACATCACAATCCAATTCAATCCAGGCACACGTTGCAAATAAGGAGAAATAGAAATATTGTTTAATTTTTGTAAATGACAATTTATAACAATGACTGACAGAGTGCCAAGATGGAGGCACCAGTTGCTGTATAAAGAGCGCTTTTCTGTATTTGTTTTTAGCTTTTTCTACTTCACAAATATGCATGTTAATGTAAGTATTAAGTAAACATACTATAAAAATCGTGAGAACAGACAGTTCCCAGTTAAAAGTTTTTCTCTTGCTAAAAACTAACAAGTGTTTTTGTGTTTGTTATTTTAAATAAAATATACACATAAAGGGAGCACAGACGTGTGTGTACAAAAAGCAATGTTCGGTTGCCACGATTTAGCCGTAACTTCTTCTGTCATGTCCTTCAGAGCAAGAATCCTTTGTTTTGTGGTGTTTCTAAACTGCTGTATCATTGGCAAGGCCATTAAAACGCTTCAGGCACCATCTCGGAATGAAGTTACTCTGCAATTACCCAGCATTAATCTAAAAATGGCACCGTACATGTGGTCTCTGGCACAAAATCAATATGCCTGTCTGTCAGTCTTACTTAAAGTTTTCTTCAGTTCCTTTTATATTTTAAATACATTAAAAGTTATGTTTTATTATTGTTACACTATCCATGAGGGTTCATCTCCTGCATGGTTAGTTCTTGTGTTCATTTTGCAAATAGTTTATTCATCCTGGGGGTCAACCCCCACTCCCCACTCCCCACCCCACCATTCGAGTGACTTGACACCGTCTCCGTAGAAGGTGTGTTTTTTTTTTTGGTCTCCTTTTAAACACAAAACAATGACATTCTTCTCACGATCTTATATGTTTAAGCACATGTTCTAGAAAACGAACAATTCTTGGGTTCCTCAGAATTTGTTTTAGTCATATTTTTTTCATATTCTTCACACTCAATGTTTTCTGGTTATCCTCAGCCCTTTCACCACTTGCTGGTGGAACATAGCAGTGGGGACATATTTTGATGGTGGGCCATTGATAAATATGTTGACAGTGCTCTGGATGTCTAAGAAGAAAATCAATATAGAAGGAGGACTGAAGACGAGTGTGGACTCATTATGGAAGCAGAACTCCCACAGCAACACATCCACCGAGGATAGTTGTTTTGGCATATTGCTCAATGCCTCTAAGGCTTTAGGACTATTTAGTTGTATTTGTTTGTTTTTTTTAAACCCTTTTTACACTAGCAGTATTTTCTGTACTTAGAGAATAATTGATATATCAAAAAGTGAATTAATCCCATTACTGTAATCATTGTTTCTTTTTATCAAGTGTCAAATTCTGAAGCTATGTTATAGTTATTCTCTAAACCAGGAATTCCTAGGGAATTTATAGGAAAACTATAAGGTCAGGAACATAAACATATATTCCTGACCCTGCAGTGTTTAAACCAACATTTAGGTGGCTTGCCCCCCTTAAAAGATAAACTCACCTTATTTCCAGCACCACGTCGGTCCACCTGCACTTGCCCCTCCCCGATCTGACTCCTTGGCAGACATCATCAGAATTGATGATCTCAGCAAATACAATGCTTTCCCATAGGAGATCGTCAAGAAGGAGGGGCATGGCCAATCAGTATCACTGTACAGCACTGGTCCAGGAAGCATTTCCAGTGGCCATCTGAAGAGTGTCTCTAGACTGCAGTGTTTACAGCAAAAAAAAGCTACAGGTACAGGCTATACTCAGCAGAACAACTACATTAAGCTGCAGTTCTTCAGGTGAAAGCATTGGATTGGCTGAGATAATCAATCTTGATGATCTCAGCCAAGGAGGTGTGCCAGCGGGACGAGGCGGGGACAATAAACTGATATAGTAAGGGTAGTCAGAGGCAAGAATTAAACAAGGGAATCCCTAAGAGACAGACGTGGCAACTTTAATGGGGAGAGTGAATAAGTGAAATAGTGATACTTGAACTGTCCCATCAACACTGCTTGTATATTTATCATCTGAAAGCAATTCAGGACAAGCCATAGCATTTGTAGGGCTCCTTAAAAGTCTTCCCTTGTCATATCCCCTGTCCATCTTCCATCTTATCCTTGGGAAGAGGACCTTAGTCCCTAGTGATCCAGTGGCCACAGATCGTGTCATTACACTAAGGCACAAACTGTTTTCCGAATCATGCCAGAATGATTCCTGTAAATCCTCTGTACACCTGCCATTATGTAGATAACAATGCCAGTGCTTGGCGAATGTGCCCCTCTAGAATATTGTAGGGGTATATTAGAACAGTTCTATATAATAAGAGATCCTAAAATAAAGTTTATCGGTCCCTTTATGATAAAACATAAAATATGAATAAAAGTAGTAATAGTCACTGGGGGGTCAAAATCTTGTCCGTATCAATGTTGAACCACGTAGTGTACTGGGTATACCTTAAAAATAAGGAAACAGAATATAATGTAACACTGTAAATGTAATACCCTAGCACAAAAAAACATATTGAGAAAGCCCTCATAAGAAGGGCGAAACGCGTTGAAGGTGCTGGACTTTAACCTCAGCACTTGACTACTTCACACAAGGCTCCAGCATCCAGCGGGACTTACCTCCAGAATAAGATCGTGGACTGTCTGCTGCAGTGCACGAGGCAGACGCGGTCTCCTCTGGAGGATCCGGTATCCCCTTTGCTATCCTGGTAGAATTTATTGTATATCAAGCTGAGATAGTGGTTCTTAGAGATAGGTACCACATTTTAATCTTGTAAGAGTTTCTAACTTGGGTTTTTTTTGGTACTAGGGTATTAAATTTACAGTGTTACACTATATTCTGTTTCCTTATTTTTAAGGTATACCCAGTACACTACGTGGTTCAACATTGATACGGACAAGATTTTGACCCCCCAGTGACTATTACTACTTTTATTCATATTTTATGTTTTATCATAAATGGACCGATAAACTTTATTTTAGGATCTCTTATTATATAGAACTGTTCTAATATACCCCTACAATATTCTAGAGGGGCAGATTCACTAAGGGCTGGCATTGTTATCTGCATTCTATTTTGAGAAGTTGGGAAATTATTTTTGTGTTTCAGCTGCTGGCACCTATTTTATACCTATAGTATTCATTTTTTCACTATATTGTTTTGTGTACAGATTGGACAGCCCTAGGTCAGTTGTTCAACCAGACGGCTTCTCTGTATAGACGTTGTTTTATTCATTTATTTATTTATTTTATGCTCTCTCTTTTTCAGTTTATTTTAGTACCTGCCATTATGTGCTTTCTGTAAAATGCAAGGCTTGTGCCACAGTAAATCTCATCGGACAGCTCCCATAACCTTTACATTTAGATATGAACGTATTTCAATATGTCATTTCATATAAATGCCGATCATATAAATGCGGCATGATTTCTTGTTTTTTGTGTGCATTCTAATCATAGTATACATATAATATAGCTGGTTCCATACATGCACAATTGAGCTGTGTAACTTATTTCTCCATGTTAAATGAGTGGTCAAGCAGTCAGGGTGCCATATTTCTGCCAGCCAAAGTGAGTCTTGTGGGAATAGAGATGACGCATAGTTTATTTTCTAAGCCCTGAGTTATTTGCAGTAACAGAACACGTCATGGGGAAAGCTGTGCTGATTCAGAGGTTTGAGAACTGACAGGCTACAGCGTACTAGAAGGGTGTGGTCCGTCAGTCTCTGCACATTGAGTGCCACAGCAGTCAGTCCCCTTTGTGTTATCCAAACACAGCACCTCTCACACTGTATACAAATTACACAGAGCTGAGATTTGTAACTTTATCACATGCAAATAATGGAAAGTGTCTCGGAGGGCCTGCTCTGCTTACGTTCAATGTAAACCAGGCAGACACAGTCTCCTCAAAAAAAAAAAGGAATCTGAGTGAAATTTTCTGCATGTTTAAAAAGATACACAGCAAGAGGTGCTGCTCACCACAGATCAAGTAAAGAACATGCACTATAAGATTTACAACAGGAAAATAACTAAAATCAGACTTATGAAAACATTCTAATAAAAAGGAGACTGGAGATTATGTTTTACATTTTTCTATTACATATTTTTATTTGGGGGAGAACAGGGGTATAATGAGAGTTATGGTATATTTGGCATTAGGGCTCCTTTAATTTAGGACAGGGGTAGGCAACCTTCGGTTCCACTGCAGATGTTGTGGACATCCCCCATAATGCTCTTACACCCATAATGCTGACAAAGCATCATGGGGGGTAGTCCAAAACATCTGGAGTGCCAAAGGTTGCCTATGCCTGATCTAGGGTCAGTATAAGCACATATAGTGGTGGAAGTTACATTCCTGAGCTGCAGCTTGCATTCAGCCCCTTCCCTTTATTGATATGCCAGGAGAGGTGCTGGGCAAAGATGGTCCTTCCCATGATCCTTTCCAGACACCAGTAATCGAGGAAGTAATGGAATCAGCTGCAAAAAGCAGCAGGTTAAGGGACTATCAACTTTCATTAAGATGCCATCATTTTCATCTTGACTTTGTCTGGTTAGAGGACAATACTCTTCAAAATCAATGGTTTAAAACCAGTGTGCCATAAACATAGTAACTTCAGAACCGTGGTAGCTTGAATTCAGTGTTTAAAATGTATGTTTTTTTTTAAAGCCTCAACATGAAGTGTGATTTTTAAATTAAAGCTAAAAAGTCAGTTTAGGTAGAAGTATAGTGTGACATTAATAACGTGCGGATGAAGGTATAATGTAAAAAGGTATGCCTTGAAAAGTTTGCTCCCACTGTAGTTTGTCTTGTTTCAGAAAGAGCTGGGATCCACTGCTCTATGTTGTAAAATATAGACTTGTCCTCAGATGCAGTGTACTTTAATTCCGGTCGATTATGAACGATGTTGTAATTACACTGATGTTTTATGAAAGCTGTGCCACTGAAGCATCACTATGACATTTTTAACTTAGCATCTCTAGTATCATTTTACATCCTTACCAGGATTCCTGGAACTTTTTCATCACTGCAGGCCGATCCTGATTTCGCCGCCTCCGGAACCAGCGTTCCACCTGAATAGAAGTTCGGTTGATCTTTTTTGCCAAGCCATAGACCTCTGTCTGTGAAAAGAGAAATTACATAATTCACATTTATCTAAAAATACTCCATCAACAGTTTGTAGCTACAGACAACATTTTTATTTCATGTAAGATTTCATTTATTAAAGGGACACTATAGGTAACAACGTAATTTGAATATATTTTACACCGTTTCACCGGACTAATTAGCTGCAATTTTTTTCATATCCTATTCTGTATAGTTTTTGCAAAATAAAGAAATAGAAATAAATGTTATGAAGCATTTTACATATTAACTTTGCATTCTTTTTCTTACTTCTACCCCATTCTAAAATATTTTTCTTCTTAGTTACTTATTGTATGTGTGTACGGTGTCATTTCTACCCTTCTCTCAGGTAAATATTTCTTTCAATCATTGGATGCTGAAAAGGTATTTAACAGAGTTGAATATTTTAAAGATCTTAGCGGTTTACAATTTCTCTTTGGACAAGAATGGCAATCTACAAATGATTCTAGGGTGCAGGTACTGGGGCGTGAAACTCATAGAATTAGGTTCACTGTTGGAAATGGAATGAAGCAAGAGTGCCTGCTTTCTTCCGTCCTAATTTTCCCTTTCTCTTAAATCACTTTTATAATAAAATCAAATGAATCTGGAGATTTCATTGTTTGAAACGAGCCATTACTATACAGTGTCTCAATGGGGAGGGCATGCTTTCTACCGCATGTGGTGGAATGGACCATTCTCAACAAGGGTGAAACAGGAATAGGGGATGGCCTTAATAAACCAACAGTTTTTTTTTGTTGTTGTTTTTTTTTTTTTTTTAACGTAAACTGAATGACTCCTACTCCGTGTGAGAACAAATTTCTAAGCAAACATTACACTTGCTGCATGGAGGGTGCACCAAGCCCCACTTTATAGTCCAGTGTTATATAAAAGTTGTGTGGCAGACGGAGTAAAAAGATCTTTATCAATGCACACCAAGATATTGCTGCCTTAGATGGATTATGTGAAAATGAAAAGAAAGTGGGTATTTGTGCAACAATTTAGAAACTGTTGGTATACAAATTGCTCCACCATTATTAGCTCTCCCTCTGTCCTCAATTCCTCTCTCTATTGGCTTTTCTTTCCTCGATAGCTACTACTCTACACCCCAACTCTCCCATGCCATCTATATATTTTCTAAAAACACAAGGTGCTATTCTTTCATTATACGCTTGTATACTGAAGTATGCTAAGCGAGGAGAGGGAGAGTGAAAAGAAGAGAATAGAGTGCCCCTCTGGAAATGAAACCTATATTTGCAGTCATTCAAAGAACAGGAGCAATTTTGTTTAAATATTATGTTAATGTTTGTCGGAATCCATCTTAAGTGACGTCTATAAACTCTACTCTCAACTGCCAACATTCTTTACTAAGAAGCTTTGTATCATGTGGTAGGTGTTGATGTCATGAGCTGTGTTGTATTAGCCCTTCAACATATACGTTTGAATAATTATAAGTCTAAATTTCAACACATTTTGGGTAAAATATATAATTAGAAAGCCACACACTCCTGTATAATGAACAAGTGACTTTTGTCAGCTAAATCTTGTGCACAACATATAGTCATTAAACCACATTTATGTGGAAAGGATGTAATCATAGCTTTGACGTTTGCGATCGCTGAATACTCTGCTTCTTAAAGTTAAATATTGAACGTCATTACCATATCATTACACAAAGGGTATGCTTTCATACTTTTCATTGCAGCTACTGTATTGCAAATTGTTGTTTTTGGTTTGTTTTTTGTTTTTTTAAATAACAGTATAGGATTTTTTTGTTTGAAGATCCCATGTAAAGGCTGACATTTCAGAAGATGTACCATAAAAACCAAACAATCTTTTTGATATATGAAAGCTCTGTGATTTCGCAGTTACCACGCGTCCCATTTTTAGGAACAACAGCCCCTGGAATGGCGGTCTGTCAGAGATGTTATGCAGGCCTCCCAAGTAGTCAATCTACGTTGACCATTAGCAGAAACGCCCTCCTGCTCTTTTTGGGAGCCCAGAACAGCAGTCCAAAATCTGGACTGTCACCTCAAATCCAGGACAAGTATATATTTTTGTTTCGGTCTCAATTTTTTTTCCCCCCTATCTGAATGTAGTCTTGAGATTTACCACCTTTGGAGCATTAATACAATGTTTGTATTTTAAACTATTAAGTAGTTCGTTGTTTGGGGCCTACACGATCATAAGTACAGCTATTTCAAAAACCGTTGAAGGCTCAGTAAGCATTTGTAAGAGCTTATAAACCCTCTCATTTGTAATCTTGTAATCCAATACGGCTAGTACCATTGCGTAAAGGAAAACTATATTGTTAGGATTACAAAAGGTGTATCCCCAACAATGTAATGGCCTCTGGTTCGCATCCTCCTCATCATACGACAGGGGGATCTGAAGCGCCTGCGCAGCAAGTGTCACATGCATTAGGCCTTTCCAATATGAAAGCATTGAGTCAATGCATTCCTACAGGGTTTTCTCTGATGCTGGATGTTCTCATGCAGAGCCTGACGACGTCCAGCATTGTTACTAAAGGAAGCAACTCTAGAGGCTGTCTGGTAGACACTGTACCCAGACCACTTCAATGAGATGAAATGGTCTTGATGCCTATAGTGTCCCTTTAACAAGATGCACAATAGACACAGTGTAAGATAAAATGTTCACATGTAGGAAGACCAGGGTGAAGTCAGCCGTAGTTCATAGGCTCTTCTGGTATGGACATTTTCAGGGAAGGGCAGGCACCTACTGACAAAAACAAAAGGCCTTTTTTTGCGCACAAAACTCACAGACCTTTATATGGATGGTCCTAATCATCCTCAGCATGTGATATAGAGATCAGACAGATAAAAGTTGCTTTAAAGTTTATATTCGTGTTTTTTCTGTTCATTGATGGAAGGTCTCGTTTTCTATTACAGAGCCCCTCCTACTCCATTTTTTCTTGCATTCTTAGGAAAGCTAGTAGGAAGAATGGCATGAAGAAATCAATAAGATCTTTTACCCAGGGTAAGTCAGAGAGCAAAGACGCCAAAGATGGGAAATAAAAGGAAATAAGAATTGTGTAAAAGCAGGGACTCAAAACAAAAGTCTCTGGATATTTTGGTGGAGGTTTAAGAGGAACATCTGGATGCATGGCGTGGGTGAATTGGGGACAACAGTTAGAAATGTGTAGTACAGCACTGCTTTAGATACACAAGCTAATTTATAAACACTTTTAAACCACAAGACAATTTAGAGTTCTTAAAATACAAAAAAAAAAAAAAATGAAGGTATCAAAGACGTAAAGAAATATGTGCATTTCATGAGGACTCTCTCATTCTGGTGTGTTATTTCTCTTTACCGTCCGGTAATTTCTCAGTATAGCTACTGATAGGATTGTCAGTGTCTCTGCAGTCAACTATACAATGTTTTCCCCGGTCAGTCCACTTGTAACCAGATGAGATGTAGTTCTGCTGGATACCCATCAGGTAATGGTTTGACACCCAAAGTCTATAACAGGGTTTACTTCAGGGAGGTCATGCCAAACTAATCTTGTTTATTTTTTTGATTGGGTAGTGAAAATAATAGTTCAGGGTGGCGCAGTAGACACTGCTTACCTAGATTTCATTGCACATAGAAGGCTTATCAATAAACTTCAATCTTTAAGTT
Source organism: Pelobates cultripes (assembly GCA_933207985.1). Taxonomy (NCBI): domain Eukaryota; kingdom Metazoa; phylum Chordata; class Amphibia; order Anura; family Pelobatidae; genus Pelobates; species Pelobates cultripes. The sequence continues at coordinate 100,551,694 of OW240914.1, forward strand.
TAGACCCCAATATTGTTTAATGGGTAAGGGAGTGGCTGAATGACAGGCAACAGAGGGTTGTAGTCAATGGAGTATATTCAAAGCAAGGTCTTTTAACCAGTGAGGAACCTCAGGGATCTGTACGTGGACCCATTCTCTTTAACCCCTTAGTGACCAGACCACTTTTAAATTTTCTTACCATTTAGGATCAGGGCTGTTTTTACATTTCTGCTGTGTTTGTGTTTAGCTGTAATTTACATCTTACTCATTTACTGTACCCACACATATTATATACAGTTTTTCTCACCCTTAAATGGGTCTTTCTAAAGATACCATTATTTTTATCATATATATATAAATAAATAAAACGTACTATGATTTTTTTTTCTAAAATATGAAAAAAAAATTAAAAAACAAACACTTTTCCGAACTTTCACCCTCAAAATCTGTTATATATACATACACACACACACACACACACACACACACACACACATATTAATAAAAAATACACTTAGTATGATTAATATATTAATTTATTACGATTATTTTATTTTAATGTAATTATTTTTTTTTAATTTTTAAAACTTTTTTTTTTTTTACTTTTTCACCAGCAGGGGGACTGCCAGTCAGTTCAGGTAGTCCCCCTGCTGGCAGCACTGTGGACACCCACTGTGGCCATGTAACTGCTCTAAAAGACCCTGGGGGTCCTAAATTGCAGAGGGGGGGGGACTGTCTAGGGTGAGCCCAGACAGTCCCACTCAGAAGAAGACTGAGGGGAACTGCGGCGATCGGTAAGTACATGGGGAGGAAGAGGGAGGCGCCAGGCGCCACATGCGGCAACCCAAAAGTGATCACTCCGGGGGAAGCGATCACTCCGGTGCCCGGCAGTGAGGGGGAGTATTCTACGATGCCTCGATAATACCCTTAGAGTGGCTGGAAGCGATCACAATCACTTCCAGCACTCATTTTGGCCACGGACGTACAGGGTACATCAGCGCTCATTAACAAAAGTTTTTTGGCTGACGTACCCCATACATCCGCGGTCACTATGGGGTTAATATTTTTATTAGTGATATTGCAGAAGGTCTTGATGGTAAGGTATGTCTTTTACATGATGATCCAAAGATATAGAACAGGGTTGATGTTCCAGAAGGGATAAGCCAAATGGCAAATGATTTAGGTAAACTAGAAAAACGGTCAGAGCTGTGGCAATTGACATTTAATGTGGATAAGTGCAAGATAATGCATCTTGGACGTAAAAACCCATGGGCAGAGTACAGAATATTTGACAGAGTCCTAACCTCAACACCTGAGGAAAGGGATTTAGCGGTAGTTATTTCAGATTACTTAAAGGTAGGCAAACCGTGTATAAGAGCAGCAGGAAATGCATTAGCAGTAGAAAGAGGGAAGTGCTCATGCCAGGGCCGACATCAGGTGGTGACAACCATAACAGCTGTCACGGGCCCGGCGGCGTCTGTCAGTCAGTATGTCGGGGGGTGGTGGTGGTGTGTGGTGTGTGTGTGATCTCTTCCGGGTTCGGCATTCCCGCTATGCTGAGCCGGCCTCGCCCCCTTCTGACGCGGCTCTCTGACACTACTTAGAGAGACCGCGCCAGAGAGAAAGCGCTTGGTGAATGTGGGACCTACTTCCGGGTATAGACACCGGCTCCACAAGCTTCTCTCATAAGCCTTCCTGAACATTTGAAGATAAAAGGATTATGCTTCATCCGCTAGAAGATTACTGGAGAACGGACACTTTACCATTTAACAAGTGGACTCTAATACTGATCTCTTGGAGGACAACTCACATTAATCTTAAGTATAACTTCCAAGTTATTATCTGGAAACTTTGTATTGTTTGCTATAACCAGCAATTTCTTCTTATTGAATTATTACCTATATGCTTTTCACTTAAGTTTGTCACAATCATTAAAACTTCGTTTGATTCTCTAATTGTCAGCAATCCTCTCTTTTCTTAAAGCTACAGTATTGATAATTTAAAGATTCTCCATTTCTTCACTATTGTAATTAAGGAGTTCTACAAGCTGCAGTTGAGTTCCAATTCTAAAAACCCTAGTAGCATAAGAGTCAGTATGTATGTCGGTATGTGTGAATGTATGTTAGCATGTGTTTGTGTGTCACTATGTATGTATGTATGCATGTATGTATGTATATGTGTGAGTGTGTGTCAGTATATCTTTGTGTGTGTCTGTATCTGTGTCCTTTTTGTATCAGTGCATGTGTTGGTGTCTGTATTCCTGTGGGCGGGATATGGAGGCGGGCCCTGGGGTGGGATTTGGAGACACGCCCATGGGGGCCCAAACCTTGAACTGTGTTTGGGGCCCCGAAATATGCCATTGTACAGAGCACTGGTGAGACCTCACTTGGAGTATTATACGCAGTACTGGAGACCGTATCTCCAGAAGGATATTGATATATTGAAGAGAGTTCAGAGAAGGGCTACTAAACTGGTTCATGGATTGCAGGATAAACCTTACAAGGAAAGGTTAAAGGATCTTAACATGTATAGCTTGGAGGAAAGACAAGACAGGGGGGATATGATAGAAAAATTCAAATACATAAAGGCAATCAACACAGTAAAAGTTGGAGACTATATTTAAAAGAAGAAAAACTACCACAACAAGAGGACAGTCTTAAATTAGAGGGGCAAAGGTTTCAAAATAATATCAGGAAGTATATTACTTTACTGAGAGGATAGTGGATGCATTGAATAGCCTTCCAATTGAAATGGTAGAGGTTAACACAGTGAAGGAGTTTAAGCATGCGTGGGATAGGCATAAGGCTATCCTAGATATAAGATAAGGCCGGGGACTAATGAAAGTATTTAGAAAATTGGGCAGACTTGATGGGCCAAGTGGTTCTTATCTGCCGTCACATTCTATGTTTCTATACGGCATTTCACCATGATGTCACAACAGTAATAGACGTTCTTCTGGGTGGCAAAAGCGTTGCAGTGGGGATGCATTGTCACCATCATGTTTGTGTGAAGAAAAGGAAAGAAATTAACTAAGGCAGTCTTTCCCTGCGCTGTCTTCTTGACATGTGATATTTGCAGGAAAGGGTTGGATGGTGCTGATTTATAGACCTTTGGTGGAAGAGATCACAGATTGTGATAAGCAGGTGTGTTTTTTTTTTTGTTGGTTGAGGAGATGCATGTTTGGGGGGTCGTGGGTGGTGGGGGGCTCAGGTGGTGTTGGGGGTCTCACGACATGCTGGAGGTTGGTTCGGGACTTTGGGTCGTTGGGGGTGCCCACAGAGAGTTGTGATATTGTCGTGGATGCATAGCATCACGGGTGTGCGGGAACCTGGGGTCCGGGTGGTCGACACACATTAGCACAATTGTTATGGGATCATTTTGTAGGTATACATTTTAGATGTGTGCCATGTGCGTTCTCATTTTCGGTAGTTTGCACCGTCTTTTGTTAAGCACGGTGCTGTGTGTGAGTGTATTTTGGCCCATGTCTGGTTTTGTTTTGGGCAAGGAGACAGTCGGTTCGTGGAGGCACTGATTGCACTGGGTGGCGGTTGCATTTTTGTTTTTGTGTTTTCCTGGATCCGTCCTTCGTTCTCAGGGACAGCTGCTTGATTGTTTGATTCTGGAGGTTAATGGCATGCCGGGGAGGCGTTTGGTGGTCATCACTAGGGGAAATATTAGGACACAAGGTGAATCTCTCCCATAAAAGAGATGGTGGAAGGTACTGCAAGGTCATATAGTGCAGCTACCATTGACTAGAGAGGAAGCCTCATTGGATCCTGGTTAGCCTGGTCTGTGGGATAGCCGCTCGTATTCTGCCACCCAGAAGTATCTTGGTGCCTATTGTTTAGAAACATTCTGAAATGCTCTATTAGGGGTTGAGTATGCAATGGATGCAGGAAGCTGAATAAGTCACTAGGGCACTGGCGGAACAGGGAGGGGGGGCAATGGGGCAATTGCCCCCCCCACCCCAAGGCTCTCCCCTGCCGGCTAATGCAGGGCTGGCACTATCCAAGCGCCAGCCCTGCAATGTGCCTTCAAGGACCAGAGATCTCCCTCCCCGGTCCTCAGGCACCTTGCTGGCAAAGAGGACCCGGGAGCTCTGCCTGCAGCTCCTCCGGGTCCTACTCTCGCAAGCACGGAGCATTGCAGCGGTTACCATGGCAACGCTCCAAATCTCGCGAGAGTTCACTCTCACCATAGGACCGCCAGGGATAGAGAAATATCCCCCCTCCTCCCTCAGTAAAGGTAAGCAGGGAGGGGGGACATTAATTGATTTTTATTATTTATTTTTTTACCCTCCTCACCACACATTCACATACTGCCTCCATACACACATTGCCCAACACACACACACACAGCCCCCCAAATACACCACTGCTCCTACGCCCTAATACAGCCTCATATCCTAGCAGACCCCAGGTAAGTTGTCAAACTGTTTTTAAACGGTTTGATAACTTACTCTGGGAGGGGGTCCCGGCACTATAACACCTACACAGAGCGGTAGTGGTTATTGTGCATGGATTATTTATTTAAATAATCTAAAAGTGCCACTCCCGAGATCAGGCTCTGGATCCACCACTGCACTAGGGGCAGTGCAGAGCAATAGTGACACAAAGCCAGAACCCAAGATGCAGGCCCGGACTGGCCATCGGGCACACCGGGCAAATGCCCGGTGGGCCGCGGTGGCCATGGGCCGAGGCCGGCAGGGGAGCTCCCAGGATCTCCCCTGCCGGTCTATGCAGGGCCGGCGCTATCCGAGCGCCGGCCCCGCTGTGTTGCATGAAGGGCCGGTGGGGAGATCAAAGATCACGGGCACAGAGGGAGGGAGCCAGCCAGCCAGGCTGGAGAGAGGACCCGGCGGAGCTCTAACTTGCAGCTCCGCCGGGTTTCTCTCGCGAGATCCGGACCGTTGCTATGGCAACCGGCCGGGTCTCGCGAGAGTGAACTCTAGCCCCAAAGGGCTAGAGTTCACTTACCACGAGGACCACCAGGGATGGCTGGCAGGAGCAGGACCCCCCCCCCTTCCAGACTACAGGTAAGAATGGAGGGGGATCTGATGTATTTATTATTATTATTTATTATTAATTATTATTGTTATGTATTATTTATTATTATTATGTATTTCTTATTATTATGTTATTATTATTATTATTATTATGTGTTTATTATTTATTATTATGTATTTATTATTATTATGTATTTATTATTATTATTATGTGTTTATTATTATTTATTATTATGTATTTATTATTATTATGTGTTTATTATTATTATTATGTGTTTATTATTATTTATTATTATGTATTTATTATTATTATTATTTTTTAGTAAAACGTTAATAGTGCCATTTACCTGCCTCCCCCAATACAAAATCCTTGCAAACACACACATCACCCTCACCCAGCACCCTAACATTGACACAGCACCCCAACACACACACACAGCACCCTAACACCAGCACCCTAACATTGACACAGCACAACACACACACAGCACCCTAACACCAGCACCCTAACATTGACACAGCACCCCAACACACACACAGCACCCTAACATTGACACAGCACCCTAACACAGCACCCTAACACCAGCACCCTAACACACACACAGCACCCCTAACACTCACACAGCACCCTAACACCAGCACCCTAACATTGACACAGCACCCTAACACCAGCACCCTAACACACACAGCACCCTAACACCAGCACCCTAACATTGACACAGCACCCTAACACACACACAGCACCCTAACACCAGCACCCTAACATTGACACAGCACCCTACACACACACAGCACCCTAACACCAGCACCCTAACATTGACACAGAACCCTAACACACACACAGCACCCTAACACCAGCACATTGACACATCACCCTAACACTCACACAGCACCCTAAAACACACACAGCACCCTAACACCAGCACCCTAACACACACACACACACACACAGCACCCTAACACCAGCACCCTAACATTGACACAGACACAGCACCCTAACACATACAGCAACCTAGCACACACACACACATCACCCCAACACACACACATCACCCCAACACATACACAGCACCCCAACACATACACAGCAACCCAACACACACACAGCAATCAACACACACACAGCCCTCAAATACACAGAACCCTCGCACAGTGCCCTAACACACAGCGCCCTCACACACAGCACCCTCACACCCACATACTGCACCCCCCCACACACACCACCCTCCCACACACACTATACTCCTCACAAATGCACACTACACCCCTCACACACACAGCACCCCCAAACACACTGCACCACTCACACACTCACTAGATCTCCTATACGCACTCCTGAGTCCTTCAAACACACACTAGATCCACTACACACAGACGCTGCACCACTTACACACACACAACATTTCTGACATACACACTCAGGATCCCCTATGAACACATTAGATACCCTTTAAGCAAACACATAGTGTCTCCATAAATGGGATACAGTGAGTATTCCATTTATGGAAACCCCTGAGATAAGTTTCAAGCAAACACAATGCAAGCATGTTATTAAATTTGCTTGCGCTGTGCAGATCAAATACAAGGCCCTTTTCTCATGTCCTGGAAGAGCATTGAACCAACATGCTCACTTTGAGATGGGGAGTGCTTGTCGTTGGGGATGACAAAACACACCCTATCTGGCCCCACCCCCTTTTCATTGGGCCGCTGTAATTAAAAATGCCCGGGCCGAATTTTTTCCCCAGTCCGGCCCTGCCAAGATGTATAGTTAGAAGTGCAATCTGAAAGCAAAATCAGTCAAAAAGCAAAGGTTGGTCCAACCAGTAGTCAGAAGGCCAAACAAAAGTCACTATACACAGGTGTAGTACATCAAAAGAGCAGTTACATATTTGCTTCTATTCTACAAAGCCCATTTCCTGTAAATACAGTTGATGGCTCATTTTGGCTCTCATAATGTTTGACCTTTCCCATAATATTCAGACAACCTAAAAATTGTAAAGTGTAGTTCACAAAGATCTGGGCTGAAAAGGAAAGCTAACAATGCTCTTTAAAAAGACTATCGATACCCAGATCACTTTTTAAATTAATTATCCCTTTAAGAGGGAGAGGGAGAGGGAGAGGGAGAGAGATTGCTTCATACTACTAAAATTATCGTATTGTGCTTGTTAATATATAAATGGAATTGGCCCGACATTCTGTAAGTTAAAATATCTATCCCCTGGGACTCTGGGAGACTGTTTTAGACTGTTGGAAAAGACACGTTTACTTTCCAATTGGGAATATATTTGAAGGGTAGGGACTCCAAGTTTTAACCCTGGATGTTTCTGTGTGGTATCCTGATGCAATATAAGGGGAACATAGCCTGCCTCTAGCCTTTTATGATTATATTTAATTAAAAACTTTAATATTGTTGTTTGGGCTCCTGTATTAATATTACTTTAAATTCTCATATTTAAGGGAGTTTTTTTTTTTTTAACGGAGGACAGCTGAGCTCTTCCGTTTTCACTTGTCCGCTACTCTGGTAATACAAAAGAATCAGCCAAAATCATCAATATGTCATGCATTATAAATTTCTGAAAGGAAAAGTGATGTCACACAAAATGAAGTAAAATAATACCCTTGGATCTTGGTAAAATTAAACTAAACCTTACATCTGACCTGTGAACATTGCGAATTAAGTCATTCGGTAAAAACATGTATATTACAGACCAGTGAATTTGATTTCCATACCTTTACCGTGGTAATTTTTCAAATAACATGAGATGCTATCTTAGTATATATAAAAAGAAATATTTTTATAAGAAACACATTCAGATTCTATGACGAAGCCAGTGAGGACATAAGAAGTTTAGCTTGGTCTTGTTTTAGTTTTAAGAAGGGTTACAATATAAAACGGTTAGTCATAATACTGTGGGTGAAGTGCAGCTAAAAGTAAACTAGTGAGGATGTTACTCTCAAAAGTTCTGGCTCGGCTGCCCTTTATTTTAATGGGTAAAAATGCAAAACTGATTTTCGGATTTTAATTTACCTTATAACCTAGCCATTTTTTTTTGTTTTTTTGTTGTTTTTTTTTTAAGCAAAAGTGTTAGGGTAGTCAGTATGCTGCTTCTGATGAGGATGTCCTTGTTCGGTGATCATGTCAGGAGAAAATAAAACTAGTGTGCATTATATCACTGCCAGTGGAAGAAAACATAAATACAGTCTTAATGCAATCCATAGGATAGGTGGGTGTGGGATAGCACATACCACCAACAATATCAAATAGAATGGTGTGACAAGATGCTTTATTTTTATTTTTTTTAAAGTGTTAAAAAGACACAGATTTTATTTACGGCATAAAGCCTGGAAACCCTGTCAACTATAACCAGGACCCTAGCCTCAAAGATCTCAGAATAATTACTGTTCTGTTGAGTGGATACAGGCATCAATTTGCAGGTTATATTCAATCATTCAAAAAATGCAGATAGAGGATAGGTAAACTTTTTTTACCTGACCTACAGAGCATCTACAGGGCAGATTGCTCCATTGCACTATTCCAGGGCTAAGCAACTTTCAGCACTCCAGGTGTTGTGGACTATATCTCCTATAATGCTGGCAAAGCATCAGTTAAGATGTAGTCTAAAACATTTGGAGTTCCAAAGGCCAACTAACACTGCACTAGATCACCTCAAGACACCTATAGATATTCCCACAAACATCTGGTGTTATTTTAGTAAAAGTGGTCCTGAAATTAAGGTCTCTATCACTATTGAAACAATGGTGGAGGCAAACAGAGGTTCAGGCACTCAATTGCTGATAAGATGTAGCTTTATTTAGTCAAGGTATAACCACTTTCAGTTTTAGAAAAAGACCTATCTCAAGTCTCAATTGTTTCCAGCCTCTAAGCTCCTTCCTTCACACAGGGAAGTTTAAAATAAATAATATGAACACTGGTTAAAGTTAAAATACCACATAATACACAAATTGCTCTGTGCTCAAGTTGCTTATATATACACACAATAAAGTGCAACAAAGTGTATAGTAGTTATATACAATAAAGTGGATATTTTATTGTAAGCAGCAAGACCACAATATAGGTACTCTCCACCCTATTTTGATAAATAGAAAATAGTGACTGTTCTAATAAGAACTAATAGTGACAAGTGGTGAGCGCTAAAATAAGCTTTAAAGATTACCTTGAAATGTTAAGCTATACAGTCAAGATGAAAATTGAACATAATAGACATTCCAATCACATAAGCTTAGATGGATGATGGTAAAGTAAGATGTTCCTTTCGAAACGTGTTTCGCCGTTCCGGCTTTATCAATTGGTATTCTGAGATCTGCTGCTTCCAGGTTTAAATATCTCACCAAGTCCCTTGATTGGTTCAACAACGCCCGTGATATTACCAATCACGAGCGTTGTTTGTGATGGGTGTATAACTTTCCAGCTGTTATCTGACGAGTCTTCATGCAGTCTAAGTTTCGATATTCCATGCTGCTATACTAGGTGCCAAGTCTAAGAAGGTGAGAGGCCACCGTGTGTTTTTACTCACTCTTGTATTTTAAGAGTTAATGCACCAGGATTGGCTGTATTCCCCTTCCCTTCTTTATTGTCTCTTGATACACGAGGATATCCTATCCACCCAAGTAGAAGCATCTTACTTTACCATCATACATCTAAGCCTATATGACTGGAATGTCTATTATGTTCAATTTTCATCTTGACTGTTTGCTTAACCTTATTTTAGCGCTCACCACCTGTCACCATTAGTTCTTATTAGAACAGATAGTCACCATTTTCTAAAATACCACATTTCACTTTAGAGCAGGGGTAGTCAACCTGGTCCCTACCGCCCACTAGTGGCTGGTTTGGGATTTCAGTTGGGAGGTGGTGGGTTCTGCAGAAAATGACCGTGGACCAAGGCTGGCAGGGTAGATCATTTTGTCTCCCCTGCCGGCCCATGCTGAGCCAGCCTTGCTGTAAGCCCTCTTGGGCTGGTGAGGAGATCAAAGATCTCAATCAACAGCCCGCTGGCACTTATCTCCAGCAGAGGGAGTGAAGAGCCTGGGAGGCTTTGTGTTCCTCCTGCGAGCAGGCTGGTTGCAGCGTGTTTTCATGGCAATGCTCTGATCTGTGCTTGCAGGAGGACAGGAGAGTCAGCCTGCAGCCAGAGGAGCTGCAGGATAAAGTGAACATGCCACCACTGGACCACCAGGACTTGCAGCATTATGCCCTCCCTCCCCGGTAAAATGTAAGAAGAAGGGAGGGGGAGACAGTAAGATAGATTTTTACATCTCACCCACCTACAGACAGCATAGACCCTATGCACCCTTCAAAGACAAATCCACACTACACCCTTCACACACACTGTCCTCTCACACAGACACACACACTTCTCCCTTCACATGCACTACCCCCCCCTTACACACGCAGAATGACTAACACACACTGCACCCCTTATCTACACAAAGCAACTTAAAAAGTAGAATAGAATACAATAAATTTAAGTCCATATTTGAAAAAAATAAATAATACACCTTTCAAAAAAAAAAAAAAAAATTTTTTTACAAATGAATCGCACTTGCGCTATAAAATTAGTTACTGCGACACTGGTGGGCAGTAAGAAAATTTTACCATCATCAACGAAGCTACAAAAGTGGGCGGTAGGTATTAAAAGGTTGACTACTGGTGAACCGTTCGCGGGAAGTTCACG
>OW240914.1:100562473-100576260 GCA_933207985.1 Pelobates cultripes
TACAACAAAACAATAACAGGTCTATTTTTACATAATTCTACTGAATTATGTGAAAATAGAGTGATGTCTACCATTAAATACATTCCAAATTCTATTCTGGATGTAGGAAAATGAGATAAGGAGGATGTTGTATTATTTAGCCATAGACTGTTAAGCCAAGTCAGAAATCAGAGAAAGGTTAAGGATGAGGTTAAACAGTGTGAGAAGATCATTTTACTCAATACGTTCTATGTATCTATTCTACAGATCAGAGGAAGATGCTTATATTCACTCATTAGAACAAAAACGGTACTGCCTGTGAGTGTATGCACAAACCTTGGAGGAATGTTACATCTTAATCATAAACGGCTGTATTTGGGTATTTTATCTGTTGTAAAGTGCATTTGTTTCTTATTTATCAAGACAAATGTTGACCAGTTATAAGCAAAGTATGACTTTACCCTACAATTTAACCTGTTTTAGCCTACTGATGTTCAATAGCTTCTGATACATTTGTAGCATATTTTTGGTGGCAGAGAGCAGCCCTCTATGATGCTAATAAAAAAGTCAAATATTCAAAACAAGAAAATTACATCTTGTTCCAATTTAAAGGGTTACTCCAACCCTTTTGGAGGGGAGGCAACCTCAGTCCAACCGGATCTGACACCCCCCTCTAACATCACTGGGGCCTTGCGTGATCCAATCACAGGCTTCTTAAGTCTGTCAATTTGTTAATAAATTTTTCATGGGATGTATAGTTGGAGAGACTCACAGAATTCCTGATACAAGCATCTGTCTGAGTGCTAAATGGTTGTTTGAAGGACATAAAAAGTTGAAATTCTCAACACTTGACAGACTGCAAATTCCTGTGTAGTGGTTATGGTACTTGAAGAATCAATGGACAGCGAATTAACTAGGCTACCTTCGGCACTCCAGATGTTGTGAACTATATCTCCCACAATGCTTTTGCATCCATAATGCTAACAACGCATTAGGGAGATGTAGTCCACCACATATAAAGTGCTGAAGCTTGCCTACCCTTGGTCTAGCCCAGGGATAGGCAACCTTTGGCACTCCAGATGTTGTGGACTACAACCCCCATAATGCTCTTACACCCATAATGCTGACAAAGTCCAAAACATCTGGAGTGCCGAAGGTAGCCTATCTAGACAGTTCATTCGCTGTCCATTGATTTTAACAATTACCGATTACTTTTCGATATCCTGTAGGAAAAGTAAGAAATCAGAGAAAGGTTAAAGGACCACTATAGTGCCAGGAAAACATACTTGTTTTCCTGGCACTATAGTGCCCTGAGGGTGCCCCCACCTTCAGGGACCCCCTCCCGCCCGGCTCTGGGGAGAAGAAAGGGGTTAAACTTACCTCTTTCTCCAGCGCCGGGCTGGGAGCTCTCCTCCTCCTCTCCGCCTCCTCTCCTCCCTTTCGGCTGAATGCGCACGAGCGGCAAGAGCTGCGCTTGCATTCAGCCGGTCTCATAGGAAAGAATTCATAATGCTTTCCTATGGACGCTTGCGTGTTCTCAGTGTGATTTTCACAGTGAGAAGCACGCAAGCGCCTCTAGCGGCTGTCAATGAGACAGCCACTAGAGAAATTGGAGGAAGGATTAACCCTCAGTGTAAACATAGCAGTTTCTCTGAAACTGCTATGTTTATAAAAAAATGGGTTAACCCTAGCTGGACCTGGCACCCAGACCACTTCATTAAGCTGAAGTGGTCTGGGTGCCTAGAGTGGTCCTTTAAGGATGAGGCTAAAAAGACTATCTTACAGATTCCAATAAATAACAAAACTAAAACAAAAATTATCCACAAAACTAAAACGTTATTCTCTCTATAAATGTTTGAATGTTAAGTTCTTATCTCACTGATCACTGAGACCAATACAGTTGGGATTAGGATTGTTACCAAATCACCATTATTCTCCAAGTTAGCTGTGAGTCTCTCAAATGATCATCATCCACAATCCTTGATATAGTTCCCTGTAAAGCACATAAATAAATAACAAGGGCTTGCATTATTTTTTAGACTTGAGTTGCTAGATAGGTTAACAGAGGATAATGCTTTTCCTTCAGGGCCACACACCCTCACAGCATGGATTAAATGTTTCCTTGAAGTGCCTAATTGCCTTAACATTTATTGGGTGGATTAGTTTAGGTAACATCTTGATCCATTTTTGTATCTTTGCTTTCATCGATTTAAGTGGCTATTTCATCATTTCTGCCAAGGGGACAGTTAATTCCTCATTTAATTCCCAATTCCTCGAAGCCATGCTATGCACATTTACTCATGTTGTTCCTCGGGTTCTCCTTAATTAACCCCTTTCGTGTAAAAAAAAAAAAAAGACACTTTGATTTATCAATTACTTTTGTTATTAATCCTAGACTCAAGACCAGCAACATAAGCTGAATTCTCAATGAGCAGAGTTCCTCAACTGTGTCAGATTTTACTCACATTTGTATTAGTCTTTGTTGGCATGACACCATGCTACAGTAGATACAGGCTAGCCACATCCACTTTTGGCATTACTGAACCATATTCAGGGTTTAAGAATTCATGCCTCGTGGCTTGTTTGCCCCAGCTGCAGGCAGGATGGTAGGCAACCTTCAGCACTCCACATGTTGTGGACTACATTCCCCTGATGCTTTGCAGCATTATCGTTGTATTAGTATTATGAGAGATGTAGTCCAAAACACCTGTAATGCTGAAGGTTGCGTACCTGATCAGTCTAGTCAACAATTGCTTGGCACTCAACTCAAAAACTGCACACAGAAAAATATCCATAGAAAATCACTCCACAATTAATTACAACTAAGCTTAAAATTATGTAGTTAACACAATCCAGCAAAAAAAAAGAAAAAAGAAAAAAAAGAAATTACATTAAATGAGTCTGAAAATGTAGTGTAACTCCATCATATTTCTAAAGTTTTGTACCTTGCAAAAATAATTAATACAATACACAGTATGTGTTGTAATCTTTCTTGAAGTCGAAATTTGCTTTGGAGATGACGGGGTTAACATGTATCTGCTAGCAGGCATCAATATTTTTTCAGAATAATTCTAGATAATTGTATGTTTTGTGATGAAATAAGCATGTTTGTAGCAATGCACAGTAGTATATTGCACAATATCAATATGCCCATAACAAGGTACATGTATATACATCATATACACCTGCTGGATCGTTTGATGTACCCTATTAAAAGCAAACTTGCAGAGTAAACACTATAATGAGGATGTTCTCAGGGGTGTGTCAGAAATCACCTGCTTTTAGTACATACACGCAGGCCTGGACAGGGCACGCAGTCTGTCATCTTAAAACGTAATCCAGCTCTGTCATTGCTGGAGTTAACAGAAAGAAGCATTTTATCGCATGGGCTGAATTACCAAAATATATTCCACGTTTAGGGCTTAACTTAAAGCAGCATAGGAGAATTCACATTCATTGTTCACAGCTGGTTCAGATACAGAGACAACTGTCCTAATAGCAGAATCAACAATCAGGTTTTGTTTTGTTTTTTAAATGTTCCTTTAAAATGGCTCTGTCACCTTTCAATATTTCATAAAGATTTTTTAATGAAATTTTGATCAAGGCAGTGTTGAAATTCCAACGCAATCCAAAGATACTATAAGAATAAGTAGGGAATACTTGGTCTTATGGTAAGGTCTGGGGTTACCAAAAGGCAGAGCTCCACCATGACCTTTTGACCAATCCAGCTGCCGTCACAAATGATGGCCATGGGATTTGGGCTGTGTCTAATGGAGGATTCTGCGTTCTCATGGGATCCTCCATAGATTTCAGTGTTGTACTCTTATGGGATGGGTGATAGTACAGCACTGACGTGGCTCCTGGCAACTGAAGTGCCAGAAGCCAAAGAGGACAGGGGTCTTTGCAAATTATGCAGTGCCCCCCAAAAGTAACAGATCTGATTTAAACATCTGTTTAGTAGCTTTGAAATTAACTTTCACGTTGTGGGTGTACAAGAGCACAAGACCCTTTCTTAATGTAATTAATTCATGCACACTAAAAGCCTCTTAAGGCTTCCTTATGTGAAATCATTGGATTGGATGAGATTGTTAGTAATGATGATCTCAGAGGAGACGTGGTGGTGAGACCGGTACATCAGGGAAAATAAGGTAAGCTAAGCTTATTTATTTATTACTTCTGGGGGGCCTGATAGTCTAAATAGATAGTATAACACTCTAGTGTTCGGATGGATGTTTGTTATTCCTAACACTACCTTTAATCTGACTTTTTTATGATATGTCTTAAATATTAATAGAAATACAACATTTCATGCCAAGTTTTTTCTGCCTCATTCTTTTTGTCTCTCGCTCCAATAATGGGGTTTATTCACGAAAGTGTTAGAGATTATATCTGAATCGGTTATTGTTTGTTATTTTGCCATTTGATTTTTATGTCATTATAATTTGTGGTTGAGTGAATAAAACCTTAATATTTTACCGCCGATTTTCTAGTCTTTCTCACTATTGTTTTCATTTTTTTTAGTCCTTTCTCTGGTAATCCGTATGTCTCTCACAACTCCCTCTTCCTAATTCTCTCACTACACATATGGTTGTACAGCTGGCTAATATACTCCCTGGGGCAGTCTCCTAACTCATTTTGGTATGTTAGCTAGTACGCAGCCTTTTCCTAGCATGCCAAGACAGAAAATTCACAGAATTTACTGGCCACAAGTGGTGTGAGTGGGAATGAGATGGTGTGCATGATGCAGAATCATTCTTCACACAGTTAGCTTTATCACCACAGATACCACCACACACAGGGAATAATTAGCAAATGTAGTCAGACCCCAGGCTTAATATGGACCAATTTCTCAGTATGTGTGTGTTACACACAAACACACACACAAACAATGTTAGGATGATGATCTGTCTTCTTTTTTTTTCTCCTTAATTCTTTATTTTTGCTGTGCATGAGTTTACAATCAAGCCAAGACATCATGGCATTTAATAAAATTGCAAATTTTTTTAAAGTTATAGTAGACAAGAGTATTAGGCTGGTCAAGCATGTCTAACTGTTACGCTAAAATCAAGACTCAAAGGACTAACTAGACATGTGGCGTATAGTTAGATTCAGAAAGTAGGTTATAAGCTATATATAGAGTGAAACATGACCTGCAGTTTTACTATATAACATGCTCACTAGTAACTCAAATGAGTAGACTACTGGTAACGAAATTAAACCTTACGTTAAAGAAACTCAACTATGACTAACAGAAATAATAATAATAATAGCTTTCTGCAAGACATAAGATAGAAACCAAGGTGGCGTCCGCCTGTGTGGGTAACCACAGATTGCAGGTGAAGTCCTGAAGCCAGGATCGACCAATTCCCCTGAGTGGTAATAGCAAGGTGTTGCCCGGAAAGTCACCATGCATGTCTGCAGATTTATACCATTGTTGTGCGAGCTGACCTCGTCACTCCCGGGGCTTGGAGGCTCTCTACGGCGAACGCCTTCTCTCTGCAGGGGCAGCACAAGGGACCAGGATTAGGCTGTCGCTCTTTGCGGCTGTTTCTCCTTGCCCAGGAGTTCTGCATCTATTGTTTTCCTCCAGATCCTCGCTTCCAGATGCTGTGTTTTCGGCGCTTATGTGCCCGTTGTTTGTGACGCCGTCTGGGGAATGCCTTGGATAAATCCAGTGCCGTGGTGTTGACCTGCAGACCAGACATGGGGTACTTTAGCTTGAACCACAGGGGTACGTGTGAGTACCCGATTGCTGAGTTTGACCCAGAATTGTACACGCAGGCAAACGCCTGAAGAAGAGGATCCACATGGGTGGGTCACTTTGTTTAGGCGTGTGTCACAGTAGGCCCTGGTGGGACAGCAATCTTAAGTTATAGGCCGCAACACTCCAAACCTTGAGAATTTCAATGTCTTGTAGAGTAGGTCACAAGATTACACCAGTAGGGACCGGGATATCCCCTACCGGTCCAAAGGGGACAGTGCTCAGAAACTGATACTGCAGATGCCAACAGGTCCAGGCCGGGAGATCGGCCATTTCTCCCCTCCGTGGATCACACCAGGTGTGTAGGCCGCAAAACAGTCCCAGGGCACAGGCTATGTGGTGAGACTCTAAACTTGTTCAGGTGAGTACTATAGACCCTACTATATATATATATATATATATATATATATATATATATATATATAAATATCTATCTATTTTTACAAATATATATATTTGTATGTGTGTGGAAATGCCTGAAAGCAATATTATGAGAATCCAGTAACACAAAACAAATGAACTGCACTCATAGACTTCATAAAATACTAGTATGAATATACTAAGATCTTAGCATTCCAATCTACAGAGTCCTCCCATCTCGGCCACCATTTTTAGTCAGCGATTAACTATTTTAAAAGGAGGGAGAGAATAGTATAACAATTTATATTTTCAGCATCCAGTATTTCCCCGCCACACATATGCTAATGGTTCCACCAAAGTTAAAACCTTTTTAATGTATTTATTAAATACTGATCTACTTCATATGGAATCTCATGTCCTTTAGTAGAAAATACATAATTTAAAAAAATAATATATATAACAAAAAAAAAAAAATCTGATCTATTTTTCTATTGTACTTTATTATGCTGAGCACTGATAACCGATATGAGGGCTTCAACCTTTATTGTGATTTACATGATTTCTCTCACCCATTTGGTCAGCAATGCAATGTAGGATTCTGGCATGGAAGGGTTAAATGGCAGTATGAATGACTATATATATATATTAAAAAAAAAAGTGAGGATACCTTTTTACTCCCACAGGATATTTGCTTTAAGCTGGTATTGTTTGTCAGCAGCCAGAGTGAATACATCTCTAAGACAAAGGAAATACCCAAATACAATGGAATTTATGGAGTTTTTATTCTATTGAAAACCAAAGTCAACAACACATCTTTCATGTGATCTATACTAAGAATACATCAAGCCCTCAGAGAGACAATAAAAAAAAGCTTCTTCTTTTTTTTTGCGCTAGCCCTGGGCTACTTATGAATTAGCCCTTTAGAGTCAGACATTTCAGAAAGTCTATCTAAGTCTATATCTATGTATTGGAGTCCTCCTAACATCTATATGTCCATCTGTCCATCTGACTGTTGATCTCTCTGTCTATTTATCTATGAAAGAAACAAAGGGGTAGCTATAGGTTTTAGTGACCATAAGGAATGTATTGGTATAACATTCTACATCCCATAACCATGTCAAAGATTTTATTGCTAAAGTCTGTACTATGCTGTCTGCCTACTCTAATATAACTGTCTAGCTGAACATAGGACCTACACAATACAAAGAGATTCAGAACCTGTGTGTACCTGCTGTTTGAGATAGCTATATGTAAAATATTTAATAAAGGTAAAAAAAATGTTACACTGACATACTAAAATAAAAGAGAGAAAGAAATCAGAATGGCCTCACATTGAATACAGGGTCATACATCTCTCTTGCTGAGAAACATTGTGACATTTTTTGCCGTTAACATGCTTATAGGCCAGTGTCGAAAATCAAGTGTTAGGGCTTGGGTTCTGTCATTGGTGGATATGGAAACAAGGTGCAGGGAGTCATACCCCTCTTTACAAACTCCTGCTCCCCCACAAGTCTCTCCCCCTCTCTCTACAAACCCTTCCCCCACCACAAACCCCTGCTCCCCCCACAAAAATTCTGCTCCCCCCTGTCTAGTCCCTTACAGTTATACCCCCCCAAAAAAAAAAAAAATTTTAGCAAGCAGACTCACAGTTCTTGACAGGCATGACTGCCTGCTTGCTGCTCCCTGCTGCTAAGGGTACTGCCGCCGCGTGCTGCCACACTCAGTGTCTGAGGCTCAGACGGAATATGTCGGCTGTGCGCTCCTCGTCCTCTATGTGAGTAAGTTATGCTGCTCGGCCGCAGCTTGATTACACCCCTCTAGCAAGTGGCACCCTGGGCGGACCGCCACCCCGGTTAGTACGCCACATCTAAAAACCGCTCCAGCCTGGACTGTGTTCCTTTAAACAATAATTCTTTAAAGAACACTCCAAGCATCATAACCACTACAGTCCACTACAATAGCTGTGATACCAGTAGTGCTCTGGTGTTTTCCCAGTGTAGTCATGGCATTTAAGAACAGTTTAACAACTCACCTGAGTTCTCCAGGCACCGGCGCTGCATTTGGCTTCTCCTACACTAAAAGTCGAATGTCTCCATAATTAAAGCATCACCTGATCATCGGCTGAGAGTGCTCTGGTGACGCACTTAAGTCTCTGAGAAGTGCCCTGCATGGTCCTGCTTCGCTCAGTGAAGTTAACCAGATTCCTCTTGCAAAAGAATCCAAAGTAGGACTGCGGCTGTGGGCTCCACAATATTCCTGGTACTATTACCACTACATAAGTGGATATGGTGTTTGGAATGTTCCTTTAAAAATAAAAAAGGTAGCAACTAAATCAAACTGAAACCGATCATAGATAATAAGTTTACATGTAACTGCAACAACTAAATAGCCTGAATGAATAAAATATCTATGGAAAACCAACATGAAACTACACTTGAACACAAACTGTAATTTAAATTATTCTGTAAGTATTTATGTAAACATTGAGCTACATTATAAATGTCAGCACATGTTTCCAGGACATGCTTGAAAAACAAAGAGAAATCTCATGGCATCCCTTCCTAGTAACAGGCTACACAAATAATTACAGCAAATGTTTTGTTTTTTTTAAATAAAAGATTAAAAAAAAGTACAAAGAAGCTTCAAAGAAATCTCCTAGACATAGATAATAAGAAAGGGGTATAAGGTAGGTAGAATTGGAGCAAAATTACCTCCCATAGGGTATTAGATTGGGTACCCAGGGCTAGGAGACAGATGAGTTCTCCAGGAGTTAGAGCATTTTTTATAGATCTATGTATACTTTGGGGTGTATTTCATTGTTGTGTATGTATTTGTATTTGTAAGTTCACTGCGGCTGCAGATCAGAACTATGGGAAGGTGTATGCATGGTTAAGGTGATCTCAATAAATGCTCAGGGCCTAAATACTCCACACAAAAGAGGATTCCTGTATGATACACTAGTTAGAGAAGGAGCACACATAGGTTTCATACAGGAAACCCATTGGATTAAGGAGAAGAAAAATATGTGGAAGTATAATAAATTCCCTTTAACATATTGTGCTTCATTAGACAATAAAAAGAAATGTGGTGCAGCAATAATTTTTCGAAAATTTTTAAATGTTCTTGCCAGTATCAAAAACTGGATAAACAAGGGAGGTATGTTATCTTATTGGGCCAATTAAATAGGCAGGATCACATGCTGGTTAATATTTATCTACCTAATAAAACTCCTGTTAGAACGTTGGCTAGAATTTTGGAAAGGGTAGAGAAGATACTTAAAGGTATATTATTGATGGCCGGTGATTTTAATTGCGTGCTGGACCCTGGTATGGATAAATATATTGGATCAGGCCAATCTGTGGATAAAACAATAGTTAAACAGGCAGCTGTAATGAGCAGACTTATAAAAAAGTTAGATTTATTTGAGATTGTTCCACCCAACAGATCGAAGCTATACACACAGATCAGTACCACATAGTTCTGCCACTAGAATTGATGTTTTTTGGGCATACCCAGCTAGTAAAGAATATAAAATCAATTATTATAAGAGATAATATGTGGTCAGACCATGATATGGTGATAGTGGATGTAAAGGAAAATTACCAGAGAACCCCTCCCCCATGGAGACTGAGTGATACTTTATTAAAATCTAAAGAAAACATAGACTATATTAATAAAATGTCTAAATATTTTTTTGAAGAAAACTTATCAGAAGAGATTTCTTTTGAATGTCTTTGGAGCACCTTTAAAACAGTAATAAGGGATTGAGGGATCTTTTAAAGATCTAACAATGTCTTTATACTCTACTCCTTTGGCTAAAATCTATGGCAACGGCTTATCATAAAGAATGGAACTCGTCAGGGATGTCCTTTAGCTCCCCTTTTCAATATCCTTTCTATTGAACTACTTGCAGTATATATAAGACAAAATTACAATATCAGTGGGGTGAACCTAGATAATAAAGAAGAAAAATAACCTTCTATACTATCTGTATTACAGTGTATAGAAGAATATAGTAGATTCTCTAACTATAAAATCAATATGCAAGAAACACAAGTTCTACAGTGTAATCTTTCATACTTATCGACAGGCCCGGACTGGCCATCGGGCAAACCGGGCAAATGCCCGGTGGGCCGCGATGGCCACGGGCCGAGGCCGGGTAGATCCAGCCGGTCCATGCAGAGTCGGCGCTATCTGAGCGCCGGCCCCGCTGTGTTCTATGAAGGGCCGGTGGGGAGATCAAGGATCTCCCTCACTGGCCCACATGCTCTAAAATGCGACCGCAGGAGGGGGAGAAAATGAGGGAGACAGCCAAGCTGGAGAGAGGATAACTTGCAGCTCCGCCGGGTTTCTCTCGCGAGATCCGGACCGTTGCCATGGCAACCGGCCGGGTCTCGCGAGAGTGAACTCTAGCCCAAAAGGGCTAGAGTTCACTTACCACGAGGACCACCAGGGATGGATGGAGGCAGCACGACCCCCCTCCTCTTCCAGGCTACAGGTATGAAGGGAGTGGGGGTATAATGTATTTATTTTTATAATAATAATAAAAAAAATCAATATTGTCATTAACC
This sequence comes from Pelobates cultripes, assembly GCA_933207985.1. NCBI lineage: Eukaryota > Metazoa > Chordata > Amphibia > Anura > Pelobatidae > Pelobates > Pelobates cultripes. Next base: position 100,573,145 of record OW240914.1, read on the forward strand.
TTCCTCCCCCCAATACACAATCCTTGCAAACACACACATCACCCTCACCCAGCACCCTAACACACTCACACATCACCCTAACACATACACAGCACCCTAACACATACAAAGCACCCTAACACTCACCCAGCACCCTAACACATACACAGCACCCTAACTCTCACCCAGCACCCTAACACATACACAGCATCCTACTGCTCACCCAGCACCCTAACACATACACAGCATCCTAACACTCACCCAGCACCCTAACACATACACAGCACCCTAACACTCACCCAGCACCCTAACACATACACAGCACCCTAACACTCACCCAGCACCCTAACACTCACCCAGCACCCTAACACACACACAGCACCCTAACACTCACCCAGCACCCTAACACACAGCACCCTAACACACACACAGCACCCTAACACTCACCCAGCACCCTTCACGGCACCCTATACACAGCACCCTAACACACAGCACCCTAACACTCACCCAGCACCCTAACACATACACAGCACCCTAACACTCACCCAGCACCCTAACACACACACAGCACCCTAACACTCACCCAGCACCCTAACACATACCCAGCACCCTAACACTCACACAGCACCCTAACACACACACAGCACCCTAACACACACCCAGCACCCTAACACACACCCAGCACCCTAGCAGCTCACACAGCACACAAACACATACACAGCACCCTAACACTCACCCAGCACTAAACACATACAGCACTAACACTCACCCAGCACCCTAACACATGCACAGCGCCTAACACTCACCCAGCACCCTAAACACGGCACCCTAACACTCACCCAGCACCTTAACACATACACACAGCACCCTAACACTCACCCAGCACCCACCTAGCATACCCAGCACTCCTGACACATGCACGGCACCCACAAAAAACCACTTTGACACCCTAATACACACACAGCACCTAACACTCACACAGCACCCTAAAGCACATACACAGCACCTAACACTCACTAACACAACAACTGGCACCCAGCACCCTAAATCACCCAGCACTAACACTCACCCAGCACCCCTAACACATGCGGCACCCCTAACACTCACCACGGCACTAACACTCACACAATTGCCACACAACACTCACCCAGCACCCTAACGCTCACCCAGCACCCTAACGCTCACCCAGCACCCTAACACTCACCCAGCACCCTAACACATTCACAGCACCTTAACACTCACCCAGCACCCTAACACTCACACAGCACCCTAACACACACACATCACCCTAACACACACACATCACCCTCACTCACACAGCATCCTCACACACACAGTACCCTTACACAGCAACCTAACACAAACACATCACCCTCGCACAGCACCCACACACACAGCACCCTCACACACAGCGCCCACACACACACACACACTATACTCCTCACAAATGCACACTACACCCCCCACACACACAGCAGCCCCCAAACACGCTGCACCACTCACACACACACTCACTAGATCTCCTATACCCACTCTTGAGTCCTTCAAACACACACTAGATCGCCTACACACAGACTCTGCACCAGCTACACACATTACATTTCTGACCTACACACTCTGGATCCCCTATGCACACACTAGATTCCATTTAAGCAAACACATAGTGTCTCCATAAATGGGATACAGTGACTATCCCAATTATGGAAACCCCTGAGACCAGTTTCAAGCAAACACAACGCAAGCATGTTAATAAATTTGCTTGCGCTTTGAAGAACAAATACAGGGCCCTTTTCTCATGCCCTGGTAGAGCATTGAACCAACATGCTCACTTCCATTGGGGATGACAAAACACACCCTATCTGGCCCCGCCCCCAACCCCTTTTCAGTGGGCCGCTGTGAATAAAAAATGCCCGGGCCGAATTTTTTCCCCAATCCGGCCCTGCTTATCGATAAGAAATTTGAACAATAATTATAAACTTAACTGGTCTGATAATCTACGTTACCTGGGGATAAATATTAATTCCAAGATTGAAGAATGGACCACTGATAATTATAACCTACTCCTTGAAGAATTTAACAACTCGCTCTTAAAATGGTCCAAACTACAAATATCTTGGATGGGAAGAATAAATGTCATAAGAGCATACTCCCCAAATTGGAATATCTTTTTCGTACTATTCCTCTTAGAGTACCGAAAAAGATACTCCAACTATTCCATAGCTTATTTTTATCATATGTTTGGGGTAATAGGAATCTTCGGATTGTCCTAGGAGTTATGACAGCTAGATTATCAGAAGGAGGTCTATCTTTCCTGAATATATTTCACATTCACAATTCAAAGTTGAAAGCATTGTATATCTATGAAACGAGATTGTGTGGTACTTTTGACCCGTTTCATCTTTTTTGGGTGGATAAAAATAATTTTACAAATCTGCATATAGATAGCTTAAATATATCTCATATATACCAATCGATTAAACCAATAAAGAGACATCTCTTCACCCAAAATCAAATGTCTGCAAACGTCCCTTTGGAAATTCTGAAGTTTTTCATTCAAGATCTTAATTTAAGGGAATGGCAAGCTGGGGAGGGGGACGGGTGTGTGGGGGGGGGAGGGGGATTCTTGTGAATCTTCAAGACAAAATAGGCTTACCGAATAAAGAATACTTTACTTATTTAAGAATATGAGACTTTCTTTACAAGATAAGTATAATTAGAGATTCACCTTTGGACAAGATTCTTTTTGGACAGGTTAAAATGAAATCCTCAGTAGTTAGAAGATCTGTAGAAATACTAAATCAGGAAGTTAAACATACTACCATCTCTAAATGGTAATTTGATTTAGATTAATCCTTTTCGTGCCAGGAATGGTTAAACTCCGTTGTTGCTTTAAGGAAAACGATCCATTGTATAAATATACTGGAAACTTTTATTAAACTCATCCATAGATGGTACATGGTCCCTATGAAGATATGCAGATTTCAACCAAACTCCTCTGATATTTGTTGGCGCTGCAATAAGGAACGGGTCTCCCTTAAACATATCTGGTGGAATTGTACAGGTTTAGATACTCTTAAACTGGAGGTCTCTAAACTTCTTGAGGATTTGAAATTGAACTTTGTTTTATCTCCAGAAAG
>OW240914.1:100578486-100690993 GCA_933207985.1 Pelobates cultripes
GGGGAGAGCTCTAAGGGACAGCTCTGTAGGACAGGGGGCAAGACAGGGAGCTCTTTCACACTACGCACGCACACACAGAAACACACAATGCATCCCTACACACACAAAAACACATGTTTTCCTTACACACACACACACACACACACACACACACAATGCAACCCTTACACACAAAGACAATGCATCACATACACAGAAACACACAATGCAAACCCTTACACACACTGCTTTTCTTACATACACACAGAAACACAATGCATCTCTTACACTCATACACACATTGAGGGATTTCTAATTAGTAACATCAGTGTACGTCAGCAGGACCAGCCGTTGGGGTGTGCATGCTGTGCGGTCACGCAGGGTGCCATGACAACAGAGGCGCCCGGCAGCCAAAACAGCTCACAAGTTGGGGTACACCAGCATATTAAATTTAAACTATTCGCTGGTGGTCCACTGGTGCACACCAGCAGTAGGTGCAGTCAGATCATATCCTCTCCCTCATGGTTCCGACGCTCAGTTAGTGAGTCAGAGCACAGGTTCAGAGATTCTCCGCCTGCGCTCTGACAACATTGAAAGTCAGAGCCGTGAAGGAGCGGGTATGGCAAAGAGCTACTGATTAGCATAACATCAATATCCGTTATAAAACCAGGAAAAGGTGGGCATGGATGGTGAACTGATTTGGTGGTGCAATGGGCCACTTGACTGGTTTTGCCCCCGAGGCCTAAGGCTGCCAGCCCTCCCCTGGTTATATTGATATACAGTACTTATAATTTAATGAACTCACTGTGGAGTTTGCTAACCATATTTATTTAGCGAGTGTATATTTAAAAAAAAAAAATACAAATTTTATAAATTATTAAATACAAAACAAAAAAAGCCTATACATCTATGCCCAATGAGACATAGTAGTTATAATGTCCCTTTAAACAGGGGCAACTATCTTGAAGATGATCACCATATCTAAATATTCATTTGCCCCCCCTTTACGATTACTTACCCTCTCCTTTTTCATACTGTTGAGCAGCCTGAGGTAGAGAACCTGCTTAGTTTTGGGGTTTTTCTTGTTTGTATGTTTTTAAGAGGGCAGAAGATCTGTGCGCCTACAGGAACTGTTACCTGATCCTTTTGGTGGATTGAGGAATTTACAGACTTGGCTTACTAGGATATAATGTCATAAATTAGCACTCTGGCTTATATTTTAGAAAAGAAATGAATTGCACAAAGATATTTAAAAATATTAGTAAAAATAATAGCCTTTACTCTACACCTTATATTCTAATTCTATGTGCCTGGATGACATCAGTAGTGTCCATTAGCTACACATGTCTTCAGTGATGTCATCCTGTTCTTATGATGTCACTGACCAAGCCTATAAATACCCTGCACAGCTGAGCTATTAGTCAGTTCATACGTGACTTTTACAGAGAAACACATACACCCAGGATTCAGAGGAACATGGAATATTGGAGAAGTGACACCGGAATTTTAAATTTGTGCAAATCCAACAAGGTAAACATGGCAATTTAAAGGACCACTATAGTGCCAGGAAAACATACTAGTTTTCCTGGCATTATAGTGCCCTGAGTGTGCCCCCACCCTCAGGGTCCCCCTCCCGCCGGACTCTGGGGAGAGGAAAGGGTTAAATCTTACCTTTTTTCCAGCGCCGGGCGGGGAGCTCTCCTCTCCGCCTCCGATCCTCCTCTTCGGCTGAATACGCATGCGCGGCAGGAGCTGCGCGCGCATTCAGTCAGTCTCATAGGAAAGCATTTATAATGCTTTCCTGTGTACGCTGGCGTCTTCTCACTGTGATTTTCACAGTGAGAAGCACGCAAACGCCTCTAGCGGCTGTCAATGAGACAGCCACTAGAGGCTTTAGAGGCTGGATTAACCCATTTATAAACATAGCAGTTTCTCTGAAACTATGCTTATAAAAAAAAAAAAAGGGTTCATCCTAGAGGGACCTGGCACCCAGACCACTTCATTAAGCTGAAGTGGTCTGGGTGCCTAGAGTGGTCCTTTAATAACATTTTCCAACATAAATGTGTACACCTAAAATGTCAAATTCCTAGTTTGTGGGTGTCAAAATAGACTTTTTTTTATTTTCAATTGTTCTAAAAACTATATATTCATACTGATGTTGTGTTATTGGACATATCCTATCTCTCTCATTCAGGTTATGACCCTATTAGGAAAAGACAAATACCAGTAGTCTAACTGTAAGGCTGTCACTTTGGGATTTTTGTGGCACAAAATAGAGCATTGTTCTGTCCTGTTACCATTATTATTAGCATTTGTAAAGTGCCAACATATTCCACAGCACTTTACATTTACAGAAAGGGGATATTTGAAAGCCTTGCTCAAACAAGCTTACAATTGATAAGTGCCATGTTATAAAAATCAGTTAAACTATGCTGATTTGGAATCATTCTCCAATTCATATAGAATCAAACCAAGGATATGTTCTAAATTATCATATCTGGATATAAAATCACTACAATGCAAAGTGCTTGTGCTGTCATAAGAATGTGTAAGCTAAAGTATCCATATTACAATGTATACGGGTGTAGTTATTAAAATGGATGCTTTTATAGTCATTTTGCAACACATGGTCATATAGTAATGCAACAATGCATTATATGCCAGGTTTTCCTTCATAGAGTTTGTGGCGAAACCGACCTCGCCACTGGGCATTGGAGAAGACTGATTGCCAGCCTCCTGCCATGTGACTATGGCCCCTGGGATGTATTGCCCTTTAAAGACATGATTTGGCCATAAGGGATTTGTGTTGTGCTGCTGCTGGCCCTTTAAGAACCATCTGGGGACATACTGTGGAGTTACTGGGTGGCCACCATTTCCTGTATCAGAGGCACATGGTGAGAACAATGGATGAAGCACATGGTGAGAACAATGGATGGCGGCTATTTTAACTCACAGACACTGTTTGGACTTTTCAACACGGTGCCATCTCGCCAGTATTTGGTGCACAGAGACATCGTGCAGTGGTTTTGGACTATACAGCAGGGGACACATTATACAGTGATTGTTTTTCATTTAGCCTGTATATGTTCTGCAGAATCTCCATTAAACTGTATCTTCCAAAGTACTGAACGGATCTGGATGAATTTCGGATATGTGGTTCACCCAGATTCCCCGGTTCCAAGGATATACTTTTGGGGGGCATATTTTGGGGTCCCTGTGATGTGTTTTATGAAACTGTATTTCTCTGTCTGGGATAATTAGATTACCCATTGTGTAAGGTAATTGTATTACAGGCAGAGGGGAGGATTTTGTGTGGGAGTGTCTGTGTATATTGTACAGATTGGTTGGTTGTTCTGTAAAACCCTGTGGGCAGTACTAAGTTTGTGGATTTGGAATAAAAGAGGCTGTATGTGCCAGTACAGTCAGTTCCTGCTTAACCCTCAAAGTGAAGTGTCGTCTCATTATTGGGGGAGTATTTATTGTATGCTGTTCCAGTTTGACTGCTAGGAGTGTAAACAGATTCGCATGTTTTGTCCTATTCGGCTGTATACAACATTCATATGCTCCTACGGTTCGGTGGTTTTGGTGTCTGCTGCAGTGCTTGGAGTCCTCAGGAAGTGCTAGGAGCATCCTTCAACGGAGGTACCCAGTCGGGGTGCCAGGTGATCCGTTACAGAGTTATATGTGCTGTGAGACGTTTAAACGGTTATGCACTAATTTTCAGGAGTTTAATCTAAGTGGCAAGATTAAATGAGATCTCAGGCTATTGTATACTGATAAAATGCTTTGACTCATCCATAGTCCCACAACTTGGTAATTTGTTGCCACAGTTTTGGCATGTGATTTGTGTAGTGGACCACGGATAACCCGACTGGTTACCTTTGCTAATTCCTTCCTTCAGCCACTCTGGAACCATCAGAATACACAGACATCCATTCCCCCACTAACTAGACGAAACCTAGTGCTGGGAGTCAACTGATTTTTATTCTGGCCACATACGGCTTTTATGCACAGACCCCTACATGCTGTCTTTAATACAATAACACAGGGGTTTCAGTCCCAAGATCCTCTGTGCCTAAGAGATAATTGCGTGAGAATAACTTCTTTAATTATTTCCCAGGTAAAGAAAATCTATCCAAAATATACAGTACCCCAAAAATGGCCCACCATAACTAGGAACCCCACAAAAGTAATATCCCCGGATAGCCCTGATCTGAGTGAATAATATATTCAAATATCACTCAGATCAGTTTGGTGAAACTGGAATGCCACCGGGGTAAAGTTTTGACCGGCCGGACACGAGGCGCTAGCCAAAAGCAGTTCCTGGGGAATAGGTGTTGTGGACGGTCTCTGTTCAGGGATTCCTGTGCGGACACCATGCAAGGGAATCTCTTAGTTTCAGGAAACGAATGCTCCCCCTGTTCAGTAGTTCATATCTCCCGAACATCGTTCGCATAGGTGGTCAGGAAGTAGAACAGGCAATGGTCTAATCTTTACCAGGGTTTGTGTCAGTGCCTAGCCAAAAATAGTTCCAGGCACTCGACGACCAAGTGCCGCTGCCCACGTTCGTGAGACAAGATGGCTGCCATTCTTTTGTCGACCACGTGCATTTGGTTATACAAAATGGTGGCCACCCAGGGGAAGCATTCATTAATTACTTCCCTTGTGGTTTCACACTTAAGTTGCTGGTGTGAACGTTCTAATGGGGTACAATGGTGGTCCTCGTTTGGAAGACAAATGGATGGCATTCGTATATAATAACTCCCGAACGTAAAAAGGGAAAAAAACACGAACAGGGGCAAAGTATATGAAATTTGCAGTAGGTTCCGCCACACAGCTACCCCTTAACCACAATACAAAGTCTGATCCTTACAGATCGGCATGGGGATGTCTTTTGGAGTACTCACGGATCACTTCTCCAGTTCTGTTTGTCGTGATAACCCATCGGCATTTCCATTTTGCTTCCTAGGTCGATAATGGATGATAAAGTCATAAGGCTGTAATGTCAGACTCCAACGTAATAGCCTGGCGTTATCCCCAGCGATCTGGTTAAGCCATACCAATGGGTTGTGATCAGTAAGTAAGGTAAATTGTTGTCCATAAATGTAGGGTTGAAGCTTAAGGGCCCACACTACCTCCAGACACTCCTTTTCAATGGCGGCGTAGCTCACCTCCCTTGGTAGTAGTTTTCTGCTGAGGTAACCAACTAGATGTTCTTCGCCATCATCCCCGACCTGGCTCAGCACTGCTCCTAATCCAAACATCTGTGTGGATGAGAAAAAATTTATTTGGATTAGGAGCGGCCAAGACGGGTGCATCTACAAGAGCACTCTTAGAGGCCTAAAACATTTGTTCGCACTCTGGTGTCCAGTTTACTTGTCGGGGCAAGTGCTTTTGGGTCAGGTCAGTGAGGTGCTTGGCTAGGGCGCTGTAATTTGGGATGAATTTTCTATAATAGCCGGCAGTCCCTTAAAAGGCTAGCATTTGTGTCTTAGTGCGGGGAAGTGGCCAATTAGCTACTGCCTCAATCTTGACTGGTTCAGGTTTCTGCTTCCCACACCCTACTCGGTGGCCCAGGTACTGCATTTCTGCCATCCAGTCAATCCCGAAGCTCCAGCACCTCTGGGACGATGGTGATTCATTCGTGATCCACCTCCCCTTCCCAGTGTTCTCTTACCAGATCCAGGGGTCCTCTAACTCTCCGCCCAAATAATAACGCTAACGGAGAGAAGCCTGTAGATTCCTGCGGTACCTCCCAATATGTGAACAGGAGGTGTGGCAGGAATCTTTCCCAGTCTTTGCGAGTCACTGCCAACGGACGGAGCATCTGCTTTAATGTACCGTTGAAGCGCTCGCACAGGTCATTAGTCTGATGGGTTTTATGCCACATAACCTCCACAATTGGTGGATCATTTCGGCAGTAAACTGGGTGCCTTGATATCAGATAATTTCCTGTGGAAAACCCATACTGGAAAATAATTGCATCAGTGCCTCTGTTACAGTCTCCGCTTGAATATTATTCAGAGCCACTGCCTCAGGATACCTAGTTGTGTAGTCCACAATGGTCAGAATATATTTCTTCCCAGAAGGACTAGGCTTAGCCAGGGGGCCAATGAAGTAGACAGCTACCCTACCAAATGGGTCTTCAATAATGGGAAGGGTATGGAGCTTGACCTTGCGCCTATCACCCAGTCTCCCCACTTTGACAGACATCACAAGACTGGCAGTATTGCCATAGGTCCTTAGAGATACCTGGCCAGAAGAAACTTTGGGTGAGTCGGTTTGGTACGACTCACTACCAAATGTCCCACTAGGGGAATATCATGGGCTATTTTCAACAGCTCATGCCTATACCTCCTGGGTACTACTAGCTGTCTGGTAGTATTGGCGCTATATAAATGGCAATAATAATAATAATAAAATAATATTCGGGGCAGTTCCTGAACCTATCCTCTCTGCTATCCTATATAGCAAACTCTTTTCTCCCTTAAACTGTTCTAGCTCCAACCCTGCCTGACTAGTGGCTACTTTATCCCTATATTTCTGCAGGGAAGGGTTAGAGGCTACCTCTTTTCCAAACTGTGCAGGGTATCCCAGGGGAAAGGGACCAGGGCAAGCAGTCTTGGTCGCTGCGGGCCTGCTGTCTGGTCATCACCGGATAGGACTCTTCAGTAGTCACTTGGGGTACAAACATGGAGGTCACCTGTCCTAGATTATTGCCAAATAATACTTCTGCTAGGAGATGGTTCATAAGTACAACTTCGACCATCCCACTTTCAGCGCCCCAGTCTAGGTGAACTTTAGCAGTGGATAGTCTGTACACTGCTCCCCCTGCTATCTGGACTGCTACCTTTCCTCCGGTCCTTTCTGCCTCGGTGATCTGCTGGTGCCGGACAAGGGTCAGGGTGATACCTGTATCTCGCAGGGGGTATGGGGCACCCATTAAACTTTACTGGCTACCAGTGAAGACCGCGGTTATTCACTGCAGCTTGCACAGGGGTTGCGTAGGTCTGTGTAAGGTAATGCCCGCTAAGCGTCTGCAGCTTTCCCTATTAACTTTCCAGCTAAGAGCGGGACCCAGTCTGCGGGTGCAATGTCATGGAGGTAACAAACACTCAAAATCTTGTGGAAACTCATCAATGTCCTCCTCTGCATCTACAAATGTTTTAAATGCATTATACAGCACTTTTGGCTATTGTTCGGGAGCTGGTGAAACGATTATCGATGTGTCCAGGGATCGCCGTTCGGTTAGCTGCAGCTGATTTTCCCCATTCACCTTTTGCCAGAAGGTACACTTGTACCTCAGATAGCGTTCGGACCACGATTGCGTTGGACGGACTGGCCCCATGGAATGCTAGGCGTATTCCTTTTGTACTTCCGTCTTGCTGACTGAAGGTACAGCGAGACCACTGCTGATTCCATCACCCTCCATGAGTGCTGCAATTAGGTCAGCCTTGGAACGGTTGCTGGCAACTTGTCCTTGAGCATCCAGCAACTCCGTGAGGGTTTTTCGCTTTAGAGCTGTGTAGTTCATAAATCTGTTCGACTGTTTGTTTGGTTAACGAACGTTGGTTAAGTTCTGCTGGGAAGTACCATCCTACCGCTGCCACCAGATGTAGCAGACCACGGGTAACCCGACTGGTTAACTCCACTAATTCCTTCCTTCAGCCACCCTGGAACCATTCGAAAGAGTCAAAAGAGACTTCCAGCTAACTCCTGAACGGATTCGCAGATTTTATGCGAATATCATGTGTAATTTTAAAGTTATAAGAAATGTGTAAAAACTGTATATTTTCCTGCCTGTGATAATTACATTAGCCCATTGTGTCCAGTAATTATATCACAGGCAGAGGGGAGGATTTTGCAGTAATGAATGCGAGTGTTTAACTGTGAGTCTGTATATGATTGGTTGTTACGTTTATGTCTTCAGTATCCAACAAGGTCCACGTGGGTGGTAACCTTGTTGGAAAATGTGTATAAAAGAAGCAATAAAGCTTCAGTGCATTCTGTTCTTGTTTGACCCTCAACACGTAGTCTTGTCTCGTGCTATAATCACACTGGGGATTGCCATACTTGGTATAGTCCCTTGAGCTCTTATCACTTTGCTCTTTTAAGAGCTGTTCCTGATACGCCCTCCTGGAGGAGAGGTCTTTCCCACACGGTCCTGGAGGACAGAGGCTGAACCAGGGTGGAAGGAAGATGGCGAGACTCCAGTTAAGCTACGGCGGTTGTGGAGTCTGCGATGGTTGTGGTGTCCGGGGGAGTGCTTGTGGTCCTCTGCGCAAGCTAGGAAGCATCAGTCAACGGAAGGTACTCGGTCGGAGTACAGGTGATCAGTTACAAATAGCTAAAAAAGATAACTTTGATTCTGAACAAGATAAGAACCTTTCTCTATATTTTTCTCTGAAATCTAAAGATTTAAGTGATAAATCATCTAGAGAATCTCTATAAAACTCAGACCTTTCTCTTTTGGAAAATAGTAGAGATAAAGAGGAAGTCTCAATTAAAGTTCTGAATGTTAGTCTACACTCCATATTAGAGGAAATCAAAAAAGAAGTTACAGCAAATTCTTTGGAGATAAGACAGGAAATCAAAAGCAATATTAGCGAACAAATTTCATATTATGGAAGAAAAACTGGAACACACAGATATGCTTTCCTATGGACGCTGGCGTGCTCTCACTGTGAAAATCACAGTGAGAAGCACGCAAGCGCCTCTAGTGGCTGTCAATGAGACAGCCACTAGAGGAAATAGGGGAAGGCTTAACCCATTCATAAACATAGCAGTTTCTATGAAACTGCTATGTTTATGAAAAAATGGGTTAACCCTAGCTGGACCTGGCACCCAGACCACTTCATTAAGCTGAAGTGGTCTGGGTGCCTAAAGTGGTCCTTTAAGGAGAAGAGGGACAGGCAAGAAGAAGAAAAACATTTTGATTCACTCCCTAAAGACAAAATTATCAAGAAGCGGCTGACATAGAAAGAGTAATCGAGACTCCTACCTGAAAGGGTTAATATGGTAAAATTCCATAAGCCTGACATTTAATTATATTTATAAAAAACAATGAAATGGGAGGGAGTAGAAAGGAGAAATGGCAGAAGAGAAAGTTAAGAAAAAAATGATTTAATGGGTTCAAGTTTTTGTTTTGTTTTTCTCCTTCTTGGTGTATATTCACTAAACAATGAGTCACAGAAGCATAATTAATTATGCCAAATTAATTATTACATAGAGAAGGGCACTTTATAATAAAACAAAACACTTTCCTATAATGGATAAAAAGGGAAAGGGAAAAAAAAAAGAGAAGAGAAGAGTAAAACTAATAGGTATAGATTGAATTTATAACACTGTATGTAGTTGTTCACGCAACTCCCTTTTTATTTTTTAAGTGAAGCAAGGAAAAATTATAATATAATAGAAGGTAGTATTTTAATTTCAATAATACTAATTTTTAAAGTAAACTGCACAATCTCACAGACAAGGATTTAACAAATTAAGATTCTCATATACTCAAGTTTCTAAACACTATTAAGAGACACGGATGGATTTAACAAATTAGAATTTTCATATACTCACGTGTTTTTAAATATTTTAAGAGAAATCGCGAATGAATATATATATATTTTTTTTCCTTCTCTCCTCCTAAAAGGAAAAAAAGAAAGAAAAAGGGAAAAGGTTTTTCGTTATTTCGTTATATTAATTTCCCGGTGACCGTGACTCGAGCCCCTCTTTCTGTGAAAATTTTCACAGATATCGTTAAACCTTCCAATTAATTTGAGAAGATTGAGGAACCCATGACTCTTAGTATTTGGGTAAAATTAGTGTTTTATGTTGCTGAAATTTTAATATTTCATGTTGTATTGTTTTTGTTGGATGAATATACCTATGGTACAAATTGGAAATTGGTCGGTGCAGGGTCAACTATTTTTGACGGGTTTAGTGGTGAAGTTCATATTGAATGACGTACTAGAAACTTATAACTGCAATGCTAAGATGTATATCTATTAATGTACAAGGCTTGAATTCACAGTGGAAGAAACAGGTGGTTTATGACACTTTAGAAACTAACTTTATTCATGTCGGTTTCATTCAAGAAACTCATTGGAGAGAATCAATGTTACAAATTTGTGGTGGTACCAAATATAAACATGTTTATCAGGCATCTCTTAGTAATGAAAAAAGTTTGGTGTTGCGATAATAATTGACTCTAATTTAAAGCATAAGGTATACCAGGATAGCGACCCGCTTGGTAGATTTTTAATGATTTGTAATATAGGTGAAAAAATATACACTTTGGTTACCATCTATTTACCTTATGTTAACCCGACTGCTTTATTTGCTAAAATTATGAATAGAGTAGATAAAATTTGTTAAGGGTACCTTGATAAAAATGGGCGATTTTAATTGTGTTCCTGACCCCATAATGGATAAACTAATACAAATTCAGTTGAAATCGGAACATCAAGTAATTAAACATTCTAAGAATTTAACGAATATATGTGAACTATATGGCTTATATGATACCTGGCGGATTATGCATCCTGATATTAGAGATTTCACACATTTATCAAAAGTACACAACTCTTATTCAACAATTGATTTATGTTTAAGGCCAATACATTAAGTAATATTAATACAATCCAAATTATAGACAACACTTGGACAGATCATAGCCTCCTATTAGTTAGTGGAACTAGGAAAGCCCGCTCCAAAAGGTTTTAATACTTGGAGAATAGATGACTCCTTCTTTAAATTAAAACAATCTCAAGAGACCATTATCAATCTATCTCGTTTCTTTTGGGTAGAAAACTCAAATCTGGAAATATTGGATTCTACACTATGGGCACTGGCGGATCCAGGGGGGGGGCAACGGGGCAATTGCCCCCCCCCGAGAAATCCGCCGGTCTCCCTCCCCTGCCAGGACATGCAGGTGCTAGCCCTGCAATGTGCCTGCGGACCGGAGGGAGATCAGAGCTCTCCCTCCCCGGTCCGCAGACACTGTGCTGACAGCCGGCAGGGGAGGGAGAGTGAGGACCTGGAGCTCAGGCTGCAGCTCCTCCGGGTCCTCCTCTCAAGATTTGAAGCGTTGTCGCGGTTACCACGGCAACGCTCCAAATCTCGCGAGAGTGAACTCTAGCCCTGGAGCGCGGGCTAGAGTTCACTGTAACCACTGGGACCACCAGGGAATCACCACTGGGACCACCAGGGATCGAAATATGTCCCCCCCCTCCTCCTCCATAAAGGTAAGAAGGGAGGGGGGACATAGAATATATATATTTTTTAATTAAAGATATATATTATTTAAAAAATCCCCCCCTACCCTTAACACACACACACACATAGCCCCCATACTGCCCCCCCATACACACATACTGCCCCCCATGCTGCTCCCCATGCTGCCCCCCCATACACACATACTGCCCCCCATGCTGCTCCATACACACATACTGCCCCATGCTGCCCCCATACTCACATACTACCCCCATACATACTGCCCCCCCATACACACATACTGCCCCCCATGCTGCCCCCATACACACATACTGCCCCCATGCTGCCCCCATACACACATACCACCCCATGCTGCCCCCACACACACATACTGCCCCCCATACACATACTGCCCCCTATACACACATACTGCCCCATGCTGCCCCCCATACACACATACTGCCCCCCATACACATACATACACACATACTGCCCCTGCCCCCCATACACATACTGCCCCCCATGCCCCCCATACACATACTGCCCCCATGCTGCCCCCATACACACACATGCTGCCCCCATACACACATACTGCCCCCATACACACATACTGCCCTCACATACTGCCCTCCATGCACACATACTGCCCCCCCATGCACACATACTGCCCTCATACACACATACTGCCCTCATACACACATACTGCCCCCCATACACACACACTGACCCCATACACTGCCGCCCCATACACACACATTGCCCACATTCACACACACACTGCAACTGTTACACACACATACTGTCCCACACATACACTGCATCCCTGACATACACTGCCCCCCCTACTCACACACTACAACCTTCACACACACACACACTGCTCACACAATGTCCCCCTCACACACACACACACACTGCACCCCTTACACATTGCACCACTCACACACACCACTGCTCCTATGCCCTACTACTGCCCCATTTCCCAGCAGACCTCAGGTAAGTTGTCAAACTGTTCTTAAACGGTTTGACTACTTACTCTAGGAGGGGGGCCCGGCACTATTGACACCATAACCACTACACTGAGCTGTAGTAGTTATTGTGTCTGGATTATTTCTTTAAATAATCTACAAGTGCCCCTCCCGAGATCAGGCTCTGGATCCGCCACTGACTATGGGCGCCTTATAAAACAGTAATACGAGGTTATTTAATCAAAATGGGAAAACAATTAAAAAAAAATAGAGATAAAAATCTGACTGATCTATATATTCAATTTTATAAATTATCCAAATTAAGACTCAACTTTCTACTCAATTAATGAAGGAGCTTTCAGATTTACAAAACAAAATTAATATAAAGACAGAAGAAAAGGCGGAAAAAAATAAACATTAATAAATTAAGGTTTTAACACTTATTATCAGGGCAATAGGGCAAATAAAAATCTAACAAAAAAAAACTACAGAAACAGAATATGGTTAACAGAGTAAATAAACTGTTAGATAAAGATGTTATTTAACCCCTTAAGGACATAACTTCTGGAATAAAAGGGAAACATGACTGGATATTTCCGTCATGTGTCCTTAAGGGGATATTCTTCCCCAGATAAAATAGGTCAAATATTCAATGAATTCTATAGCAAGCTATATCACCTTGGTGCAAACTGACGTAGTAGAAATAAATAATTATCTATCTGATATACAAATCCCCAAGTTAGCTACCTCTGATCTCACTCTGCTAAATTATGAGTTTACTCCATCCGAAGTTGAGGGAGAGAGAGACAGACTGGAATTATTTAGAACCCCCGGTCCGGATGGATATAGTAATTCTTTTTACAAGAGTATAAAAAAAGAAATGGCTATTCCTTTAACGACTCTTTACAACGAAATGGCCAAAAAAGCTAACACACCGAAGGAATTATTACAGGCTAATCTCTTACCAATATTAAAGCCAAATAAAGATGCTTGGTATAGACCAATATCATTAATAAATATAGATATGGAAATATATGCAGCAATTATAGCATCTAGAACAAAATTGATTTTTGAGAAAGTTATTTATCTGGATCAGGTGGGTTTTATTCTGGGCAGATCCTCTGAAAGTTGTACCAGAAGAATTTTGGATATACTGGATGGAACGGAGAGTCTGGGGAGTCCGATGCTGACCCTGTCATTGGATGCTGAGAAAGCTGGAGTTTCCTTGGTGCTGTTTGTTTCCTTTGGCTTTGTTGGATGGATTCGTGGTGCCATTATGGCCCTTTATTTTGAACCAATGGCAAGAACAGTCGGAGTAAATATAGTATCTAATTGGTTTAATCTATGAAATGGTACGAGACAGGGTTGTACCTTATCACCCCTTCTCTATGTACTGTCGTTGGAACCGTTCGCTATTAGGATCAGAACAAATCAAAAGATCAAAGGATTCTCAACTAATAAATTAGAAGCTAAGATATCATTATATCCGGACGATAATTTACTCTCTTTAACATCCTCCAAAACTTCCTTATCCCAACCTTACAGGAAATAAATAAATACAGTGAAGTTTCAAGTTACAAACTCAATGTATCCAAATCTATTGCCTTAGTTGATAAGGCTAATGATCTTTATTTTAATGATCTTAAAAATAAATATAATTTCACTTGGTTAAATGATAACTTCAGTTACTTAGGGATAATGATTCCGATAAAGATTATGAATGCAATGGAAATTAATGTTCTAAAACTCTTAAAATATACTAATTTAAAGCTAAAGGAATGGTGAACTCTGGAATATTCTTGGTCCAGTAGGATTAATATAATAAACGCAAAAATCATTCCTAAATGGTCTTATTTGTTTAGAATGCTGCCCCTACAGCTGCCAGACAACTGGTTAACTATGATCCAACCCAGTTTTCAAATATTTATATGGAAAGGTTAAAACCCAGGAAAAGTTCCAAAGTACTGACAAGGAAATATAGCCAAGGGAGGTTAAATTACCCTGATATTAAAAAAATGCATTTTCTCTAATATTATTGGCCATATCTATAAATTATAAGTTTAGTCCTTTAGAAAGGATATGTGGTACGTCATAGAATCAGAGGCAGTTGGACATGATAGATTTGAAGTATTTTTATGGTTAAACAGTAATAAAAAAATTACTGATCAATTAAAAACAAAATCTCTAATATTATCCCAAACACTTTGGGCTTGGGACATATTGAAAAAAAGTTTAAAAATCTCTCAAAAAGTCATCAATACGTGCCATCGGGCTGTTCTGGAAGACAATATGCAAGACCTTTCCTTAAAAAAATTGGTCTAGATACCAACTGAG
Source organism: Pelobates cultripes (assembly GCA_933207985.1). Lineage (NCBI taxonomy): Eukaryota > Metazoa > Chordata > Amphibia > Anura > Pelobatidae > Pelobates > Pelobates cultripes. Next base: position 100,592,976 of record OW240914.1, read on the forward strand.
TATTAAGGATTTCTGTCAAAAAGATCAATTGTTACCATTTGCAGATATCAAAACTAAATTACAACTATCAAATAACAAACTTTTCCTTATTTAAGAATTAAAAACTTTTTAAACCAAGCTTTATTGGGAAATACATCTAAATTTGAATCGTTAATATTGTCAATTTTCAAGTATAACAAAGTAAAAAAAAAAACTTCCAAAGCAGCCAATTTAATTACCCTCTCTGAACAAAAACCGCTACATATTATTGATAAGTGAAAAAAAGATTTAAACATAGATATAACTGAATATGAATGGTGTTATACTCTGAGGAACAGAAGAAAGCAAATACATTGCTTAAACTTGATAGAGTGCCAATACAAAATAATGTATAAATGGTATTTAACTCCAAAAGGCTCTCAAAAATGTATTCTGACCAAACTCCACATTGCTGGAGATGCGGATGTTTAGATGGTTCTTTTCTACATATATGGTGGTATTGTAAACTGGTAAATCCACTATGGTATTGGATCTATGATTTACTTAAAAAGCATTTACAACTAGACTTAAAAAAAAATGCCTTATTGCATTGCATTTAAATTGGACCACCCCCTCTTTATCTTTATCGTTGAAATGCCTTGTTACACATGGCTTTCTAGCTGTTAATATAATAATAGCTAGACAATGGAAATCAAGTTTACCCTTTCATAAGAATCACTTAGTAAACCAACTCTCTTACCAAGTGCCTGCCCCACCACTGTCCCCCCCACACTATCACTGTCACCCTCACATCCTGCCATCTACTACTGCCACCCCAACACTGTCACTATAAGCCTCACACCCTGCTCCCCACCACTTTTAGCCCCACACTGTCACGTTCACTTCCTGCCACCCACCACTGTCACCCACATGCTGTCACTGTCACCTTCACACCCTGCTTCCCAACACTGCCACCCCCACACCCTGCCTCCCAATACTGCCACCCCCACACTGTCACTGTCATCACCACACCATGCCCCCCACATCTTTCCTACACATTGTTCCCCATATACTGTCACCTTCCTACACACTGATCCACCCCCTTCCAGCCCACAAGTAAGAAGCAGTAATTTAAACTGCTCACACACACCCCCACACCACCACCACTACACGCACTACACAGACAGTACTACATACACAGATACTGCATCCACTAAACACACACACTCTTCATACACTACACAGACACTGCATCCACCACAACATGCATTGCATAACACAATGGATGTTGGCATGCTTTAGTGCAGGGCAGGCAAGCGAGGGAGCAACAATTTATCCAAGAATCCAGGCAGCACAATATCTTGGACCGGCCATGGTAATAAAGCAATATTAATTTTGCAATGTATTCTCATGCCATATCACAATGTATGAGTGTAGAGTCAATATACTCTGGTATTTTCGTCATTTTACAATATTTGCTGGTGCAGTCTTATTGCATTATGTGATGATATAGTCTTATTACACACTATAATGCAGCGTTATCACCTGGCTGTGAGCTACGTTATTACACTGTATATTGCAGCTTTATCACCTTGCTATGACCTGCGTTTTGTATATTGCAGCATTATCACCTGGCTGTGTTATGTAGCGGAGCTCTAATACCTAGCATAGGTATTTCCACTATTTCGTCCTCATAACTGAAAGAAACAGTATAATACTCCAAGACCCTTTCCCCCCCAGCAACTAGACGACACATAGTTCTGGGAGTTAACTGATTTTATTTTGGCCACACATGGCTTTTATGCACAGACCCCTACATGGGGTCTCCCATACAATAATACAGAGCTTTTCTTCCCAAAATCTTCTGTGCCTGAGAGATAATTGCGTGGGAAAAAGCTATAATTCAATTATCTCTCAGGTACAGAAAAATAAACAATATTCTAAAACACCCCAAAAATAAATTTGAATAACTTCAGAACCACACAAAAGTCATATCAACGAATTGCTTGGATCTGAGCGCACACTTTGCTGAAATATCACTCAGATCCCTTCGTTGGTTTGTGCCATGCAAAGGAACTTTTGAACGGTCTGCCACGAGGTGATGCCCCAAACAGTTTCAGAGAAAACAAGGCAATGACCGTCATCTTTCGGGGGTTCTCACACAAACCATTCCCTAGCTGTTAGAGTACGAATGCTCCCCCTGTTCGGTAGTTTATGCCTCCTGAACGCCGTTCTCTTAATTGTTAGGGAAGTTGGATGGGCAGCTGTACCAGTTTCCCGGGGTCGCGTATCCGAAAACAGTTCCACGCTGTCGACGACCATATACCGCTGCCTGTGTTCGGGAGACAAAATGGCCACATGAACGGCGGCCACACAGGGGAAACACTTCAACTAACAACTAACAATTTGTGGTTAACAGCCAGGGGTGGTCAGTGATTAAAAGGTGCGAACAAGGGGCCACACAGAGAGGGGGTTGGGTAAACGGACGGGGGTGTACAGACAGCGGAACAAATGGAACGAAAGTAGTTGGGTTCTCCATTCCGCTACACTGCTCCCCCTTAACCACAGGCTAGCATACACAGTCTGATCCTTAATGGATCGGCTTGGGGATGTCCGTGAAGTACTCACGGATCACTTTTTAAGTTCAGTTTGTTTTTAGATAACCCATATACATTCCCATTCTGCTTCCCTGGGCAGTAGTGAATAGTAAAGTCATATGGTTGTAATGCAAAACTCCAGTGCAACAACTGCGCATTGCCCCTGCCACTCGGTTTAGCCATACCAACGGGTTGTGATACGTGAGTAGGGTGAACTGCTGTTCATACAAATAAAGCTGGAGTTTCTTTAAGGCCCACACCACAGCCAGGCATTTGTCTATGGCAACGTAGCTCATCTCCCTGGGGAGAAGTTGCCTGCTCAGGTAAGCTACGGGATGTTCTCCGCCATCTTCTCCAACCTGGCTCAATACCGCTTACAATCCAAACATGGAAGCATCTGTGTGAACAAGAAATTGTTTAGATGGATTGGGAGCGGCTTGTACACGGCTATTAACAAGGGCCTGTTTGAGCCCCATACTACTTGGCACGGTAAGTTCTTTCTGATGAGATCAGTGAGGGGTTTGGCTAGGGCGCTATAGTTTGGAATACATTTCCAGTAGTAGCCGGCTGTTAATAGGAATGCTTAAACCTAGGTTTTGGTACAGGGGGTGGGCCACTGAGCTACGGCCTCAACCTTGGCAGGTGCGGCTTTTGTTTCCCACACCCCACCCAGTGTCCCAAGTACTGAACCTCTGCCATCCCAATATGGCATTTGCTAGGCTTGAGGGTTAAGCCAGCCTCTCTAATTCTGTCAAGTTCTGCACCTTTATGACATAAGTGTTCTTCCCAAGTCTCGCTAAAAATCGCAAAGTCAAGTATAAACATGCAAAATATTGGAAGCCATCGAGCAGCCGGTCCACCATACGTTGGAACTTGGCCAGGGCATTTTTCATCCTAAATGGCATGACTGTAAACTAATACAGGCCAAATAGCGTGACAAAGGCCAACTTGGGAATGGGAATTTGTCATTGAGTCTCCGGTAATCTACACAGAAGCGGTTCATTCCATCCCTTTTCGGTACCAAGACTACCGGAGAAGCACAAGGACTATCAGATGCTTCTATAACCCTGAGATGGAGCATCTATTGGATCTCCTGTCTCATATGTCCCCTGACAGCCTCAGGAATTCTGTTGGGGGTCTGTCTGAGAGGTTGCTGTTCGGGGGCTTCTACCCGGTTGAGTGTACCCAGGGACGTTTGAAAACGTTGCTCCCTTGGTGGCTAGTAATGTGATTAAAAGGTGCAAGCAAGGGGACCACACAGAGTTGGTTTTGGTAAACGACCGGGGGTGTATGGGCAGCTGAAGAAAAGGGAATAAAACTGCAGCTAGAACATCCATTCCGCTACAGCAATATGCAGTGTAATAACGCAGCTCATAGCCGGTGATAAGGCTGCAATATACAGTATGATAACGCAGCTCACAGCCAGGTGATAAAGCTGCAATCTACAGTTTAATTACTGAGCTCACAGCAAGATGATAAAACTGCAATATACAAAGTAATAACGCAGCTCACAGCCAGGTGATAACACTGCAATATACAGTGTAATAACAGCTCACAGCGAGGTGATAAAGACATAATATACAATGTATTACCTGAGCTCAAATCCAGGTAATAAATCTGCAATAAGTAATAAGGCTGCTCACAACTGGTGATAAAGCTGCAATATACATTGTAATAACTGAGCTCAAAGCAAGGTTTATAAAGCTGCAATATACAGTGCAATAACGCACGTCGCAGCCAGGTGATACAGCTACAATATACAGTGTAATAACTGAGCTCACAGCCAGGTAATAAATCTGCAATATACAGTGTAATAACTGAGCTCACAGCGAGATGATAAAGCCGTTTTATACAGTGTAATAACTGAGCTCACAGCCAGGTAGTAAATCTGCAATATTCAGTGTAATAAGGCTGTTCACAACTGGTGATATAGTTGCAATATACATTGTAATAACTGAGCTCAAAGCAAGGTTTATAAAGCTGTAATATACAGTGCAATAACTGAGCTCACAGCTCACCCTCCCCTCTCTGTCTCTTTCTCCCTCCTTACCCTGTGTCACTCTCTCTCCCCCTCTGCCTCTTTCCTTCCCCTCCCCCTGTGTCTCTCTCTATTCTCCCACTGTCTCTTTCTTCCCTCTTCCCATGCGCATATCTATTCCCCCTCTCTGTTTTATTTTTCCCCCTCCTCTTGTCTCTATTCCCTTTCTTCCCCCTTTAATTTACAGAGAGAAGACAGAGGGGCTGACCCCGTTCCACGCTGGAGCCGCCGGGCTGGTTGGAAACCTCGCCAGGCCGGCTGCACCCCTGTCACTAATGCTGAAGACTGAAGGAGGGAGGAGCATGTCTCTCTATCATGCTCTCTCGCGGTTCCCACAATTCCCAGCACAGTATGCACAGTGCGCTGTGCTGGGAATTGTGGGAACCGCAAAGGAGCATGATAGAGAGACATGCTCCTCCCTCCTTCAGTCCTCAGCAATTGAGACAGGAGTGCCGCCGACCCGGCGAGGCTGCCACCCGGCCCAGCAGCTCCAGCATGTAATGCAGCCGGCTGGCCCCTTCAAAGTGTGCCACTGGACTGGCCACCCGGTGGCACCTATTTGCGCAGCCCCCATATGCCGCGGCCCACCCGGAATTCCGGCCCTGCCGCCGAGCCCCCTGATGGCGCCTGGACCCCCTCCCAGCCGGGCCCTCGGACCATATCCGAAGTGCCCAACCGGTCAGTCCACCCCTGCACACAGACAGCCATACACACACAGACAGCCATTCAGCCAGACATACACATGCACAGACAGCCATTCAGCCAGACAGCCATACGCACAGACAGCCATGGACACAGACAGCCATGCACACACACACACACAAACACACATTTCCCCCCAACACTTTTTTTTAAATTGAAATCCACCCAGCCTATCTACCTTTGGGAGAGCTGGGTGGATTTCTTACCTGGGGTCTAGTGGAGCTGCTGGGCAGGCAGGCAGGCAGGCAGGCTGGGGGCAGACAGGTGGCGAGGGAGCGCTGAGTGTAAGTTCTCCCTGCTCAACTCCCTCGCGCGCCGCCAGTGATGCCGGGAGCCGGAGTGACGTCATATTCTGGCTCCCGGCATTACTGAGGGGAGCTGAGAAGGGAGAGCTTACACTCAGCGCTACCTCGCCACGGCCCATGAGCCGCAAACATATTAGTTGTGGGCCACAAGTTTGACATGTATACGAGGTAGAGCTGAGTGTTTAACATCGTATTAACTATATATATAGTTAATACAATGTTAAACAAAAATCTGCAAAGAAAATTGGAACGTTAACAGACGAATTAATGCTCTGAACCAGAGAACAAAAGACAACAATTACGTCCATCCAAATACTCCAAAGAGGAAGACATCGACTGTCAAAAAAATGTAACCAAGACAAAGGACATTAAGCCGATCGATTGAACGAAGAAGTACAAAGTGGTGAGAAGGAAAGAACCCATGAAAACCACAGGAGGAAGAATTTTGCCTCCTAAAACAAATGTAACAACGAGAGAGCACGTTAAAAATAGGCAACAATATAGAAGAGGCAAGAATATTCCCTACAATAGAGATGTTCCACTATACAATAGATTTGAACATTTAGCAAGGTCCCCAAGGGAGGAGGATTTTGGGGAACTGCGTACCAAGAAAAAACACAAAGAACCACTCAACATCAGAAGGTCACCAGGAAAAAGGAGGAGAAGTACAGGAAATCTAGGAGGAACAGAGACAAACCACAAAACAAAGTGGCATATTTACCTTAACAAATAGGACCGTAACTATACCTCAAAGGAAGCTATTAGGTAGAGTTTTAAAATTCGCACCCACAAAAAAACCTTGATAAATTTAGTGTGTATATAGACTTACAAAAATTTAAGAGAAAATAAGGCCTCAACAAATTCTTCCTAAAAATTTTTTTTATATACATTCCGATCTAAGAGAACCATCCTCCTTTTCCCCTGGTTCATATATTTCAGAGGAAATGAATACCTTTGAAAAAAATGATACAGAAAATAAAAAATCCCCAAAAATCCAAGTATAATTTACATTTTGAGGAAAGAACAGCACTAAAACGTCTAAAAAAAAGATGAAACACTGGCGATCAAACCAGCGCAGAAAGGGGGTGGGGTTGTTCTAATGGAAACAAAAGATTATATAGCCGAGTGCCTAAAATCACTAGGAGACCGAAAAACCTATAAAAAACTGACAAAGGATCCAACCGAAGAAGTGAAAATATCATACATTTTCAGAATCTGCATACTCCAAATACAAACATATGTCAAAATCATCCAAATTGGTCCAGTGGTTCAAAAGATAGATCGTAGACCTTTGTGACCAAAGGAAGCATGGCTTTTCTGCCCAAAACCAGTTCCACAGAGTCTTCTATCCTGGAGATAATTGGGAAGTAATCCAATTATCTCCAAAGACAGAGGCAAAACTCCATTGAACACATGGCAGAAAAAGACAATAAAACACATAAAAACATATAACTGTGCAGCCATTGCACAAAACAGGTACATTCAACATATCCCCAGATAGCTCAGATCTGAGCGCACATTATTACTGAATGGCGCTCAGAGCACACACATACAGTTCAATTGCCATGGAGCCAAAGTCTTTCCCATAGTCTTTCATTATACGAATGGGCTCCATGGCATAGCTATCTGGGGTATCACCGCTCAAACAGGGAAAGCACCAAATGACCCGGCTTTCATGTCTTTGCAGGGGAAAATCAAGCCTTTTAAAATGGGGCCATAATCCAAAGGCAACAGGCGAACAACCAGGCTTCTCCAATGCAATGTGGCGAGATTGGTCTCGTCACAATTCCTTTTTCCACAGGTGTATTGGTGGGGTCCCGTCGACAAGACATCCAGCCTGCAGCTGAACTAGAGGATTGAGGCTTGGTTCTTAAGATGGCCGCACTTCTGGGACCTGCAGCACTTTCCAGCAGCCGCTATTGCTCAGGGACTCGCTCCTCTTGAATTTTGATCGCATTTGTGCTACCTTCTGTGCTAGGCTTAATGAAAGGGGTCTTACCTCAAGTTCTGCAAGACGAGTCATGGCTCCCATGGTCCAAAGCAGCTTGTGTGGGCCTTTCCCACATGATGCCAAAAGGGTGCTGCAAATGAGCGGTCAGTAACTCTGACATCTACGCTCTGATCCGCCCCAATACCGGGCAAGCAAGCAACCTATTTGTATTGGAGGCTTACCACTCCTGTTACCGGCAAGATTGGATTTTCAGCAGGCAGATGCGGGCTCAGGCTGGGGATCACAATGTCTCATTGTGGAGGCTGTTCCTGCGCTGGCTGTGTGCTTGGGCCCAATGGAGAGACAATGGGGAGGCTGGGACTGACCCTCATTGGGAATCGGGTGACAGATCTACAATCCTTACCTGCAGCTTGTTTGTAACACTCATAATCACACTCTGCTACCTTATCGCAATGTTTCCATAGTTGAATATTAAAACCCAGTGGCTTATACAGGGAGTGCAGAATTATTAGGCAAGTTGTATTTTTGAGGATTAATTTTATTATTGAACAACAACCATGTTCTCAATGAACCCAAAAAACTCATTAATATCAAAGCTGAATATTTTTGGAAGTAGTTTTTAGTTTGTTTTAGTTATAGCTATGTTAGGGGGATATCTGTGTGTGCAGGTGACTATTACTGTGCATAATTATTAGGCAACTTAACAAAAAACAAATATATACCCATTTCAATTATTTATTATTACCAGTGAAACCAATATAACATCTCAACATTCACAAATATACATTTCTGACATTCAAAAACAAAACAAAAACAAATCAGTGACCAATATAGCCACCTTTCTTTGCAAGGACACTCAAAAGCCTGCCATCCATGGATTCTGTCAGTGTTTTGATCTGTTCACCATCAACATTGCGTGCAGCAGCAACCACAGCCTCCCAGACACTGTTCAGAGAGGTGTACTGTTTTCCCTCCTTGTAAATCTCACATTTGATGATGGACCACAGGTTCTCAATGGGGTTCAGATCAGGTGAACAAGGAGGCCATGTCATTAGATTTTCTTCTTTTATACCCTTTCTTGCAAGCCACGCTGTGGAGTACTTGGACGCGTGTGATGGAGCATTGTCCTGCATGAAAATCATGTTTTTCTTGAAGGATGCAGACTTCTTCCTGTACCACTGCTTGAAGAAGGTGTCTTCCAGGAACTGGCAGTAGGACTGGGAGTTGAGCTTGACTCCATCCTCAACCCGAAAAGGCCCCACAAGCTCATCTTTGATGATACCAGCTCAAACCAGTACTCCACCTCCACCTTGCTGGCGTCTGAGTCGGACTGGAGCTCTCTGCCCTTTACCAATCCAGCCACGGGCCCATCCATCTGGCCCATCAAGACTCACTCTCATTTCATCAGTCCATAAACCTTAGAAAAATCAGTCTTGAGATATTTCTTGGCCCAGTCTTGACGTTTCAGCTTGTGTGTCTTGTTCAGTGGTGGTCGTCTTTCAGCCTTTCTTACCTTGGCCATGTCTCTGAGTATTGCACACCTTGTGCTTTTGGGCACTCCAGTGATGTTGCAGCTCTGAAATATGGCCAAACTGGTGGCAAGTGGCATCGTGGCAGCTGCACGCTTGACTTTTCTCAGTTCATGGGCAGTTATTTTGCGCCTTGGTTTTTCCACACGCTTCTTGCGACCCTGTTGACTATTTTGAATGAAACGCTTGATTGTTCGATGATCACGCTTCAGAAGCTTTGCAATTTTAAGAGTGCTGCATCCCTCTGCAAGATATCTCACTATTTTGACTTTTCTGAGCCTGTCAAGTCCTTCTTTTGACCCATTTTGCCAAAGGAAAGGAAGTTGCCTAATAATTATGCACACCTGATATAGGGTGTTGATGTCATTAGACCACACCCCTTCTCATTACAGAGATGCACATCACCTAATATGCTTAATTGGTAGTAGGCTTTCGAGCCTATACAGCTTGGAGTAAGACAACATGCATAAAGAGGATGATGTGGTCAAAATACTCATTTGCCTAATAATTCTGCACTCCCTGTATATGTTTCTTGTACATTATTAACAGTTTTATTTTTCAGGTTGATTCTCTCTCTTTCTGTCTCACCTACATAACACTGTGTTCTTCATGTTTTTCAAATTTACTACAAAAAGTGCAGTTTCCTCAGCATTTCCTGATAGGTCTCTACCTGTCGTTTCAGAATTTCGAAAAATGTTAACGTATTCTTGTTAACTCTGCAATGCACAAAAAAAAAAAAATGAATGTAAAAAACAAACAAACAAAAAAACCTGATTTTTTTAATAAAAAAAACATTGCAAGATACTTGATGATGCATGGAGTACCCTTGTTTAACATGTCAGTAAAGGCAAATTCTTGTTTCACCAGCAGGTGTCACTGTTCATTAAATTTACCAGAAGCTACAATTAAAGGACCACTATAGTGCCAGGAAAACATACTCGTTTGGATGGCGAGGAAAGGGGTTAAACTTACCTTAATTCCAGCGCCGGGCGGGGAGCTCTCCTCCTCCTCTCCGCCTCCGATCCTCCTCTTCGGCTGAATGCGCATGCGCGGCAGGAGCTGCGCGCGCATTCAGCCGGTCTCATAGGAAAGCATTTATAGTGCTTTCCTATGGACGTTTGCGTGTTCTCACTGTGATTTTCACAGTGAGAAGCACGCAAGCGCCTCTAGCGGCTGTCAATGAGACAGCCACTAGAGGATTTGGAGGCTGGATTAACCAATTTATAAATATAGCAGTTTCTCTGAAACTGCTATGTTTCTAAAAAAAGGAGTTAATCCTAGAGGGGACCTGGCACCCAGACCAATTCATTAAGCTGAAGTGGTCTGGATGCCTATAGTGGTCCTTTAACTTTATGTTGGTAAACAACTCATTCAAGGTCTGTCATTGTGTTATAGGCTTTGCCTAACTCTTTGTCCTCAACACTGTTGAGGTGATTCCCTATGTGTTTTTGAATTGCAGCATTCATGGAACAATTAACAACTTTAATGCCAAATTGCAATTTTGGTACTGTTTAAAGGCAGCTTATGGATTATTCCCAAGTAAGCAATTCCAGACACATAAGGTATTGGACTTGCCCTGAATATGTCCATTCTAATAAAGAATAAGAGTTTTCCTGCAATATGAAGGTCAAATTAAAGTGTTTTTCTTGGTAGACACTATTGAAGCATTCAGTGAATCATTTCTCAATGTCAATTCTGTACATATTTAACATCTGTTGTAAGCATGTATGTATAGCAGCATGACACCCCCCTAGATGACACACAAGTCCTCCCCGACTTGGCCTCACCACTTGAAGTTTTTTCTTTATTCCTCATTTATTTTATTTTATTTTTTTAACTCTAACCAAAAACACTTTTATTAAAACATTCTTTTTGGGTGAAATAACCCTTTAATATTTAAAGTTTAGTTTGTCTTCATCTCATTTAGTCTGTGATACTTTTATTGATTTTTATTAATCATGCAACGTACATATAATACATAGACGAATGAAAGTTGAAGAGTTCTGTTGAAATGCGCTAACAGTCTTTGGACAATACATCTCGACTGGCCTAAATTTGATGGGACAGTATTAAATTTGGATCCCTGAACCACTGTCCCAGGTTTGTTTTCTGGTATCCTGCATCTGGGGATATCAGAGACAAGTTACCAATAAGCACAGCACAAATACAACATTAGATGTGTTTAACCTGCACAAATTGAGCTTAGTGCATTCAGGGCATCTTAGAACTGTCCCTCATTTCGGGTTTATGTTCTTTGATAACTCCAAAGAAATGTCCCAAATAAGTTCAGCATGTGAGTGCCTGCTTGCTCTGTGTTGATGCTGGAGGTGGGGTCATATCACATGCTGGCACCCAGCATCTGTACAGAGCATGCAAGGGATCTGTTCCACCAGTGCACAGCAGCTCCCTTGATGTTGCACAGTCACTTTGGCAGAGATGGAACCCGTTGCACTGTGCCTCTACCAGCAATGTGTCAGTAGGTAGATGCCTGCGTTGCCTAATGATACGACTGACTCAAGCAAGAGCAGAGTGGAGGGGCAATTAGAAGGGGTACACTAAACATCATAAATGAGCCATGAGAGGAAGATATTCTAATATCTACACCCATACTTAGAGAAGATTGCCAACCCGAATCTCTGCCCCAAACTGGATCAACTTCATGGAAGTGGAAAGATCAAAATTAGGTCTTGGTTAACGAGGAAATATAAGGAGGCACAACCAAGTTTCTGAATTTGTGTATAGAAATATATGCACAGAATATGGTTTGAACCTGCATAAGAACAGATGGGAGATATCACAAAGGATAGTTGAGAATGGGAGGGTCTAAGATCCTGTGGGGCTTTCAGATCCAGACAGGCAAGCAAGTAGTGGCCAACTAATCTGACATCGGGGTGGTAGACATGGAACAGAAGATTGCAGTGGTGGTGGATGTAGTAATACTATAACATCAGGAAGAAGGAACTGAGAGGGTAAACAAATACCAAAAACTGAAAGAGAAACTACAAAGGATGTGAAAAGTAAAGGCCGTTGTAGTCCCAGTTGAGGAGCACTCAGAGCTGTAACCTACAAGTTGGGGGAATGGCTTCAGTTACCCAGCCTTTTTAAACACAGGGCACTCCTCACTGTGGGTCATTATCGTATGGTTCATTTACTGACTCTAACGTCTGGTTCTGGTCCAAAGAAACTACTCCTCGTGACACACAGCCGACAAAATACTGCTACAAGTGGAAGGCCCAATACACGTGGGTTTCCCATTGTTCGTGCCTCTGCAAGAAGTAATTCGGCCAATTGATGCCTTCGGCATTCAGCCCAGCCACGACTTTCCTTTACCTCATTTGGCGGCAACTAACTGTGAGTCATGTCATTCAGCCCTCATTCGTCCTCTATACATACATTTGACCTGTTTCAGCTGTTTCCCATCATGAATAGGCAATGTCCTTCGGCCCACATTCAGTCAAATCCAATTAGGGCATTTTGGCCTCACATTCGGCCAAACTAATAGATTTACAAGACCCTTGTTTAGCCCTTGTTAGGCCATTTGCTCAGTAAAACATTAGATTCTGGACATTCGGCATCCTCAAAATTTGTCCTACTAGAACACAAAGCCACAAGTACATTCGACACTCAGTCAACCATTTTGTTGTTAATGTGTTTTGCTCTCATTAGGCCAATATACAGTCATGGGAACGTACCCGCTCTTTGAATTCTATGGTTTTACATATCAGGACAATCATCTGTACCTTAAAATTAGGTAAATACAATCTCACATGAACAACACATGACATATACTGTGTCATAATTTATTTAACAAAAATAAAGCCAAAATGAACCCCGCTGGCGGTCTAGATCCTGGGGACTGTCTGACAGCCCAGGCAGTCCCCCCACCGCTAATCTGGCCCTCCTTAGAAATGTGATCGTGGGGTCATCGTGATCACATGGGTGAAATATTCGGCTTGTGCAGTGCCTGCAGGGAATGTCAGGCAGTCCCCCTAATGCCTGAAAAAAAGTTTAGAAAAGTTAATAAACATTTAAAAGCAGTTTCTAAATTAAATAAAAGTACTTAGATCATATATATATATATATATATATATATATATATATATATATATATATAAAAATAATGATCTAACAGTAAAAAAAAAATTCATGTTCTTTAGCAATACCCAGTCTAAATTCCTTGATTCCATCAGAAGAATTTTCATTATACTATGTCACAATAGATAATGCTAAACAGATGGGAGGGGGCGTGGCTTAACCAAGGTGGCTGCCTAACTGAAAAGTTCTGTGTGGTATTGAGCAACAAAGTCCATAAATGCATGAATTTCTTTTAAAAAGTATCATATTTCTCACATCATTTTATTACTAAAAGGATTCTTCAACATGTTAAAACAAAAAAGCACAAAAAATCAAATGGATTGAAGAATAGCGAAAAAACATTACCATCACATGTTTCAGGCATGGGCGACAGTAAATTACCTCCGAATGTGGAAATGACAGTTCCTGACAACAGGTTAGGTGACTCCCCAATAACAGTTTCTATATTACAAATCCTTCTTCGACAAAATAGTGAGGAGATCTGTAATGATCTAGACGCCCGTATAACCAAAATAAAAAAAGATATAACTGAATTAAATATTAGGATGAACCACATTGAAAATGAATTAGAGGTTTATGCGAATGACCATTCATCACTTGTTTCCCGTGTGCAAGTGTTAGCAAATGTAAAATTTGCAGAAGATAGGAGTAGAAGAAATAATATACGAATTCGCAACATACCTGAATGCATTAAACTAAATTAACTGTTTGACTATGTAAAGGGAGCCATACATTCAGTTTTACCAAATATAAGTGATACAGATATTGCTATACAAACAATCTTGAAGGCCAGGAAAGCAGCAAGGCTATGAAAAACTTACATTTCCAATGCCTTCAAGTTGCTCCCCATACCTCTGTCACTAGGGCATCTTTACGGAATCAAATGGATGGGGAAATACTATTTTTCCACCAGCCTTATAGTCAGGCCAGGAGCAGTCCAAAACTGTCTTTGCAAAAACCCTCTTTTGGCTCCTCCTAAGTGTTTGTAGCTGCCCAGTGGTGATACATTACCTTGATAATTTTCTAGCTAAGAAAAACTATAGGCCCCTCCAGATCCATCTATACTATTAGTAGGACCCTGAGCAAAGCATTTTTTGGGGGGCCCCTGGACCCTGCCTCCCTCACATGCCCCCACTCCCTGGCATGCAATCATGCATTTCACCCTAACGCAGTTGGAGAACTAAAGTAGAGAGGTGCAAGATATACTTACACAGACATATACACTAACAGACATACTGACACATACACACATAGACACACATACTGACACACATATATTTACTGACAGATATACTGACACACAAAGACATACTGACACACACACTGACAGACATACAGACACAGACACATACCCTGACAGACATGCTGACACACACACACTGTCAGACATACTGACACATGGACACATATACTAACACACACACACATACTAACAGACATACTGACACATACACACACTGACAGACTGACAAATGCAGAAACATCCACTGACAGACATACTGACAGACATACTGTCACACAAAGACACATACACTGATAGACATACTGACACACACACACACTGACAGACATACTGACACACACACACTGACAGGCATACTGACACACACAGAAACATCCACTGACAGACATACAGACACACAAAGACACATACACTGACAGACATACTGACACACACTGAAAGACATACTGACACACATATACACACACTGACAGACATACTGACACAAAACACAGTGACAGACATACTGACACACAAAGACACATCCACTGACAGACATACTGACACACACAGACACATACACTGACAGACATACTGACACACACAGACACATACACTGATATACATACTGACACACATATTCACACACTGACAGACATACTGACACACACACACACAGTGACAGACATACTGACACACAAAGAAACATCCACTGACAGATATACTGACACACACAGACACATACACTGACAGACATACTGACACACAAAGACATACACTGACAGACACACTGACATACAAAGACAGATACACTGACAGACATACTGACACACACATACACTGATAGATATACTGACACACAAAGACACATACACTGACAGACATACTGACACACACAGACACATACACTGATAGACATACTGACACACACATACACACACTGACAGACATACAGACACATACCCTGACAGACATGCTGACACACACACACTGTCAGACATACTGACACATGGACACATATACTAACACACACACACATACTGACAGACATACTGACACACACACACACACTGACAGACTGACAAACGCAGAAACATCCACTGACAGACATACTGTCACACAAATACACATACACTGATAGACATACTGACACACACACACACACATACACACAGACACACACAGTGACAGACATACTGACACACAAAGACACATCCACTGACAGACATACTGACACACAAAGACATACACTGACAGACACACTGACATACAAAGACAGATACACTGACAGACATACTGACACACACATACACTGATAGATATACTGACACACAAAGACACATACACTGACAGACATACTGACACACACAGACACATACACTGATAGACATACTGACACACACATACACACACTGACAGACATACAGACACATACCCTGACAGACATGCTGACACACACACACTGTCAGACATACTGACACATGGACACATATACTAACACACACACACATACTGACAGACATACTGACACACACACACACACTGACAGACTGACAAACGCAGAAACATCCACTGACAGACATACTGACAGACATACTGTCACACAAAGACACATACACTGACAGACATACTGACACACACTGAAAGACATACTGACACACATATACACACTGACAGACATACTGACACACACACACAGTGACAGACATACTGACACACAAAGACACATCCACTGACAGATATACTGACACACAAAGACATATACACTGACAGACACACTGACATACAAAGACAGATACACTGACAGACATACTGACACACACATACACTGATAGATATACTGACACACAAAGACACATACACTGACAGACATACTGACACACACAGACACATACACTGATAGACATACTGACCCACACATACACACACTGACAGACATACAGACACAGACACATACCCTGACAGACATGCTGACACACACACACTGTCAGACATACTGACACATGGACACATATACTAACACACACACACACACACTAACAGACATACTGACACACACACACACACTGACAGACTGACAAACGCAGAAACATCCACTGACAGACATACTGACAGACATACTGTCACACTAAGACACATACACTGATAGACATACTGACACACACACACACACACTGACAGGCATACTGACACACACAGAAACATCAACTGACAGACATACTGACACACAAAGACACATACACTGACAGACATACTGACACACACTGAAAGACATACTGACACACATATACACACACAACACAGTGACAGACATACTGACACAAAAAGACACATCCACTGACAGACATACTGACACACATACAGACACATACACTGACAGACATACTGACACACACAGACACATACACTGATATACATACTGACACACATATTCACACACTGACAGACATACTGACACACACATACACACACACACAGTGACAGACATACTGACACACAAAGACACATCCACTGACAGATATACTGACATACACAGACACATACACTGACAGACATACTGACACACACACACACATACACACACACACACACACATAGTGACACACAAAGACACATCCACTGACAGACATACTGACACACAAAGACATATACACTGATAGACACACTGACATACAAAGACAGATACACTGACAGACATACTGACACACACATACACTGATAGATATACTGACACACAAAGACACATACACTGACAGACATACTGACACACACAGACACATACACTGATAGACATACTGACACACACATACACACACAGACAGACATACTGACACACCCGTTTCAAACCTTGAAGGGTTCCTTCCCTGGTGTCCAGAGTGGTGGGTGAGGCTGTTGGGAGGTAGGGCTCTCCTGGCCCAGCCCCCTCCTCACTGCCTCCTGTGTTCTCACTGGGAGGAAGTAACCGTGGCAGTCACTTCCTCCCAGGCTGCTGAAAAGCAAGAGGCAAAAGGGGTTAAGCAAAAGGGGTACAGTGCGCGTTCCGGGCTCCTGCTTACAAATGCCCACTGGGTGACCCTTAGTGACCCTTAGTGCGGGCAGCTGCTGAGGGCCCCCCCGGGGTATCTGGGTCTGGGTCGTTTTCCCCATGTTAAAGACAGCCCCTCCACTAGTTTGATATTCCTAATCATAAATCTTGACTCAATACAATGAAGTCTAGTCTACCCGCAGACAAGATTCAGAGTGTAACGAAACCCCTGTTTGGACAGACTCAGGGAAGCAGCATTTCATCTAAATATTCATGTGTTTGGCTATTTCGTGTATTTGTAAAAGGTCAGAACAATCTCCCGAACCACCTAACCTCCGACCAGGGTCGTGTGCAGCTCATTTACCACCCAGACCTTGCAGTTAACCGCAAGGTAATTGAGGAAAGGCTTGGTGGTCCGCGTTCGTTTGCCGAACACGTGGCGGTGGCCATTTTAAAATCGTCAAACGATCAGCGGTAGATGGTCGTCGACCCTCTGGAACTGTTTTTGGACACTTATTTAGCCACACACCGCGGAAGTGTACCAAGTCCCCGTCCATTCGTTTAATAACTCACGAAAATCTTGCCGTTCGGGACTTTCCTACTGTAGCGGATGGCACTGGGCTGTCCTGCAAATGTCTTTGAAATAATTGCATTCGTGTGATCTTCTAGTTTTCTATGTGTTTTAAAGCCTTGTATTCTTGTGATTGTTCGGTAGTTTCATTCCCTTAGTTTATTCGAATTAAACTACCGAACAACCAGACCTCCCCTGTGTGAAGTATGTCCTCAATTACCCGTTGCAACATTGTTGCGAACGGGTAATTGAACAGTAAGTAGCCGTCCTTTGTTCTCGGGGGTGGCCGCCATTCGACAAACGAACACGTGGCGGCGGCCATTTTGAAACTCCCGAACAGCGGTGTTTTGCCGTCGAGTGTCTGGAACTAAAATCGGACACTCGAGTAGGCGAACACCGCTGAGACCTCCACAGCCCTGGTCCGTTCGGTTCCAAACTACCGAACGGCCCCTCGTTCGGTAGATAGAGAATACCGAACGAGGGGATTCAGGCGAACCCTCCCTAGCCTCTATAGCTAGAGGCTTTTGTGTATTTTATTCCCTTATGCCAGGACCGACCGCAGGGCCCATTCACATGGAACCGAATTCGGCTATCTCAGTTCGTGCGGTCGGTCATTTTATTTCCTCCATACTTTTCCCGAACCCCTGGTCTGATCTGGGTGGTTTTTGGATATGTTGTTCACCCAGATCAGGGCTACCAGGGGATGTAGGATTTAAAGAGGTACCCCTACGTTTAGGGGTACATCCAGAAACGGGGGAATTGGTGTACTGGATAAGGGGATTATGATGCTGGCTGAGGGGAGGAGATGTGTGGGAGGTTACCAGGACAGGATTGGCTACTGTAATAATTACTGTAAATCCCTCCCTTGCATGGGAGCATGCTTTATAAGGAGACTGTGATTAAAGGTTTGTCAGTTCTGCTCCTGAAACTGTGTGTCGTCCAGTTATTGGGATTGCTGTGGGGATATTGCTGTTGTTTTACCTGCTGGAAACTTTGCCTATGGATTTATTATTTACTTGTTCCTGAGCCTCACTTGGATTATAAGCGGAGACAACCTGGGGAATATTGCATCTCCGTTACATTGGTTGGCAGCGCTGGGATCCAGACTCACAAGGGAACAAGGACTAATGGAATACGGATGGAGAGTGATTACGCCAAGCTTAAAAGATCCACGCTAAAAGATCTCCTGAAAGCGAAAGGCATTGCAGCCAGCAACAAAAAGAAAGCAATCCTCATTGCAGAAGTGATGGCTGAATACCAGCAGGAGGACAGGGTAATCCCTGAGCAACAGAGTGCAGCAGATGGTGCTGAAAAAGAAGAGTTCCGGAGAGAGGTGCAGTTCAGGCTGTCCTTTTATGGAGAGAATCCAACAACGGATATTATATCCAGGACAATGTCAGAGGTACAGGAGTTTATACTGCGCCAAAGGCCACCACAGCAGCTGGAGAGGAATGCTACCACAACTACCATCACACAGGGTAAGACAAAAATTCCTTACCAAGCCTTTAAAACGTATATAGAAGCAGAGGAAGATATAGATGCTTTTCTCCAAGACTTTGAAAGGCTGTGTGCCTTGCATAATATTAGCCCAGATGAGTGGGTGCCTATTTTAGCAGGGAAGCTCACAGGGAAGGCGGCGGAAGCCTATAGAACTGTACCTGATGAGGAAATTCGGAATTACCGCCGAGTAAAAGAAGTGATCCTGGCCTGATATGCAATCACGCCAGAGGCATATCGGCGACGGTTTAGAGACCTAAAGAGAAATGACAAGGACTCTCATGTGGAATGGGCTTGCAAGTTGCATCGGGCCGCTCTGGGGTGGGTACAGTCTAATAAGGCTCGGTCCATGGAGGACTTATTGCAAATGGTGCTGTTGGAGCAATTCTATGAGGGGGTAACAGGGTAACAGGCGAGGTCCAGGAATGGGTGAGGGACAGAAACCCTACCTCCCTTACCGAAGCGGCTAGGAAGGCCGATGAGTACTTGGATGCACGCAGGCAGCAGAAACCAGCAGCCCCAAAAGCTATTTTTAAAACCTTTGGGGGAAACAGCTACAACCCAGCTCCACCAAGGCAACTGCCACCACCACCACCACCCGCTGTACAGCCACGGTTTCGCCAGCCCGCTTCTGGCCCCTGTCATCACTGCCAGAAGTGGGGACATTATAAAAGGGAATGTCCCCAGCTGAGGGATCGTTCTACCTGGATTCGCCCCGGCCCACCACCACCACCACGAGAGCAGCCGCCGCCCATCACTACCAAAATATAGTGGCCACACCATATGGGTCAGCTGTTCCCATAACAACCGTGGAACAGTGGGAAGTACTACACGAGGCAGATCCAGTCCAGGCCAATGCTGATAACAGACAGCATCACAGGCAGACCGTATACCTGGAGGGTAAAGCAGTACAGGGCCTACGTGATTCGGGGGCTACCATCACCTTGGTCAAAAGTCACCTGGTATCGGATGAAGCGAGACTAAGTAAAACTGTGGCCGTCAGGGTAGCCGGGGGAGCAGTGTACCGGCTACCTACAGCAAGGGTACATTTACATTGGGGAGCGGGGGCAGGACATGTGGAGGTGGGGTTGATGCCGCAGTTACCGGCGGAGGTTTTATTGGGGAACGATCTGGGGAGGCTCACATCTGCTTTTGAGCCCCAGACGTCCACCACAGGAGAAGCCCATCCTGTGGTCACCCGTCAACAGGCCCGCACCCAGGACTACAACACACTTCCGGAGGTTCAGGTAAGAGACCCTTCCCCTTCCCTTGACTGTGTCCCCTGGGCCCCTCCTAACGAATTTGCAGCAGAGGTAGTAACTGACCCCACCTTGCAGGTATACAGAGACAAGGTGACAGCAGACCCTCCGGGGGGAGAGGGGGAGAGATTTGTCTGGGACAAGCAGCTTTTGTACAGGGAGACAGACAAGCAGATTGAGGGGTCAGACCCAATAGTGACGAGGCAGCTAGTGGTGCCGCAGCGGTACCGAGCAGAGCTACTCCGGATAGTGCACGATATCCCGCTATCCGGACATCTAGGGGTCAGCCGCACTAGGTACCGACTGACCCAAAATTTCTTCTGGCCAGGGATCAGCCAGGAAGTGCGCCGGTCTTGCACCACCTGCGACACCTGCCAGAGGGTAGGGAAAAGGGGAGACCGGAGGAAGGCGAAGCTACACCCCTTGCCAATAATTGAGGAACCTTTTAGCAGAATAGCGGTAGACTTGATAGGTCCCCTCAAGAAAGCCAGCCCGTCAGGCAAAAGGTACATTTTAACGGTAGTAGACTATGCTACCAGATATCCAGAGGCGGTGGCTCTGACCAACATTCAGGCTGAAACGGTCGCGGATGCCCTCATGCAGATATTCTCCCGGTTGGGATTACCCAGGGAGATTATCTCGGATCAGGGTACCCAATTTACCGCAGAATTCACCCAACACCTCTGGAGGATCTGTGGCATTAAGCCTATTATCAGTGCCCCTTACCACCCCCAGACTAATGGGCTCTGCGAACGGTTCAATGGCACATTGAAACAAATGCTCCGAACCTTCGCAGAGACCCACAAGGACTGGGAGCGGTTCCTGCCGCATCTCCTATTCGCTTACCGGGAGGTGCCGCAGGAATCCACGGGGTTTTCCCCGTTTGAACTGCTGTTTGGGAGGAGGGTCAGAGGCCCCTTAGATCTTATAAGAGAGCATTGGGAGGGAGACCGGAGCGCAGATGGCACCCCCATCATACCATATGTGTTGGCTCTCCGAGACCGCCTGGAAGCCTTAACCAGGACGGTAAGGGAAAACCTTCAGGCGGCACAGACCCGCCAGCGCACATGGTATGACCGGGGAGCCAGGGACCGTAGCTTTCAGGTCGGGCAGAAAGTGCTAATTTTAAAGCCTATCCGACATGACAAGCTACAGGCCGCCTGGCAGGGACCTTATAGGGTGGTGGAACAGAGATGTGACACCACCTATATAATTGGCCCCTGTACAGGGACGGGAGGGCGACGCATGCTCCATGTGAACATGATGAAGCCCTACCAAGCGCGCTCCGAGGAGGTAACCGCCATATGTGCGCCCAATTCGGATGAGTTTGACAGCTTACCACTCCCAGATCTGCTGGAAGATGGGCAGCTGTCTGGGGATTTAGGGGAAGTCACACTGGGAGACCGGCTGAGCCCACAGGAGCGCATCGAGGTACAGCAGCTGTTGGAGGAGAAACGAGACACGTTCTCTAATGTACCTGGGTACACCCCTCTGGCCACTCACCGGGTAGAGACCCCAGGGCAACTACCGATGCGCCAGACCCCTTACCGCATCCCCGAAGCGGTGAGGGAAAACATGCGCAAGGAGATCGATGAGATGCTCCAACTGGGGGTGATTGAGCCCTCAGATAGTCCCTGGGCTTCTCCGGTAGTACTCGTACCGAAGCGGGACGGTACGACCCGCTTCTGCGTAGACTACCGGAGATTAAACGAGAAAACGGTGTCCGATGCATACCCTATGCCACGGATAGATGAGCTACTGGACAGAATGGCCAGGGGTCAATACCTCACTACCATTGACTTATGTAAGGGGTATTGGCAAATCCCCCTGGCCCCAGAGGCCATCCCGAAGTCGGCCTTTGTCACCCCATTTGGCTTGTACCAGTTTAAGGTCATGCCATTTGGGATGAAAAACGCCCCAGCTACTTTCCAGCGGATGGTAGACCGACTCCTGGATGGGTTCCAAGACTACACCTGTGCCTACCTGGACGATATTGCCATTTTTAGCAATACGTGGCAGGAGCACTTGGCCCATATAGGAGCGGTTCTAGACAGGATTAAGGAAGCTGGTTTGACATTGAAACCGGCCAAGTGCAGCATAGGGATGGCCGAGGTGCAGTACCTCGGACATAGAGTGGGTTGCGGCAAACAGAAGCCCGAACCAGCCAAGGTAGAAGCCGTGGCCCAGTGGCCCACTCCTAGGACTAAAACCCAGGTGTTAGCTTTTCTAGGGACCGCTGGGTATTACAGAAAGTTTGTCCCTAACTATAGCGCCCTCGCCAAACCTCTCACTGACCTTACTCGGAAGAATTTGCCCCGCCAGGTGACCTGGACCCCGGAGTGTGAGCAGGCATTCCAACATCTGAAAAATGCACTGATAAATGCTCCTGTCTTGGCAGCTCCCAATCCAACTAAACGTTTTCTTGTTCACACAGACGCTTCTATGTTTGGATTGGGAGCAGTACTGAGCCAAGTCGGAGCCGATGGCGGAGAACACCCCGTGGCTTACATCAGTCGCAAGCTGTTACCCAGAGAAGTAAGCTACGCCGCCATCGAGAAGGAATGCCTGGCTGTGGTGTGGGCCTTAAAGAAACTACAGCCGTATCTATATGGACAGCCTTTTTCGTTACTCACGGATCACAACCCGTTGGTATGGCTAAACCGGGTGGCTGGGGACAATGCCAGGCTGCTGCGCTGGAGTTTGGCGCTACAGCCTTTTGACTTTAATATTCAGTACCGCCCGGGTAAACAGAATGGGAATGCCGACGGGTTGTCAAGACAAACTGACCTGGAGAAATGATCCGTGAGTCCCCGGACATCCCCAAGCCGATCCGTGTTGGATCAGACTGTGTATGCCGGCTTGTGGGCAAGGGGGAGCAGTGTAGCGGATGGCACTGGGCTGTCCTGCAAATGTCTTCGAAATAATTGCATTCGGGTGATCTGCTGGTTTTCTATGTGTTTTAAAGCCTTGTATTCTTGTGATTGTTCGGTAGTTCCATTCCCTTAGTTTATTCGAATGAAACTACCGAACAACCAGACCTCCCCTGTGTGAAGTGTGTCCTCAATTACCCGTTGCAACATTGTTGCGAACGGGTAATTGAACAGTAAGTAGCCGTCCTTTGTTCTCGGGGGTGGCCGCCATTCGACAAACGAACACGTGGCGGCGGCCATTTTAAAACTCCCGAACAGCGGTGTTTTGCCGTCGAGTGTCTGGAACTAAAATCGGACACTCGAGTAGGCGAACACCGCTGAGACCTCCACAGCCCTTGTCCGTTCGGTTCCAAACTACCGAACGGCCCCTCGTTCGGTAGATAGAGAATACCGAACGAGGGGATTCAGGCGAACCCTCCCTAGCCTCTATAGCTAAAGGTTTTCGTGTATTTTATTCCCTTATGCCAGGACCGACCGCAGGGCCCATTCACATGGAACCGAATTCGGCTATCTCAGTTCGTGCGGTCGGTCATTTTATTCCCCCCATACTTTTCCCGAACCCCTGGTCTGATCTGGGTGATTTTTGGATATGTTGTTCACCCAGATCAGGGCTACCAGGGGATGTAGGATTTAAAGAGGTATCCCTACGTTTAGGGGTACATCCAGAAACGGGGGGAATTGGTGTACTGGATAAGGGGATTATGATGCTGGCTGAGGGGAGGAGATATGTGGGAGGTTACCAGGACAGGATTGGCTACTGTAATAATTACTGTAAATCCCTCCCTTGCATGGGAGCATGCTTTATAAGGAGACTGTGATTAAAGGCTTGTCAGTTCTGCTCCTGAAACTGTGTGTCGTCCAGTTATTGGGATTGCTGTGGGGATATTGCTGTATTTTACTTGCTGGAAACCTTGCCTTTGGATTTATTATTTACTTGTTCCTGAGCCTCACTTGGATTACAAGCGGAGATAACCTGGGGAATATTGCATCTCCGCTACACTGCTCTACTGCACTTCCATGGCCTACATGACACATGGCGATCAGTGTACCCAGCCGCTAGAGACTACACCTTCTATTGGAATTTCCACAACCAATACTCCCGCATAGACATCTGCTTGGTAGATACGAAAACTTTAGACACATTAGACGAGGTTACTATTGTCTTCAAGATGATTTTTTTTTTGTAATTCAGGTGATTTATTTTTTTGTCTTTCAAATTCGATATTGTCCAAAAACAAATGCAGAAATGTAACTGCAATATGTATGGCAAAGCAAAATAATCTTAAGTTGTCAAAGGAGTGGAAGTCTATTATGTGGGTGTGGTGATGGGGCAGGGACAGCACAATGTCTTTGGCTAGCCTTAGTTGGGAACATCACAAAAGAGGAGGGAGGAAGAAAAAGAAAACATGCATCTAGCTATCATGTAAAAGGTACAAGCCCCATTTCCACCCACCTCTCTGTCTTCACCTCTTAATGTCCAGTGGGAAGGGCAGTCTTCAAACCATGGTTCCTTTGAGGTTTCCTCATTTCCTGATTGCTGAAGGACAACTCTTTATGAGCACAGATGTTTCCTACATATTGCCCACCATCCTTGTCAAAGTTATAATTACATCCAAGAAAAATTTGCTCCATAAGTTCCCTATTGTGAGTGAGTGCCAGGTGAAGTGGTCTGCATCAAAACTGGCACCAGAATGATACACACCGTCAATACAAGTGGTGCAGGACCTATTATGCCTAGATCCATCTTACAGACAACATGACACCAATTCTGTGAATTTTAATGAATAAAAAAAAAAAAAAAATATGTATGTCTTATGTTTTAATTTTTTATAAATTGATGAAAAGGATTGTTTTGTCTGGCTAGATTAAGAGGGGACAGGCAAATGCCCAGTGGGCCGCCATGACCATGGGCCAAGGCTGGCAGGGGAGATCTCAGGATCTCCTCTGCCTGTCCCTGCAGGGCCAGCGCTGTCCAAGTGCTTGGCCTGCGGTATGCCTTCATGGACTGGTGGGGAGATCAAAGATCTCCCTCACCGTCCCACAGGCACTTTACTGGGCAGCCGTGAGGTAGGAGGGAGGAGAGAGAGGACCCGGGAACTCTATCTAGCAGCTTCACCAGGTCCTTCCTCTTGCTAGATAGGAGCGTTGCCACGTTTACAGTGGCACTGCTCTGGATCTCGCAAGAGTAAACTCACCACCGGACCACCAGGGCTGCAATCTCCCCCCTCCCTGGGCAAAGGTAAGAAGGGAGGGGGAAATATAACTAAAAAAGGAAATTAAATACATGGCTACTTATGCTCATTTTAAATATATGGTTTATTTATTTCAAAAAAAAAAAAATATATATATATATATATATATATATATATTTGCCCTATCTGCACCCTCACATACACACACTGCACCACACACACACTGAACCACAGACACACAATGCACTCTTCACACATGCTGCACCACACACACACACACACACACTGCACCACAAACACACAGTGCACCCTTCACACACACTACACGACACACAGTGTACCCTTCACACACACGCGCTGCACCACACACAAATACAGTGCATCCTTTACACACTCTGCACCCCTCACACAGTGCACACCACACACACTGCACCCATCACACACACACACTGCACCACACACATAGTGCATCCTTCACACACACACACTGCACCACACACACACTGCACCCCTCACATAGTACCCATCACACACACACTGCACCGCACACACACACACACACACACATTATGCCTTATACACACAACACCACTTACATAAACTACATTCCTTGTAAACACTCTGGATCCTCTACACACACACACACACACAAGAGATCCCCTGTAGACACACACTGCACCACCTACAAACATTACATTTCTGACATACACACTCTGGATCCTCTATGCACACACTAGATGCTCTACACTCAAACACGCACACTACATTCCCTAAACACACAATCTCTACAATTCATACACACACTACATCATCTACACACACACATATACTACAGTCACTATGCACACACTCATTACACCCCCTATACACACACACTCTCACTCTCTTCAGTCTCTAGCCACACATATTACACCTAAACACATCACAACTGAAACCGACCAATTTACACAAAACACCACACAACAATCAGCTCACTCTACACACACGCAATCCCACAAGCAGCCTTCAAACACATGCACAATACACTTTCCTTGCCATTTTGTCCTCTTTTATCCCACTTATGGAGATACCAGAGACAGAACAAATACAGGGCCTTTTTCTCATGCTAGAGCAGTTCAGCAGAGCTCTGCGCATTGGCTGTCCTGGAAGAGCATTGAACCAGCATGCTCACTTTGAGAGGGGGTGTGTTTATCATTGATGATGACAAAACGCCACCTCTCTGGCCCCGCCCCTCTGCCTGGGCCACTGTGATTCAAAAATGCCCGGGTTGAATTTTTTTCCCAGTCCGGGCCTGTGAGGGGATGTGATATAAGTATGAAAAATTTTTTTAGAAATTGAGCTACTGTGATTTACTTAAGGCAGTGGATGTATGTGGATATTTGCCAGTTCTGTACATTCATGAGATTGGATATATGATGTTCCCAACAATTGGGAATTATTAAAGGGACCCTATAGTCAGCAAGACAACTTAACAAAGCAGTTTTGGTGTATAGATCATGCCCCTGCAGTCTCACTGCTCATTTCACTTCCATTTAAGAGTTAAATCACTTTTGTTTCGGGGGCGGGGCTTGACCACCATGCAGAGCAGACAGATTTACCCGTGTTTCCAGCACCCATTCGTGACTTTTTCTGGCTCCCAACGAGTACCTACCTACACCTGTAGGCATCGTTGCATTATGGTATGGGAAGGCTGAACAGTGAAGACAGGTTCCCATATCAGCTCGGGGCTGAGGATATGTGGTCTGGGAAAGCAACTGGGCTTTCATAATTCGTCCTAACCTGGCTCGCAGGCCCTTACACTGTTCCCAACTACTCTTCCCAAGCATAGGCATAGGGTTAAAGTCCCTGATTCTACCTAACTGCTGCTCATAAATTGTTGCCGGCGCAAATATACCTGCTGACTACTCTAACTACTTTTACAGCAATTTGCTCAGCTAACTGTCTTGTTGCTTGCCTATATTACCTAAGTTTTTCCCTTTATTTTCTTCTTAGTGTTTGTCAATAAATAAATTCCAGCATTATGTCCATGTTATGTATAGCATATTCCTGTTTAAGCATAGTTATCGACTACTGTTTATGTTAATTACTCTAACATAAAGAGAGGCTTAGACATGAGCAATTCGTTTCGGTCCGAATATGAATTCGGACGAATTTCGGGCAATTCGGACATTCGGGTACTTCCGAATTGCCGACGTGCCGAATTGCCGAGGTCCCGAAGTTCTAAAATTACTGCATTTCCGAAGTGTCAAAGTGCCGAAGTTCCGAAGCACAGTATTGCCTAAGTACTAATATACTTACCGAGTGAAAGAAGGAGAATGTTACGTTGTATACAATTTTAAATAAAAAGTATACAAACATAGCCAGGATTCAGCAGTAAGCATTTGCAACACTTACAACAATCAAGTAACACACATTCATATAAAATGTAAGTTACTTAGCCAGTCCGTGTAATGACAGGAATGAATAAGTAGATAACTCCCTAATTCCCACGGTATTAGAGAGCTATCTACTAAAAGGCTGAAAGACCCAAATTGGTCTTTCAGCCAAATTTACTAATACTAAGTAAAGATGACTAAGTATTAGTAAATTATGCCCCTACTCGCTATACCGCGAGTAGGGGCATGTCTATTAAACAGCCTGTGGCTGCTCACTGTAAAAAAATTTTTTAAAAATAAGGTTGCCTATTGCTCCTCCCTGGCCCCCACCCCTGAGCGGTGGGTGTGGGCCCTGATGTAAAATAATGGGGGGGGAACCTATTGTCCTCCCCCGGGCCCCCACCCCTGAGCGGTGGGTGGGGGCCCTAAATCAGAATAAGGGGGGGGGGACCTAATGTCCTCTCCCCTGGCCCCCACCCCTGAGCGGCGGATGGGTGCCCTAAATCAGAATGGGGGGGACCTAATGTCCTCCCCCCTGGCCCCCACCCCTGAGCAGTGGGTGGGAGCCCTAAATTATAATAAGGGGGGGACCTAATGTCCTCCCCCCTGAGCGGTGGGCGGGGGCCCTAAATACTAATAAGGGGGGACCTAATGTCCTCCCCTCTGGCCCCCACCCCTGAGCGGCTGGTGGGGGCCCTAAATTGGAATAAGGGAGGGGGACCTACTGTCCTCCCTCCCGGCCCCAACCCCTGAGTGGCGGGTGGGGGCCCTAAAAAAAATGTTAACCCTCCCAGGTGACTAGGGGTCCCCAAACCCCTAGTCGCCCCCTCCCACCCAAAAAAAATTAACCCCCTACCTACCCCCTCACCCTAAAAATAATGAGGGGGACACCTTTGACTAAGTACCTGTAAAAAAAAAAAAAAAAACTTACCATTCAATGTTTTCTTTCTTCTAAAATCTTCTTTTTTCAGCCCCAAAAAAGGCCAAATAAAAAACCATAATAACCGACACAATTATAAAAAAAATAAAAACGAGCGCAAAAAAAAAAATCCATCTTAACCCGGCGTTGGCTCTGCGCAGACTGAGCTCTGCAGGGCGGGGGAAGGCTTATAAAGCCTTGCTCCACCCTGCAATTAGGCTCAGAGCACTCTGATTGGTGGGTTTAAGCCATCCAATCAGAGTGCTCTGACAGGTAAATGAAGAGACTGACAGGTAAGTCAGCACTGGTTGGTTTGAAATCCACCAATCAGAGTGCTCTGTGTCATTTTACACAGCGTGGGAAAGTTCTTTGGAATTTCCCCACGTTGTGTAATTTGACTCATAACACTCTGATTGGTGGATTAAGTAACCAATCAGAGTGTTATGAGTCAAATTACACAGGCTGCTCACAGTTTAATAGACTCGCGGTATAGCGAGTAGGGGCAAAATTTACTAATACTAAGTAATTTTTACTTAGTATTAGTAAATTTGGCTGAAAGACCAATTTAGGTCTTTCTGCCTTTTGGTAGATAACTCCCTAATACCATGGGAATTAGGGAGTTATCTACTAAGCAGCTGCAATAGAAGTGCCGAAATTCTAAAATGGCAAAATGCTGAAGTTCTGAAATTCCGAAGTGCCGAAGATGCTGAATTTCCGAAGTGCCGAATTGCCAAAGTCCCGAATTTCGGAATGCCGAGCTGAACTGAAAATTTTCCCATGCACATGCCGAGAGAGGCTTGTGTAATCGTGTGACTTTGACCAGTATGTACATCTAGCATCAACCTACTATTGTGTTTTCAGCTCATATGTCTCAACTACGCTATTTGCATCCAGTGGTTCTCCAGCATCCTGAAAATTCATATTTGATTTACTTTGTTTCCTAAATGGATAACTTGCCTTACTAGTCTTTCATAGCCTGACTTCTATTCACTTAACAGTGTACAAACAGCATTTTTGTTATTCTGTTCTTGTTATCAATCTCTACCCATTGGCACTGTTTGCTAGGTGTGTTTGGGCATCAGGACATAGATTGAGGTTCTATAAGTGCATGCACCCTCCTTTAGATATCTTTTGAGAAAGCTTATATAGCATATGAGTGAGTCTATTTACCTGTGCACCAGAAGTGTATTAGTGTATGCCTTACCACCGTGCTACAATTTCCTATGTAGACCAAGCCTGTTTATTATTTTATTATAATGTAAAAATGTGCAGTTATATCCATGCACATGCACATGAGTCTATTTACCTGTGCACCAGAAGTGTATTAGTGTATGCCTTACCACCGTGCTACAATTTCCTATGTAGACCAAGCCTGTTTATTATTTTATTATAATGTAAAAATGTGCAGTTATATAAAATGCCATAACAATGTTTATTTTGTAAGACTTGCATTAGCTATCGTGGCAATGTGAGCTTGTAATATCTTGCAATACAAAATAAAGTTGTTGTTTTTTTTTTAAATCACTTCCCCTGCCTGCGATTGACACAGCCTACATAAAACAAAATGGTTTTATATTCAATCAGATGTAATTTACTTTCAAAGTTTTTCTCCTGCTCAGTAATTTGAACTTTAATTACATACAGGAGGCTCCTGCCGGCTATTAGCAGAGCAGGAGATAAGCAATTCTGTATTAAACAGAATTTTGCATAAAGGAAGTGTAAACATTAGATGGCTTATAGGAAGTGTTTAGGCACATGCAAGGAGGTATGCGTAGAGCTGCACAAACAAAGTGATTAACCTCCTAAATGGCAGAGAATTGAGCAGTGAAACTCCCAAGGCATGAACTATACACAAATACTGTTTCATTAAGCTAAAGTTGTTTTGGTGACTATAGTGTCCCTTTAAGTAAACATTTACTTAATCTCACAAAAATAAGGTAAATTATTGTATAAAATCAATACACTTTTAGGAAATGGTAGATAAAAGATATGGTGATGGAAGAACAGGTGAAAAGAAATTGTTTGATGGGGGATAGAAAACCCATATGAAGGAAATAATAAAGCAAAGGTATAGCAGGTTCCGTTGGAAAAATAAAGCCTGCACTAGCACATGGATTAATAATAGAGAGAGGAACAAAAAACATGCTGTGTCAGAATAACCTGATCATCTTGCCCTGCACAGAAAGGTATGGATGGAATTTCTAAAACCTGTTGCCCATGAAGACTGTTTGCGAGTTTTTCCAGATCCTGTGTGTGGGAAGCAGCTTCACCATGTAATGGTTGTAAACGGCTCCATTCTATATATCCTGTCTGTCCCCTACCTAGATGGTGCTTGTTCTCTCATAGCAGAATACAATTCATTTAAAACAGTCTGTTAGCTCTTGAGCTAGAAGGTGATATGTGACTGTTCAATAAAATAAAATAAAAACCCATTCAGTGAAAGGTTGGTGGATACATGGAGTATTGTTCCATGGGGAAAGGTGGGAGTAAATGTAATAAGGGGATTTAAGCCTGTAGAAGATATGTTTTGGCCTATTCCGGATATTTGTAAAGGTTGAGGACTTAATCCATTTTATACACTAAATAAAATAGAATGTTGGGAGGTATGCCATTATATTTTCTTGTTACATATTTTTTATTTTATCTTACCCTGCATCTGAACTGTCATCTATTTGGATGCCCACATAATACAATCAGATTGTACTCAATATTTGGCAAGTCCTAAAATGTTAGTTGTGTGTGAAGACCAAATGCTTGTATTATTATTACTATTATGATATTTATATAGCACCATCAAATTCCACAGCGCTTTACAATACATCTGACTTCCCATGGAATACATTGTATATAGTATACTTTCTGTTTCCTAGTTCCCTTTTGAGATACACTGTCCTTCTTTGTTCCATTTGTTCTTCTCTAGGGTTTACCCGCCCCATAATTAGTATATCCTCTTACTGTCAGACTCTTTTTCTTTCCCTTTTTACTGTGTGGAAAGCTGGTGCAATTTGTATTGTGCCAGCCCAAAGAACATGTTCCAGTGAAATTCAACCCTCCCCACCGAACAATATGGAGCAAATCACTATAGTGATAGGCAAGTGTATGCAGAGACACAGTGACAACAGATCAAAGAGTAATGAGCAACTTGTTATGGTGGTTGGAGTGTACTTTTGATTAAAGGAACACTCTAAGCACCAAAACAAATACCTCATAATGTAGTGTTTTTGGTCCAAGACCCTGTCCTTACACTGTTGGAAATGTATAAATGTCTGTTTATGAGATATGCTTACATTTGTCTGTCAAAATGTCTCTGGTGGCTGTCAATAGACAGCTACTATAGGCCCTTCATCTTGACTGTTAAAAATTAATGCTGCCAAATTGTATAGATACTTTTCATAGAGAAAAATCCAGTTGGCAGAGCACAGCGAATGCTGCAAATGCAACATTGGGCCTTCTCTTTTAGAAGCATTGGATTTGCTTGAGCTCATCAGTATTGAACCTTTGCCGCGTCGTTACCAGAACAGCGCTGCATGAAAGGAAAGATTACCTTTTTTTGTTGTTTTTTTTTTTTTTTACTTAAATGGAGAGGGGTGGGGGGAGTCAAAATCTGATGAAGGACAGAAAATGTTAACATTTCAAATAAATACATTTATTTATAACAGATTATTCATTTGGGTAATATTTTTAACTGTGCTATTGTTTCTGGCTTTTGCAGAGGACTGCGTGGCCAGGTACGCTCTCACATAAAGCATGCAGCTAAATCCTTGTAAACAAACCAAATGGAATTTAGCTCTGGGCATGCATTCATTACAGCAGCAAATATTTGGATTTCAGGAGTTCATTTCCCAAACAATAGTTCTACTACTGTTGCATTTCAGCATGTTATAGCACAGTTATTTCTACTGTATTGTTCCTATTGTCTAGATAGTTTCTTCCATTCTAGAGATGGAAGCATAGCCTGATTTTATTACAGGACACGGAGGCGAGTATTAGGCTTATCTCTTTCTTTTATTCCTCAGCAGCAAAGAAAGCTAAGGTATTCATAATATAGAAAAAAATGAACAAATACCCTCACAGGGTTAACCATTACATCACTATCCCTTAGCCAATGGGAACAGTCCACATATCATATAGTCCCATGTGACCCCCATCTCTTCCTCTTTCTTTGCTGCTGCCTCAGCTAAGTACCACCATTTTATTTTCACTCTGACACTGTCTGTATTTATATCTGTATTTTTATATAGTACTGTACTGCTTACTGTATATAAAGTTTTTGCTTTATAACTGTGTAAGATCTTACTGTTAAATTTGTTTGTACTGGCCCCTTCATGGGAGCCACTTAGGGGTGAGCTGCTTCAGGCTGCCGCCCACCTTTCTGTTTTCCCGCCCGCCAGGGCGGTTAACCCATTCTCCCCTTGCACTTCGGGTAGTTTATTACCCTAATCTCGCGCCGATTGCAGTTTCCGGCTACCCAGACGTGGGGCATCCTCTTTGGAGCCGTCCGTTCCGTCTGGGCCCAGTCGCGGCTGCTCATCGCGGTGGCCATATTGTGTGTGGCAAAGAGATTTTGCCACGTTTTTCCCAGCTCGCACGGCTCATCGAGGGGCGGCCGCGAGCTGATTGGTCCAGACAACTGACTGTCAGCTTGCTAGTGCACCCCAGCGGCCATTCCTGAGGGAACACTCGGTAAGCTGACAGCTCAGTTTTGTTCTGTGCCTTGCCTTCAATTATTCTGCCTATCAGTGCAGTGTGTGATTAGACACTGTTTATTGTGACAGGCAAGTAACTGCTTCAACTGTTATTTTCTCACTTCTGTACTGTGTAGCCTGTTTAGTTACCTCTTGCTAGTAACATGCAGATCCCTAAAGAATACCCAAACACTACCCCCACTCTGGCTGAGAGTGTCTCCAGACACCCTTTAACCACTGAACCTGGGCTCCTACTCAGCCAAGGGAAAGAGGTAACCCCTATGGAGCAATTGAACTTGAAATTGAATTGAGTTCCATTCACTCCTAGATGCTACCATGACCAAATCGGTCACCCAGGCCATCTATTCCGCAGTGGGGACAATGTCGGATACTATATCCCACTTCATCACTAACGCCATAATGGCGTCTAACTGTAACCCTGAGGTGTCCCGCCCTAAGGCCTCTGAAAATAAGCCAATAGCACAGGGCGGCCGTAAAGCCACCGCAAAGACCCACCATGTGGGTGTGCATGCTTCCAAAACTGATTTTACGGACAGGTTGCATCCTGTCAATATTGAGGTCGTGGGGCCCCCACGAAAAAGAGCCACCCGCCAAGCAAAAGCGGCACAGACATGGAAAAGGGCAAAAGCCTTAACAGACTCGTCCGACTCGGATTCGGAGGAGGTATTGGATGAGTCCGACGAGATCGGCTTCAATGAATCAGAGGTTTCCTCCCCGTGCCAGAGCCCAACACGCAAAGCAAGCATAACCACTGTAGAGAGCGCGGATACATACGCTATCCTTTGCAGAACCCGAGGTCGGCAGAATGGTTCCCGACCAAACATGTAGCACGCTATATAGCGGCCAGGATCAGGAAATCCCTGGATAAGGCCACAAGGAACAAACTTAGGGCGGAATGCCCGCGCCCTACGTCCCCGACATGGCTTGCACCACGCCGGACATAGACCCCAAAGTGGCCCAATATTTGGGGAAATCTGGCTGGAAGGCAAAAAAGGGGCTTGACTACTCCTTATGCCACTGGCAGGACAAGGTGTTAGGCCCCAGTGCAAAAATCTTTGAAATGTCGAAGCAGCCTTAACCGATGGGACCCCAATTGACCTTCTGGCCATTAGAGGTTGGGTCCAACGCTCCATATGCCTTATTGGCAATGCAAATGCAGCTCTAGCTACGGAGCGAAGAAAGGCCACCCTCATGAAAATTGTACCTTAACCTGGTGAATATGGCCATATCTGAGCCTGGGCCACAGGCAAAAGGATTTCTCTTCGGAGATAACTTCGTAAAGGAATTGGGCATTGGGCAACTACGTCAATACCTTTACGGCGTTAGACAAGGCACAAACAAACTTAAAAAGAGTGTTCTCCCCAAAAATTTTTGGTGGGGCCGGCAGACACAGGGGCCATCTGTCCGGCCGCTCTTCCCGAGGTTCATACCAGGGATACCGAGGCCCTGCCACACCTAGATTTCAGCCTCCAGAGAACAAGCCCCCTTCATCCTTCTTCCCGGTCAGGGGCAGATCGTGGCAGTCACGAGGGACCAGGAGCATCTCGTATGGTCGACGGCCTTATGATAAGTGTCCTATCACCCCCTTCCCCGTGTATGTCTATAGTGGGGGGCAGACTGTCTCACTTTGTAGAAGCCTGGCGCACACTAACGACAGATGTTTGGGTCCTACACACAATCTTAGGTTACCAAATCGAATTTATACAACACTCTGTCCAAACCTCCAGACCACATCGGATAGCCTTCTCCACACACGACAGGACCCTGGTAAGCAAGGAAATCCTTGCGCTGCACAAGAAGGGCGCGATCTATCAGGTCCCGCCATATTCTCACGGCTTCGAGAGCAACCTCTTTCTAGTGCCCAAGAAAAGCGCGGGGGGGTTCGACCGGTCATCAACCTACGCCCCCTAAACGCATTTGTGCGATACCACCATTTCAAAATGGAGGGGATCCATTGCCTTCGGGACCTCCTCAGATTGGAGGACTGCATGGTCAAACTAGACCTACAAGACGCCTACCTTACAATCCCCATTGCCAAAGACTGTCAACACCTTCTCCAATTCCAATGGGAGGGGACGACGTGTAGATTCCAAGCCCTCCCCTTTGGACTATCATCGGCCCTGTGGTGCTTCACCAAACTGCTGAAGCCCGTGGTGGCTCTCCTACGCAGCAGAGGTGTACGGATGATCATATATCTGGACGATATGCTGATCATGGCACACGACACCCAACTTTTTCGACAACACCTCTCCTGGGCACTGGCCCTCCTACAAAATTTGGGATTTTTAATCAATTGGAAAAAGTCAATATTGACTCCATCCCAGACCATGGAATTCCTGGGATTCAACATAGACGCGACAAAAGGAACACTCAGCCTACCGACCATGAAGGTCAAGAGCATCCACAGGACATTGGCACACCCAATATTAACCTTACGGCAATTGGCCAGGATAATCGCCTCCTCTCAGCCTCCATCCAGGCAATTTTCCCGGGACCCCTCCACTGCAGGGCCCTTCAAAGGCCACACATTTACGCTTGGGGCACTCATACTCCGACTCCGTTCCTCTCGACCACGAAGCCAAACAGGAACTCACGTGGTGGCTCCAGCACATGGAAGCATGGAACGGCAGAGCAATCTTCGGATCCGCACTGGACTTCATCATAGAGTCCGATACGAGTACACACAGTTGGGGAGCGCGCTGCGGGCCTATCTCCACTGGAGAAATATGCTCATTCTCATAAAAAGAACTGCACATCAACGGCCTGGAACTCATGGCAGGTTCCTTTGCCCTGAAGAGCCTCCTCTGAGCCACGACCAACTGCTCAATCGTTCTACGAATGGACAATATTTCGGCAGTCCGCTACATCAACCACCTGGGTGGCACGAGATCACGGATCCTTATGGAACTGGCCAAAGAGTTTTGGCAATACTGCCTGGATCGCAATATTTCGGTCCAGGCGGAATATATTCCTGGCCTGTCCAATATAGTAGCGGATTGGAACTCCAGACATCTGCGAGATGCCAGCGATTGGCGACTGGACTGCAACACATTCCTACAACTTCAAACGCTCTGGGGTCCGATGTCCATCGACCTTTATGCATCTCGTCTGAACTTCCAGTTACCAACGTTCTTCAGCTGGAGACCAGACCCAGACGCTTTAGCAATGGATGCCTTTCTCCAGCACTGGCCGAGGGATCGTTTATATGCATTTCCACCTTTCGCCCTCATGGCACGGACACTAGTGCATCTCAAACGAAACCGGACATCATTGGTCCTCATAACTCCTTTCTGGACTGCTCAACCTTGGTTTCCATCCCTCATGGAGATGTCCATCAACCTTCCGAGATTGCTTCCCTATGTCTCACACCTTTTACTGGATCCAGAAGGCAACCCACACCCCATCTAATTCAGGGGAACCTCAGACTTTTGGCATGGCTCCTCTTCGGGGACTCTGGGGTATACCAGATGTTCCACAGGACACTCTCGACCTACTGGCAGGAGCATGGGCACCTGGAACGAGACGATCATACCAATATGCCTGGAATGGCTGGAGTAGTTGGTGCATGGAACAACAGGTGGATCCCGTACAGGCTCCTGTGAATTACCTATTACGTTTCCTTACCAATCTATATAACCAAGGTTTGGCTTACCGTACCATTAACGTCTACAGATCAGCAATCTATGCCGTGGATACATCTATGTATGGTGCTCACTATACTAGAGGGGCCATGGCTTCAATGGTTTTCAATTTGGGCTGCAGATTAGAAGACCTTCTTAGAACTGCAGATTGGACCCGTGAATCTATGTTTAAAGAACACTATTTTAGACCAACAGAACATGTTTCCTCTATGGTTATATCACAGCTTTGAACTAGCCTAATAAGGGCCTCCAGATTTTACTAATTACATGACGTAAAGTCATGATTTTATTAAGGACACGGAGGCGAGTATTAGCCCACCCAGATATGGTATGTTTGGACCTTTTTTGTATCCCAACCCAGGTACGTAATAAGTGTTCATAGTACATGGAGGAGTTTGCTATTTAATGCTTGACTCGTAAAAATCTTCAACAGGTACCTAATATAGGTATTATTTAGACAGGTAAATGTTTATACTGGTGATGGTTTAATACTACGATAATATGAAAATAGTTGGGGGAACATATTTTACCACTTGTTTCTCTCTGTCCCCTTCTAGCCTAAAAGTTATGACACCCCTGCAACATCGACATCTTCCACAGTTCGAGAGGATCAGTTCGGAAGATCTGGCTCTCTATAGGAAAGATTTGTCGCTAAGATTTCGGCAACCCGCCTGTTCTAATGTTTCAGTTGTTTACTTAATGGCTGTTATTAAATATTAGCTTTGGCATCAGCTAGAAAGAGGAAGAGATGGGGGTCACATGGAACTATATGATATGTGGACTGTTCCCATTGGCTAGGAGATAGTGATGTTAACCCTGTGAGGGTATTTGTTCATTTTTTTCTATATTATGAATACCTTAGCTTTCTTTGCTGCTGAGGAATAAAAGAAAGAGATAAGCCTAATACTCGCCTCTGTGTCCTTAATAAAATCATGGCTTTACGTTATGTAATTAGTAAAATCTGGTAATTGTTATATT
This sequence comes from Pelobates cultripes, assembly GCA_933207985.1. Lineage (NCBI taxonomy): Eukaryota > Metazoa > Chordata > Amphibia > Anura > Pelobatidae > Pelobates > Pelobates cultripes. Next base: position 100,631,466 of record OW240914.1, read on the forward strand.
AAAATTAAAGATTTTCCAAAAAAACAATAGTTTCTGGTAACTTGAATTTCAAATTGCAAAGTTTAGCACAAACGAGGTACATTGGAAAAAATCTCACATTCAGATAATTTGGATATGTGTGTTTGGTTTGGAGATTTAACCACTCAACAATTATCAACCATCTCACACAAAAGAATTGGTCTCATAAAAGATTTCTATCACTTAATGGGACACTATATTCACCAGAACAACTACACATTAATGTAATTGTTCTGGTGAGTATACTCCGTCCCTGCAGCCTCTTTGCTGTAAATAATATCTTTTCAGAGGTAGTGCTTACATTGCTTCCTAGGGACACCTCCATTGACTACTCCTCTGATGGCCACCGGAGGTGCTTCCTGGGGCAGAACTACACAGCTACATGCTCTGCATGGAGACACTGAACTTTTATGAGATACTGATTGGCCAAGCTGGCATTTGGCCCTGCCCCCGCCTCCTTGATAATTTCAGCCAATCAATGCTTTTCCTATGTGAAAGCATTGGATTGGCTGAGATAATCAGTTCTGGTGATATCAGCCAAGGAGGCGGATCGGAGGTGGTGCCAGTTACCTTTTAAAAAAAATAAATTTATTTTTGTTGTTCTTGAGCATAGCAGAAAATGTACATTATACACTGAAAAAATTGCAAAGAAATTATTTGTCAATGTAAATGAGTGTACATATGTATCAGATAAACAAAAGGAGAAATGAGTGTCCTAACCAATTAAAATATAACTTTTAATGATAATACTAAAATCTAGTGAAAGTAACTTAATAGAAATAATATTCTAATATTCATAGGTATATTAATAGACCAATAGATATATATCATTGCACAATCTGCTAGTAGTAACCTTTAGCTACAGTAATGTGTATACATGAAAATACACCAAACAATGTAATAAAGTGCAGTATTCTCTAGAGAAGGTTTCTGAAAACTTTTGAACAGAACCTCCCAATGACTATATATATTGTTATCCACTATTAGTTATTTTCTTGCACCATCTGTGTTTAGGACTTCAAACCTGGATTTTTCACATTTGAGTTATAAATATAGTTCATTGCTCTGTATATACCGTATATACTCGAGTATAAGTCGACCTGAATATAAGCCGAGGCCCCTACTTTTACCACAAAAAACTGGGGAAATGTACAGGGAGTGCAGAATTATTAGGCAAATGAGTATTTTGACCACATCATCCTCTTTATGCATGTTGTCTTACTCCAAGCTGTATAGGCTCGAAAGCCTACTACCAATTAAGCATATTAGGTGATGTGCATCTCTGTAATGAGAAGGGGTGTGGTCTAATGACATCAACACCCTATATCAGGTGTGCATAATTATTAGGCAACTTCCTTTCCTTTGGCAAAATGGGTCAAAAGAAGGACTTGACAGGCTCAGAAAAGTCAAAAATAGTGAGATATCTTGCAGAGGGATGCAGCACTCTTAAAATTGCAAAGCTTCTGAAGCGTGATCATCGAACAATCAAGCGTTTCATTCAAAATAGTCAACAGGGTCGCAAGAAGTGTGTGGAAAAACCAAGGCGCAAAATAACTGCCCATGAACTGAGAAAAGTCAAGCGTGCAGCTGCCACGATGCCACTTGCCACCAGTTTGCCCATATTTCAGAGCTGCAACATCACTGGAGTGCCCAAAAGCACAAGGTGTGCAATACTCAGAGACATGGCCAAGGTAAGAAAGGCTGAAAGACGACCACCACTGAACAAGACACACAAGCTGAAACGTCAAGACTGGGCCAAGAAATATCTCAAGACTGATTTTTCTAAGGTTTTATGGACTGATGAAATGAGAGTGAGTCTTGATGGGCCAGATGGATGGGCCCGTGGCTGGATTGGTAAAGGGCAGAGAGCTCCAGTCCGACTCAGACGCCAGCAAGGTGGAGGTGGAGTACTGGTTTGGGCTGGTATCATCAAAGATGAGCTTGTGGGGCCTTTTCGGGTTGAGGATGGAGTCAAGCTCAACTCCCAGTCCTACTGCCAGTTCCTGGAAGACACCTTCTTCAAGCAGTGGTACAGGAAGAAGTCTGCATCCTTCAAAAAAAACATGATTTTCATGCAGGACAATGCTCCATCACACGCGTCCAAGTACTCCACAGCGTGGCTGGCAAGAAAGGGTATAAAAGAAGAATATCTAATGACATGGCCTCCTTGTTCACCTGATCTGAACCCCATTGAGAACCTGTGGTCCATCATCAAATGTGAGATTTACAAGGAGGGAAAACAGTACACCTCTCTGAACAGTGTCTGGGAGGCTGTGGTTGCTGCTGCACGCAATGTTGATGGTGAACAGATCAAAACACTGACAGAATCCATGGATGGCAGGCTTTTGAGTGTCCTTGCAAAGAAAGGTGGCTATATTGGTCACTGATTTGTTTTTGTTTTGTTTTTGAATGTCAGAAATGTATATTTGTGAATGTTGAGATGTTATATTGGTTTTACTGGTAATAATAAATAATTGAAATGGGTATATATTTGTTTTTTGTTAAGTTGCCTAATAATTATGCACAGTAATAGTCACCTGCACACACAGATATCCCCCTAACATAGCTATAACTAAAAACAAACTAAAAACTACTTCCAAAAATATTCAGCTTTGATATTAATTAGTTTTTTGGGTTCATTGAGAACATGGTTGTTGTTCAATAATAAAATGAATCCTCAAAAATACAACTTGCCTAATAATTCTGCACTCCCTGTATAGACTCGCGTATATGCCTAGGGTGGGAAATGCAGCAGCTACTGGTAAGTTTCTAAATAAAATTAGGTCCCAATAAAATTACATTAATTGAATATTTATTTACAGTGTGTGTATATAATGAATGCAGTGTTTGTGTGTAGTGTGTGTATATAATGAATGCAGTGTGTGTATATAATGCAGTGTGTATATAATGCAGTGTGTGTTTGTGTAGTGTGTGTGTAAACTGGGTGAGGGGAGGGCATTTTTATTTAAAAAATGTTTAATATTATTATTATTTTAATATTATTATATTTTAATATTATTTTAATATTAATATTATTATTTTAATTTAATATTTGTATTTTTATTTAATTGTTTTTGTCCCCCTCCTTGCCTGTTGCCTGGCTAGGGAGGGGGGCTATGTTAATCCCTGGTGGTCCAGTGGATGGGCTGTGCAGTGGGGGGGCTGGCAGAGAACTGTTACTTACCTTTCCCGCAGCTCCTGTCAGCTCCCTTCTCCTCCGTGCAGCTCCCCGTCAACTCACAGTGTAAGTCTCGCAATCTGTGTGCCGCGCGGACGGCCGCGCGTCTCGCAAGTCTTACACTGCAGTGCAGATATTACTAGACATTTGTCTGTAACACTCTAAAATAAGATCTATTTCAGCCCTATACTTCATCAAAGAGTTTATAGGGTTCTCCAACATATTCTCCGACTGACAAGTTATTAATTAATATCCATTGGTCTATCACTATACCTATGAATATTAGAACATTATTTATATTAAGTTACTTTCACTAGATTTTAGTATTATCATTAAAAGTTATATTTTAATTGGTTAGGACACTCATTTCTCCTTTTGTTTATCTCTTCAGTCCATGGGTTAACCACTTTACGAGAGCTCCTCAAGCTTCCTGTAACGGAGCTCCCTGTACTCCGACTGAGTACCCTCCGTTGATGGATGCTCCTAGCGCTTCCTGAGGACTCCAAACACTGCAGCCGACACCACAACCACCGCAGACTCCACAACCGCCGTGGCTTAACTGGAGTCTCGCCGTCTTCCTTCCACCCTGGATCAGCTTCTGTCCTCCAGGACCGTGTGGGGAAGACCTCTCCTCCAGGAGAGCGTAACAGGAACAGCTCTTAAAAGAGCTAAGTGATTAAAAGCTCAGGGGAGTATGCAGAGCATAGCAATCCCCAGTGTGATATAGCAGTTCCCTCCAATAACGAGACAAGGCTACGTATTGAGGGTCAAGAAGATCTGATGTTTAATGGCACACACTCTGCTTTTATGAGATTCTGCCCATGCAAGGGAGACACCCACATAATTAGCAGTATAACCAATCGGAACAATATACATTCGGGGAAATTCCCATCCCTCAGATAATCACATAACATAATTAAAACAGAACAGTAAAAATACAGTTTTTATACATGTACTATAACTTCCAAACTACACATCCAATCTTCATAAAAATTACATATTTGGAATCAATCCATTAAGGGGAGCAACATATTAAAAAATGGCACAAATCAGACAAGGGGTTCAAAAGTTAGCAAAAGTGTCTTTTGGGGCCTGGCTGGCAGCATGGTTTTCTGGCCCAAACCGGTTTTACAGAGGCCTCTATCCTGGACAATGGGGAAAGTAATCCAATTATCCAGGGATAGAGGCAGACTCCATTAACCACATGTTAGCAAAAGACACAAAAAGACACAAAAATACATAACTCCTATTGAACTGAACAGAACCCCCACATTCAACCTATCCCCAGATGGCTTGGATCTGAGCGCTCAATATATCCAAACAGCGCTCAGATCCCACAAATACAGTCAAATCGCCATACACACTAGGTCCATAGTCATGGGGCAGAAGGCTGGCAATTAGGCTTCTCCATAACACAGGGAAGCAGGGCAATTTCTCAAATAAAATAACAGTTACAAATGGCAGTTTGTAACACTTCCTTCTTCCTGTTTTGTTCTTTACATATGTATCAGCACATATTAAAATGAAATAACAGATAATATATTAAGTCAGTTAAAAAGACAGTGAATATACAAGCAATATGCACTAAGTTTGGTCATGGAGTGAACAGTGAGAGAACAAGAGAAATTACAACAAATTACTTATCAAGATAATTCCCGCAAAAGGCTCCCATAGTGGCAAAGTGGATATAGACATAAATGGTATGAAGACCTCAAGGCAAATAACCAATATTAGCTCAAAACAAATTGTAGGGTTAGACATTAGGACATATAAATAGCAGATGAATAACCCGGAGCTATGGATAGGTCTATCCTGATTTATCCTAAGCCCTCCGTGGGCAGAACAAAGTCCTGCATGAGGGAGAAATACTGCAGGCATCCATGTCCAGGAGCGAGCAGACTGTTCATCTAACACTTCACATCGCCTTAGCAGTAGACCGCCACAAGACAGCATAGTTGGCGTAGGTAGCCGCTCTTCTGTAGTGGGGCTGGTTGGTGCAGTTTGAGCTCCAGTTTGTGCCAGATATTGACAAATGTTTTGTCCAGTTAGGCCAGGATATCGAGCTTAACGTCGCTAGAACCGGTAGTGCATGCAGTATCTGCCATTTTGAGTAAGTCACTGTGCCGTTTCTTGACCAGTGTAGCTTCATACTGAACTCCAACCACATCGGAACAGCTTCCCATGGGGGGACCAGGATCAACCCTGCTGGTCCAAGAGGTGTTTACAGAGCACGTGAGCATCCTCCACTGCTTCTGGGCACCTCTGGGACAGGACAACGGGCGCTTTTCCAACCCAATGCGCACCAGGCTGCAAGATCCGAGAAGGAGTAAGCAGGCTCCTATTGGGTCACTGATTGCCATGAGCTATGCCCTCTATTAGGTAGGTTGCCAATGTTGGCCCAGTACGAGCGTAAGAAGGCAGTAGGATTCTGCCAAACTCATGATTATGTGGAAACCTGCGTAAAACACATCTCTTTGCCATGCTGATCAGGCCCCGCCCCCCAGTTTTATTACCGTTTAAGGGGGAGCAAGCCATCTAAGTGGTGGTTTTAACACTATAAGGTCAGGAATACATGTTTGTGTTTGTATGTTTGCATTTCGGAAGTGCGACTGAACTGTATTACCGAATTGCCGAATTGAATTGCCGAATTTCGGAAGTGCCGAAGTGCTTTGGATTTCTGAAAAGTTGCATTACAGGAGAGGCAGGGAAAATTAAGGGAATGATTACAGGAATCTAACCCTATCCCTAACCCTACTAGGGGTAGGGATGGGGTTAGGATAGTGGTGGTGTTAGGGGTAGAGGTAGGGTTAGGGGTAGGGTCAGGTTAAGGGTAGGGTTAGGGTTGGGGTTAGGCTTAGAGAAGTGCCAAAGTCCCGAATTTCAGATTGCCGAACCGAATTGCTGAAGTCCCGAATTTCGGAAGTGCCGAACCGAATTTTTTGCCATGCACATCCTTACACATTAGTACAGCTGTGCGGAAAAAAAAAAGGTTTTAGGGGGGCGTGACCAACAGCGATACCGAGCGGACGTCTCCTGGAAGATCTCCGCTCAGGCCCGAGACAATAACCATCAAACAGCCACAAAAAAAGCAGAAATTTCGCCCAAGAAGCAGGCATCCCCCAACAGAGACAATGGGGAGAAAAAAATAAGAAAGCTCAAGGACCAGCCGGTCCCCGCCAGCCGGATATTAGGATCTCCTTCGAGCGGCCGGCAAACTCACAGGCCGTAAAGATGGCGCCTGATTCGCGCCACACACACACACGGCATATGAGGCCTCGCAGGACGAAGAGGAATCCTTACCCTCCACCTGGTCAGAGACATCATCCTGCCTATCTGAGTGGGAGGAGGATGAATAACACTCTCTACAAAAGGGGATATTAAAAGACTCCTAACAGAAATGAGGAAAATCTGGGGTGCAGACCTCAAGCACATCCAGGCAGAGGTAGGGGAGGTGCGCCAAAGAGTCCAAGTACTGGAAAACCGTGAGTCTGTCAGAGAAAACCATGGACACCCACCGAGAACAACTTACCTCTCAAGTGCAACAACTGAGACGCTTGGTGACCACAATTGAGGCAAGGCACCGGCGAAAAAAACCTCCGTCTCAGGGGGATCCCCAAATCAGTGACAGATGAGCAGCTCCTGCCTTATGCCCACAAGCTGATAGCAAACATGGGCATGGGGGTGGTGAAGACAGACAGCATTCTGGGTGCGGAAATCGGTGGCAGCCCCAAGCGGAGCACCCAGGGATGTTATCATGGTGACCCTGGACATAACTACAAGATCAGTTATCGTGACACGCTCCAGAGAAATGGGGACAATCACTAATGAAGGGCACAGGGTGGCAATATTCCCTGACATACCGTTCACCGGACTCACAGAAAAAAGAAAACTGGCACCTATAGCCAGGAAAATGCGAGACTCAGGAATAAGATACCGCTGGGGAGTGGAGGGATCCCTTCTGACAGAAATAGAGGGAAAGAGTATGACCCTGACCTCAGAAGACAACCCAGAGCCCTTCCTGCAAAAGATGTGTCTGCCCCCAGCACAGGAAATCCCAACACCCACCAAGAGACCCGAGACAACAGAGGGGCCCAGTGAAAACAACCACACACAGAGCAAATCACCCAGCTTCAAAGTGAAGAGACTGACTCCAGCACCCAGAGCCACAGAACCGCGACCTTCCTCAGAGAAGAAGGACCGACCAAAAACTGTTGCTAACAGAGACTCCCTTTGGCAAACGGGCCGAACTTAATGACCCACCAGAGAGCGACCACAGACCCTGGACTATACCACCGAGGCGATTGCGACATCTAACCGATACCCCGCTACCAAGCAGACACTGTCCCGATTGACAATCCCACAGAGACCCAGATACCGGCATACCTACACAAGCCACAGCAACAACACTGCTGATCCAGCCAGAACTACCCAAATAGCGTTTCCCCCGCAGCTCCCACAGAGAGTCAACAGGGACCCCACATCGCATTGCCCACCGAGACCTAACTGCCGAGCCCACTATACAAGGTGAGGCAGGGGAGTTATGGCGGTTGCCGCCGCTGAGCCACCGAGCTTCTGAGCCACTAAACCAGGGCTCCAACATAGCTCCCCAATGTGATACCACAGTGACTATAAATGTGTCTACCCAAATATAGTGCATAACTAAATATACTGCATAACTAAGTATATTGCATAACTGTATACGTTGAATTCAACTTAATAAAAATACAAAAAAAAAAAAAGGTTTTATACAATAAAATTGATAATACTGGTAACATAAATTAATATAATTGGTTTAGAATTGGTGCACAAAGGCATAACTTAAGTCAATTTTGGAACTTTTTCTTGCAGAAAACACAAACCAGTGTAAATTAGTAATACAGTAGAATGAGGTGCTTTGTTTATATCACGCGCCCTTGAGCTGCACAGTATATATTACAGATTTACTTGTAGAAACAAAGTTTCACAGTGTGAAATAATTCCAGATACTTATCATAGGCAGCCTTCCTGGTTTATTTTAATATTTCCAATCAGATAATAACCAGAGAGACATAGCATGGTAACTTCCATCGTAGCTGGATAAAGTGACAGTTACAAGTGACCGTTGGAACCGTTAGAATCGATAACACTATGAATGTCCTGCTCCATCCAAGCATCCAATACAGCTGCCAAAGAACACTTCTTAGTCTATGCGTATTTATTAACCTCCAGGATACCGCACATAGTTTAAAGAACTTAACTGGGGCAATGAATGAAGCAGTGCATTTTATTTTACAACGGGACCCTCCTTCCTAATCTGGGATTACTGGGAGGTATTGACTGTAGTCAAATATTCCTTGCACCTTAACTTCAAAAGCATTGTTTAGTTGAATGTCAACAATGCTGTGTGTCTCCTTGCCACTGGTGTCAGTGGTAGCTCCACCTTTTGTCAAATGTAGGAAAAATACATAAGAAAAATCTTGACTTTTGAGTGGGTTGGAATTTCAGTGACATTCCACCACAGTCTTTACAACCATTTCATATAGATTTTATCTTCATGAAATTTTTATTTTTTATTTTACAGAGCCACTTGAATTAAAATGTATAGTTTATGCTGTAAGCAGTGTACAAGCATATCTTCCAACATCTGAAATGGACAATGAGGGACACTTTAAAGGACCACTATAGTGCCAGGAAAACATACCTGTTTTCCTGGCACTATAGTGCCCTGAGGGTGTCCCCACCCCCAGGGTCCCCCTCCCGCCGGGCTGGATGGAGAGGAAGGGGTTAAACTTACCTCTTTCTCCAGCGCCGGGCGGGGAACTCTCCTCCTCTTTGGCTGAATGCGCATGTGTGGCAGGAGCCGCGCGCGCATTCAACCAGTCCATAGGAAAGAATTCACAATGCTTTCCTATGGACGCTGGCGTCTTCTCACTGTGATTTTCATAGTGAGAAGCGCGGAAGCCCTCTAACGGCTGTGAATGAGACAGCCAATACAGGCTGGATTAACCCTAACATAAACATAGCAGTTTCTCTGAAACTGCCATGTTTATAGAAAAAAGGGTTAACCCTAGATGGACCAGGCACCCAGACCACTTCATTAAGCTGACGTGGTCTGGATGCCTATAGTGGTCCTTTAATTTCAGGAGTGTGAGTGGGGGATAAGGCTAGGGGCGGACTGTTCTGAGATGTTTTCTGTGACTTACTAATAATTTATGCAACTAAAATGTAATTAAAAACAAAACCAATCTTATCTTAATTACACACAGACTGATTTCTAAACACATTTATTGTAGTTTCAAGTCATATAAATGTGAGTTTTATTGCTGTGGAGCTGTGTTATGCATTTAAACACACCAACAGTAAGGAGCTCCTAGAAAAGAGAGGAACAGATGGATTTGATCATAAAGTAGGGACTGTCCCTCCTACATAGGGACACTTGATAGGTATATAAATGTATTATTAAATGTTAACATTAAACTAATACATCTATATAATACAATACCATGCAATGCTTTGGATGAACAAATAAAAACGAAATATTGTGATGGATACCACTAATTGAACCACATGTCTGTCCATCACAGATTATTGTAGTCTGTATAAAAAAAATGCTCAACATTTTATGTTAATAAAGTTGAATGTGGAAAGAGATAGAAAAAAAAAATAATACACTCAGAGCTTTAAACCCGGAAGTAGGAAATCCTGGGCGTGAGGAGACGCCTGATTGGCTACGTCGTTTGCGCTACGCCCAAGAAAGCTTGGTTACCAGCGCCTCCCTGGTTGCGGAGACGCAGTTTTTTTCCCCTTATCATTGGCTGCGCCCAGTTTACAAGAATTGCGAGGCGTGAGTAACAGCGTAAACGGTATGCTGGCTGCTTGTGACTGATGACGTCACGTGTGGGCGGAGCTATGTTGTGTGACAGGGGACATGCTGTGGTTGGATGGTGAGGATCACATGTACCAATTCCAGTACTGAGTGAGGTAAGCAGCACTGTGTATGTATAGATATTTTACACTTTATATATGGCTACATGGAAGGTAATTGGTGCCCTTTACACACAGGCCTGTGTTCAGCCTGCCATTATACAGCTGGGCAGCTCCATGCTCACTTTGCAGGACTGTGTGTAGTTATGGGAACATGTCATTAACCCCTTAAGGAGCAACATAATAATTCTGTCTTAATTAAGTGACCCTTAAAGACCTTGAAATATAAAATACAAATGGCTTATTCATATCAAATAGTAATGGTACATGGGTAGAAAATGCCATATTGCTATGGGGTGTTTAGAGACCAGGTTAAGATGAGGATATTAAATGGCATTGGTCCTTAAGGGGTTAAATTATCTAACCTAATCTTCACTGATATCTCTGTATTTAGGTCTGCAGATGGTAGGTTACATTTTTTTTTTTCTACATCTTTTTATTATTTGATTTTACATTGTTTCACTAATTTCTCCTTTTATCATGATTTGCAACGTCCTATAATGAGAATGTCCTCACCGTATGATGCTTCTTCACTGTCTAATAACTATATGGATTTGCTGGTATTTCTTCTTGCATACAGGATCTAAGAATGTTCATTTGTATTGGTCTTCCTTCCCTCTTTTTATTGATTCTCCATCCTTTTTTTTTTTTTTTTTTTTTAACCCCATCCAAGCTGTGCTGACATTTGTTTCTGTGTTATCTTTTTTTAGGCATATCACACATCAATGAGTCTCAGTTCACAGGGAATGTCATTAATCTGACTATAATCATGGATTTCTAGCAAGAACAAAAGGACTATTTATTTAACAGCTTAAGACTCAGGAGGTAAGCAGTACCTATGTGTTTCTCACTTGTGATCCATCTCTTTGTAACACTCCTTCATAAACACCACAGGAAAACGTCACAGTTTAACCATTTAATCATTTTCACTTTTAAATGCGTTATGTTATTGGAGATACACGTCTAACAAATATACATTTTCTAGCTCTATGAATAGAATTAATGGAAAACTTTAAAGACAATATTAATTTGCACAAAAAAAAAAAAAATCCAGTTACTATGTGAAAGTCACACTGTGGGTAGACTGGTTTTGTTTCCCTATCATATGTATTACAAACCATATACACATTTTTATGGTTTGTCTTGCTGATATCCGTGCCCCCCCCATGGGTTTCTCAGAACTATAGAACCATATGCATATGCTCGCAAACTTCTGGAATAAAAGGGAATCATGACATGTCACGTGTCCTTAAGGGGTTAAAGCAGTGTTTTTTAACCTCTGGTATGACCCACAATTTGGACCCAATGGTATTTCAGTGGGTGTCTGTGGTTGAAATAGGCATATCCTATCGATCTGGCAAACTGCCTACGGTGAACTATTAAAAGGACACTATAGTCACCAGAACATTTACAGCTTATTGCATTTATTCTGGTGAGTAGAATCATTACCTTTAGGCTTTTTGCTGCAAACACTTTATTTTCAGAGAAAATACAGTGTTTACATTACAGCCTAGTGATAACTTCACTGGCCACTCCTTAGATGGCTGTTGATCCTTCCTGGGTCATGGCTGCCTAAAATGCATCCAAACATTCAGTGTCCCCTCCCTCTGCATGCAGACACTGAACTTTACTCATAGAGATTCATTGATTCAATTCATCTCTATGAGGAGATGCTGATTGGCCAGGGCTGTGTTTGAATTGTGCTGGCTCTGCCCCTGATCTGCCTCTTTGTCAGTCTCAGCCAATCCTATGGGAAAGCATTGTGATTGGATCAGGCTACCACTTCTGCTGATGTCAGCAGGCAGTGGGCAGGGACAAAGTAAGCAGCTGCACACTTGAATACAAGTAAAATTTTACTATATTTAGGGAGGCATGAGGGAGACAGGGGGGCTAGATTGTGGTTTTGACCCTGTAGGGTCAGGAATACATGGAAACCTTTAAAGAAGGGCTTTTGCAGAATTAAATATTTTCTAATATATCGCAGCCAATGATTTGGCCACTGAGACACTTTTAAAATAAAAGATTGGGTAACCAAGCACCATGATTGTAAACATGGATCTTTGGAAAGAAATACACAATTGCTTTAAAGGGTATAAGTACTAGCAAAATTGCTGGATACTTACAGCTAAACATAACAGGAATATTTCCATTGCAAACCTGGATATAAATAAATGTATTTTTATTTTTATTTGCTCAAGCTCCGCTGTTCTGATGTTTTAGTTCCTTGTTTTTGTTTTATACTCCCATCCTAATACTTGGGCTGGTAAATACAATAGTGTCCTTATTTCTACACATATTTGTTTTAAGGAATACTCAGGGCACCATACCAACTTAATTGAAATGAAATTGTTATGGTGCCAATATGTCCTTGTCGCTGATTTACCTTTAGGAATTAAACTGTTCACAGACTTTTTTTTTAACCCCAAAGTCTACTTTCTAGCACAGTTTTTCGCTGCCCCTCCAAAATCTATCTTCTGAAAATCTTCAAAACAGAAGCCTCTTTGCAAACAGTCAAAATTAAGTACTAAGTAAACAGTATTGCATACATCATCACACATTTTTGCTTGTATTATTGGTGTAATCAGACCTTTTAATCTCCAGTCACACGTTTTGTTTACAGGACTGTGAAAAGAACAATAAATGATCAGTCACTTTGTACCAAGTAGTCTCTTTAGTTCTTGAGCAAAAGCACAGTTTTGAAAATGGTTTGAAAAACAATAGAACATTTTTAAATTAATTAAACAATTAATCCATTGCAGTTAATTGAAAACCAAACTGTAAATCTGAGCCTAAAACCTGCAAACTTACTATAGCTGAGTAATTTTTTCCCCCTCTTTTTTCAAATTGGTTTCAATTAACTACATAGATTTTCAATATGTGTTTAGTGAATAAAGCCTTTTGTCAGATGGATGTGTGTTTAGTAACCAGGAAATATGGGATTAATTAGCATTCTGCAGAATAAAATGCTTCAGCAGTAACATTTAGAAGCCATGAACCAAAATCTGTTTTAAATAGCTGTACGTTTGTAAGTATTACTCACATCACAGGAAATAGAAATCATTTGGAAACTGATAATAAATTCATGAAGTCTGTTTTCTGTGGAATCAGATTTTGTCAAGTCAGCAACATATTCGTTACTCCTCCACAATGACTGTTTCTTTGAGAGAGATTTAAAATATTTGAAAATATAGCAGAGAAAAGTTGTGAAAACTCGTATTAACATGTCTGTACTCAATATGAATACATTTAGAACTTTTAGATTGATTGGTTACTCCAACCAACAACCAGTGTTTTCTCCCCTCAACCCAATCTCTCAAATATGTATTTATTCTATTGTTGTCCCTGGTCCCATTTAGATTAAATCCCCTTGTACAAACTTGCATAATATTTTTTACTGCCTTTTTATCCACCCGCAAAGGTGCTCTCGCCGCTGCTGCCACGTCTAATTCTAGTAAAGTAATCCGGATGGATAATATCAGCCAATCAAATGTGTCTCCTTAGAGAAACATTGATATCCCTATTGCACATGCACACCATTTGCCTCTCTGAGCCAATAGGATTCTCCTGACAGAGAAGCATTACAGTGTTTCTCTACAGGTAGTTATCCCAGCAAACATGAAGACTTAATAAAAAATAAATTTAAAAAAGTTTGCACAATGAAGTACCTCAAGCAGCTGTGCTGTTTTACAAACGCTAGAGGCATACAGAGTGACAAATGTATGTGTTTACTTTTAGAATAAATAAAATGAAAATATAGACATGTATACAGGGCTCTTTGATGACATGCTGTATTGATAATTTTATTTAATTACTAAATAGTGGTGAATTGAAAGCTTTACGAAATATCTACTTCAACCATTGACAACGGAGTAGATTTAAGCTACAAGAATGGAAAGGGGTTTTTAAAGTAAGAACAGTGAGACTTTAATGTGTTCTTTTGTGTTTAATGTCTGAACTTGGAGTGTTTTTTTTAATTTTTTTTTTTATTAATTTTCCCTACTATTTAGGAACTAGGGCCAAAAGTTAAACGCTACGCAACATTTTCATATAAGAGATATGCACTCTGGGAACTCACTCTCTCTACTTCTTTCTCTTCTCTCCTCCTTTCCTATACTCTTATATGCCTTAACTCTTTTGTGATTATGGCTGTACTCTGTAGTTGCTGTTGTGTTTTTTTTGTTTTGTTTTTTTTTTTAATACTTTTTGTAATTCTGGATACAATCTCTACGTTCACAGTTCAAATGTCTTTTAAATTCTAGATACTGCTGATAGGGTTGAGACCCTGCTATTGTTGGGCAACCCAGTTATAGCTCCTTGCTGGCTTCCCGAGGCATCAAGCGATTTGGCACTATGTTACCGCTGTCAGATGCCCTTTGGCTTAGGGCACTCAGAGTTAATGCCAATTACTACATTTACTGAATTATTGGTAAATGCCTCACGCATAAGGCTGTCAAGCACTGCTCTGTCCAAGGGTGCCTTTTTAATTTTTGTGGCTGGCTGCCACGACGATCTAATGCATCAGTACATGCAGCAGAGTTAGATACAAACTCTGTACCTGGAACACGCCAGGTTAAGAATTCTGGCAAGTGAAGCAGTACAGCATTATGCCTCAATTAGTTCTCACACTCTGTGATTGCAACCAATATCATAGATTGGATTCCTTTGACAGCAATACAGATACTGTGATTGAGTCAGCCTTAAATACCAGGGTAGGATTGAGGTTAAAGAGAAATTCTAAGAACCAAAATCACTTCATGTTAATGAAGTCAATTTAGGGCATAAATTTTACCCCTGCATCCAGGCAAGTGAAACCAGTGCTATTTCTGAGAGATGTCTTTGTTTACATTTTCAGTGTCCACACCTATTAGTGTCTGTCATTCATTGGACTACTAACACAAAAAGTGATTCAGCTATTGACTCTAATTGACATCAGCATGCAACGTGTGATGTCGACAGATATAGTTTACCTCCAATACTTCTCTACAAGAAGCATTGGAATCCGTAAAGGCTTGGCAGATCACTGCAATTTATGAGCAAGTCGAATGTCCGCATTGCTTCTCTATGGGAAGCATCTGATTGGACATCTTCAGGATTGATGACTTCACTGAAGTAGGATTGAAAACTATTTTTAAATAGTGTTCTATAGCTGTGGTTGGAGACTGTTGGAAAGCATTGAATATTAAGGTAAATGCACAAAATATACATGCCAGTCAGAATTTATGTTTTCAAGAATATGTGTATGTGTGTGTGTTTATGCAGTGTGTGTGTGTTCTTGTGCCTGTGCCTAAGAGATAATTGAGTCAAGAACTGTACTAAACTCAATTATCTCCTGGCACAGAAAACACACATTTTACAATCTCCTGAAAGTACCCCCAAAACACATGGAAACCCCACAAGTCACATCCCCTGATAGCCCCGATCTGGGGAACAAATATTTCCAAAAATCACCCATATCGGTTCAGGGGTTCGGGATTTCCAGGGAGGTCATAATTTGACCTGAAATCAGGCTGTGCGTCAGGTCTCTTTCGGGAGTACAAAATACAACAATATACCGAACAGAACTGTTCGTACGTGTGCTTGACTTATGTCCCTCGTTCGGGAGTTTGCTGCCACCGAACGCCGCTCTTCTCATACGAACGTCAACAAACATACTTGGAGATGGGACTACCAGTGGTGTTCGCACCGTCAGTGTCCGATTTGGGTTTCATACACTTAACGACCAAGTGTAGATGCCACAGTGAGGGGTGGACAGGGAGTAACTTGAAAGTGTTTCAAATTATTAATATTTTCAAACCATGTTTCCGGTCCTGCTAGAATGATAACCTGAATAAATACAAGTCGTCTAGCTCCTCCATTCAGTGTGGATATATACCGAATACTGATACAAATTCGGTGACAAGAAATTTCTTAGGTCTTAGATCCCTAGCTTTCAGAACCACAGACGAAGTCAATGTAAGAGTAAGCCTTGTTCTTGACTGCATCCTGGGACTCTATAAGTTGGAGGAAAAATTGACCACTTTACCCTCAAGGATAATTTTCCTAATATTGGGAGGCACAAGGTGTTCTGGAGTGATCACCTGTTGCAAGAACAATTAGAAACCAGAAAAGCTACAATTTCTGGGGAAATTGAGTGAAGTGTTCTTGCCTCCACCAGTAGTCTACAACTGGAGTGGGCGGAGTAACTGGGTGGAGTGGCTTGAGTAACTGTTGTGTGGTTGGAGTGGCTGGAGTAACTGTGGAAAGGTGGGAGTGTGGTTCACTCACTCTACAGCAAGGGCAGAGAAGAGCTTTCAGATCCCTCAAACATTCCACCAACTGCCAACAGGAACTAATAGATTTCAAATAGGGCAGAGAAGAGCGGTTAAAAACAAACTGCTCCAAATTTCTCACTTCACTGGCGGTTGCTATCTTCAAACAGTCATATTTTAAAAACTGTATATCCTACAGCAAAGAGCTTTATATTGTGAGAATCACAAGACCCAGACCTACATTTTAATGCATAGTATGTCTCTGAAGTATTAAAAATGAAGGCACAGTCGCAGTTTAGATATTGCCCTTTAAATTTGAGGTGGCTAGAGTGGAGTTTCAATGAATGTCAATGGACGGCATGAGTTGCAAACAAATGGTCATATCGTGAAAACTATCAGGGCTATGGCTTAGCCGTGGACATGTCTAGTGGCAGCAGGGATAGCTGAACGTTTTGATATAAGATTTGTGTAGGTGGGCTTGAAAATGAGGAAGTGGTGGCCGTTTAGAAATAATGTCCTGATTTTTCAACTTTTGCCAGCTCCAACTCTACCTTTGAACATTTTGCCATTCCTTCCTATGGGACCAATTTCGCCACAAGAACGACGATATTCCGTGAACCATTCGGCGAAACGTTCCACAAAGTAATAGCAATCCGATCGGGAACAATCCGCACGTTTCGGTATATTTCTGTCTATGTAGTGTAAAAACTGTGGGAGGAGTTAGGGTGGCAAGTTTGGCTATAATAATAATAATAATATATATGTGAGATAACATTAAGTGGTCTTGCTATGCAAGAACACTTAATGATGTGAATACAAGAATGTTTAAGTGTGTTTCTGTGTGTGTCTGTCAGTGTGTGTGTGTTGCATTGGCTGCGACTGTACAGTGGAGTACCTGGATGTGCATGGAGGAACGCAACACCACGTTACATTGACGTGCTCCACCTTCACAGGGTTTCAATAAGTAGCGGGAGGATTAGATATGGCACAGGGAGGTAAAGGGGGGTGCTGTGGTTTAGTAGAGATGGATGCTTTTTTTTTATACTGTAATTTTTAAAATAAACCTACTTTTCTATGAAAATTTAAAGGTATTTGTTTTTTGCGGCCCACATAAACTTAAACCTTGTTTATGTGGCCTGTGCCAGACTTTGAGTTTGACATGCTTGACGTAGGGGTTTCCTACCCATTCTCTTTGGTTTTGGTTTCGTTTGATTTTATATTTACCAAAGTTCGCCAAAACTTATCAGGGATTTGTTGCTGAATGAACATGTTGGGCACACATATTCTAAAGTTTTTATGTCTTATGTAAGGAACAGAAATCATTATTGTTGCATTCTCTGTGCCCTTACACAGGGATGTATATTGAGATAAGCAGAATATCATTTCAATATAAGTGAATCTGCTATATGCTAAATTTGGTTTATTTAGCTGCCACAGTTTGACCTGTAAACAATTTTTTGCATTGGCCTCCTCAACCAACTTTCTCTAATTGAGTTGAATAGAAATATGTGTATTTAAAAAGTTTATATGTCTTATTCCATTACAAACATAACTAAGCTTATATCTCACATCGAAACCCCATGAATGTGTAATTCTATATTAAAGCAGAATTATGTATGCAATTTGTAAAATGAGTTTTAATTACTGTGGAGCATTAGTTCTCCCTCCTACCCCCCCACCTCTCTTTCTCCATTAATAGGAAATATTCTATCTATCCATCCATCCACAGGTCTTCCATGCAATGTTATTGCTTTAATAAGCCCATGGAAAAACAATTGATGATTTGACCACGCTGGTTATTTTTTCAACTTGAAAAAGATCTGGTGTGGTTGAAATTTATTTATTTTTTTTTTTTTTTTTTCTTGTCACATGGGTTTATTATAGTCAAATATCTATCTATCTTTATGTGCAAAATAAATATTTTCGTACTAATTTACTTGCACCCTTTTGTGATATTTCATGCATTCTAAAATCAAAGATCCTATCATTTTAGGCCCTTTGGGTTTATATCTAGTAGACAGAAGTATGCTTTTACATTTGCTCTGTTTTGACAACCTGCTATAGCCTAAATTACTTTTCTAAAAATAGCTGTATTTTTAGTTAAAACCGCAGACTTGAAAATCCGTTTTAAATTCAAACCGTAGATTACCTGGGGAAAAAGAAAAATATGAATGCGATAACAGTTGAGTAAATAGCATGGTACAAGAGCTAATGAATTGTTAAAAGAAATAGCCTGATAAGCGATTTATTTATTTTTTTTATTTTATTTTTTTTATATTTTTTTAAGGTTTTAAAACTTGACTTAGAATTGCAGTGGAATATGAACCTGTTTTGTTATTAGTTGGGGTGATAATTATCACAAAGCTTGAAAGAGTTTGTTATATAAATTTATCAATGTGTAGTGTGTGTATACATCTGTCTATCTATTTATCTGTAAAATTATACAAATACATGTGTATAATGCACTTTTACCTAAGGAAGAAGCCTTCTGGAGTTTCACCTTGGGGACGCACAGAAAATCCTTAAATTGCTAAGCAACACATTTTGAGCCTTTCATTTAACCTTGAATGCCA
The DNA here is from genome assembly GCA_933207985.1 of Pelobates cultripes. Lineage (NCBI taxonomy): Eukaryota > Metazoa > Chordata > Amphibia > Anura > Pelobatidae > Pelobates > Pelobates cultripes. The sequence goes on from OW240914.1 coordinate 100,650,446, forward strand.
TAGAATATGGCACATAACCCTTATGCATCATGTGCTTAAAACATACTTTGTTTATAGTTGTTACCATCACACTTCCTCTAATCTCATGTACGCAATCTTGCTTTAGGTACTTGCTAATAGTGGATGCTTTTTACTTTGTATTTCCTCACTGTATTGAACTGTTTCATTGTTTTCCCAGAGGTAACTTTGTGACAGTGTGTGTGTTTCTTTCCCTTTGTTTTTGCTTGGGAAATGAAATTGGTTTTCTCTGATTACGTTGCTGTACAGCACATATGTGAAAATTACAGAAATCCCAATATGTCCTTGTTGGTAAAATGAAATACAATCTATGTATATGCAAGTAATGCAAAACACTCATCTTCCCCACAGGTAAATAGGGGTACTTCATGGTCCCTTGTTGCCTTTTATTTTAATGTTTAAAATTTTATGAATGTATTTTTAATCTGCTGCACAATAGCCAGCAGAAAAAAAATAAAAATCGGGGCTTTTGCAAGTAATACAGCATGCACATTCACATGTCTGAACTAATATTTTAGCCCTTAGTAACTTTCTAAATCCCTATTCTTCGATAAAACATAGATCAAAAATATCCATATTCTACATAGACACTGAATTACTGTAAAGTTTTTTTTTTATTGCACGGTTGCAACTAATCCCTGAATATAAATCACTTTGCCATCTTACATGCTTGAATTTTTGTGCTGTTTCTGCAAACCTTTGCAAATGGTAGCATATTTGGACCTTCGCACAGGGTTGCCCAAAAGGTCCTGATGTTTTAGAACCAAAACTTCAATTTTAAAGGCTAGCAAAGTATCATTAATTGTAGTTTTTAATCATCTGGGGATTTACCTATGTGGGACCCCTTTTAGTTTTTTAGTTTTTTGTGAAAACTTGAACTATTGTGTATATAGGCTATATGCTTTTTATAGACTGTATTAAAAAAGTCATCGTCTAGGTTTAATAACAAATCCACTTCATGTTCAAACTCTGCATATCTTAATCTCTTATATCAGAAAAGAGAATAAAATCTGGAAAGACTGTTAATAATCCACTTATTTAAAAAAAACAAAAAAACTTTATTTTTAAAGAAGACTAGAATTGACAGCAATTTGTGTACAATAAAGTAACTCCAGTTGAACTCCCCTTTTTTTCAAAAATTTGTTTATGGTTTAGCATTTTGCTTAGACATTAATAATTTCTACAAGCAATATTACATAGATTACATGTCATTATGTTGCAATGACAAATATAGCGCCTTCGTGTTTGTTTGTTTTTTTGGCTACTATTAAAAATTTTAATTATATGTTGTATCTGGAAAAGATTTGTGAACATGATTTTCCGTGGAATCTGGCTATGCCACAAAACCAACACCTGAAATACACAGATCTTTCCAGGTTTCTAGCAGAATCTGTGTATTCTGAATAGTCTGATATATGGTCCAAGGTTTGCCCCCTGAATATATAGTTACATTGTACCTGGATTTTGACTAAACCACCAATATGTTCACTTAGAATGCACCAGTTTTACATGGAATTTGGACAGTCCTTAATGCTTTTACCATGACCAGACCCAAAATAAAACTAGGAAGGCACCTCTTTGGAGAATGTGGTCCAGGACAAAGGTAATTCTGGGCTCTGAGCAAGTATATAGATAGATATGTAAAATCCCTGTTCTAATGTTTTAAACATGTTAAATGAGAGTTCCTAGCAGCCATTTCTGTTCTGTGCTGTTTGGGCTAACGAGGAAGCATTAGCTTGAGCAGAGATGGGTGGCAGTGATTAGCTGAAAATGACAGCTGTCTGCATTCGGCCTATCAGACCTGGCCATAGTAGTATGGATATAGAAATGTCTCATCTCTGCCTTAGACCCTCATTCAATGTCAAAATGCTCAAAAATGGTTTAACACTAAATGAAGAGACAGTGCCAGTCATCACCAAAACCTATTCACAGAAATTGTTACTCCGGAAAGGACTTTTATAATTTTAGTAGATGCAATTAATTGCATGTGTTACCTTAATTAACACACCTGTCACATACATATAAACACTTTCCTCAGTCTGTGTAAAATCCTTTGGTAATATTAACCCCTCAAGGACGGAGCCAAATGTACACGTTGTAAACAAAACCTGGCATTTGCGCTACATGTCTGTCCAACCGTAATTCACCTCTTTCATAGTAAATGCACCCACCCTTATTATATATAATTTTATTCAGGGGAAACAGGGCTTTCATTTAATATCAAATATTTAGCTGTGAAACATAATTTAATATGGAAAAAAAATGGGAGAAAATAAGAAATCTTTTTATTTTCTTTAGTTCTACATGACATTTTAACGGTCAATGTCATAATACTGTTTGCTTTTACTGCAATAAAATACACATATTTGTATTCAGCAAAGTCTCACTTGTAAAACAGTACCCCCTATGTACAGGTTTTATGGCGTTTCGGGAAGTTACAGGGTCAAATATAGCACGTTACATTTGAAATTGAAATTCGCCAGATAGGTTATGTTGCCTTTGAGACTGTATAGTAGCCCAGGAATTAAATTTACACCCATAATGGCATACCATTTGCAATAGTAGACAACCCAAGGTATTGCAAATGGGGTATGTCCAGTCTTTTTTAGTAGCCATTTTGTCACAAACACTGGCCAAAGTTAGCGTTAGTATTTGTTTGTGTGTGAAAAATGCAAAAAACGCCAATTTTGGCCAGTTTTTGTGACTAAGTGGCTACTAAAAAAGACTGGACATACCCTGTTTGCAATACCTTGGGTTGTCTACTATTGCAAATGGTATGCCATCATAGGGGTAATTTTCATTCTTGGGCTACCATAGGGTCTCAAAGGCAACCTAACCAATCTGGCGAATTTTAATGTGAAAAAAATGAAACACAAGCCTTATGTTTGCTGTAACTTTTGAAAACACCATAAAACCTGTACATGAGCGCTACTGTTGTACTCGGGCGACTTTGCTGAACACAAATATTTGTGTTTCAGAACAGTAAAAAGTATCGCAGCAATAATATTGTCTGTGTAAGTACTGTTTGTGCGTGAAAAATGCAAAAAATGTCACTTTTACTGGCGATATCATCGTTTTAATACATTTTACTGTTTTGAAACACTAATATTTGTGTTCAGCGAAGTCTCCAGGGTACCCCCCATGTACAGGTTTTATGGTGTCTTGGAAAGTTATAGGGTTATATATAGTGCTAGCAAATTAAATTCCCTTTACTTTTGGCATGGGTTGTCAGGCAGGTCCTGCTAATTGTAATTAATTAAGATACCAAATTATGTAAAAATATTACATAAATATATATGTAGAATTAATATGTGTACTATTATCAGCATCAGAATCTGCACCAACCTCACTAAAACTCGGGGAGAATATAAGAAATTTTATAAAACTGACCTAATAAGGTTTAAGAGAGAAAAACAAGAGAAGGTAACGTCAGACTACAAGGAGCATCGGGTGTATAAATGGCTCAGTGTCAGGAATGATCTACCATATTTTATAAAGAAACGAAGACCCATTAGGAAACCCAAACAGTATACTATTGACAAAACCTCAGGTGAATCTACTTCTGAATCCGACTATTCTCAGGAGTCACACCTTACACGACAACCAGGAGGTGCATCGGATTCGTTACAACCTTTTTTAGAGACTGCATTACCAGAAGAACCAGGAATACGGAACCGCTATCAGAGCAGACACGGATTGTCAGGCGGAGATACATCACGTGACGTGGGCAGAAGGGTCGTACCTTTTGGGGCAAGAGGCAGACCACCCCGTCAACAGAGATAGTCCCCATCTTTAATTTGTCATCTAGAATCATATCAGCGGACAAATGTGCCTGTTAAGTAAATGACTGTCCTTTGTCCCTACTTCAAGACCCAATCCTTTGGATTGGGAAGTGGAACTTTATAAATTTTGCCGTTCACTGAGACTAAAATAATTTGTTTAAGTCTAAAACCACTGACAGCTCTATTTCAACCCATCAATTTAAGAAAAAGAGCACATTTGATCCTATGCCTAATCAGGCCTCCACCAAGACCTTCTTACGTTCAGTACATAAAGAGTCTGCTGATCATTTGAAAGAAAATCATTTGAGTTTTCGTATACAACATCGTTTAACATGTACTAGTGATTTTGTGGTCTACAAGTTGATGTGTCCATGTGGTCTTGCCTATATTGATAAAACTGATTTACCGTTGAGAGAACGGATTCGGAACCATAGGTCAAGTATTAGAACGGCTTACAGGGATAATAAATCCGAATTACCAGTAGCCAAACACTTTCTTGAACTGGGACACACTCTTCCGTCCATTAAATTTATGGCCATAGACCATGTCCCCCTACCTAGAAGGGGCGGTGACCGGAAAAAGATGCTTCTACAGAGGGAGCTACATTGGATAAGGACATTGCAAACTGTTCACCCAGATGGACTAAATGAGAAATATTAATTGTCTGTTTTCTTATAAGTCTAGTGGATACGGAGGTTGCATTCTACCTGATATATACTGTAGTGGGAGATTTGTGCCTACCCACAAGGGTTAAGTCACTATCTCTTTGGTTCAGATAGATGATGGTTCATAGGTTGCAATGGAGGTACCTGTTGGTTCACATTTGGGTATATTTTTCTCATATTGAGGGGGGAATTTTGGTGCTTACCCTTTAGAAGTTATACCATAATCCCGCAAGCCCGTTATGATGCCATATCCAATGTGAGATCTGTTTACACTAGTAACCTTCAGGTCCACTATGTGCACCATTATGATACTGAATGTCATTTTCATTAACTCTAATGGGGATTATTGATTAGGTTCCTGGTGTGTTTTGGCACCACATTGTGTATAGTTTGTATATTATATTCTTGTGAGATTTGATGTCATGTTGTTGGGGAATCATGCCCACCCTGGGGGATAGGCATATACCCCTATTGCCTTATTGAGTATGGTATTAAGGACTTGCCATTGGTTGTTTGATATTCTCTATATAAACGATTTAGTCCTAGTCTTTGCTGATCTAAGGCAATTTATGTTTTTTTGGCAGTGATTCCGCTTTTATGGCTATTGCATTTATTCTTTTTTTGAGCCCAATATTTTATGCAAGTTTTCCATTAATATTTGAATTTATAATTCCCTTGCAGGGGGACTATATTTGGGCTATACTCTGTTTATTTTAGAGATATGGATTCATCATTTATATTTCCATTTACTTATTTGTTTTTTGTTTTTACTTCCAATTTTGTTTTGTTTTTTCATTATTTAGTATTTCTCAATATGACATGTCAACTACTCTCCCCTTTAGCAATTCTAGTATTGTGCATTTCTTATTAGTAAGCTTTATTTGGGCTTAACATTATAGAGTGATTGCCATGTTCCTATGCTTCCAGCCAAGGGGTTAATATGATTTGTTTTAGTTAGGTTGCTTTGCATCATCATAGCAACGAACTCCCAATGAGGCCGTTTCACGGCCGATTTCGTGACGTGGTAATGACGCTGACGCAACGTGATGCCGTCACATACGCACAGGCTGACGTCGGCCGGAACCCGTGCGATTTTCGGACCGGGCTGACAGGGAGCTGTAGTTTATTCCGGTGGTGGGTAAGTTAATTGTATTTTTTATCTTTGGTATATATGTATGTTCTTGCATTATGGTTGCCAGTCCTGATGAAAGTCTGTGTGTAACAGACTGAAACATCGATTTTTATTTATTTATTTATATATTTTAAAGAAGATTAAAAGCTAAGTTTTATATTTAATCTAAGTCCTGAGAGTGCTATCTTGATCATCGATCTTTTTATATTTATATATATATATATAACATATATATATATATATATTTTTTTTTTTAATATTTTTATATATATGTGTGTGTGTGTGTGTGTGTGTGTGTGTGTATATATATATATATATATATATATATATATATATATATATATATATATATATATATATAATATATTATTTCAATACAGTTAGAACGAAATAACATACATCTATATATATTTTTATTAAGCGATATATATATATATATATATATATATATATATATATATATATATATATATATATGCGCTAATATAAAAAATATATATAGATATATGTTATTTAGATTCTATTTATATGTAATATATATATATATTATATATATATATATATATATATATATATATATATATATATATATATATATATATATATATATATATACTTTATATATCTCTATCTCTCAAATTACACGTAGACTGGTACTGACTAAAAAAAAAATTATTTATATATATATATATATTATACACACACACACACACATACATATACATAAACACACACACACACTGTCTAGGTGTATTTTACTATTTATTTATTTACAGGTATGTGCTGGCTGGTTTTGGAGTGAGGTAAAGACAGGATGTAATGATCCATATGTTTTGTCAAGTGGGAATAGAGGAGGAATGGAGTGGTTTGGGTCATGGAGGTCGTAGTGAATTCTCTTGGTCGTAGAAATCCATAGAAAGCGATGTATATTGCTGTTTTGATGATAGAATTCGTATTAGTGTCAAACGGTTTTAGGTCAAGTAGGTTAGATAATGCTTTGAAGATATGGTTATCTATGGGTAGCCTCTGGGCCAAATGTGTGGGTTCTGATTTTTGAATACCTCTGAGTATGGTCTTAATTTGGTGAGAGGCCATGAAACTGTTGTTATTTGGGTGTAAGATGAGCATGTGGTGTTGAATGCCAGTGAGATAGAGTTTGATGGTGTTATATGACAATTTGAGTTTAAGGTGGCAAAAGGAAGCAAACCCCAAAAAAGATGTCATAACAAACGGTTGTATGATGTTATGTTCCAGAAGGAATCGTTTGAATAGTGTGAAAGCCCTGCTGTATGTTTTGTTTGTATTGTTTGAAAGTGCCAACTGGGACAATGTCCTGCTATGCTGCATGATGACGTCTAGTCCAGTATGAGTTGTTGAAATGTTGGAGTGATGGTGGCTGTGGGTGCTGCTGACGGGAGTGCTTGATGAAACTCCTGAAATTTAAAGCGAGACAAATTGTCAGCAGCTGTGTTATATACACCTGGCACATGGAAACAACATAAGAAGAAATTATGACAAGCTGCCAACCAAGTGAGTTTCCTCAGAAATCTCATGATCGTAAGAGATTTGGAACGACCTTTGTTGATGATGTGACAGGTTGCCTGGTTGTCTGAGTAACAACGCACTGGCGTATTAGCCCATAAATGACCCCACGCTACGGCAGCCGCCACTATGGGGTAGATCTCAAAAAGAGCTGAGGTAGTGGAAAAACCTTCCAAATCCAGAACTGCTGAAGGCCAGCTGCCCCAAAGCCATTCGTTCCCAAAAATTGCTGCAAAACCAGTGGTAGATGCCGCATCTGACCAAATGGTAGGAGATGATTCAGTCAATTGAGGGAGGAACATACTTTTACCATTCCAAGTGGTTAAAAATCTCTTCCACATGTTTAGATCTGCCGTAGCTTGGGCATCTAAGGACAACCTGTGCGTGTCATGTAGAAAAAGTGGGAAAAGATGCAATAGTCGTGAAATAAAGGAGCGGCCTTGAGGTATGATGCACATAGCAAAATTTAGTGACCCTAGCAGGGACTGTAGCTCTTTGCGGTTGCAAGTGCCGAGCTGTAGGTAGTTGTTTATGTACATGAGAATATTCTCTATCTTATCGTATGGTAGGCTTGCTTGCATTGTGGCAGAGTCTAATTGGATACCCAGATAAGTGATAACCGTGTCTGGCCCTTCTGTTTTCTTTGGGGAGATGGGTACACCTAGTTGCTCAAAAAGCTTAGTGGTAGCTTTGAGACTAGTGGGAGGTGAAGTATTCTCCTCGACCAGTAGGAAATCGTCCAAGTAATGTAATACCGTAGGGCATCCGGCTATGTTCAATAGTAACCAGCATAATGCTTCAGCAAATGTGTCGAAAATAGCTGGGCTATTTTTGGACCCAAAAGTTAACCGGGAGAAAAAATAGTAGTTCCCAGACCACTGGATGCCATGCAGGTGCCACAGTGTGGGGTGAATAGGGAGTAATTTGAAGGCATTAGTAATGTCGGTCTTACTGAGCCAGGCTTCAACCCCTGCTTGTATGATAGCTGTAATGGCGTGATCTATGGTGGTGTATTGCAGAGAGAATTCCTCCGAGGGTATAAGGGAATTAAGACTGGGGTTGGCCGATGAGTGGGGAGCCGATAAGTCAATGATGAGTCTCTGTTTTTGGGAAGATTTCCCTGTGACAATACCAATAGGGTTGGTGCGCCATTCTATGAATGGAGGAGTTCTATAAGCCCTCATCCACTTCTTGGGCTATGAGGGTGTCAACCACTGTGGGGTTGTGTTGGGCGGATTGTAGGTTAGAGCATTCCAGAGTTCCGGCTGGTATGTGTAGGATACCTGTGTGGAAGCCTTCTGTTAAACCAGAAATAAGAAAGTCTACCAGGTGTCTAGATGGGTGCTGAGACATCAATGCTGTGAATACTGGCATATTAATGGACGTAAGGTAAGGCTTAGAATACATTTTATTTGGACACATGGTCTTTGCATGTGCCCTAAAACATTTTGAACAGACATGCAATAGTCTAAATCCACTGTAATTACAAGACCCAACATTGAAATTATTACATATCTGGGACTTGCCCAGAAACTTGATTGGGCGTCCCAATTTGTCTTTTGAAAATTTCCCTGGATCCCCAGAGGAACTAGCTCCTTGCGTGGAGGCATGTCCGTCTGCCGTGTTGGGACAAAAATTAGTAGTATGGGCTGTGGAGGAGCAGTATGCACAAGCTGGTGTTCTTAGACCTGCAAAGTGTCTGCAAAATAAGATGGTATCAATCCTTCCCCAGTTGGATCGTGTTCCGTACTGGGAGAAGGCTCCAGCCACTTTTGCAGAAAAAGACCTATGGTAGTCATAGAATGCCGAACCACCATATTTGTTGCCCAGGTCTACCAGCTTGTGCATATAGAGATCAAACTCCTCTCTTCTGTTGGGATAAACCGCACAGATGACATCCCTGTAAATACCAAACGCTAGTACAAATTCAGGGATAGTCCGTTTCCTGTTCAGACGGGCATCCCTAGATCTGACAATAACAGATACATCATCATAAGCATATGTCTTATGTTCCACAATGTCCTGGGAGGCAATCAACAGGGAAGCCAGGTTGACGTCTTTACCTTCCAGGATATCCCTTTTGATATGCTCAGGTATCATGTGGGCCGGGCTAACTTCCTGGTCATCCAGGGTGCTGGCTGGAGCGACTAATGGCAAGGCTGGTGTTTGTACCGCAGCAGCGGGTGGCCCTGCTAGAGTGAGGGCCGTGGTGACCGACTCAAGTTTCTCCAGCCTGGAGTTGACCTTGCTCATGGATGCCATGAGTGAGGATAACATGGCATGTATGTCACCTGGGTTGGACTGGCTAGCCCCTTCCCCGGCATCCATGTTATTAGTTGATGTGTGTAGCAGTTTGAAAAGTTCTGCCTTCCTTTCTGTAGCGGGGTAGGGGATTTGTCGTCTCCTTAATTCCTTGGTTATGCGCGGGATCGTCCAGGATCTGATTGATGCTGGACTAGCTAGCTCTCCTCCTTGTGTGGGAGTGACAGCTCTAGCCGGGGTGCTAGGCAGGGAGAAATCCTCTACCCCTTCCTGAGACATACTATAAATAAAACAATTAATTAGTATATAGAACCACCAAATTGTACTGGCAGGCTAGCTAGGCCGGATGGCGAAAGTATTATACTTGTTTGGTGACAGGTGAGGCCCTGCTAATTGCCAAGCGGCTTGAGAGGCTCTATCTATGCGTTGGCGCGAGGGGTTATTGAGGCCACTCGACGTAGTGGCAGGAGTTTCAGGCCTCTCGGTGACTGTAAGACAGAAAACAGGGGAAGGGAGTGACAGGTGAGGCCCTCTCTATGCAACATGCGAGGCGGCTAGCTAACGTGTGGCCCGATGGGTGTTTGCCTCTGGAACGTTTGAGGCGGGGTGTTGGCCTCGCGGGACCACTAACTGATGGCGACTGCCAAGACGGGGTAAATACCTATTGGGAATCCTCTGACCCTATTGCCAGTACTGTAAACTAGGGGGATGAAATGAAATGTATGGTAGAATACCATATGAAGGGGTGTACGTACCTGGTAGTATGACAAAATCACAGGAATAAACCGTGTGGAGCAAATATATAAGCTTGACAGCCTAAAAATGGGTAAAAGAGAGTAGTATGATGAGTGTGAAAAGAAACAGACTTATAGCCTGTAGCAGCAATGTTTTAAAATTATGTTGATACCATGGGAATAGATATGAGTGGCTCAGAAATGTGTGCATGCTTGAATAAGACATCTGAGGGAGGCCGTAGCCTATGTACAAACAAGCTATGTGTTATGTGATAATGGTGTGTAAAGGAAAACATGAAATGTAGGTTATATACATATGTATATGACTGTGCAGGAAACGTGTGATTCAACCAGAGTATGCATGAACAAGGAATTATGCCTTATGTGTCATCGTCATGACAGAGAAATGAGGCCTGTAATATAGGCTGAGTGAATTGAAATGAAATGGATAATTATAAAACTCCTGGCGTGGGAGTTCAATGATCTGTACAGAAATGTAGTTGGTTTTGTAGAAAGGGACATGGATGAGGTCATGGCCTATTTTACACAGCATTATGTATGATATATAGCAGAATAACCAAAGGCAGGGGTACCCAAAATGATGTAAAGTGATGTATATCTATATGATATATTTGTATTGAAAAGACGTATCAACCCGAGAATTATTGCTTAAATGAACCTGTATCCTTTGTATGTGTTGTAGTAATAACACAGAAGTGAGGCCTGTAACATAGGCTGTCCATTTGTATGAATGGATAAGTAATGCAGACCCCTGAAAGCGTGGGAGTCAAATGGTCTATACAGATAAGTGGACTTGATTTGTGGACGTAATACAATACTGACAATATTGAAAGTAATAGAAATAAACTATTTAAACAAGCAATTCTTAACCGAACGTTATATACACATGAAATGGTGAATATAATGCATGAAAGGATTATACGTAATACATAGAAATAAAGCCGAAAGCAAATGTGAGGGAAACACAGAAGTTAGAATAGTTTAACCGTATGACATTATGCGAACTGAAAGCGTGTTTGAGTGTATGAAAATTGTCGAACGGCAAAACAACCGAATGATAATTCGTTTCAATATAACATGAATTAGGATATGCGAAAATGACTATTGAACGATTAAATTGTTCAGCCGAATGTCCGTACGAATGAAAAAAGCCTGCGTGTCATAACCAGGGAAAAAAACGTAAAGCGAGGACCCGTGCTGTACCGTACGCCGTGGGAACCGGTCCTGGCGTGACAGGTAGGTCTGACTTATGGTTTAGGAGTCCCTGGGACGCGATCTATGACGAAGACCGGAGTCAGAAGAAGCTGGACGGGCGGAAAGGCCTGAACAGGATTCCTGGACACAGCTAATGTGGTGAAAACCTTGTGGATACTGTGGATACTGAACCCAAGATGGCGTCTGAGAGAACCCGGAAGTGGATCCTCAGGGGAGTGCCTTAAGTAGGCTAGGGGTAGTAAACCAGCACCTCCCACAAATCCAGGCAAATTGCCTTAATACATATAATCTCATATACTCTAAAAAGGTGTACCTCGCAAACACTTTAAGAATACTGAGATAAAAAATTTTTTTATTATATATGTCTCTGATACTGGGAAGTATATAGTAGGGTAGGCGGTTATATGGAGCACCCAGATAAGAACAATACAACCTGTGTGGCGAAATTGGTGGTATGGTATATATCTACAAATAGAAAGGACAAAATATGATGACGTACATAAAATACAGAATAGACGAGGTAGAGAACTTACAAAATGTAAGGAATAAATGCGTCTGTCTCCCCTCAAGGGTATTAGAGATGGTGATGATATTTCCAATGGAGCCAAAAAAACCTCAAAAGCACAAAATAGTTGAAAAGTGTGCCAAATTGTTTAAAATATAACAAATTTAATTACAAGTTGCATTTACCTGCTGGGGGTTGTGTATATAAGCAGGCAATTTGTCCATAATAGGCCAGTTTCTTTACACCCTTCACTCAGTCTGGGTTAGTGTTTGGGTCGATCAGCTTTACTCTCTGCAGGAGAGCTTAATCTCTTGAAGCTGTACCCAGGACCCTTTTCAAGGGCGGGAAGCAACTGAGAGACGCCAGCCAAGCTGCGGCGGCTAGGGGCTGAAGCACTCCTGGGTCCCAGTGGAGAACTAGGAAACAAGCTTGAAAGAGGTACCTAGTCAGGGTGCCAGGCGGTCCATCACACCAGGAGAGCACTGTGGCTCAGAACCTGGACGACCGATACTGCGTCCAAATCTGCCTTGTGCGAACTTCCATTTGAGGGTAACAAACTGTTTGTTTGTTTAGTACTCCATTGGAAAAATAATTAAATTTAATGTCCGATATCAAACTATATTGAACCAGTAAACGGAGCGGTCGCATGCATCCTGAGCTCTGATCCACTTGGGTGAGATAATTTGCTTTTCTACTGCACTACCCGGAGCTGGAGAACATTAGCACTCACACTAATCTCGGAGACTGAGCGGAGGCTAGATCCGGGATATCTGCCTTTTACTCTCCCAGCCGTCCAGGCCTAAAATGGCTGACCTGACACCAGATACTTCCCGCTGTTCCACATTGACCTTGTATGAAGATGGCCCAGAGCTCCCACCGTTCCTCAGGTGGCTAATCTCCACTACTCTAACACCTAAACAGACAAAGGGAATGCTACTTGACTGGTTCTACCGCCTCCCAGGGAGCCCTAATAGCAAGTACTCTGGATCCAGAGATGTAATTCTATTTCGGTAACAAACTGACAAGGGCATATTCATGGCACAAGTCAAAGGCCAATCACCATTTATCTTCGAGCAGCACTCACTGAGCTTCTTCCAAGACCTTAGCAGGTCCACACTACAGTGGCGAGCAACTTTGAAGGAGGTGGCCTCTCAACTGCACACGGCAGATATTCAGTACAAGTGGGGGACCCCACGGACTCTTGTGGCGGAGTGAAAGAGCAAAGAACACAGACTCACTTCAGTGTCCATCGCCAACAGTTTTCCTGCAATTTTTGGGACTGGCTACCATCACCACCTTTAGGCCCAACAGACCTATTCACCAGTGGGACGTGGAAAAACGTTGCTTTATTCACGCCTGCAAACTCCATGGCTTTGGGTTGAGGCGACTAAACGACTGGCCTTCCTCAGCTAGTTTAGTTTGAAACGGGGCTAGTTTTCATTTGAATTTGTTTTCTGTAATCTAGTACCTCTGTATTTTGTTTGCCGTTTTTTGCTTTACGACTGATCTGTCTTCTGAGCCTTTAACCCTTTATGGATCAACAACAATCTAATGTAATGTGACACTATTCAAAGCTGCTCCCCAAGTATATTTGCCCTCCTGGAGCTCTGAGGTTATGGAGCTCACTTAATTCCTTGGGCTCTTTTGCGCTCCTTTTGAAAATGAATACAACACACCCCAATAATGCTAGTTGGTAATTCCAATATACTATAATCTCCTGCAATAGAGAGAGAGATTCTAGAAGTCCCTGTCCATTCTTAAAGGATCACTATAGGGTCAGGAACACAAACATGTTTTCCTGACCCTATAGTGTTAAAACTACCATCTGGGCCCCTCATGTCTCCATAAATATAGTTAAAATCTTACTGTATTCAAGCCTGAAGCTGTAACTCTGCATGCTGTTTGTCTCAGAAAAAAACAAGCAGTCTGCTGACATGTGGTAGCCTGATCCAATCATAATGCTCCCCCATAGGATTGGCTGAGACTGACAAAGAGGCAGAACAGGGGCAGAGCCAGCATGATTCAAACACAGCCCTGGCCAATCAGCATCTCCTCCTAGAGATGAATTGAATCAATGAATCTCTATGAGGAAAGTTCGGTGTCTGCATGCAGAGGGAGGAGACACTGAATGTTTGGATGCATTTTAGGCAGCCATGACCCAGGAAGGATTTCTAACAGCCATCTGAGGAGTGGCCAGTGAAGTTATCACTAGGCTGTAATATAAACACTGCATTTTCTCTGAAAAGAGTGTTTGTTTACAGCAGGGGTCCTCAAACTCCAGCCCCCCAGATGTTGCTTAACTACAACTCCCTTGATTCTCTGGCTATCTGTGTAATTTAAAGAATCATGGGAGTTGTAGTTCAGCAACATCTGTTTGTTTGTTCCAACAAAGAGATTGGCTTACTATTACCACGGATACTTCGCTAACAGGTTGGGGTGCTTGCCTATATTCTCAATTTTATCAGGGAATCTGGTCTTCAAAAGAAGCTTTCCACTCATCAAATTACAAGGAAATTAAGTTGAATGTCCTGGTGACCTTCACACCAATGATCAGCATGAAGGCAGTAAGGATACAGTCTGACAATATCCCGACCGTTACTTACCTAAACTGTCAAGGAGGTACAAAAGTAAGAACTTCAAATACTGTGTTCTCAGTTCATGTCATGGGCACAGGTATAAATGGAATCCCTTAATGTGACTTACATGAAAGGATCACTGAAAATCATCATAGCAGATTATCTAAGCAGGCCTCATTGGACACTGGTGGAGTGGTCACTTCACCCAGTCATATTTGGCTTTCCAAATATAGAACATATGGCTGAGAGAGAGCAGGAAAGTGTCAACATTTGCATCCCTTCTGAGACAAGATCACCCACACTTCCTGGACAGTCTGTCAATTCTGTGGAAATTCTGAATTGCCTATGCTTTCCCATCTTGGTCTCTATGATTTGTGCAGAAGATCAGACAAAGCAAGAGTATTGGTGTTTTATCCCACTCTGGCCAAACAGAAGCTGGTTCTCAGAGATAGGCAACTTCCGTATTCATAGAATCCTGGAAAACAAAGATCTACCCGTAGAAACATTAAGGATGTTCAGATTGATTGCTTGGCTGTTGCAAGGATATGCCTTAAAGAGCATGGTATTACTGACAATATAAGTGATCTTATTCTGTCTTCAACACGTAAATCCACAACTAGGATTTATCTCCGAATATGGCAAGTTTCTTCATTGGTGTGTTGAAAAAAGATGGTCTTTCTTATAAACCTTCTATTCCATGCATTCTTTTGTTTTTGCAAGATTGTTTCCAAGGAGGACTTAGGATATGTACACTTAAAGTCCAAGTATCAGCCCTTAGATATTTCTTTGTGCAAGATTTGGCTTATAACCTTCTTTTTAAAAAATTTTTAAGCCATTTCTATTAAGAATCCTCCATGGATTTCTTCTTTCCCTACCTGGTATTTGTCAGCAGTTCTGAAGGCTATGTGCGAAGCACCCTTTGAACCATTAGAAGTGCCATTGAAGATTTTTTTTTTTTTTCATTAAAGACCGCATTTTTGGTTGCAGTCACTTCTGCTAGGAGGATTGGAGAACTACAGGCACTTTAATCATCTGTGGAATTCACATTTTTTATTTTTATTTTTTCACAAAGACAAAGTAGTATTGCTTTCAAAACCTTCCTTTTTAGCCTAAAGTGATCTCAAGACAGACTATCAACCAACCTATCATTCTGCCTTTTTTTTTGTTTCCAAACTCAATCATCTGAAGCAGAAAACAAAAAAAGAGAGCCTTAGAAATTTACCTCCACCGATCAGCAGATTACAGTAATTCAGATCACCTATTTAATCATTTTAAAGATTCCTCCGGAGGTAAAGAGGCTTCTAGACCCACTACTGCCAGATAGCTTACAGAAACTATAAAATTAGCATATGAAGGTCGTAATCTCCTTTTTCCAGGAAAGGCTCACTCCACCAGGGTAATGGCAACATCATGGGCAGAAAGGCCTTCTGACTTTCTGCTGGATACCTGTAAGGCTGCAACATGGTCATCGTTTCATATCTTTGTAAAACATTACAGGTTGGACATATTCTCCCCCTCTGAATCAGTTTTTGGGTGCAAGGTGGCCTATCCTCACACGTGTGTGATGTGTTGTGAGAAGCAGCAGTATTATTTTATTCCAGAAGGTGGCAGCACACCAAAGTTTAGTAATATTGGCGTTCATTCTTCTTTTCAACACCTACCTACATGTATGTTTTGAAAAAACTAATATATATATATATATATATATATATATATATATATATATATATTCTAAATGAAAGAAAGTACTGATGATGAGATCCTTGATGTTTAAGCAGACTTTTTGAATTTAAAACAAATACTTTAAACCTTACCTCTTTATTTAACTGTCTCTTAATTTATAATAATTAAGCCTTTTATTTTATTTTTATTTTTTTAAAGCAATTTTAACATTCTAGTTATTCCAGTATTGCATTTTTTTTTTTTTTTTCCTTCCAGTTTATTCAATATACAAAGTAATTCACTAAACACCGAATGGACAACATTTGGCTAAAAAAGCTTTACATACTCTGATGTTAAACTTGGATATGTATATTTGTCATGCACAGATATCACTCCACTCTTTTTGTCTGAAAGTCCAATAAGCTGCACATTTGCATATTGTTATTAACTTGGTTTTTGCAAGCCAATTATCAAAATTATATGTATTATAGTATAACACAAAAACACATTTGGAGCAACTCTGCATTTGGAGCAACTCTGCATTTGGAAGAAAAAATGGATTCATCTTTAAAGTG
Organism: Pelobates cultripes; assembly: GCA_933207985.1. Taxonomy (NCBI): domain Eukaryota; kingdom Metazoa; phylum Chordata; class Amphibia; order Anura; family Pelobatidae; genus Pelobates; species Pelobates cultripes. The sequence continues at coordinate 100,667,135 of OW240914.1, forward strand.
CAAAATGTCATTGTCTTTGTCAGTGTGCTTAAGCTCAGAAGGGGGGGGGGGAGAAAAGGGGGAGGGATTAAAGATTTTTAGACAAATATTCATTATATAAATTAACACTTTATGGTAATTAGAAGGGAATAATAAACACTAAACCATTGTCCATTCGAAAACATGGTTCATATTCTTGTCAAGTAAGAATATTCTGCGACCCAAAATCGTGTCATCCAGCAAAATACCATCATGGATCAAGGTTACATAGAAACCGTATTCGTTCAGGTGTACAACGTGCACATGATGTAACCTGTTCAGTGACGTGGTTTAAATTCCAATTTAATCAATAGTAGCTGCAAACTTTACATACACAAAGAAACTAGTCCTGCCCTCAAACTCCCATTACTTCTGGCTAGTTAAAGGAATCTTGTCATGGGCCAGGGCTTGACAAATCCCAGGTTGCCATAGCGACTGGGATTTGTCTGGCTGTTCAGCCCCTGAGGTGGCTGGCTGACTCTGAGTGGAGGCATGTGGGTGGCCGACTGGCAGAGCGGCTACAGGTGGCCGGCTTGCTCAGGGAGAGCAAGGGCAGAGGGGCAGCGAGGGAGCTGCCCTCCAGTGATGTTGGGAGACGGAATCCCTAAACAGTGTTGTAGGGAGAAGAGCAGGAAGATGACAGCAGCTCCACGGTAAACCCCCTCCTCCTCCACCTCACCCCCCCTCCGTTCTGGTCTTGCTGCAATTGGCCCCTCCTCCATGGCTGAGATAATCTTGTGCCTCTGAACGTAGGACACACCGCTATTGGGCATCTGACTGCTGTCTAGGAACACTTCTAATGACAATGTAAACACTGCCGTTTCTCTGAAAAGGCAGTGTTTACATTGAAAAGTGTTCACGGACAGGCTATAAACACCAGAACCGTATTACAACAATGTCACATCTGTAGTGATTCTGGTGACTTTAGTGTCCCTTTAAGGATTGTATTTTTGACGTTGAAAAACCTGGCTCCTAACTTTTTTTTTAGCTGGCTCATAGATTCCAAGAAAATTTGTCAAGCCCTGACATAATTACAGCAGGGGATACTTGGTTAACATTTTAGGTGCCTTCAGAGACTTTTTGATTTAGGTAACTGTCAAAAGCAAATTGGAACCAGATTAAAGCATTTTGCAAGCACCAACTGATGCTTGAACTCCTTTATTGCAACTGAAACTGTTATTGCTGTGCAGTAGAGAATCACTACTATCCAAAATATCTGTGCTCCTAAAAAACGTAACTTGAATCCCCCATACATTACTTTCTACACTGAGATATTCCTGGTAGCTAATGGAGAAGCAGTATGCACCTCTATGTATGAAATATTATAAATGGCACACATTCATTTGACAAGCATTAACACCCCACTGTGTCCACTCTTGCATCCACTTCCTCGCTTCCATTTTTCCTTAAGAGAAAGCCCATGTTAAAACATCTGCGGATTTCCTGTTGTCTGGCACGAAAGGTCTAAGGACTCTAGGTAATCTGTTTCTGTGTGGCTTGTCGCATTTCCAAACACAGCAAACATTATTTAAGCGTCTCTTGGTACATTGTGTTCAGTTTAGAGGGGACTTATCCATGCATTTTATTTATATTAACTTGTTTTCTTAATTTTACCATATGACTAAGGGAGCTGATATAAAGAAATGCATAATGCATGACTGAAATCTATGGCTTTAAAAAAAAAAATATATATAATTTTTCTTTTTTATTATTATTTATTTATTTATTTTTTATTTTTTGTTATATAAACCTGGTAGAGAATTTAAAAATTCAGATATTATCAACATTCACTCTATGCACCAAACACATTTTAAATAATTTTATAAAATAAAGATTTCTCCACCCAGCTCCCACTCCCCAGGAAGTGCATTTAGGGACATTACATACATACAAAAAGATTTTCTATAATTTATTAATAAGGGGGGGAGGGGCTAGATATTTCCAATTTTTGGTGCTATCACACAGTGCTGTTAATTTTTTCCAAAAATAGCTCTAGCATGGGCAAGAAAACACATTCACATGAGCATACCATTTTCTCTGCTTGTACAATCTGAAATCTTTTGAGTAGGGGGAAAAAAAACCCAATATATTGCCATATTTCTCTCTAAATCTGTTTGACTACTTCCTTTAGAATGTAGCCAGGGCACTCTTGGCACCATAACCAGTACAGTACGTGTAGTGTTTATGGTGTGTGGAGTGTCCCTTTCATGATAATTCTCTTTCACAATTAGATTAGATTGGATTGCATACAGCAATCACACATTTAGCAAAGCTATCACTGTTATGATGCAAGATTAGTGTGTCCTGCAAAATGCAGTGCCCTTGTAGGAATTCAAGAGGATGGACTTGTTGCATTTAGGAAAACCGGAATCACGTTAGTGTAAATTGACACATGTCCTAGTTTCTCTAGTGTTTATGGTGTTCTCTCAAAGCATTTTGAATATTGTCTTTTTTTACTAGGTCCATGGAATGGGCTGTAGGCCTTTATTAAAATAAAACCTCAGATTGACCAAGGGTCCTAAGAAAGCCTCTGAAGGGGGGCCATGGAGGGTCATGTTCATCAGTTCTCCAGACCTCCAGTTAGACCGCTTTTGGGATCCTCTTTGTCTGGTGCAATTGAGCATTTTCCTGTGTCAGAGCAATATTGGTAAAAAGTATGACAACTATAAAAGCCTATTATTTTTGCATTTTTTAAAAAATATTATTTTTTATATTCTACATCTTATTTTTATTTTATTTTTTTTTAATCTGTTGAGTGGTTTTTCTATACTTTAACGGAGTGCTTGAGTTATTTGAATTACATTGCCTTTTGGGTATTTTGGTTTATATTCTGAACATATGCATCATTATTTTTCTCTCTCTTTGTTTAGCGGACCCTACAGTGAAGGACTTGATAGGTGGCTTCACAGCGTTACATTATGCCGCCATGCATGGAAGGGCACGAATTGCACGCCTCATGTTGGAGTCTGAGTACCGCAGTGATATCATCAATGCAAAGAGCAATGATGGGTGGACACCCCTGCATGTGGCTGCCCACTATGGCAGGGACTCTTTTGTCAGGCTGCTTTTGGAGTTCAAAGCTGAGGTGGACCCATTGAGTGACAAGGGCACAACTCCTCTGCAACTTGCTATTATCCGAGAACGATCCAGCTGTGTAAAGATCCTCTTGGACCACAACGCCAACATTGATATTCAAAACGGGTTCCTGCTTCGCTATGCTGTGATAAAAAGCAACCATTCATACTGCCGCATGTTTCTGCAAAGGGGTGCTGATACAAACTTAGGGAGGCTGGAAGATGGGCAAACTCCACTTCACCTCTCTGCCCTGCGGGATGATGTTCTCTGCGCTCGCATGTTGTACAATTACGGGGCAGACACGAACACTAGAAACTATGAAGGTCAGACACCACTGGCCGTATCATTAAGCATTTCTGGAGCTAGCAGGCCTTGCTTGGACTTCCTACAGGATGTAAGAAGTAAGTAACAATGGCTTTTCTTCTTTTTGTGCCATAGTGTAACAAACAGGCCCATCATTTTATTTATTTTCCTTTTTTAATTTACATTACATTTGGGAAAAGGGATATTTTCAGACATTTTGTAGTTCAGAATATTAACCTTGACTGGCTATTCTGCTGCTCTTTTGCACCAGCAAGCTGTCGGCTCATGTGCAGCAGTGCCTTTTTGCAGTTGTTCTGTAATCCTTAGTATTTAAGGCAGTTTACATGTGCCACATAAGATGCTTTCTCCTACTTTCCAGACATCAAAAAAAAAAAGCGCACTAAACACACACTTCATGAAGAAAATTAATCAACTGATAGATTTATTACATGTCATACAGTAGGTGTTTGCACACCCTACGATAAACCTTTGACTGCAAGATCTGTAATTTGTCTCATGTTTCTGTATGGCTGATCAGAAAGAAGTCTTGTAGAAGTTTTTTTTTTTTGTGTTGGTTTTTGTCCACAAATGGCTGTTATAGTACTCAATTAGCTGTATATAATTCATGCTTTTGTGATCTTTGTTTCCAAAGATGCTTCACTGTTTATCTTGCTTATCATTATAGGGATTGTAGTTTGGAACTGCAGGAGGAATAATAATTGCCTATAAACATTAGGCATCTATTTTCACCCTTGCAACTTTTTGCAAGCTTTGCAATTCTACTCTGGCCACCAGAGGTCATCCCACACAATGTTTGAGTTCGTAATAGTCCTTCCCCAACCTGCCTGTTTTCACTGATATAATGTCCGTGTAGCCTTTCTTTGTACTTTGGATGTGTTTTATAATGAATTTAAGTAGATGGTTTACCAGTCTGATTTTTGGTTGTGTTTTCTTTTTGTGTTGCTACAGTTTTGGAACTGTTACCATCAATATGTTCTATCTGTAGGTATTTACCTAATTTAACAGGCGAAGCAAAAACATAGAATTGCTCTGTGTGTCATGTTTCTCCCTTTTTAAAGGACCACTAAAGTCATTGAGGCCACTTCATTTCTATGTCATTTTGCACTACTCCCTTGCGCGCCCCGCTGTGACGTCAAGCGAGGGAGCAAAGCAAGAAGAGCTTGAATAATACACAAGCAACACTGGACCCCAGGGTAAGGGTCCACTCCAGCTCTCCCAATAGTAGGGAAGCTGAGTGGACATAAATTAAAATAAAAAAATAAAAAATATGTTGGTTTGTAAGAAAATGTTTCTGTCTGTGAGTGTCTGTTTAGATTACTGACCCAACTCTGATCGCATGGCAAAGGTGTGTGTTTTTTATTTATTTATTTATTTATTTTTTTGTTGTTAAGTTTTTTTTGTTTTTTTTTACCACACCTTGCTGTGACTGTGCCATTGGTAGGATAATCAGTCTAGCAGCCCACTGCTATTGCTGCCAATGGGCAAGTAGTTCTTCACAATTCACTAGCAAAAACCAAGTGATCATTTACAAACATGCAGCCAGCCCAGGGATGGGGGGCAGGAAGACCATTACCCTCCAGACTTTCCTAAATCATGTTAAAAATGTCTCTGTTGTTTTAACATGCTTCCAGAGCAGGGGTTCGCAAAAACTCATCTGAACCAAGGTAACAGAATTGGTCGGGCCTACTAAATCCTGACCGCACTTGGCTTTAGTAAATCTGAGAATCCATTGTACAGCGCTACGGAATTTGTTGGCGCTATATAAATAATAAAATAATATAATTGCCAATGTGGTTGGATTTCGGTCGTCCTCAACAAAATCCAGTGCTTAGTGAATAACCCTGATGGTCTCTAATGGCTTCCTCTTGAGTACAGGGGCTGTTATTCAAAGGGGGGGGGGGGAATCCAACCACATTGGCAATTATTATATTATTATTTATATAGTGTCAACAAATTTTTTTTTATATATATATATATATATATATATATATATATATATATATATATATATATATATATATATATATATATATATATATATATATATATATATATATATATATAGATAGATAGATAGATAGATAGATAGATAGATAGATAGATAGATAGATAGATAGATAGATAGATAGATAGATAGATAGATAGATTGATTTTTTTTTTTATTATATTCAGATTTCATTTTTCCTATGGTGATAACCAGTTTTAGAGAGCAATGTCTGGTGGTGGATCCCAAAATCTGAGTCACTTGACATTAATATCTGCATTCACAATGCAATCCCTGAAAAATTAAATCAGTGTTTTTTACCCCATAAGTCATTAGGACTTCAGCAAGGACGTTATATTTTAAATTGTGCTACTTCTGACAATGTGTTTATTCAAGTTGAGGCGTCTCTCACAATCTCTTGCAACAACTCTATTTTATTTTACTATTGTTATGATATAAAATATTCATATATGATTCACATATGTGTAAGTTAACGCATTGAAAACCTTGTGACATTCTGATAGAACTTTCAAGTGGAATCTGCAGAATCCTTGTTTTTTACCTTATCACTGGAATATTTATTCATATTCTTAGACACATCTGCTCTAAAACATCATTCTGGTTTGTTACAACAAAATGGTTACGTCGATTTATTGCTCCTATTGTGCTTTGTAATCTTTCATGCTTTGCCATGGGCTCTTTACTGGTCTAACCATTTGGGAATTTTTTTTACCACAGAAGTAGGCCAGGAAATGGACTTGGAATCTAAACCACTAGCTGTCTTACCAGGAACCATCAATTTCTGTTGATAATAGATACCTCAAACAATCCTTGCTTCCTTTACTCCTCACCGCTCCTATTAGTGCAGCCTAGTTATAGCATCCATGTGCCAACCGTGAAAACTACCTACTGTACAGATACATCAGGAAACCACGATATCATGGTTTAACCATCCAGCATGGACAAGTAAGGCTGTGAGCAAAGTGGACATGTGGCATGGTTGATATATTTATAGGGACATACCAGACTCGTGTGGTTTGATTTTATTTTTTTTCTCTTTTTGTGGTTTTGTTTTAGATGTGTAAGTTAGATTGCATTTATGCTATGCTATGGTTAAAATTTTTATAAATATCCTACAAATTCGCTACATGCATTCTTTGTTGCAATGGCTACCTGGTACCATGGGTTATTTGAGGGCTGAATTTTCCTCATTGTCAGCTGGAAAATAACCTCTGCCAGCATATGAAGCTTTTATGCCCTCAATGCTTTATTCACTGTGCAGTTCCACGGACCATATTTACTCCTTGTATTGAAATCTGCCTGTTTACATCACTGTGGGTCTTCGTTGTATTGGCATTCTATGAATCAAAAGAAATTTTAACATTCATTTTTGGAAGCACTATGCTTCTGCATCCTCCTGCGCACCAGTTTCATTTCTGAACTGTTAAACCATTCCTGGGTTAACCAATTTTCAGATTAAATAAATTCACAAAAATATACCTGCATTCAGAAGCCCAGATTGCTTAAAGGGACACTCCAAACTCTAAAGCTTGCTGAAATGCCTTGTGTATGAAGAGTGTGTCTTTTTTCATTACATAAACAAAAAAAAAAAAAAGACTTCAATAGAAATTTGCAATTTTATAATCTAATCTTGTTACATTCCCTTGTGTTTAAAGCCAACAGCAGTTTCTGTTACTTCCTGGCAGCAATTGCTCAGAGCACCTGCAAAGACTTCCCATTTAGCTGCATTGTGAAGTCTGATTGGACAGCCACAGAAAGTGTGGGCAGTGTTAGGAGGGTGGGGGTTACAAAGCCAGCAGGCAAGAGAAGTGCTGGTTGAAAATATACTGATGATCATGATGATGATGATAAGAAAGTATAAATGCATGCATGGTTTTTGTTTGGGCAGATCTACTAAACAGGGATTTATATATCTGTGTGTGTGTGTGTGTATATATATATATATATATATATATATATATCTCTATCGAGCAAAAAATGGCCAGCACTCACGGTTTTAAATAGAGGTTAAAATCCAGAATTTTATTTAAACATCTTTAAAATGTAGCAGCTCGACGTTTCAGTCCTCCTCCGGGACTTTCATCAGGAATATATATATATATATTCAATGTATAAGAAACTTGTTTAGCCCAAAATTAAGAAATACAACATATATAGCGTTGAAGTCCAGTTTGGCTTATTAGGATCCACTACCGGTCCCGGGCCACCTCACACTCCAGTAGGCTGTTCCCCGAGGTCTGGCCATGTCCGTACACTGGTTCCCTGGACCGCCATCCTGCTGCTGACGGCAACAACGCCCTCTGCCTCCGGTACCCTAAGGGGGATGTCTTGGCAAGCCCTCACCTTGCAGTGTCTTATCTGTAGTCCAGAGCCGTGAGGTGTTGTGGTGGTCCAGAGTGATGTGAGGAAGCATGCGCTTGCACTGGATCTCCCAGACCCATGCACACAATCAAATTCACAGAGAAGCACCTCCTCTGCTTCAAGTATGTTAGCAGGTCGCAGAGATGTACAACGGAGCCTATGCACGCAGGAACTTTGCAGTATTAAACATAGCAGTCAGCAGAGTGTTCTGTCTGCGAGTAGCCAGGTTTTGTGCCCAAATTGTGCTGAGTAAGTATTTGGCTTAATAATTAGATTTTTGAAGGAGCTCCATCATACAGTTTGTGTATTTATTTGAACAATGACGTGACCCTTTTTTAATAGTCAGATAAGCATTGCAATAATCCAATTTTTTTTTTTTTTTTAATTAAATGATTTTGAGTGTGTCACCTTTATTTCTGAGACTGTAAAGGGGGCTTTATCTACAAGTTTTATGTATATATGTTCGTTCGCGGGTAATCAGACTGGTATTGTTCACATTGTAGCCTTGATTGGCAGGGAAAGGATTAAACTGTGATCGTGCTGTATTCACTAGGTTATGCAAGCCATTAAATGAGGCACATCACTTAACTTGTTGAATGCAAAACTGTTCAAAGGAGGAAGCCTTTTTGAATTATACCTTCATAAGTTTGCTTTAATGAGGGTATATAAATCTTTTCCCAAAATATTGGCAAGACTCTAGCCCTTTCAGTCAAGAAGATAGAGTGCCGACTGATGAAATTCAGTTCCTTTGAAGAATGGTGGGGGCAAGTTTAAAAAGCATCTCATTAAGACTCCTTTAAATGATAAACATCTTGGAGAAGATTACAAAGTGAGAGTAGTGCAATATAATGAGCTCAGTGTAATTTAATCTGAATAAAAAGACAAGTTTGGTTTCCAGGCAGTCAGCAGTTTTCTATAGGTAAACACAAGTTTACACTGCCGCAGTTATTCCAGACCCGTTTTCACTCAACCTGCTGGCATGTATTCATTCTGTAAGCGGTTTTATTTATTTAGTATTATATTTTTAAAACCTTTTTATCTCAATCATGCTGACTCTGCATCTGTGGAAACATCAGGTGTTTACTTGATAACTTTAATTACGATCATAATAAAATGTTTGGGGTTTGTTTTTTTTTTTGTTTGTTTTTTTTTTAGTATTTTTAGTATTTCTGCAATCCATTTGCATCGTTTGCAGTACAGTATTGTGTAACATTCAACTAAAATACACTATATATGTGAGTTTCCCAGGTCAGAAGTAGTGTAATATTGCTGATTGCATGTTGGTTCGTAATGCCAGTCATTAAACGGTAACTCTAAGCAGTGGGTTTTGTAAAAGGCTGGCTCCTTCTCCCAGTGACTCCAAATGAGAAAATGATACTGCATTGCAGACTTGTGCAAGTATTATTTATTTTTTGATTCGGTGTGCTCAGACAGACTTAGTGCATGATGTGCACATACCTGTTCAACTTTGAGAGAGAGACCTTGCATGTCCAGTGACCTGGGAACAAACAGGTTCCTAAAGGTAAGTGGAACCAAAAATAAACTGATAGCAGCTTGCAGTGGCTCCTATAAACCTTCTAGGTGTTTCCTTACTTCATATAAATGTGCGTAACATATCTCATAAATTCCTTCTGAAGTGCGGTTTATAGAATGGGAACAAAAAGACATAAGCTCGCCCATAATAAAGGACGACTGGGGAAAATCTTTTTGGTTTGCTGCTGTCACTTGCTTGTACTAAATGGGTTCATAGTTCTTCAATGCCTGAAAAATGGAGTGTCCCTTTTAATTTCCATCTAACCTCAATTCAACATGTGTGTAACTTGCATAGACCCCCACATATGACTAGGTAAATCATGGTTTCATTGTGTTTGCTCTCTTTCGATCTCTAACCATTAATATGGTCTCCCTTAAGAATCCCATGCACCGTGCATATCCTCCTACCAGTGGGAACAGCAGATTTCAAACCATGGTTAAAGGACCAAAAAAGGCACCTGTAGCACTTCATTGAAATGACAAAGATGCAGAGGCCCTTTCATTTTTACCCTACGATCTTTAATCTTGACGTTTAGTAGATTCAGCAATATTAGGATTGCAGGTTTACACACCTCTAGTAGCTGTCTTCTGATGGCCACTAGAGGGGTTTCTGCTGAAAAACAGACTCACACTTGGTTATTTAATCAAATGAGGGTCATATAGCGCCTTTGATTAGTGCAGTGTTAATTGGTAGAGAATGAGATTTTGAATATTGATGATCTCACCTAGGGAAGTGGGGCAGTAGAGCAGAGTTTTTATTTCAAATGAGGGTTTTCCTTTTGCCCCAGTGTCTGATTGCCCCTCCTCATAGTTTCAATACACATTTCATCACAGATGATATCCAGATTGCCTTCTATTATCTCCTCTTACAACTACTGCATTTTATGTATACTCTCAGATATTGCCATGATCTACTTGCTGCTTCTACAAATTAAGAGACTAGTGAGATCTCGTTTGAAACATCTGTGTGTGTACATTTAATGTATATAAAATGAGAAAGGAAAGGGGTAGATCTGATGTTTAAGTACTGTTTGAAGCAACTTTTGATTTATTATTTCATAAACTGTTGTTTCCCTAACATGCAAGATAGTTTTCAGTAGCATTTAAAACTTTATTGTAAAACTGCATATAATAAAAATGCTTTTGGGTAGTTTGCCACTGTTAAATTAGCCAATTGGGAACTGTAGTATATAGCAACTTTTTTTCATTTTTACCATTAACATTTCAATGTTTAATTTTTAAAAATTAAACTGGAAGAAAAACACTTAAGCCATCACATTGTCTCCTTGGGTCATGCCATATTCCTCCAAAAGTATTTTTCATTCTCATTGATGGCAGAACTGTAATATTTTCCTTTGCTCCTTGCTGGCATGAAAAGAGATCTGTTCTTGTACAAAGACACAGACCCTTGGTAATTTTTCTAGTGGGGTTGAATTGTCTGAAGCCCAATATGCCATTGTTTGACAGAAAAATCTCTAAGTTTAAAAGAACACTGTAGCGTTATGAGTACAAACATGTTTTCCTAATGCTATAGGGTCCTAAGCAGGGATGTAGTTACCAGAAGGCAAACAAGGCATTTGCCTAGGGCGGCACTTTCGGGGGGGGGGGGGACAAAAAATGCCACCCCAAGCTCCCAGACAAATGCCTTGTTTGCCTCGTATTCTGGGGCTGTCCACCTTACTGTGAGTAAGTGGAGCTGTCAGTGTGTGTGTGTGTGTCAGTGTGTGCCAATGACTGTGTATCTGTCAGTGAGTGTATATCAGTGCATGTATCAATGAGGGCATGTGTCTGTCAGTCAAAAAATGGCCTTGACATGAATGGGGGGGGTGGGTAAATTTAGATTTTGGGGGTGTCCGAATTTAGTTGTGCCTAGGGCAGCACAAATCCAAAATACACCACTGGTCCTAAGACCAATCTAGGCGTTGTACCCGTAGGGAAATATTGGGAGTCTACTGGGCATGCAAGGCAAAACGTCCTGCTGCTCTAGGATTTTTACTTGGTTATAGCAGAGGAAGCGCTCTAGTGGTTGTCTTCATGATGGCCATTAGAGAAATATTGATACTGCAAGATCCACATTTGATCGTTGGTATCCCTTTAACTTGACTACTTGTTTACCCCAGTTTATTCTTTTTATTTATTTTTATATTCACTCACTTAAACTATGTAAACCTGCATATTTAAAATATATATTTTCCCTTCTCCCCTATGGGTTGATACATTGCTACTACCACTACTGTAAATTGTGATAAAATTAATTCAGCTGAGCCATTGTCTTCTCTAATCTTTTTAAAGATTTATTTTGTGTACCATTATCTACTTTTTCAAATATTTTTTTTACCGTGGATCTATTTTGGAGATCTACACTTAAAGTATCATATGGCTAAAGCCGCAGTAAAGAAACTAGGATGCCCCAAAGCTAAACATACTGCTCTTCCTGAAACTGTTAGTCTTTCTTGTATATCTCTTTAATATCTCTTTAATGTCTCACTAATAGTGGAATTTTCTACGACATCAAGGACTAGTAATTATCCCATTATTACCCACAAGTGTTCCTGTCACAGATAATGTAAATCGTTTATGAAAAGGTTTGCATGACCAGGGGTTTATTACCATGTCTGGGGTATATGTTTTGTTTTATTTTTAATGTGCACACTACCCTAGATCTTTTCTGCCATATTTTGCACAGGTTCCATCTTGGTTTTAAAAGTTACTTTAAAAAAAAGGGGGGTTGGGGGGGAATTGCAAAAAGAGAGGAAAAACACAAGTAGAATTTAAAAATTCACTTGCGTATTGGTGCCACAAAATTTATAGTCTAGTACTGAACACTTAACCAATGCTTCTGAGGACGTTCAGGAGCTTAGTACCTCATCTATGAAAAGATGGTCCAAAAACATTTATAATAACCGCACCTACACCCAATTCACATAGAGAAACTGAAATGCACAAAATATAGACTAATTGCATTAGCATGTAGAACAAGCATGTCAAACTCAAAGGCTAACACGGGCCAAATGTTTATGTGGGACACAAAAAAAACAAACTTTTATTTGGAAAAGTACAGTATATAAAAAAAAAAAAAAAAAGTTGCCTAACTGACACTGGACGTCCTCAAGCTCATACTGCTTCAAAGTAAACAAAAGAGTAAATTTATTTTAAGGTGACCTGCATTTGCATATAATCAATGTTTCAGTCCAACTACCTTGACAGAAAGTCTGTTCCAACACTATCGAGAATAATGTGTGATAAGTAAACTGTTCAGAATTAAAAATCTCGAAGATACTTTATTATAAGGTCAAAAACAAAAAAAAACCACATGTGCCCTAATAGTAACTGCCTGATTTAGTAAAAAATGTCCATAACGGAAGTACCAGAAAAAATATCTGTGTATAAAATAAAAGATGAGAAATATAACGAAAAAACGAAAAACCAAGGAGCAAAATAAAACTAAGTGAATAGAACCCCCACTAGGTAAATGTGTAGCGAGTAACAAGTAAGATTATTAACAATCTACTATAACCGAAACTGATACCATGTATCTATGTATCAGAAGGATAACTAATAAAGAAAAATAACTGTAGCCTGTGGGGGAATACCACTGCAAAGTCAATCGGTATAAATCTAATCCATTCTGCCGTCTTCGGTTGAAAAGGGAGAAAGAGAGGGATCAGAGTATAAATCCCTGCAGTATAGCTGGTCCTAGTGTGCCGGTTGCCCAAATGGAGAAACCGGGATACTAAATAAATAAGAGATAGTAGGAAAGGTGCCTTCAAAGGGCACCTAGGTATAGGTAAGATGAGAAATAGTAACAAGATCCTAATGTAGTAACACTAGGAGCCGGAGTATGAGTAAACGAACAGTATGTTCATTTATTTTAGAACTCAATTCAGCATTTTGTTTTGGATCGCTATTTCATTCAAATGAATGAAACTCTGATTCAATTTGTGCCGCAGCTGCATCTTGCAGCCGCTTAGTAGATAACTCCCTAATTCCCACGGTATCAGGGAGTTATCTAAATTGGTCTTTCAGTCACATTTACTAATACTAAGTAAAAATTACTTCGTATTAGTAAATTCAGCCCCTACTCGCTATACCTGGGCGGCGGGTGGGGGCCCTAAGTCTGATTCACTCCCACCCCCCCCAATCAAAGGTGACTAGGGGTCCCCAAGCTCCTAGTCACCCACCCAAATAAAAGGTCCCCTACCTACCCCCCTCACCCTAAAAAATAGTGAGGAGGGAGTAAAATAACTAACCTGTAAAGTAAAATTAAACTTACCATTTGACGTCGTCTTTTTTTTTCTCTTCTAAATCTTAATTTTTCAGCTCCAAAAAAGGCCAAATAAAAAAACTATCATAACCGTCGAACTTAAAATAAAAATCCCAAGTGCAAAAAAATAAATAAAACCAGACGAAAAAGAAAAAACCCGAGCGCAAAAAAATAATCCATCCCACAGGGACTTCATCTACCCACACAAAGATGGCGGCATCCTGAATATAGATCGGGGCAGAAAATAAAGATTTAAAAAATAAGTAATAGGGGGGGGCTTAGGGGCATTTGGGCGTGACTAGAGGGTCAGTTAGAGATAGTGGAGGCGGGAGGGGGGCTAAAAACAAAAACAAACCAGGATTCGGCAGGGGGGTTAAAAAAAACAAAACAGGATTCGGCATAACAGTGCCGCTTTAAGATATTTATCCAGTTATTATATATATTTTTTTTTTTTTTTGGCCATCTATCTATTTTCAACTACCTTGACATATTAAGAAAAGTTTGGTAATACGACTGAAATGGTGAATGTATGCTTTTGCACAGGTTTAAAAAAACCGAACAATGTTATCTTGTTGATTTTTGAAGTCTTATGAGTGTTCTTCACTTTGGCTGAGATCATCAAGTGTAATGATCCATAGGAAAGCACTGGGACGCTATTATGCATATGTGGCAAAAAGCTGGGCGACTAATCTGCATCTCTAAGGGGAGAAACAGATCTCTGTGAAGGTCGAAACGTTGCTGCTCTTTTTGTTCCACTAGTTCCCACTAGAGTGCCTAGAAATTTCTTTTTTTGCCTTGACGTGTTGGGATTGCTGGTCCTGCACCGGTGGCTGCTGGGATTGTGTGGTTCCTACAATCATCTTTGTAGAATGTGAGTGACTTTGACTCGAAGTCGTAGGGAGTGCGGTCTTTAATGGCTGTCATGACTGTGGCTTTATCCCTCTCATTCTGAAATCGGACCACAAGGTCCCCGGCTGCTTCGGCCGCAGCCCTGTTTCGGCACACGGAAGAATCCATCCAGCCTCACTGTCTTCCCTTGTCTCTGGGGGATTAGTGCTTGAAATAAACCCCTAAATAGGTGCGGTAGTTGTGCTGCAGGGACATCTTCGCCTCGAACCTTCACGTTAGTAGTGAGCACTGCCCCTAATGTCTTCCAGTACTGCAAAGCGACGGTCGTGCCTTTCAGCCTGGTGTTGCAGCTCCCTCACAGTCTGCTGTAGTGTAGCCAACTGCTGGGCTTGATCGTTCGTGGTGGTCTCCAGGACTCTCATCCGACCCGACAGTCCATGTATATCTGTGCGGATGTTCACGCTGTCCAATAGGATATTTGTTTGAAAGTCCGACAGAAGTGCTTTCAGGATCGATGTGGTGACCGGGGCAGGGGCTGGTTTTGGTGTTCTTTGCTGGTATTTCGTCAACCTCTTCGTCTTGGGAAAAATAATCCGTTCCAAGTAGGCCTTAGGGTAAGTGGCCATTTTGGGCCCAGTCGTGCCATGCGCATGCCTGAATAGTTCTATGTTTAGGCTCGTTCTTGGATTGTCAACTTAATTTTTTTTTTTTTTTTTTTGTGCCATTGTATGGTGTGGAGTCCCGCTGTTCATTTTGGCGGGATGTGGACCTCCTAAAAGGGTAAATCACTCTAAAAGTTTGGAGCTCTCATTAAGTGCATCTGCTCAGCTCAGCTTTTTTTTTTTTTTAAACCATGACATTGATGCATTTCTCTTTAAACTAATACTCATTTGCGATTACATCTCAGTTTAAAGGATCCAATAAGAGGACAAAACCCCTGGAAATGGCAATATCCAGTCACCATACCATTAAGAATGTTTATGGTATTTAAAGCTATTAGTTATTTTTATTTTGGGTTGTTTCAAGGGGGCATCTTGTGCTTTTTTTTTCTGATTGAATTTATCAAGGGGAAAAAAAGTTAGTTCTAGTTAGTTGCTGTTCTACTTTTTGTTTGTTTTTTTTTAATGTCATTTCACGTTAAGATTACGATTTGTTTGTATGTTTTTTATATTTTTTATTTTATTTTTTTTCAGCACTGCTATGTAATTCGGCAGGCTGTACATCACCACTTTGCCCTAAAATTTGTTTTCCGGACTACATCATGGGCACCTGCCACGCAGAACAATTTGCTTTTTGCCCTGATCTATCCAGGCTTTAAATGTCTGCATATTTCTGTGGCTGAGAAATTGTATGGGCTGAGCTCATACTTGTTGCTTAAAACTGGTCATAAATTCTTGTAATGTTCATGGTTGAATAGTCATGGAAAGATATGCCAATCTGCCTGAAAGTCAATCTGTTGCTGTTTTGTATTGTATTAGTCCCAGACACACACAGGGTGTGATTTTACTTCCTCCTAATCTTGTTAGTGTTGTAGAATGCTGTTTTTTTGGCAGAAGCATAGATTGGATAGAAAAGAATATTTGTAGCCCCCTCCACTTCCGCTTTAAAGGATTTGAACTACAATGAAGAAAACGATCAACATTCTGTTGGCAATATGTTTTTATTTTAAGTGAAACTTGTATCAGCAGAAACTGTGTACTTGATATTTTGTCCTGTTGTAAGAAAACAGTCCTGGCAGGTCATCCCACCCCTGCAGTTTTCTTTAGCCTTTCATTTTGTTTCAAGTAACACTCCTCATCATAGATTACCAACAGTGCACATCAATAAAACCCTGCAATGTTTCTGAGTTTGGTGATGCAAAATGCAAGAGGGGAAGGATGTTACCGAGACCTGCCAAGAAGACCATGAACTTACTTCTATTGGAAAGAAGAAATTGTTGTGGGATTGGGCAAGTTTTTGATCACTTTTTTGTATAAAAAAAAAAAAAAAGCCCACAGACTTTGATATAATATGGAAGAAAAATCTAAAGAACAATTGGTTTGTCTTATAAAAAGTAGCATCTAATGGCTTCTTACAATTTGTGTTAGTGAAGAATGAAGTTGGCATGTTTTTAAGCTTTTGAATCCAGGAATGATGTACATTAATAAACGTCTACATGCTTGTAGAAGCCAGTTGCCAACAATAATGTTCTCAGGAGCAGTGACTCTTGGCATTTAAGTTTGCCAGTCTTTGTCATTTCTTTAAGTTGCATGTGGACATGACCTACTCAATAAAGGGCTGGTATAAAACAATTTAAAGGGACAGCCCAGGCCTCTATACATTTAGAGTATCCTCAGAATTCATAAAGGGATGTAGTTCTCAAAGGAACACTGTTAGGAATGCAAAAAAATGTATTCCTGACGTTAGACTGTTTTCTCAACTATTTAGACATGGTTAAATTAAGTAAAGTGGAATTTGGCTCGTCCCCTGACTGAAATCATCATTACAGATGATCTCAGCAGATTTAGTGCTTCACCATAGGGAAATATTGGGGAAACTATTGAAAATGAACAGCAAACACATTGCTGCAGTACTCCGCATCTACTTATAGAGATAAATTGGCTAACGTGTTTTTTAGAAACATCATGTGTTTACCTTGCTGACCCTGCAGGTACAGGCTCTTTGCACCAGAACCACTAAATTAAGCTATAGTAGTGGTTCTGGTGTTTAGCGAAGTTGAAAGTTCACTCCTCCCTCCTGCCCTGCTCGCCAAGCTTTCAGAAGGGGCATCTGTACAAAACGGCTAGCAGCGCTTCTCGATGTCCTCCTTTATTGGATTAGTCTTTTCTTATGACACTGGCTGTGTAGTAGATATGCCCCCTACTTGCAGCATGGTGGGCAGGAGGAAGATTTAACCTCTATTTTCAAATAGTACAAGGAGGGAGCAGCGAACTAGTAGCTCTCTCCTTGATATATTAATGAACAAGTTGCACAGACGTAATTTTGTCCAACAAGACATTCGTTCTTTATTTCATTCGTGTTCATTTGTATTCATACATTCGTCTTTTGGACTAATAGCAAGACTACATACGAAAATGTGTTAATCCGAAAACGAATGCCCAAGTCTAATTTGTAGGAGAAATAAATGGGTCTGTCTATGCAAGTGTTAAGAGTGACTAAGCTAGAGAACGAGAGTAAACTTGTTTTTCATATGTGCAGCGTTATAATCAATTTTGTTCCTAAACAAACAGTTTTGGTTACGCTTGGAAATTTCTCCAAGATTTCTCATGTACATAAAGTAGATACAGTTCTGGTTTAGCACAATGTCCACCTCCATGAAGAAACAAATTCACACCATCCACTGCATCTGTGCAAAACGGCTGCTACCATGGCAACATGCCAGCTCATGGAGCATCATTACATCAACATCAGCTGCTTAAGCATGAATGAGAATATTCTGAAAAGTTTGGCAAATAGTGACATCGGAAAAATCTGAATAAATGTACTTCCTATTTTCAGATTGAGTATAGATATTTTTATGTTCTATTCTTTTTTTTGGTATACCTGTAGGAGGTAGGTTTTTATTTTATTTTTTTCACTTTCTATTTTTCAGGAAGGAATAGATTATTGGTCACTTAATTTGTTGTTCCAGTAGCCTAGATCAGAAGCCTTTTATAGTTAAATGCAGATGTGGTAAGGACAGGTAAGGGAAGGCCATAGAATCCTCTTTGATAAATAATATAACCTGGCAACATCCTTCCAATGTATAGTTTGCAAAATGGCTCTGACATCCTATATTACTGGCTTTGTTCGCTCATTCCAGAAAATGTCACATACTCTGAAGCCTTCGTAACGGTGACTCTCTGTGGACTAAACTGTTTTTTAAACTTTTGTTCCAAACACTTTTCCTGATAAAAATGCACTCCTATATAAATTTGGTGTTTGGAGCTTGACTCAAGTTTGCATATCATGTAAGACATTTCTCATGTCTTGCATGCATTTTTAGTATTTTAAGTGCTGCAAATATGATTTAATTCCTGACTCCTCATGCACCCCGATGGGTCTTGCTCTGTGGTGGGTGTTTAACAGTGACCTCTCCTTCTTTAATGTTCTTTGTTTTTAATTTTCATTCATATTCCTCCAAGAAGGCGTAATTGTTCCTGACACAGCTTCTAAACAACCCAACACTATTAGCATCTCTGGCTTTTGGAAGTAACTAGGTGTAATGACAAATTCTCAAACCTGGAGGAAGCCATTGTTTCTATAAAATAACTGTAGGGACTCCTCAGATAATTATACCAGACACTTGTTTTGTCTTGGTCAGAACTATTCCAGCTATTTTGTATACTCAAATACTTAAATCAGGGGTTCTCAACGTTAGTCCTCAGGACCCCCTACCAGTCCAGGGTTTAGGGATTACCTGGGTGTGTCTAAGGTGTTTAGAAAAAAAAAAACACCTTAGAGTCTAAGGTGTTTTTTTCCCCTTTTTCCAAACACCTGAGACACACCCAGGTAATCCCCAAATCCTGGACTGGTAGGGGGTCCTGAGGACTGGGTTGAGAACCCCTGACTTAAATATATGTTCACAGTCTTGTCAAAAGCTAAAATGTTAAAAAGTTTCTAAAAAATATACTATTAAAATTGGCCTGTCATGCAAGATCACTCGTAAGTATGCATACTTAATGTATACATCCTTTTTGACATTATATTTGTCAAAAGCTTTGACTTTATGAAGTTATAAAATGACTACTTCTACTTGTGTTTAATGCAGTTTTGTTTTGTGATAGATTTTAAAGAATTTAGATAAGCGAAATAATGGAGCTTTATGATGACATTCTGGGGTGTAGAAGGTGGCAAGTGTTTTGGCTGCAGCAATCAATGGATTTGGTCTAGGCAGAGGTCATGCACAGGCATCTCCGGGTCGAAGGCCTGAAAGCACTGTGGTGTACGATTGTAGCTACTGCGGCGTTATTTCATCTAAAAATGCCACGTAGGCGGATGTTGCTACGCTTATCTTAATCCTCACAATCGTCAGCTTTGGTGATTAAAGAGGTCAGGTGTGATTCAATGCTTTTGTAGGCTTCAGGCAGGGTGTTATGCTTATGATTTATTCAGCCTTTGTCTCTGATTTCTTCAGACTTTGTCTTAAATTGGGCCTTACGCTACCTGATCTCCCTTATGTCTGCCCTAATGTTTCAAGCCAGTTTGACAAATTCGGTTTGGAGCTCGTAGACATCTGTTGGACAGAGGATTCTGATCCCGGGGTTGTTTTCCAAAATGGAGGCAATGTCGCTCGGTTTAGAGCATAATGTTGGGCAGTTCGGCGATGCTGAAATCTGCAAAGTATTGGCCTTCAGTTTTTTTTTGTTTTTTTTTGTGGAGCAGTGGCGATCCAGCAGGTGCAGGTATGTTTTTGCTTCATAGATGCACTTTTAATTGCTGTGAATTGGCTTTCCCTCTGATGAGCTAATGGCTCATGCTTCCATCAAAGTGAAGTCAGGCCACGCCCCCATAAGCATACCTATAAGTATGCAATACATTAAATAAAGTGCTGGTGTTGGTGTGTATAGAAGGCCCCTCAAAAAAAAATGTAAACTCTCTAATAAAAATGTCAATTAAATATTTTAGCTGCTAACCACTAGCTTATGTAAACCTAAAAAAAAGATAATTGTAGTGCAGCACTTAAAAATCAGTTGCAATATATAAATATAAAAATGAGCAAAAACGTAAAATAATGCAACACGCCCTACTGCTCGAAACATATTGCAATTCCGGAAGGTGCTGTCATAACTGCAAATGTAATGTGGGAAACTCAAGGCACCTTAGTGCTCGTAAAAACTTCAGGGAATTTGAAATAACTTCATATGCAAATGAGAAAGCATCTTCTAAAATATGAAATATATTGTGATGGTGTCTGTACAACCCACAACCTAATATAATTAATGTTGGTGTGGACGTATGCTTGACTAAAGATGCAGGTATAATGCGGAGAAGGTAAGCAGGTGAACCCAGCAAAGCCAAACTTATTTACACAATCTGGGAGAACACCCCAGATTAGGGGGTAAGTAAAGAGCCCACCACCTGATCTATTCAACTCATAACCATTCCTTGCCGCTGGTGCTTTATCACTTCAGCTGTTATAAATTGGCCTTTTGAGGCTGCCCAGCAACGTTGCACAAGGATCGAGGACCATGTATATGTTTTGGTTAGTCAACTGATGGTGTGATAAGGCTCAGGCCTTATAATTTGTGTGTGGGGGGAGGGGTTGCGCGATACCAGCCCTCTATAGAGGTAGATTGAGCAGATTGTATACAATTAATTAAAAACATTTCCCCCTGCTAATAGACTGTGTGAAATAAATATCCAACATGGAATCGGTTCTTTTTATGGACTGTTGAGGCATGTTGCATTCTCCCTTCAATCAGAGCCTCTAATGCAGGTTTTGGATTACCGTTTCCAAGACCCTGTGACATTTTATTCCTTCATTCTCATTTTATGTTTGCGTTTTTTTTATTTATGTTTTTTGTTTTTTATGGAATGATGAACTATAAAGTGCAGGTCGTGTGTGTGTGTGACCATGTTGATTAGAAGAAAGCAGCAGACTTTTGCATGGGTTAAAAATACCTATTTATTGAAGATAAACAAAAACCCATAAGAATGCAGTGTCAGAATTACTGTATGATCCAGCACATAGAACTGTGTAACACAGGTGACTGGTAGGTAACATATTACCGGACCTTAGAATGGCCGGAATAACGTACCAAAGAATAGTCAGGAATAGCTGAGGTCAGGGGAGGGTAACCAATTTTAGCTCTGTCTGTGGTAAAAGTTCCCGGTGAGGCCTCAAAATGATACTCCATTTGGTTAAGAAATCCCTGGCATTCTTGAATATTACCATCAAAATGCAGGGAAAGAGATGGGAAGATAGTAGGTGCCTTGTGTACTATAGGTGGAGGTACATAAGGAGGAGGTGAGGCCGCAGGTTGCAGATGCGCTGTTCGGGTAAGAAGCGTACTGAAGGCCTGGCGAAATATTTCCGTCATGTGTCCTTAAGGGGTTAAGATGCCGCAAGTGTCAGTCATGCAGACGTACGGCCTCTGGGTGCAGAGACCGCAAGGTGAGGATGAATGTTACATGCAGCAAGTTACATATTACATAGTTACATAGCTGAAAAGAGACCTGCGTCCATCAAGTTCAGCCTTCCTCACATATGTTTTTGCTGTTGATCCAAAAGAATGCAAAAAACCTAGTCTGTAGCGCTTCAAATTTTGCCACAAACTAGGAAAAAAATTCCCCCTTGACCACAAAATAGCAGCCAGATGTCTCCTTGGATCAAGCAGCTATTACCCCATTAATTAGAAATTATATCCCTGTATGTTATGGTTTTTTTTCAAGTATTTATCCAATTTCAGTTTAACCCCCTTAAGGACACGTGACATGTCATGATTCCCTTTTATTCCCGAAGTTTGGTCCTTTAAGGGGTTCAACATCTGTATGGACTCTGATAAAACCACCTCTTCAGGCAGTTAATTCCATATCCTTATTGCTCTTTAAAAAAAAAAAAAAAAACCTTTTATTTGTCTTAGATGAAATCTCTTTTCTTCCAGCCTAAATGTGTGACCTCGTGTCCTATGTATAGCCCTGTTTATGAATAGATGTCCAGATAATGATTTGTACTGGCCCCGAATATATTTGTATAATATTATCATATTCACTCTGAGGTGCCGTTTTTCCAAACTGAGATTTAATTTTTTTTTATTTTTTTTTAACCTTTCTTCATAACTAAAATGCTCCATTCCTTTTATCAATTTTGTAGCTCGTCTCTGCACTTTTTCTAGTGCCATGATATCCTTCTTTAAAACAGGAGCTCAACATTGCACAGCATATTCAAGGTGTGGTCTTAGCATTAATTTATGAAGAGGCAAAATTATATTTTGATCCCGAGAATTTATGCCCCTATTTATACATGACAAAACCTTACTGGCCTTAGCAACTGCAGATTGACATTGCATATTGTTGCCTAATTTGTTGTCTATAACAATTCCCAAATCCTTCTCATGTGTGGTTATCCCTAATTCACTACCATTTAGGGCAGGGGTTCTCAACCCAGTCCTCAGGACCGCCTACCATTCCAGGATTTTTGGATTACCTGGGTGTGTCTCAGGTGTTTAGAAAAAGGGGGAAAAAACACCTTAGACTCTAAGGTGTTTTTTTTTTTTCTTTTTCTAAACACCTTAGACACACCCAGGTAATCCCTAAACTCTGGACTGGTAGGGGGTCCTGAGGACTAACGTTGAGAACCCCTGATTTAGGGTGTAAGTTGCTTGTGCATTCTTGACCCCCGAAGTGCATAACTTTGCATTTCTCTACGTTAAATTTAATCTGCCATTTTAGTGCCCAATCTATCCAAATCCCTCTGCAGCAAAGCAATATCCTGCTCACATTTTATTACTTTACAAAGTTTTGTGTCATCTGCAAACACCGAAACATGGCTTTCAATGCCAATTACAAGATAATTTATAAATATGTTAAAAAGCAGCGCCCTAAAACAGAACCTTGAGGGACACCACTTAACACTTTTGTCCAGCCTGAAAATTTACCAATAATGACAACTCGTTTTACTATATCCTTAAACTGATTATTGCTAACAACAAAGTTCTTCCCAATGAATTCTTGAATAATATCCGTTAATAGCCCTTCAAATATTTTCCCAGTCACAGAAATTAAGCTCACAGGTCTATAATTTCCAAGCAAGGATTTTGAACCCCTTTTTAAATATAGGAACGATATCTGCCTTCCTCCAATCCTCCGGTACAATACCTGAAACAAAAGAATCTTGAAAGATTAAATACAGAGTTTCACTTATTTCCCTACTTAGCTCCTTAACCCCTTAAGGACCAAACTTCTGGAATAAAATGGAATCATGACATGTCACACATGTCATGTGTCCTTAAGGGGTTAAAGGACCACTCTAGGCACCCAGACCACTTCAGCTTAATGAAGTGGTCTGGGTGCCAGGTCCAGCTAGCCTTAACCCATTCTTTTCTAAACATAGCAGTTTCAGAGAAACTGCTATGTTTATGAATGGGTTAAACCTTCCTCCAATTCCTCTAGGGGCTGTCTCATTGACAGCCGCTAGAGGCGCTTGCGTGCTTCTCACTGTGAAAAAAAATTGATAATGCTTTCCTATGTGACCGGCTGAATGCGCGCGCATTCAGCCGCATGGGAGGCGAAGAGGAGGATCGGAGGAGGAGCACCCTCAGGGCACTATAGTGCCAGGAAAACGAGTATGTTTTCCTGGCACTATAGTGGTCCTTTAAGTACTCGTGGGTGAATACCGTCAGGTCCCGGAGCTTTATTTACATTAATTTTCTCTAACCACTGTAGCACCTTGTCTCGAGTTATCCAATCACAAGTTATCTGCAAGTTTTTTTGCAGCAATCATTTGCAT
>OW240914.1:100691093-100723800 GCA_933207985.1 Pelobates cultripes
CCATCAAAAATGTCCTATTCTGTGACCAGCTGTGATGTAATTACTTCCACGCAGTGGCAAATTAGGACAGAGAGAACTAATGTCTGAGGCTACTCAACGCTGAAGCATGTACACTTACTACAGATACTAGAACTAATAAATCCCATAGTCTTTATTTTTTATAATTGGGCGCAGAGATTCTGTACTTTGTTTTATAAACTGTGAGCAGTAGAGATATTATATTAAAAAAGAGAAGTTAAATCTATACAATTTTATATTTATGTTTAAACCACTCCATTTTGCAGTTTCCTTTTTTGAGATGAACATAAATTAATTTGTTAAAGGGTTACTCCAAGCACCATGACTACATTATGTGATTGAAGAAAAGAACATGACAGGTGCATTATCGCCATATGGGCAGGAGGAGCTGTCTACTACCTTATACCAAACACACCACAGCTTTAATCTTATAATAATAATAATAACCATAACAATAACATATGATTAAGAACAACTTGTAAAGTCATTACCCTCCACCAATCCCTCAGCCATCCAAAATTATCACTTAGCCGCATATCAAATCACAAGGCAATGACCCATGACATAACATAACATAGTATAACAATCACATAAATATAACATAAACAAGATCAAACATTTTCCACATGATCCTGGTAGAGGTATACCTTGAGCCGGGCACTGTGGCTTCCCCCGCAGCACCGCTCTTTCCTTTTTTGAAACAGAGGTGCAGGCCTTCGGAGCCACCACATCCCGAACATTCATGCTTATACTTGCAGGTAGCACCCCACTTGCACTGACCCTCGTTAAAGAGCCAGCAAAACCCCTTCTTACTAGCGGCCGACGCGGGGACTGACCCCCTGTGCTGGCCGCCTGCTGAAAGTGGGATGCCCTCTGAGCCTTCACCAGCTTCATCTTTATGGGGAGATCCATCTGATCCCACCGCATCCCAGGATTAGCTGCCAACCACTGGCGGAACTGCTCATCGTATTTCCACCACGCCTTCCCCCCATACGCTCCACAGCTTCCCAGATCCCATCCAGATAGCAGAACAAGGAGGAGAAGAGCCCCAGAGACTTCTCGCCAATCACACTGGTTTTGCTGGCACGTTTCCCCGAACGCTTTGTTTCTCCTCCTCCTTTTTGGCGTCCTTCTTATCCTCCTCTTTGAGATCAACATATTCCTCCAAAGGGAGGAGTGTGAAAACCTCCACGAACTCACCCTTCCATGTCCTTCATGTCCTGTTTCAGGTGCACACCCAGAGGTCCCAGGAACGAAACATAAGTGTTTTGCAGTTCCGCATTCGGCACGCCCCCCAACAACTCCTCCCACTAGCCAGATCCGCACCCCTGAAGCCGACCCATCCACCACATCGCCCTGCAGTGCTTTCCCCGCCATCGTGGGGACCCCTGCCCTGGAGCCCAAACCACCCCACGTCTGACCTGTGTCCCTCCTTTCCTCTAAGCTTCTATCAAGTGTTGCATGGATTGTAACAAAGCAAATGAAGGTGCAGTAGGGTCTGACTCAGCAACCAAGCCCTCCACAGGTGGCCTCATGGCTGCTCCATTATACCTCGCCTCACGCCAACCGGGGAATCCACCCGATGCCAGGAATTTCTAGAATGCGAACCACTGCCGAACCTGGAATAAGAAGAAGAATGCCTGGGCCGATTGTACTGTTCCATGCTCTTCCTTCCCTTGCATCCCTGGGCGCACCATGACCCCTTCCTGGCATCCCGCCCCCCAACCCAGGCCCCACCGGCTGGCATGGGTCCCGAAGCCCTGCTGGCCCTACCCCTAGGACTCTTGCCTTGCTCCCGGGCCATCCTGTGCCTAGATCCATGCCTGGAAGCCACAGAGCGCTTCCAGGCGTCTGATGCCGCCCGGGACGTGGAACCAACACCACTGGGGACACCTAGCTCTGACGTGTCGAGGATAAATCATCCTTTAATTATGTTCAGGGGAACCCAAATTAATTCAAGCACTTGGAGAAGCAATAAGACACACGAGACGTGGTGATAGTTGTGAATCCAGAAGAATTGCTTCTAGCTTTAATTGGTGGCAATTAGTTTTATACAGTGGGGGATACGTGCTTACGTACAAAACATATTTACTGTTTTTTAAACAGTCATAAGAAAGGAGTGTAAGTAGAGACATATTTCTAAATGTCACAAGATAAGCAGTCTACAAGAAGTACTCGGGTCGGGCTAGTTTTTACGGGGAAGAAGAACTAATAGAGGACAAAGTTCATTTAAACATAAAGCATATCATGATCCAAGTTAGCCAATTTTATTACAGACTGAACCGAAAATGGCATCTGTAGCTTGAGCCTTGGAATCAAGGTGCATTCCTTCACAATCCCCTCTTTTGATCCAAGGGTCACCCAATTGTCCAAGGTATTTCCAGGTGTGCTAGTCACACCTGTGGGACTTTCATTACATTTTCACCACGGTTCCCTTAGACTGGGCAACCCAAGAACCCGCCCCTGGTAGCCACCCCGCCGCCTGCAAGTGCCACCATCCCAGGGCCAGGAAGGGGGAAAAGCCCTGAGAGGCCAGCTACGCTCCACAGCAGCACCCCCAAGGCCAGAGGGGCCTGCTGCCACCTGTTGGGAACTCCCACTTGCCTGCACATTGCTGGGCCCTCCAAGGTCCTGCACTGCTCCGGCTCCTGCCTCGGTCTGATTTCCCCTCCAACCACCATGGGCGCCTGATTGCCATGCTCCCCCGTGCCTGGCACACCTCCTAGATCAACCACGCCGACTGCGTGGGCCTGCAATCCAAACGCAGCTCCATCTGATCCCAGAGCCGTGCTGTCTGTCAATGATTGGCCAGCCACTCCCCCCTCACCATCGGGCGACTGCAGCTGCTAGCGGAGCCTGCACAATGCCTCCAGTGCTCTGCCCAGCACTCACACAGCCGGGAGCAGCCAGACCCGTCCTGGTCCCAGCACCATCCACATCCGCGGGATCCGGACTCAAGCATTACCCCTGTGGGCATCTTGTCCCGCCACCTCCAGGACTGCTCCGAGTCTCTCCCGCAGCTAGGCCATCCCTCTGTCCCGTGCTGCCACTTGGATCACGGCCATTAGCTCTTCCAGAGACCGCTCAGCCATCCTGAAAAAGAAAAAACAAACTTGCAAGGCCCAATCAGTGAAAACACCAACTCAGCCTGGTAAGTGAAATTAGTAATGGGGTTATCTAAAATGGCCGACATTTATATCAGCCCAACCCCTAAACCATACTCACCAAATCACCATCAGGCTCCCCCTAAGCACACCTCCAAGCCATGTCAAGGCCCCCTCTGCTAAGCTGTGCTTTCTCCCTGGGGCTACAGGACTCATCAAGCACTTGTAGCCCAGCCAATTGTTATGGGCAAATGCAAATATTACAAGTTTTAGAATGCAAAGTTGTATTTTAAACTGTGTACTTTAAGATATTACAAACTGACTAGGTGGTAGAAATGGGACATATTGTTTTTCATACAATGCTACATAATAGCAATAACCTCTTACCTACTTTCAGTGTATAATATGCTGCATATTTCTAACTTACGCCATTTTGTCTTAGCTTAATGGAATTTCCCATGACGTGTACAACCTTAAGTTTTAGTATAAACATTAAGATAAGATGTTCAGACTTTAGAAAGCCATCTTGTCCCAAGTCAGGGAATTTCCCATGACGTGTGCACCCTTACGTTTTAGTTATGGCCTTGTATCTTTGCCAAGTTAAGGGAGATCCTAAAATTAATAAAGTAAAAGTAGTTTGACTTTTTCGTAGATGAACTATGGTAACCCTATAATGGAAAAAAAAGGTATAAATATGTGTACCTTTTAAATGTTAACGAACAGAGAGGAGAGATTTGGAGACAGATGCTGCTCCATCTTATAATGACTGACAGGGGTCAGGAGGGTATGTTATTCTATTTTAATGATATTGCAAGCATATAGTTTAACCCCTTAGTAAGCAGACCATTTTTCAATTGTCTTACCGTTAGGGACCAGGGCTGTTTTTACATTTCTGCTGTGTTTGTGTTTAGCTGTAATTTTCCTCTTACTCATTTACTGTACCCACACATATTATATACTGTTTTTCTCGTCATTAAATGGTCTTTCTAAAGATACAAATAATTTCATCATATCATGTAATTTACTATAAAAAAAGTATAACAAATGATGAAAAAAAACACTTTCTAACTTTGACCACCAAGATCTGTTACGCATCTACAACCGCCAAAAAACACCCATGCTAAATAGTTTCTCAATTGTGTCCTGAGTTTAGAAATACCCAATGTTAACATATTCTTAGCTTTTTTTTTGCAAATTATAGGGCTATAAGTACAAGTAGAACATACCTGTTTCAAAATATATATTTTTAAAATTTATCAATAGTGACATTGTAACACATGTACATATTTTTTTAAACTAGACAACCCAGGATTTTCAATATGGGATATGTCCAGTCTTTTTTAGTAGCCACTTAGTCACAAACACTGTCCAAAGTTAGCATTTATATTTGTTTGTGTGTTAAAAATGCAAAAAACTATTATGAATGCTAACTTTGGCCAGTGTTTTTTGACTAAGTGGCTACTAAAAGTCTTCTTTTGCAAATGGTATGCTATCATGGGGTAATTTTCATTCCTGGGCTACCATACGCTCTCAAAGGCAACATAACCAATCTGGCAAATTTCAATGTGAAAAAACGGAACATCAAGACTTATATTTGACCCTGTAACTTTCAAAAACACTATGAAACCTGTGAAATAGGGGTTCTGTTATACTTAGGAGACTTCGCTGAACACAATTATTAGTGTTTCAAAACAGTAAAACGTATCACAACAATGATATCATCAGTGAAAGTGCAGTTTGTGTGTGAAAAATAAAAAAAAATCACTTTCACTGACAATATCATCGCTGTGATATGTTTTACTGTTTTGAAACAATAATATTTTTGTTCAGTGAAGTCTCCTGAGTGCTATTTTCTCTTCTGTGTGTGATTTGGAACCTCTTATAACTTGTTTAGTCTCTTTCTGCCTAATCTTATAGATCTGTCTATTTTCCTCACTCTGTTTTTTTTTTTATATTTACTAAATGCTAACTTTTAGTTTTTAGTATTTTGGCTACATCTGCGGAGTACCACACTGGTTTCTTACATTTTTTGCTCTTACTGACAAGCCTAACGCAATTTTCTGTTGCCTTCAGCAGTGCAACTTTTAAATAATCCCATTTCTCTTGGACGGTGCACAATTGGATCTTGCATCCTACCACTCTGCCACCAAGGGAGCAAAGAGCAAGACAAAGGAGGAGGCCTGTGCATCGTTCCCCTGTCTCAGATTCTGGACCAATGACAATGCGATGAGCAGGGCCGCCACCAGAAATTTTGGGGCCCCTAACTCAGCTCAGGGTCTGGGCCCCGCCTCCAATTCCGCCCACAGGGTTCACTTCCAAATCCCACCCACAGGAATACATACACACAGACACAAACACACACACTGATACAAAAGGACACAGATAAACACACACAGATACATACTAACAGACACACATACTGAAACAGACATACACGTATATAAGAATAGATACTGACACACACATACTGAGACATACACACATATACAGACACACAGGCATACATAGTGACAGACAGACACATACTAACATACATACAGACACATGCATGAGGACATACAGACACATACATACAGACACTGACATACATACAGACATACATTCATAATGACATACAGACATACATACATACAGACATACTGACAGACATACATACATACATACATACATACATACATAATGACATACAGACATACATTGATACTGGCATACATTCATACAGACATACATGCATACACACATACATACAGACATACATTCATAATGACATACATACAGACATACATGCATACATATATACATACTGACAGACATACTGACATACAGACATACATTGATACTGGCATACATACAGACATACATTGATACTGGCATACATACAGACATACATTGATACATACATACATACAGACATACTACAGACATACATTGATACTGGCATACATACAGACATACATAATGACATACAGACATACATTGATACATACATACATACAGCTAATTTTTCAGCCACCCTCCTGTCTCTTACTTTTTCTTTGCAGGAAGGTGGCTGGCTCCCCCTCTTCACGGCCTGGCTGGTGGTCCTCCCGCAAGGGCCAGGTCGCGCTATTACATGGCATGGTTGTCACCCCCTGATGGCGGCCCTGGCGATGAACAAAAGAGTGAGGACTAGTGAGGCACCTTGGGTTGACTTTTCATTTACTTACCCTCATAATTGCTGAGATGGGTGGGGGGATATTGTTTATTTGGGAGTTTGGCAGGTGGGAGATGGGACTTTGTCCTAGATCTTGCAGCACTCTTTGTGCCTTACAATCTGTCCTGGTACTTGCTGAATCTGTCTTGGTATGCCATAGCTGGTCCCTTAGGTGAGGCGCACTGTCAAGGACTATTGCCCTAACTCGCAAACAATGAAGATATAATCCTATACACAAATAAAGATAATTATTATTGCCATTTATATAGGGCCAACAGATTCTGTAGCGCTTTACAATATTATGAGAGGGGATTTAACTATAAATAGGACAATTACAAATAAACTTACAGGAACAATAGGTTGAAGAGGACCCTGCTCAATCGAGCTTACATTCTATAGGAGGTGGGGTGTAAAACACATTAGGACAGGAATTTGCAATCAAATAAGGTTAGCTGCCCTTTAGGAGAGGGCAAGAGACGGGTATGTGAGGTAGGGGTTAGTCTTGGAGGCCATAAGCTTTCCTAAAGAGATGGGTTTTAAGGCACTTCTTAAAAGATGCAAGACTAGGGGAGAGTCCGATGGCGGTAGGCAGGCTATTCCATAGAAAGGGAGCCGCCCGCGAGAAGTCCTGCAAGCGCGAGTTGGCCGTACGGGTGCGGACAACGGACAGGAGGTGGTCACGGGCAGAGCGGAGAGACCGAGAAGGGACATACCTGTGGATCTGTGAGGAGATATAAGAGGGGCTAGAGTTGTTCAGTGCTTTATAGGTGTGAGTTAGTGCCTTGAATTGACTCCTATAGCACACAGGAAGCCAATGTAAGGACTGGCAGAGGGGTGAGGTGTGATAGTACCGACTAGAGAGGAAAGTCAGTCTAGCAGCAGCAGCATTAATTACAGACTGTAGGGGTGCAGTACGGCTTTTGGGAAGACCAAGCAGGAGAGGGTTACAATAATCCATGCGTGAAATTATTAGAGCATGGACAAGCTCCTTGGTAGTATCTGGTGCAAGAAAGGGGCGGATGCGGGCTATGTTTTTAAGATGGAATCTACAGGATTTGGCAACATGCTGGATGTGAGGCTCAAAGGTGAGACCAGAGTCAAGTATGACGCCAAGACAGCGCGCTTGCAAGGATGGGCTGATGTTGGTACCACAAACTTGAAGGGAGAGCGAAAGAGGAGGATCAGTATTAGGAGGAGGAAAGATGTATTACAGGGCCTTAGTGGCCAGACTTAATGTATGTAACTACACAGTAATAGGTAGAGAATAGTTAGGCCTGGTCTAGGTCAGAGTTGGAGACAGGAAAATAAATAATAGTACAAAGCCAAGGATACTAGAATTAAGAATAATCGAAATACAAAGTCAAAGTCAGATATAAGAAATACCAAAGATACAAAACACACTCTTGGGCTACAAAGACCATGACAAGGCAAGGAAGTGATGTCAAGGAAAGATATTAATAGGCCTAAGTGGTTGATGATAGGCTAGGAAACTAATTAGGGTAATTAGTGTAAAGGTATAAGTTTTTTGGGCTTCTTTCACTTTAAAATTTCACACGGATATGAGCAGCATCATGTGATAAGGCAAATACACCCTAGCATGCATCTGCGTGCGTGCTCACACCCGCGATGTCGGCCGAATATCATAACGTAGCAAGAGAGGAGAGCTGGTGTCAGCTGAGGCATAAGGACCCAAGCGGCACGGGCCAAGAGGGGGTATTACACGTACATCTGTCTTGCCTGCAGAGGGGGGAACTTCGACCATTGTTGTGGAGCCCCGGGCAGTTCAATAATTAGTTTCAGGCCTATCTCTAATAGGGTGGAGGGGCAAAATGTCTCTTGCAAGTCTATTTCTCTGTATAATGCATTCTCAGGAATCTGTATGATTTGACCAATATGTACCCCAACTTGTTGCACCCCTACTCTCCTATCCTTTCCATAATGATTCCCTTCAACTCAAATAATAAAATACTAGTGCTAATCATTCGCTTGCACTCATATGTCACTTTCCATATCGTGTTCCATAGGTTTCGTAATATACCAGTAATAAACCCTTGTGCAATTCCCTGCATTCATCTTCTCTTGTATGAGTATTACATTAATTATATCACATGTAGGAGTTTCTACACAATCATATTACACTCTGTGTAATCATCACATTGTTTCCCATCCTCGTCTTCTAAATTAATCTATATTACTGAGTGATAAAAAAAAATCCTTTTGTCATATATTTACACCCAATATACCTGGATGTATTTACTTCACCAAATTCTTTCCAGAGTATATAATTTTAGGCATTCACGTAGCAGCAGTCTTCCTGGTCTTGCCAACTGAACGCAGATATTTTGGGTTTTATGTGAATCCTATGCAGGGTTTAGTAAAATATAGTTGGTGTTTGTAGGTACTGAGTTTTCTAAGAGGTTGGCTGATGTCCATACTGTAACGAATGCTGGTATTGCAGATACCCGTTCGTCTGTTTCCTCCCGAACTACTAGAGGCTGAGTGATTATAGTTAACAGTTCGGGTGTTGATTCGAACGTTCTCCAGATGAAGTACAGCATCCAAGTATCTTTCCCAAGTAAATCAGATGGATACCCAAACATCAGCCTAACCTAGATGAAGGGTACAACAGGAAGGTTTTATTCAGGCTAACCGCCCGGTTTATATGTAATACAAATGTACAGGGTTTACGTTGACATATTTCAGGGGCATTCACCACTGGACCTGAGAGGGGACAGTGACAAAATACATTCTGCAGTTACATTGGCTCTCAGGTCCAGGACACTCCTACATACAATAATATAATCCTTCGCCTGTACTGGGGAGATAATTGAATCAAGCACTATACTTAACTCAGTTATATGCCAACACAAAAAACACACATTTGCACAAAACTCGGAAAGTACCCCAAACTCCATGGAAACACCACAAAAGTCATATCCCCTGATTAGCTCTGATCTGGGGGACCAACATATTCAGAAATCACCCCGATCAGTTCAGGGATTCAGGAGTTCCATGGAAGTCTTAATTTGACCGACCGCACAAGAGGCTCCTGCCCAGAAATAGTTCCATGAAATTAGGCTGTGCGGTCGGTCAATTTCGAAAAGTCTAAAAACCGAACATCTCCACGAATTGCTCCCCTGGCTCATAGGTAGCATTTGTTCATGACAAAACACCTAACAAATAGCTCTCTCCTGGCTGGTTGGTGAAAGGAAGCAGCCATTCGCGAAGTTGACCAGCGTTCAGGAGGTTGCATGTTCAATTTTAGTTCCAGACACTCAACGACCAAGTCCCCCTGCCTCCTTTAAAGCTAACAAGATGGTTGCTGTTTTCTCCTGCACGTGGCTTCGACTATTCGAATGGCAGCCACACAGAGAGAGCACTTAACTTGCAGTCTGCTTTGTAGTTAATGAGCCGGGGGCGTGGTCGGGGGGGCGTGGTCGGTGTTCGGTAGTTTTATCTACTGAATGAGGAAAATTAAAGGTAATGAAACAAAAAGGTGTAGTTTCCTCACACATCCCCTTTCAAATCAGTGGAGCCCTAATTAAAATCTGCCAAGGTCTCTTTAAACTATTAGATTTGCCAAGTTTCATATTTACATAGTTCTACTTTTGATTTTGTCTATAGTTTTATCAAAACAACCTTTTTTATTTATGTAACTACCAATCCAAGATCAAGTTAATATTTGTAATGTTTATATTGAATATAATTTTAAATTTATCATAACTATGCAATTGAGGCTAAACATTTTTTTTCTTAGAAAATATATTGGTCCCATGCACATTAAAAGAAATAAAGATAAAATAAAACAAAATACATGAAATATAATCAGTTCAGTAATTCAATATGTGAAATTGAGAAGCCAAATCTATAAGCTGACATAACCATACTTTTTATGATACTTTATAAAATGGATAATTTAAACACTAGTACATTTCTTAATTTTACCATGTTTCATTCCTCATCTCTTTTCATCTCCTATCCTATTCTCCCGCCTCCGCACGTCTGTTTTACAAAACATGCTGACGTGTTGTGAATACTTATCCAGGGTCAGTGGCCTTTCTTGGCACAATGCGACTCCTCTGTGACTCCTAGAGTCAAACTTAATCTTGTTTCGATGATATGTCTCAAATGAAAAATAGCGAAGCTTCCCAGAAATTTTTTTTTTTCAGTATGAGCAAAACTCGATGTCTTCATAGAGCTGGGATTTCTCCAGAAGGTCGAACTATGAGTAAACCATGATAGCTGTGTAGAAACATAAGAGGTAAACTGTGAAACTACAATCAGATCAACAGACCAGCAATGGCTTTCCTTGGCAACACTAATATATCTGAGTCAAATTTACAGTGATGCTCAGCCAACCTTTAGAATGCTTAAAGGGACTCTCCACTGTCCATATACATAAATAAATAAATCACTATGTAGTAGATATACTGCTCACGTGAAACATACATGCATTTAATTATGCATTGTTGGGGGGCGTGGCTTGACGTCGATGAAGATGGCAGCTTAGGCTCCGAGCTCCACGCCCCGACCGACCCAAAACGCTTTGCAAACAGAGACTTACCCCTGTAAACACGACCTTACACTGCCCCAGGGAAGTGAGAAGGTAATGGCCGCGGCGGCAGTGAAAAAGCACGGGAAAAGACCCAAAGAAGGTACCCCGTCGGTGGCGGAATTGCTGCACAAGCAGAGGCCGCATCTGCACAAAGATGGCACCGGCCCGGAGAGAGCTGAATCTACCCCCGCCACTGAGACCGGGAGCAGAGACCACCCACCGCAACAGACAGCACACGGAGAAATCCTCCAGTCTCTGGCGGAGGTCCGGCACTACCTGGCAGCAGAGATTGAAAGAGTTAAGGACGGGATCCAGGCGGTAGGGCAGCGCACGGAGGCCCTGGAGTTGAGGCTGGACCATGTGGTCGCGGCCCATAAAGAAGCCGCCACAACCACAAACACTTTGCTCATCAGAATGGCGGAGCTAGAAACTGAGGTGGAGGACGCCTCGAATAGATCTCGGAGAAACAACCTCCAAGTTAAAGGCCTCACGGAAAATGTCAAAGACGCAGATTTACAACCAGTACTACTGAGGCTGTTCCGCGCCCGCCTGCCTGACATCCCCGACCACCTGTGGAC
Organism: Pelobates cultripes; assembly: GCA_933207985.1. Lineage (NCBI taxonomy): Eukaryota > Metazoa > Chordata > Amphibia > Anura > Pelobatidae > Pelobates > Pelobates cultripes. The sequence continues at coordinate 100,702,542 of OW240914.1, forward strand.
GCTTGACAGGGTACACAGGGCTCTCAGGGCGAAGGGCCCCCCGGACGGACCCCCCAGGGATGTGATCACGCGGTGGCACTATTTTGCCACGAAAGAAGCCATTATAAAAAGCACCAGAACCCACACGTACAAGTTTGATGGCATGGCAATACATCCCTACCAGGACATTGCACCGGCCACACTGGCACGAAGGAGGGAGTGGAAGCCCATAGCCGACCTGGTGAGGGCCCGGGGCCTGAAATTTGCATGGGGGCACCCGTTCAAGATGATGGTCTTCAACGGCCCCGGGCTGGCGGTGCTCCTACCATCAGCGGATCCCAGAGTGTTCCTGAGAGATCTCGGCATTGAGATGCCCTCCGACTTTCGCCTACCCGACAGGGTCGCCCGGGCACTGGGGCACATACCCAGGGAAGAATCAGACCGCCCCAGAGAAGCTCCGTAGGATGCCGCACTGGCGCGGCCAACAAGCACCGCACGCCAGCAACACCCTGGACTTTACATAAAGGAGAAACGGCTTTTACTTAATCAGCTTTTACATGGACGACAACAGAGACTGTACACAGCAAGGACTTATGTTGGATAAGAATGCGAGACAACCACAGGGGAGAGAGAGGTAGAAAGGGAACGGGGACGTCAACAGGAAGGCGGGTATACTAGTAAGGAGCAAACATGGCGGGTGGACGAGCTCACGAGAGAGCAGAGACAGACTAAGAGAGCGGGGTAGTTAGGCAAGTGCAAGAAGGGGGGGCGGGAGGAGGAAACGGGGAGACATTTAGACAGCACCAGCTAGAGGACAAAGGAAGCCAGAGGCACACACTCAGAAATTACCGGGGTAGAACACGGGGGGGGGAGGAAAGAAGGGAGAAGAAGACAAAAAAAAAAGGGGGTCGGGAATGCTGGCGTCCCTGGGTAGGGGGGGAAGGGGAGGTGGTTCGGGGCTAGGGGTGGGGTCGGTCTCCTGCCTGGTGGGGTCGTGTGGGGTGTGTGGGTTATCGGGTCAGGACTTGGTCTTATTGGTGCCAGGTCTGTGTGGGGGTAGCTGTTCCCTCCGCTAGTGAGAGCCGCTACGCGGAGTGGGAGCAAGATTGTCTAGTCGCCTTGCCCCCCGAATCTGACCCTCGTATCGTATGTGTAGACTTATATCCCTGAGATCGTAGTGTCTGTGGGTAGGTTTTCGACTTATGTATGCTGATGCTCTTGTAACCTGAACACAACTCTGAACAGTGAACAAAAACAAAGGTTTCAACAAATACAAGACATTTCCAGGAGCAAGTGAGGATAGAGTCCGAGCCCCGAATCCCCTCCCCGCCACTGAAGCTCCCTCTTTCCCATCCTGTGATCTACCTCCCCCCAAGTTTACCTGCTCATGTTACGTAGTTTCCTTGTGTCCCTCCGTTGTGCTCCCCCACCCACACGTCCTCCCACCCCTCACCCACTGGCGGCCCACACTATCTGGGGCACGCGGACACGCCCCCCCCAGCGCTGCAGGGGTTGGGGGCGCGCGCGACGGACCAGAACAGACGGTAGGGAGAGGACTCAGTCAGGAAGGGGATACACAATATGGCCACGCTCAAACTCACCTCCCTCAACGCCAACGGCCTCAATACCCCAACCAAGAGGCGATTATTGATGAGGGAACTCAAACGGCAAAACACTGACATAGCGTTTATACAGGAGACGCATCTCATGCGCTCAGCCCACATTCAACTAACAGACCACGTATACACTGGAACATACTCCTCTCGGGGACTGACAAAGAAAAACGGGGTGGACATCCTAATACACAAAAGATGCCCGTTCGTGTCACAAAATGCGCTGACGGACAGCGTGGGCAGGTATATCATCCTCACAGGTACGATTTACAACGCCACCTACCATCTGATAAATTTATACGTGCCCAACCACCCGGACCCAGAGGGAGACAAGACAAATTATTGGCCAACTTCATCCAACAAATGAAACTACTAGACCCCTGGAGACTGCAATAGCTCGGGCTTAGGGACTACACATTCCACTCAGCGGCTCACTCGACGTACTCTCGCATAGACATGTTGCTAGTCAATCAGGGAGGGATCCCATGGATCCAGTCCGCACGAATAAATCTTATAACATGGTCCGACCACGCGGACGTTGAACTCATAATGCGCCTGCCGGGCCCCAGCCCTCCATGGAAATGGAGGCTCAGGGACGCACTACCCGAGGTACTGAAACAAGTACAGGATGAACTGACCACTTATTTCGCCACGAACGACACGCCTATCGTGTCCCAGTCAACGTTATGGGCCACCCATAAGGCGGTGATTAGGGGGACCCTAATTAAAATAGCAACTAGACGTAAGAAACTGAGAGCGGAGACCCTCTTCAAACTCCCGAAAGAGCTGCGACGGGTGGAAACCAAACACAAACAGGCACCCACGAATCAGGGTCTCAAAGCGCTCAGGGACTTACGACACAAGATAAGAAACACGGCCAATGAAGATCTAGGTAGGAAGTTGGTCCCTAAAAGACGCCTTTACTACGAACTGTCAAACAAAATGGACACCCTGTTGGCTAGGGCTTTGACCCCTAAATCGAAATTCCACAACATACCAGCACTCCAAGACGGGGGAGGGCGGGTAACACACGATCCTGTGGAGATCAACCAGATCTTCACAGAGTTTTTCTCTAAGATTTACAATCACTCACCGGAGCTAAACGGGAAGAATGGGGCATACGACCTGGCGGTGAGGGATTTTGTCACTAAAACTAATTTACTCAAGCCCACCCCCGAAGTCATGTCTTCGCTGGGACTGCCCATAACGGAAGAGGAAATCGATAGGGCGATCACAGAACTGAAAGGGAACAAGGCCCCCGGGTTCAGACGGCTTCGGGGGCTCCTACTACAAAACCCTATGGGAGGCATTGACTCCCCGGCTTGCGCAGGTATACGCGGAATGGATGGAGGGTAGGCCGCCAAAACCAGACATGCTTACGGCAGACATAACACTCATCCCTAAACCGGGGAGGGACCCGACCGCCGCCGACAATTTCCGTCCCATCTCCTTAATCAACTTCGACGTCAAGGTTTTCGCAAAGATACTGGCGACTTCGTTAAACCCCCTGTTGACGACCTTGATACATGCCAACCAGGTCGGATTCGTTCCAACGAGACAACTATACAAGAACACGATGAGGGGCGCAGATATTATCTGGTGGGCCGAACAGAGCCAAGACGCCTTCTCTGATCCTGTCATTGGATGCGGAGAAGGCGTTCGATAGGATACTGTGGCACTACCTCTTCACCCTATTGAAACACCTGCAAATGCCAGAGACCTTTGTTCAAGGGATAGAGGCTCTCTACGCAAACCCCAGAGCGCAGACTATGGTGCTGGGGGCACCCCCAACCCCCTTTCGACCCCACAACGGTACCAGGCAGGGATGCCCCTTGTCCCCCCTGCTGTTCATCATCGCATTAGAGCCCCTACTACATCGAATTCGTGGGGAGGCAGGCATAGCAGGGATTCAGTGTCAGAGAGGACGAGTACAAAGTCTCAGCATACGCGGACGACGTCATGATCACGATGTCCACCCCTGCCCAATCGCTCCTCCGACTTCTGTCGCTCTTAGACGACTACGCATATGTCTCGGGATACAAAATCAATATGGGAAAATCAGTGGCTATGCCACTGGGAATGGACCCGAAGGAACTTGAAGGCTTTTGAACCGCACATGCGCTCACCATTGCGAAAACCAACATTAAATACCTGGGCGTCACGCTCACTGCAGACACGGATAGCCTATATTCCCTCGCGAACTACGGCCTTAAGATACAATCATTGTGCCGCGATCTAGAAAAGTGGCAGGAAAAGCCAATTTCCTGGATATGCAGACTCCACGCCATAAAGATGACGCTCCTTCCCCGTTTGCTATTTTTGTTCCAGGCTTTGCCCGGAAAAGTTACCAAGTCAGACCTAAGTACATTACAACGAGCCATCGACAAGTTTATCTGGGCTCACAAACGCCACCGTATAGCCAGAGAGGTGATGTACCGGCCAAAAACCAGGGGGGGACTGGGACTCCCGAGTCTCTACTGTTACTACCTGGCGGCACAGCTGGCCCAGGTGGTGGCGTGGCACTCCCGGGCGGGTTCCCACAGGTGGGTAGACCTAGAATCATGTCTGATGTGCACGGACCTGCCACAATTTTGGATTTGGGTACCCAAACAAGATAGGCCACCCATTCGCACTACGTGCCCAGCGATACTTAACACAATCCGAATATGGGACCTCACAGCAGACAAATGCATTCTCAAACACACTCCATCTCCGATGACCCCATACCTCCACAACGGGGCATTTAAGCCGGGGCTGAGCGCACTAGATTTCCGGGGCATTGAGAACACGGGGGTACAGAGATATGCCCACATATTCGACAAGGGTAATTTCAAAACGTTTGACCACCTGAAAACCCTAGCCCCCCTGACCACAAAAGACGTATTCCGATATATCCAGCTTAAGGACTTCGCCAATAGCCCAGAGATCAAACGGGCAGCACATATGCCCATGATGTTTTTTGAACGACTGTGCCACGCCGAGACCGAACAGAAAGGACTGATTACACTCCTCTACACACACCTCAGTGCCCCAGACAGAAACACTTTGGACCCTAGATACATTAGACAGTGGGAGATCGATCTGGGAGGAGAGCTGGAGGGTGAGGACTGGGTGGATATATGGGAGGTGACAGCAAAGATGTCGATATGTGTTCTCCACCAGGAACAATCATATAAAATGTTAATGAGATGGTATACCACACCAGTACATTTACATAGAATGGGGAAAACCAGGACAGACACGTGCTGGAAGGGCTGCGGGCATAAGGGTACCTTAGTGCATATGTGGTGGGAATGCCCAGTTATAGGCGGATATTGGAAACAAGTACAGACTCTACTAACGGATGTCCTGGGTAGACAGGTGGAAATGGACTCTTGGTCCATCTTGTTATCTAGGCCAATTGTTGGCCTACCCAGAAAAGAACAACTCCTATTTAACAAAATCACCCTGGCGGCCAGGCAGCGCTAGCCCAGGCGTGGCTGACACCCTCAGTCCCTACAAATACCGACGTCCTAATGAAAATTAAAGACACATACTTAATGGACAAACTCACAGTCCAAATAAGAAACACAGAAAAAACATTCCATAAAGTCTGGCAACCCTGGGAGGAATACATAGGCGACTGAGACCTACAGCACTTGACGAGAGCGAGGGACAGGGCTTTCTGCGGCTGTCCAATAACAGACTTCCCAATGCAGCTTAATGAGAAGTCTTTGCAAGGCAGGTTCCTGGGGAAAATTGTCTGTCTCTTGAGTTTAGCTACACTGAGATAAACAAACCAGGAAGTAACAGAACCACACCACTCCAAGCATGCCTGTGAATTGGTTCTGGAGGTTAAAGTTTTAAAAATCAATATTAGTCTGCACTTAACTGAAAATATTGTTTTAATAAAATCCCTCTTAACACCCCCACACTTAACTCTAATATCAAAAGCTACCACCACCAATGCAGTTTATATGAGTGCCCTTGTTCCCCAAGCAATTTATATTAAAAGCTGACAAACACAAAGTAGCAAAATATGTACAGTATGTCATCTTAAAGTATGTATCTTTGTAATTAAAAATACTATTAAATGTGAATCTTTACCAGGCAAAGGCAACACTTAATGAAGGAAAATGTATTATGAACAAAAACAGTCACAGTGCATACATAAAAAAATTATACCAACAAACACAAAAATAAAAAGGAGAAATTATCAGAAAATCCTAATACCTCACTTTTCTAGTACAGTAATTGTCTATTCTGTTCCGGGGGGCTCCAGCGAGGAAAATGGCAACTTACACAAAATTATATCTTGGTCCCTAGCAAGCACATTGCTCATTTACATGTTTATAGCTTTATACCTTTTGGGCTTTCTCAAGTTTTCAATCTGGCCTGAGGAGGTACAGGGTGGAAGGTAGACGTGACAGCTGAATTCTAGGTTGCCTCTCACCATTTTACTAATTCAAACACCAACCTAAATAAAAATATATTTTTTATGTTTTTTCTTGTTGCATGCCTGGCATATAAATAATTCTTACATCTGTGAATTTGTTGCAATTTATCTATTGCATAGACATCGCATGAGATCAATCTACAACTAAATATAGTGGACTTCCCCAGTTCTCCTAAATGGCTTAAGGTACGCAAGTCAGGTTTGGACTTCTTTTACGTTACTGTTATGAATATGTATAACAGGAGGCATGATTATTCACCGGTAGATTAACCCCTTAAGGACTGGACTGTTTTTGCGATGTTGTACATTTGCGACCAGGAATATTTTTACACTTTTGTGGTGTTTGTGTTTGGCTGTAATTTTCCGCTTTCTCATTTACTGTTCCCATACAAATTATATATTGTTTTTTTCAGGACAAAAGGGGCTTTCTTTACATACCATTATTTATATAATCTCATGTATTTTAATTTAAAAAAAATAAAAAAATCTGATGAAAAATTGAAAAAAATACATGTTTTTTGACTTTTACTTGAAAAATCTTTTACTCATCTACAAAAGCGAATGAAAAAAACTGCTAAATAGATTCAAAATTTTGTCCTGAGTTTAAAAATACCTAATGTTTACGTGCTTTTTTGCTTTTTTTTGCATGTTATAGGGCTATAGGTACAAGTAGGATATTGCGGTTTCAAAACATACATTTTTAAAATTTATCAATAGTGACATTGTAACACTATTATCTGTCATAAATTTCTGAATAACACCCCACATGTACATATTTTTTTTAAAGTAGACAACCCAGGGTATTCAATATGGGGTATGTCCAGTCTTTTTTAGTAGCCACTTAGTCGAAAACACTGGCCAAAGTAAGCATTCATATTTGTTTGTGTGTGAAAAAAGTAAAAAAACTAAATTGAACGCTAATTTTGGCCAGTGTTTGTGACCAAGTGGTTACTAAAAAAGACTGGACATACCCCATTTGCAATACCTTGGGTTGTCTTCTTTTGCAAATGGTATGCCATCATGGGGGTAATTCTCATTCCTGGGCTACCATACGCTCTCAAAGGCAACGTAACCAACCTGGCCATTTTCAATGTAAAAATATTTGACCCATATATTTGACCTTGTAACTTTCAAAAATGCTATAAAACCTGTACATGGGGGGTACTGTTTTACTCGGGAGACATCGCTGAACACAAATATTAGTGTTTAAAAACTGGAAAACGTATCACAACAATTATATCATCAGTAAAACTGCTGTTTGTGTGTGAAAAATGCAAAAAAAGTAACTTTCACTGACAATATCATCGCTGTGATATGTTTTACTGTTGTGAATCACTAATATTTGTGTTCAGCGAAGTCTCCCGAGTAAAACAGTACCCCCATGTACAGGTTTTAGGGTGTCGTAGAACGTTACAGGGTAAAATACAGTGCTAGCAAATTAAATTCTCTGGAATTTCGGCCTGGGTTGGCAGGCAGGTCCCTCAAATTGCAATCAATAAAATTACTGAATTATGTAAAAATATTACATAAATACGCACGTAGAATTTAAATATATATGCATATTTATATATTTGAAGTCTACGTGTATATTTATATAATTATTTATGTAATTTTGTATATGGGCGTATGTATATTTCTTATTATTTTTATTTATTTTTATATACATAGATATATATACAAATTCATTCTAAGTGTATTTTGATATAAATATATATATATTAATTTTAAAATACAGTTAGAATAAAATTTCATATAGATATATAATTTTTTTTAAAATTTTTATTATTATTTAAAAATTTTTTATTTAATTTAAATTACTTATTATTTATATTTTATAATAATATATATATACAATATATATAGTATATTATATATATACGTGTGTAATTTAATTATAAGTGTATTTTTATATTAATATAAGTACATATTAATATAAAAATACACTTAGTATGACATTATATATATATGATATATAGACATATATTATATAGATATAATATATGTCTATATATCATATATACACATATATAATTATTTTTTTTTTTTAATTAACACTAACTTTATTTTTTTTTTCTGATTTTACACAAGCAGGGAGACTGCCTGTCAGCACAGACAGTCCCCCTGCAGGCAGACACATGGACACCTATTGTGACCATGTGATCACTGTGTTAAGCGATCACATGGCCACAGGGGTCCTAAATCAGTGTGGGGAGACTGTCTGGGCTGCAGGCGGTCTCCCCACAACCGGAGCCACGCTGATCGCCGCCGGGGGAACGACGGCGATCAGGTAAGTACCCCCAGACCGTTAGGACGGTTCAGGACCGTCATCGGTCGGCAAGGCAAAAATGCCGATGACGGTCCTGAACCGTCCTCGGTCCTTAAGGGGTTATTATTATTGTTTTTATGTTATGAACCTGAGCATATCTAAAGGGCCCAAGACACGCTCCCCAAAATGTGCAGTGTAAACGTATCATTGTGCACTCTCACTCTATGCTGAGAACACTTTGACCCCAAGAAGAGCCATGAAACAGTGCTCTCCGCATGGCCGACCCTTTCATTTGCATCATGGGCTGCTGATGTTTAAGTGTATGAGAGTGTTAATTGCTGACCTTATGGTTTTTTATTCCTTAGAATTCCCAACCCTTCTGTTTAAATGGTGAACACATTTTATATAAAACTTTGTTGCTAATTGTGGATACAGGTACAAAATAAAAAAAATAAAAAAAAACTTGAGATAAAAATCTGGGTCTAGAGAGAAAGCAAAGTATGACAAAAAATTATAAAAATGACATTAAAAATAGTTTCAGACAACTGGAATGAGATCTACCACATGCAAATAAAATCAGCAATGGACAGAGAAATGCTACAAGAAGTAATTAACAAGGTCGGAAAAAAAACAAAAGAAAAGAGGATAAGGTGTGGGCCAGGGCCGGATTAACATAGGGGCTGATGGAGCTGCAGCTCCAGGCCCAGGCCCATGGAATAGGCCCATTGTAAAAATTGTAACTTTTTTTTTTTTTTTTTTTACAGACTACTCTTAGGTTTACCACCTGACTGGTATTTTAAGGCACAGCTGGTATTAGCGGATGCCTGGCCATGACGGTACTGCAGTAATACCAGCAATACAAATGCAAATATATTACTCTGCCATAACAGCACCGGCCAGTAGGGGTCACTGTGTGGGGAGAGAGGCAGGGATAGGAAGTTACAGCATCTCCCTGCCTCTCTCTAATCACTGATCCGCAAGGGAGCAGTTACACAGCACAGAGATTCCAGACAGCAGCTCCCAGCCTGCAGAGACAGACTACAGCTCAGGTATGTGAAGGATGGGGGGAAAGGCAGCAGGGAGACATGGGGACACATGTCTCTCAGTGTCCCCATGACTCCCAGCCAGTGTCTCAGTGTCCCCATGTCTCCCAGTGTCCCTATGTTTCCCAGCCAGTGTCTGTGTCCCCATGTCTCTGTGTCCTTAGTGTCCCCATGTCTCCCAGTGTCCCCAAATGTCTGTGTCCCCATGTCTCCCAGTGTCCCCTAGTCTCCCAGTATCTGTGTCCCCATGTCTCTCAATGTTCCCATGTCTCCCAGTGTCCCCATGTCTCGCAGTGTCCCTATGTTTCCCAGCCAGTGTCCCTAGTGTTTCAGTGTTCCCATATCTCCCAGTGTCTGTGTCCCCATGTCTCTATGTCCTTAGTGTCCCTATGTCTTTCAGTGTCCCTAGCATCTTAGTTTCCCCAAATGTCTGTGTCACCATGGCTCCCAGTGTCACCTAGTCTCCCAGTATCTGTGTCCCCATGTCTCTCAATGTCCCCATGTCTCCCAGTGTCCACATGACTCCCAGCCAGTGTCCCCATGACTCCCAGCCAGTGTCCCCATGTCTCCCAGTGTCCCTATGTTTCCCAGCCAGTGTCCCTAGTGTCTCAGTGTTCCCATGTCTCCCAGTGTCTGTGTCCCCATGTCTCTATGTCCTTAGTGTCCCCATGTCTCCCAGTGCCCCCAAATGTCTCAGTGTCCCCATGTCTATGTCCACAAGTGCCCAATGTCTCCCAGTGTCCCCATGTCTCCGTGTCCCCATGTCTCTGTGTCCCCATGACTCCCAGCTAGTGTCTGTGTCCCTATGTCTCCCAGCCAGTGTCCCTGGTGTCTCAGTGTCCCCATGTCTCCCAGTGTCTGTGTCCCCACGTCTCTATGTCCTTAGTGTCCCCAAATGTCTCAGTGTCCCCATGTCTATGTCCACAAGTGCCCCATGTCTCCCAGTGTCCCCATGTCTCTGTGTCCCCATGTCTTTGTGTCCCCATGACTCCCAGCTAGTGTCTGTGTCCCCATGTCTCCAAGTGTCCCTATGTCTCCCAGCCAGTGTCCCTGGTGTCTCAGTGTCCCCATGTCTCCCAGTGTCTGTGTCCCCATGTCTCCCAGTGTCCCCAAATGTCTGTTTCCCCATGCCTCCCAGTGTCCCCATGTCTATGTCCACAAGTGCTCCATGTCTCCATGCCTCACAGCCAGTGTCCCTAGTGTCTGTGTCCCCATGTCTCCTAGTGTCTGTGTCCCCATGTCTGTGTCCCTAGTGTCTGTCTCCTCATTTCTCCCAGTGTCCCCAAATGTCTGTGTCCTCATGCCTCCCAGTGTCCCCATGTCTGTATTTACAAGTGCCCCCATATCTCGCAGTGTCCCCATGTCTCTCAGTGTCCCCTAGTATCCTAGTGACATGGGGACACTGGGAAAAATGGGGACACAGACACTGGGAGACTAGGGGACTGGGTGACATGGGGACATTGACACTGTGATACATAGGGACACTGATGCCAGGCTGGCCTTCCAATTCTTTGGACAGACATGCCCCCTTTTTGGGCATGTTTGCCCCTTTTGGCAGTTTTGGTCACGTGATTCGTTCAGTGGTGCACCCTTTTACCCCGCCCATGGACACTGCTGTTACGGGGTATGGATTTACTTGAAAGATAAAAGCATTAATTAGATAAAGAGATTAGCATAGAGTATGTGTTTTCTTATAGCTGCATCCTTTGAGTTTCCCTCCAACACCAACTCCATCAGATACATGACTCTTGAGAGGTATGACTGTTTTAGTGTTTTTGGTCAATAAGGTTCTGTAATTAGGCCCCATCATAATTGTCAGCACCAGGCCCATTGGGCTCTTCATCTGGCCCTGCTCTCAGTGTCCCCATGTCTCCCAGTGTCCCCATGTCTGCCAGTGTCCCCATGTCTCTCAGTCTCCCTAGTGTCCCCATGTCTCCCAGTGTCCCCAAATGTTTCAGTGTCCCCATGTCTCCCAGTGTCCTCTAGTCTCCCAGTGTCTGTGTTCCCATGTTTCTCAGTGTCCTTAGTGTCTTAGTGCCTGTGTCCCCATGTCTCTGTGTCCCTAGTGCCTGTCTCCATGTCTCCCAGTGTCCCCAAGTGTCTCAGTGTCCCCATGTCTCTCAGTGTCCCCTAGTATCCTAGTGACACAGGACACACTGAGACATGGGGACACTGGGAGCAATGAGGACACAGACACTGGGAGACTAGTGCACTGGGTGACATGCGGACACTGACACTGTGATACATAGGGACACTGATGCCAGGCTTTTTTTGGGCATTTTCGCTCCTTTTGGCAGTTCTGGTCACGTGATTCATGTCAGTGGCCCACCTTTTTACACCGCCCATTGACTTCCTGCTTCACTGGACACTGGTGTTAGGGGGAATGGATTTACTTGAAAGATGAAAGCATTAATTAGAGAGTGTAACGGAAACCGCTGGCACCCCGATCGGGTACCTTCTGCTGACTGATGCTCCTAGTGCTTTCCGAGGTCTCCAAGCACTCCACCTGACACCATAGCCACTGCAGAGCCCACGAACCACAGCAGCTTGGTTGGGGGCTCGCCATCTCCACCCACTGGATGCAACTTGGTTGGGGAGGGGAGACATTGCTTACCTCCTTCGCCCGGTATTCTTGTGAGGGTAGTTTGGGATCTAGATAGGCCGTCCAGCATCCCTGTTGGTCTGGTGCAGAGACTACGGTCCCCAAGACCAGGGTCCAGCTTCCAGTAGGTCGACCTCTCCGAATTCCAGAGAGCAGAAACAGTCTTTAGAAGCCAATAAGATACGATTCTGTAATTAGGCCCCTCATAATTGTCAGCACCAGGCCCACTGGGCTCTTAATCTGGCCCAGGGTATGGCAATCCTTTCTCCTGGATAAACTGCTCTCCCTCCAACCCTGTTTGACTCATGGCCACCCTAGCTCTATACTGCTGTAGGGAAGGGTCAGAGGCTACTTCTTTCCCAAACTCGGCAGGGGTATCCCAGGGTAAGGGGGCCAGGGCAAGGGCATGTGTGCCCACCTGAACCTCCGAGTGTGACCTGTCCTGGGTGGTGCGGGCTTGTTGTCAGGTTGTCACCGGGAGGCCTCCTCGGGATTGGTGGTGGGCATGTAAGTGAACATTAGCTGGCCCAGGTCGTTGCCCAGCAGTACATCGGATGGCAGGTTGTTCATGAGGCCAACTTCCACCATTCGGTTTCCAGCACCTCAGTCGAGGTGAAATCTGGCCATGGGTAGGCGGTGAATGGCTCCCCGAGCTATATGGACAGTAGTGAGGGTTCCCCCTGTCTTCTCATCCTCTTTGACCAGCTGGTGTTGCACTATGGTCAGGGTGGCCCTGCTGTCCCTCAGCCCTTGTACGGTGCGCCAGTTCAGCTTGACCGGCTGTTGGTGATGACCCCGGTTGTCTGCTGCTGCCTGCATGGGATCTGCCTCATGCAAGATGGTCCAGGCCTCCTCGTTGGGGTTTGGAGCGTACGTGGGGGCTGCCTAATAACAGTGGACAGTGGTCTCTCAGCTGATGGTACTCCCTCTTTATTTGTCCATATTTGTGAAAGTGATGGCATTGGATAGCTCCCGTTCGGGAGACAAATGGGTTCCGTTCGTATGAACACTTTGGCCAGTGTTTGTGACTAAGTGGCTACTAAAAAATACTAAACATACCCCCCGTTCAATACCTTGGGTTGTCTACTTTTTCAAATGGTATGCCATTATGGGGGTAATTCTCATTCCTGGGCTACCATACCGTCTCAAAGGTAACATTACTAATCTGGGAAATTTCAATTTGAAAATGGAACGTTCTATATTTGACCCTGTAACTTTCCAAAACACCATAAAACCTGTTAATGGGGGGTACTGTTGTACTCGTGAGACATAGCTGATTACAAATATGTGCATTTTTTGCAGTAAAACCTAACAGTATTATAACATTAACAGCTAAAATGTCAGACAGAAATACAAATTTAAAAAAAAAATCTTATTTTCTAAACATTTTTTTAATTTTATTCATAATAAATGATGTTCCATATATGAATAGTTAATGATAAATTAAAGCCCTGTTTCTCCTGAACAAAATGATATATAATAAGTGTGGGTGCACTTAATGTGACAGCGGTGAATTACGGGTGAACAGACATATAGCGCAAATTCCAGTTTTTGTTTACGTTTTGTTTTGATCAGAACGTGTACTATTGACTCCGTCCTGAAGGGGTTAATAAATGTTCCTTAAGAAACCCTTGAACTCGAAGGTATTTAAATATATCTTGTTGAGAGCGGTTAAATTTCTGCTTCAATTTATCAAAAGATAATATTTGATTCTCACATATTTCCCCTATTGTACATTCCCATTGTTTAGTTCATCTTCTTAAATCAATTTCAGGCATTACTGTCTCCAATATTCTAATATTAGATCCTTTATAAATCTTATTATTAATTTTTAGATCTTTCTTTATACCTTGCCATTTTTCAATATTTCTGATATTATTAATGAATTATTTGTATAATTAATACTTGTCTTCCTTCCTATATCATTCCACAATTGAAAATCCAGGTTATCAATCCCTACTCTACTTGCTTCCAAGTTATACCACGCCTGATCCTTCAAATCGCTAACTTGTAATTTATGAGCGTAGATAATCATATTTGCCTGATAGGTGTTTCTGATTATCGGATATCCTATACCCCCATGATGGTCTTTTTTGGACAAAATCCTAGTATTTATTCTGGGTCTTTTACCTCTTCAGATATAATTAGTAAAGCTGGATTGTATGATATCTAACCATTGAATTGGGATTGCCAGTGGGATCATTCGAAATAAGTATGCCCACTTGGGGAGGATATATGTTTTGATAGTATTAATTATTTCCCACCAAGAGATTTCATAATAGCTCCATTCCCTTAATAGCATGTTGGCATGTTTAATGAGTCTTAAAAAATGTACTTCCAATATCACTTTTGGATATGCGGTAATATCTATACCCAAATATCGTATGGCCTTTGATGTCCAAGTAAAATCTAAATCCTTTTTAAGTCTTTTAAGGTTATTGGCTCCAATATTTTTAATTAGAACTGATGTTTTATTCATATTTAATTTATAATTCGATACAATACTATATCGTTTAAATTCCTGCATTAAATGTGTGGATCTGTTACTGAAATAAGAATGTCATCGGCATATAGACATATCTTTAATTCCCTGTCTTTTAATATCACCCCTTTGATCTGAGGGTTGTTTCTTATATTGATAGCCAGGGGTTCTACAGATAGTATATATAATAAAGAGGATAAAGGGCACTCCTGCTTCGTTCCATTTGATATATTGAACCAATCCGTACAAAAATCCTGTTCCACCAATCTAGCTGAAGGGGATGAATGTAACGTACCAATCGCATTAGCTATCCAGCCTATTAGACCAAATCGGGCCCAAACCTTCCTCAAAAATCTCCATCTTACCCTGTCGAAGGCCTTCTCTGCATCCACCGACAGGGTCAGAAGGGGAGCTCCTTCCTGCTGGGCCCAGTCCAATATGTCTACCACACGCCTTGTATTATTACATGATTGTCTTCCAGTTTGAAAACCTATCTGGTCCGGGTGAATGACCAAAGACAGAATCTTTTTAAGTCTTTCTGATAAGATTGAAGCATATATTTTCATATCTATATTAACTAAAGATATTGGGTGGTGGTTTGATGTATCAGTGTGTAATTTATCCTGTTTTATTTTAATCCAATAACCCCCCCTTTTTTTTTTTAAAGTTAATTTTTATTGTCATTTTTTAAATTCGACAACATTAAACAAACATTACAAAACTATAGGTGGTTCATCTTTTAGTTCCCAACTAACCACATTTGTACACAATATATATAAGATTTCCTGTATTCAAATATTCTAATAAATATTTTGTAACATTGGGATCTGTGAACGTAAGATGAACTCCTTATCATAGGGTTTAAATTTCAAAAATTATAAAATACAATATACACAGATAAAAAACACACAACATAAAAACAAACAAACTTCCTACAAATGTAAGGCGGTAAACATATGGCTTCTTTAATTAAATAGTTTGTTAGAGCCATTTCGGAAAAGTTAATAATAACTTGTCAAATATGGGTATTTATACCAGGATCATTATTTTACTACAGAATGATGTCGCGTACATAACATTTTCATTTCGCGAACGGCGAACACGAACTTCCGCAAATGTTCGCAAACGAGCGAACCGGGCGAACTGCCATAGACTTCCATAGGCAGGCGAATTTTAAAACCCATAGGGACTCTTTCTGGCCACAATAGTGATGGAAAAGTTGTTTCAAGGGGACTAACACCTGGACTGTGGCATGCCGGAGGGGGATCCATGGCAAAACTCCCATGGAAAATTACATAGTTGATGCAGAGTCTGGTTTTAATCCATAAAGGGCATAAATCACCTAACATTCCTAAATTGTTTGGAATAACGTGCTTTAAAACATCAGGTATGATGTTATATCGATCAGGTAGTGTAAGGGTTACGCACGCTTCACAGTGACAGACCAAACTCCCCGTTTAACGCACCGCAAACAACCGCAAACAGTCCATTTGCACAACCGCAAACTCCCCATTTGCACAACCACAAACTCCCCATTTGCACAAGGTTGGATACCAAGCTAGCCATGTCCCATTCCTTGTCCTCACTGATGTCATTGAAGGTCTCTTCCTCCACCCAGCCACGCACAACACCAAGGGTCCCCAAAAGGTGACAACAAGCCCCCCTGGGACACCTGCTGTGTTTGGTCTTCCACCTCCTAAAAGCCACCTTCCTCCTCTGACTCCTCTTCTTCAAACTCCTCTCTCTGCGTTGCCTCTCTCTGCATTATTATAAGGTGTGTTAAGAAGTACTATTCCTATCAGTTTAATCCCTGTTACGTCCCCTATCAGGGGACGTGTATATGGCATTGATTTTAGGAACCAGGAGATGGAAAAAGATGCTTGCTCGGTCCTCCTACTTCAAATTTGGGGCACTGCGCGTGCAATCTAATGTGCCACCAGATAGGAGTGGTGTGTTAAGTAGTACTATTCTTATCAGTTTAATCCCTATTATGTCCCCTATCAGGGGACGTGTATATGGCATCGATTTTAGGAACCGGGAGATGGAAAAAGATGCTTGGTCGGTCCTCCTTCTTCAAATTTGGGGCACTGCGCGTGCAATCTAATGTGCCACCAGATAGGAGTGGTGTGTTAAGTAGTACTATTCTTATCAGTTTAATCCCAATGTCACGACTACTAGTGTGGTCCAGCATGCAGAAACTATGTAAACATTTACATAGGCAAGAAAAGGAAAATAAAAGGACAGAGCGTAAACCGGACCTTAGAATGGCCGGATTAATACGCTAGAGACAGAGAATGGTCAAAGGGAAAGCCGAGGTCAAGGAAGCCAGAAAATACACAATACCGTTTACACAAGCCAAGTCAGGGAAACCAGAATTCAGAATAACCAGGGAAAAGCCAAGATCAGGATACCAGGAAATCAGATTCACAATGATAAAGCACTCTCAGGAAACCAGGAACAGGAAACCACGACAGGCCAAGGTACTGGGGTGAGCTAGGGATTTAAATATCACGCAGCGGGCTGGCAGCCGCGACACCCTGTTACGTCCCCCTCATCAGGCCTTTTTTAGTCAAATGTATCGACCACTGTCAGTCCCTTCGGGATCCATCCCTCATTCATCTTAATAAAGGTGAGGTAATCTAGACTTTTTTGACCTAGGCGACTTCTCTTCTCAGTGACAATACCTCCTGCTGCACTGAAGGTCCTTTCTGGCAGGACACTTGAAGCGGGGCAGGCCAGAAGTTCTATCGCAAATTGGGATAGCTCAGGCCAAAGGTCAAGCCTATACACCCACTAGTCAAGGGGTTCATCGCTCCTCAGAGTGTCGATATCTGCAGTTAAGGCTGCTACCTGTCGGTCAAGTCATTCTCTGAGGGTGGACACTGAAGGGCTGTGGCAATGTGTAGGACTTAAAAAGTTCCGCATGTTCTCCATCAACAACACGTCTGTAAAGCGTCCTGTCCTTGCCGGCGTGGTCGTGGGAGGAGGAGGATTACTTTCATCTCTTCCCCTGTTAGATTCCCGTTGTGCTGTGACATCACCCTTATACGCTGTGTAAAGCATACTTTTTAATTTATTTTGGAACTGCTGCATCCTTTCCGACTTGCTGTAATTCTGTAACATTTCAGGCACTTTCTGCTTATACCGGGGGTCTAGTAGCGTGGACACCCAGTACGGGTCGTTCTCCTTCAGCCTTTTTATACGAGGGTCCCTCAACAGGCACGACAGCATGAAAGACCCCATTTGCACAAGGTTGGATGCCGAGCTACTCATGTCCTGTTCCTCGTCCTCAGTGATCTCACTGAAGGTATGTTCCTCCACCCAGCCACGTACAACCCCACGGGTACCAGATAGGTGACAACGAGCATCCTGGGATGCCTGTTGTGGTTGGTCTTCCTCCTCCTCCTCAAAGCCACATTCCTCCTCTGACTCCTCTTCCTCACAATCCTCTTCCAGCGTTGCCGCAGGTCCAGCAAGCGATGCTGATAAGGCTGTTTCTGGTGGTGATGGTAACCACAACTCTTCCTCTTCCTCTTCACGCTTATCTACGGCCTGATCCAGCACTCTTCGCAGGGCACGCTCCAGGAAGAAAACAAATGGTATGATGTCGCTGATGGTGCCTTCGGTGCGACTGACTAGGTTTGTCACCTCCTCAAAAGAACACATGAGCCTACAGGCATTGCGCATGAGCGTCCAGTAACGTGGCAAAAAAATTCCCAGCTCCCCAGAGGCTGTCCTAGCACCCCGGTCATACAAATACTCGTTAACGGCTTTTTCTTGTTGGAGCAGGCGGTCGAACATTAGGAGTCTTGAATTACAACGTGTCGAGCTGTCGCAAATCAAGCGCCTCACTGGCATGTTTTTTCGCCGCTGGATATCTGAAAAGTGCGCCATGGCCGTGTAGGAATGCCTGAAATGGCCACACACCTTCCTGGCCTGCTTCAGGACGTCCTGTAAGCCTGGTTACTTATGCACAAAGCGTTGTACGATCAGATTACACACATGTGCCAGGCATGGCACATGTGTCAACTTGCCCAAATGCAATGCCGCCAACAAATTTCTTCCATTGTCACAAACCACTTTGCCGATCTCCAGTTGGTGCGGAGTCAGCCACTGATCCACCTGTGCGTTCAGGGCGGACAGGAGTGCTGGTCCGGTGTGACTCTCTGCTTTCAGGCAAGTCAACCCCAAGACGGCGTGACACTGCCGTATCCGGGATGTGGAATAGTGCCTGGGGAGCTGGGGGGGTGCCGTTGATGTGGAGCAAGATGCAGCAGCAGAAGAGGACTCAGCCGAGGAGGTTATGGAAGAGGATGGAGTAGGAGGAGTAGAGGAGGTGGCAGCAGGCCTGCCTGCAAGTCGTGGCGGTGTCACCAACTCCTCTGCAGAGCCACGCATTCCATGCTTGGCAGCCGTCAGCAGGTTTACCCAATGCGCAGTGTAGGTGATATACCTGCCCTGACCATGCTTTGCAGACCAGGTATCAGTGGTCAGATGGACCCTTGCCCCAACACTATGTGCCAGACATACCATTACTTCCTTTTGCACAATTGAGAACAGGTTGGGGATTGCCTTTTGTGCAAAGAAATTTCGGCCGGGTACCTTCCACTGTGATGTCCCAATAGCTACAAATTTTTTTGAACGCCTCAGACTCCACCAGCTTGTATGGTAAAAGCTGGCGGGTTAAGAGTTCAGTCAAGCCAGCTGTCAGACGCCGGGCAAGGTGGTGACTTTGTGACATTGGCTTCTTACGCTCAAACATGTCCTTGACAGATACCTGACTGTGGGCAGATGAGCAGGAACTGCTCGAGGCGAGAGACGGAGGGGCGGATGGTTGAGAGGGGGCAAGGAGGACAGCAGTGGTTAACGTGGCTGAAGATGCTGGACCAGGAGGAGGATGGCGGCTTTGAGTTTGTGTGCTGCTTGTACTCATGTGTTGATCCCATAGGCGTTTATGATGTGCGATCATGTGCCTTCGCAAAGCAGTTGTACCTAGGTGGGTGTTGGACTTCCCACGACTCACTTTCTTTTGGCACAGGTTGCAAATGGCATCGCTGTTGTTAGAGGCAGACACACAAAAAAAATGCCACACTGCTGAGCTCTGCAATGACGGCATTCTGGTGGTGGCAACAGCATGCGTTGATTGGCGTGCTGTCTAGCTGACCCCGGGTGCTGATGCATGCTATCTGACTGTGCCACTAGCTCCTTGCGATGACCTCCCCCTGCTTCCAACTCGACTCCTCCTCCTCTCTGTCTCCCCATCTGAACTTTCCCCCTGTTCTTCTTCTCTTCTAGCGGGCACCCACGTGACATCCACGGACACATCGTCATCATCAACCGCTTCACTTGTATCTGACAACTCAGCAAAGGAAGCAGCAGCGGGTACAACATCATCATCATCACACCGTACATCCATGTGTGTAATGCTGCTTGACTGAGACATATCCCTGTTATCTACATCCTCTGGCAATAATGGTTGTACATCACTCATTTCTTCCAATTGATGTGTAAATAACTCCTCTGACATACCAAGTGAAGCTGCTGTGGTGCTCGTGTTGGTGGTGGCGGCAGGCGGGCGAGTGGTAACTTGAGACATGCCCGAAGCTAAGCTGGAGGAGGATGGTGCGTCAAGGTTCCGAGCGGAAGCTGTAGAAGATTGGGTGTCCTGTGTTAGCCAGTCAACTATGTCCTCAGAACTTTTTGAGTTCAGGGTACGTGGCCTCTGAACACTGGGCATTATTCTAAGGTCAAAGGGAATTACAGCACCACGACCACGATGGCCCCTGCGGGGTGGCCTGCCTCTGCCTGTCATTTTTTTTTCGATTAGTGGTACTATGCGTGCAAGCTACTGTGACAACAGATATGAGTGGCACTGTGCAGTGGCAGAAGTTGGCAGAGTAGACGCTTTAGGCCTGACACACGCTTGCAGACAACTAACTGCTATTCAATCTATTACAGTCAAAAAAAATTTTTATTTTTTTTTAAATGTACACTACTGTTACACCAGATATGAGTTATATATTACAGTCCAAAAAGTATTACCAGATATGAGTTATATATTACAGTCCAAAAAGTTTAGTTTTTTTTAAATGCAAGCTATTGTGACACCAGTGAGTGAGTGGTGGCACTGGGCAGGCCCTGAAACGCACACTCGTGAAGAAAACTGACTGCTATTATATTGCAGTCAAAACAGTTTTGTTTTTTTTAAATGCAAGCTATTGGGACACCAATGAGTGAGTGGTGGCACTGGGCAGGCCCTGAAATGCACACTCGTGAAGGAAACTGACTGCTATTATATTACAGTCAAAAAAGGTTTTGTTTTTTTTAAATACAAGCTATTGGGACACCAGTGAGTGAGTGGTGGCACTGGGCAGGCCCTGAAACACACACTCGTGAAGGAAACTGACTGCTCATGGCCGTCTTTAACGCGGGGCAAACGGGGCAACTGCCCCGGGCCCAGTTGCTCCTGAGGGGCCCCAGAGCAGCTGCCTCGTGGGCCCCGCGATTTGAGCAGCTCCCATGGACCTGGCGGGGCGGCTGCACAGAGCCACACCAGCCGCACGCTAAAGAGGGCCCCAGGGTGGCCCATGCACTAAGGGCCACCCGGTGGGCATTTGTCAGCAGGGGCCCGGTCGGGCGCTGTGACACTTAAACAGCGCGACCGGGCCCCTTCCTGTTCGGCAGCCAGCTGGGAGGAAGAGAGTGCCGCGCGTCACTTCCTCCCACCGGAGATCACAACCGCGCGGGAGGAGAAAGGCAGGGAGAACTCCCATCTGCCTCAGCCTGCCACTGGACCAGGGAAACCACCCTCCAGAAAAAGGTAAGAAACTGGAGGGTGG
>OW240914.1:100723900-100789132 GCA_933207985.1 Pelobates cultripes
GCGCCTCTACCCCACCTCTTCCCCCACCCCCCCCATTCCCTGTACCACATACCCGGAAGAATCACATTAAGGTAGGGCCCTAGGAGACCAGCACCCATAGAGCCACTCACACCAGGTAATACATAACAACATAACACGGTAGAGAATAAAACTGGAAACCAATGGGCAGACACATCACACGGGCTCGACAAAGCTAAACACCTACCCAGGACATGGGTGGAGGACCCGGACGGGACTAATACCCACAACACAAAATGGAATCCCGAGGCAGCAAATGCCAAAAATCCCCAAGGGGTAGGAAACAGGCAGTAAGACCAAGCGCCACGCCAAAGCCAAAAGGTCAACCAACCTTGCTGGCCCAGTGGGCACTGACCTCAGAAAATATAAACTGTTAAATAAGAACAGAAAACGTGGTACACCACTAAATCCGGACAGAACTTCACTACTAGGCACTGGCCTCACCCTTCCGAAGGGGACCGGTGCTGAAGGTTACTGTTATTGTTGTAAATAAAACCTTGGCAACAGGCGAGCACCCTCAGGGTATAACGCTTGCATTCGTAAAAACACTGTATCTATGTACCTAGACTACCAATGCAGAGCCACATGTATGTAACAAGAAATTGAAGTATATGTGAAATCTCGGCACCTGTGTAAGCCGACCAATGTGGATGTAACGCCTGATATGTCAAGACAAAAATAAAGAATAAATAAAAAAAAAAAGGCCAAGTGTGGCACCATGAAAATCAGTTCCTCTTCACCCTCAACATAGAGCCTCATCTCGTGTGTGGAGGGGGCAGCTATATTCACTCTGGGGATTGCTATACTCATTATCCTCCCCTGGGTTCTAATCACTAGCTCTTATAAGAACTGTTCCTGCTACACTCTCTGGAGTAGGAGAGGTTCACCCACTGGAAGCTGGATCCTGGTCTTAGGTCCAGGGTGGGTGGAGGACGGCGACTCCCACCATGGACCTTGGACAGCTAAGGGGCTACAGTGCTGATGGTGTCTGGTGGAGTGCTTGGAGTCCTCGGTGAGCACTAGGAGCATCGATTGATGGAGGTACCCGGCCGGGGTGGCAGGCGGTCCTTCACAATCACTATAGATCAGGAACACAAATATGTATTCCTGACCCTATAGTGTTAAAAAAACACCATCTAGCCCCCCATGGCTCTCCTTTGCCCCCTAAATATAGGACAATGCTACTTGTATTCAAGTCTGCAGCTGCGGCCTCTGCGTCTGAACTGCTTGCTGTCTGCTGACATCATCATAAGTGATTCTGTAAGCCAATCACAATTCTTTCCCATAGGATTGGCTGAGACTATCAAGGAGGCAGATCAGGAGCAGAGCCAGCATAAATCAAACACAGCCCTGGCCAATCAGCACCTCATAGAGATGTATTGAACCAGTGGATCTCTTTGAGGAAGGTTCAGTGTCTGCATGCTGAGGGTGGAGGCACTGAATGGCAGCACTGCCCCAGGACGCACCTCTATTAGCCATCTGATGAGTGGCCAGTGGAGTTATTCATATGCTGTAATGTAAACACTGCATTTTCTTTGAAAAGCCTGAAGGGAATGATGCTACTCACCTGAAAAAATACAATAAGCTGTAGTTGTTCTGGTGACTGTAGTGTCCCTTTAAGTAGAGCATACAATACACAAAAAGAGAGAGATGCGACGGTGGACAAACTGGAGCAGTTGATCGATCAATCTGAGATGCTAGATTGATCAAATTGATCAGAATTTTGGTGTGGTTCCTTTGACTACGTAGTATATAAAGTTTAGTGACTCTACTCTGTGAATTATTTAATAAAAATAAACAAACATAATGCACATGGAATTAATTATATATGTGAAAAGTCAAGATTCTTTTGATGCCAGCTGTTTTACTGGATGTTCCATAAAGACCTGTTTATGTTCTTTTGTTACTACTGTGTAAGGTGCAGCATCACATATGTTGCCATTTTTTCATGATGAAGCACTCCTTACATATACATTTGGAGCATTTCTCAACTGAGCTATCACAGCAACATCCTATCTTAAAAGTATTAGTGCTTACAAAAACAATGTAATGGTTAACACACACATTTTACAGCTTCTAAGATGTGCCATATTTTTTCTGGGCACATTTTTTTTTACAAAATTAGTTCTGCAATTCAGTTTTTTGTTCAGTTTAGGCAGTACAGCTATTAGACAAGTCCTTTTTAATCAATACATAGCTGAGATTGATTGGTGAAAGGATACAGTGAACTGTCCATGTTTTATACCATAATTGCACATAAATCATCCGCATAGAGTGCCTTTATTCCTCTTTTTACTGATATATGTTCTTCTTTTTCAGGAGTTTGTCCAGTTGTCCAAAAGACTGATGAACGAACCGGATTTGAAAAGAAGAATTATTTCTAATGCTAAAATGTATATACAGACTCACCATTCTTGGGAGCTAGAAAGGGAGAAATATCAAAGTCTTGTGCTATGTCTGAATAAGGCCTATTGACCGAAGCTGCTTAGAGAACATTTTGCAAGTGTCCACCAGATTCGCCAACAGATTTCTGTTATGCTAAACTGCATTCATTAAATGTTTTATTATATTAGCATTATTATGATATTTTTAAAATTATCTCTTTTCTGTCTTTGTTACATTATTTTTAAAGCAAAGGTGCTTAGATGTTTAAGTCATGTGAGAACCTCAAGAACGGTATCGTTTTTTTGTTTTGTTTTTTAAGATGCCTTGCTTATATACATTTATATAAATATTAGTCATTTTTTTCAAGAACCTGTTTGGTTGTCCCAGGTAGTTATAGAATTTACAGCTTGTAGTGTCTGTGTTTTAAATATGTTTTCTGCTGGTGTTTAATTCTAAATTAGCATTTTTTGTTTGGTTTCTGCTGGTGTAAAATTCTAAAAAAAAATGTATTTTATTTTTTTTCCAGTAAGGGTAATGATTTTAAACAGTGTGATATTCATTTCAAATGTGTTTATTTAATTTATTAAACATCCTATTTTTAAATGCTACAAATCTTTATGCAACTGCAATCTTTCCGGTAATCAGACCCATGAGAACAAATGTTAAATAATTTTGTATTTAAAAAAAACCCCCACATCTTTTCACTCTTTCTTGACGTATTAAATACATGTATAGGTACACAGAGTGTATAAACATTTTGAACGTTTGTTATCCACATTGCACTAGTGCGGGTGAGAAGTACTTTTGCATACAATCACAGAGTCCGTAGACTAAATTCTATTGTTTTACCGCTGTTAAACATATTTTTTTTTGGTTATTTATTCTTTTGTATCAAATTATAATCATGTTATAAAAAAGTGCTTATGATCAGCTACCTCCTTTTTAATTGCCATGGAATACATATGTACAATGACTGTGCCACCTACCTGATTGTCTGTTTGTCTATTTATGCCACATCATTTGAATATTACATACTTATCCAGCATTGTTGATTATGTTATACATTGATCTCTGTTTGGATTTTTTTTTATCTTTGGAAAAATTAGTTATTCGAAGCATCATAACTACAACAGCCTGTGCAGGTTATGATGTGAGGAGTACTCTGACCCTATTTCCAAGTAATGGGCAAAAATGTTTATCCAAAGGTTTGCGCTCTTTCCTGTGTCCACCTGGGCGCATCCATGGGTTAAACTCTGTATGTGCAGTATTTCATAACAGAACACTACACATACAGCAAAGGCGTGCGCAGCCTATTGCATTAGGGTGTGCACCCTAAAGCACAAGCACACGCCGCGTATATGTATGTATGTATGTATGTATATATGTATGTGTGTGTGTGTGTGTGTATGTATATATATATACACACACACATACTGCTGTGTGTGTGCTGTTAGTGTGAGGATACTGGTAGTGTGCTATGTGGGTGAGGGTGTTTGTGTGTGCGCGCTTGTGAGGGTGCTGTTAATGTACTGTGTGTGAGGGTGCTGTTTGTGTGTGTGTGTGTGCTGTTAATGTACTGGTAGTGTGCTGTGTGTGTGTTAGGGTCCTGTTTGTGTTTGTGAGGGTACTGTTAGTGTGCTGTGTGTGTGTGAGGGTTCTGTTTGTGTGCTGTGTGTAAGGGTGCTGTGTGTGTTTGTGAGGGTGCTGTGTGTGTGTGTGTGGGTGCTGTGTATGTCTGTGGGTGCTGTATGTGTGCAGGTGCTGTGTATGTGTGGGTACATTACTTAATATCCCCCCTCCCGTCTTACTTTATGTAGGGAGGGGGGATCCTTTCTGCCATCCCTGTTGGTCCAGTGGAGAGTGAACTCTAGCCTGCGGCAACGCTCAGATCTCGCAAGAGGAGCCCGGCGGAGCTGCCGGCAACAGCTCCCCAGGTCCTCTCCTGTCTCCCTCCCTGCATGTGGGTCGGTGGGGAGGGATGCTGAGAGCAGAGCCGGCGCTCGGGGAGCGCCAGCTCTGCATGAGCCAACAGGGAAGATCCTGAGATCTCCCCTGCCGGTCTCACTCCATAGGCGTGCCGAGGGGATTAGGGTGTGCCCAGGCACACCCGGCACACCCCGTGCGCACGCCTATGACATATAGACTGCGGCACCATAACTACTTCAACTTACTTAAGTGGCCAAGACATAATAAAAAAATGTAATTTAGCCCATCCAAAGCATTACACATGAATTTATTAAAAATTCTGGGAATTCCAAATTGACATATAACAATTTGACTCGAGACATGATTTTATGTATCACATTTCTAGTTTTTTAAGTTTTTTCATAAATTCTTATTAAACTTTTTAGACAAATATTGTTCTCACAACTATATTTTGTTTTCCATTATGGTATATCAGTTCATTTATGGCATCTAGGCTTCGAGAGGCAATTTTGTCCTTTTGCAGTTCGTCTGACATCAATTCTGTTAGACATCTTGTACTTTCTATTCTTTGTCCTCAAACCTTTTATCCTCATAATTAAATATTCGTTTCTATATGGCATATAAAAGCTGTAGTGATAAGAGACTGTGCGTTATTTATTTATTTGTTTTTTCCCCCCAGTAAATTCTCCTTTCACTTTACATTTCTATATCTAGTTTAAACTAAAAAAAGGGAAATTCATACAAGTTTTAAATATAATGTAAATAGTTACAATTGTGCTTTTCATAACGTCATGCTAGAGACTTCATTATTTAGATTACTTTAAGTGTATTCACAATGATACCATGCATGCATATTTCTCTATGGGGTATAAAAGGAACTTTCTATTTCAAATATGTAACAAAATTAGATGTTTAAAAAAAAAAAAAAGTTTTGATGGATTGTATTTGTTTCTGAAGGGAGTTTTATCAATCTTTGCTCTCACCTCAGTAGCAAAATATATTTGTTGTTGTTGCAAGTAATCCAAAATGCCTGCCTTCTTTTCTACTAATCACAAAAAAAGAAAATTTAATCTGATTTGAAAAAAATAAATTGTGAATAAAATATATTCGTAAAGTGATGTTGTACATCTGTTGAATATCCAGCGTCGCTCCATTTGTGAATAAGCAGAAATAGAATCAATAAGCTTCACAATAAGTCTTAAAGGTTTGTACAAATTTCCAACTCTGTGGCTCAGCCTGGGGATCTGTATACTAAACAGTGTATTGTTGGGGTTACAAGGGTTATAGTTTTAAGGCAAGCAAGGGTTATGGTTAGTCCATTTTGGGGGATTGACAAATGGCATCTCTAGAAAGCAAGCAGAGAGACATATGTAAATTAGGGCATGTCTGTTGTGTGGCCCTATTAACCTCTAAAAAAACCTGGAAAAGGGGATGCATATGAGTTGTTGCTGTAATGAGGATGCAGCAAAATTTAATTCTGGGATCATTAAAATAGTAGGAAATAGAAGATCTATAGAATTCTGTAGAATTGTGCGGGTGCCATGTCACTAGGGACACCAAATGACAGACATAGCTCGCGCACATAGTGGCTGGTCTGCATTTGCTGCTGCTGTGTGGTGGTCGCTGAGGCTGGTCACAGAGAATTTCATTGGTAGTGCACTGTAACATCTGCATGAGAAGGAGAATACTCACTATTTTGTTCTCCTTCTTGTGCAGGCCTGCGACGCAGTGGCAGAGCTTCAAAAGCCATCCATATGTAAGGGAAGCGGGGCAGAGCCATATGGGTTCTGGGGCAGAACTAAATGCAGCTTGAACCCACTGCCTGGTTACTGCGACACTCTGAGGGTGACACTGGAAGGAGTCCCTGCTTCCCCAACAGATAGGCACCAAGGATCAGAGTGCCTCCACTTCCTCCCCCCATTAGCCTGTAATGGAAAGAGGTAACTACCTGTATGTGTATGACTGACTGCCTGTACCTGTGTGTGTGTGTGTGTGTGTGTGTGTGAGACTGTCTTCCTGTAAATGTCTATGGTTGCCTGCCTATGTTTGTGTGGGACATTGCCTGTGTCTGTGTGTGTACGACTGTCTGTCTGTACCTGTGTGTGTGACTGTTTGCTTGTAACTTTGTATGTGTGATGGTTAGGGATGTGCATGGGCAAAAAATTTGATTCGGAAATTCGGGTAAGTTTAAAAAAAAAAAAATTGTCGGCTTCGGCAATTCAGACCAATGGCATTCAGTTCGGCACTTCCAAACTCCGGCAATTCAGAACTCCGGCAATTCTGACATTCGTAAGTGTGAATGTCGCAATTGCATGAAACAAATTGCACATATCTAGACAGTGGTTGACAATTCTGGGCAACCCTAACCACTTACACATCTGTAGGGCTCTCAGCGCCAGGATTGCCACCACAACCACTTACACATCTATAGGACTTCCAGTGCCAGGAATTAGCTTATTGGTCAAGATTCCTGTCATCATTTACGTAATTTTACATGCCTCTCTTGTTTTGCCACTTTTCAGAAATCCAAAGCACTTCGGAACTTCAACAATTCGGAACTTTGGTTCGGCACTTCCGAACTACCAAACTTTGGCACTTCGGACATTCGTAAGCATCCAAAATTCACAGTTTGAATGTACATTTGGAACTAAACTAATTGCACATGTCTAGTGATGGTCTGCCTGTAACTAAGTGTCTAGTACTGTATTTGACAGTGTATTTGTTTAACAGTGTGCACCTAACTGTGGGGCTGTGTACATGTGGCTGGAAAAATACATATCTGCTTTCAGTGAGACAGCAACTAATGGCTGGATTTAGCCATATGTAAACATAGCAGTTTCTTTGAAACTGCTATGTTTACAGCAGGCAGGGTTAACCCTAGATGGACCTGGCACCCAGACCACTTCATTGAGCTGAAGTGGTCTGGGTGCCTATAGTGGTCCTTTAAGTATCCATTTCCTGTGGTCAAATACATTTTCCCACAATACTCACCTTCCTCCATGATCTCGCGTTGCTTCATTTGAACGTCCTGTCATATAGACAGGACTCAGGTGAAAGTACCGAATTTTGTCCTAACAGAATGAGTACAGTTTCTCCATTTGTGTTAGGACAAAATTTGTACATTTTGTTTGGTTCGAAATTTAATTTGAATGAATGAAATTACGTTCCGATTTGTGCCGTGGCTGCATTGCATTCCACGGTTTGGGAAGGCTGTATAAGTCGGCGCGGTGCCCTTGTTCGGGTAAGATGGTTTTTTTTTGCATTTGGATTTCTTTCTTTTTTTCCCTTTTTTTTTTTTTTTTTTGCACTCATGTTTTTTTTTTTTTTTTTTTATAAGTGCGATGGGAATTATGTAATTTTATTTGGCTTTTTTTGGGGCAGTAAAAAGAAGACATATTGTGGTAAGTATGATTTTAAATATATATTTACAAGTATTGAGCTTATTGCTCCCCCCTCACTATTTTTAGGGTTTTATTTTATTGGGACAGGGGTTGTGACTTGAGGCTTGGGTAGCCCTAGTCACCTGGGGAGGGGAAACAGGTCCCCTCTCATGTCACTGTGGGACCCAACCCGCCACTCATGGAAGGGGACCAAGGGGGAGTCAATAGGTGCTACTTAGGACAATAAGTTACTTTTGTTACTTCGAGCCCCCATCTGCCATTTATGGGTGGTGGCCAGAGGGGGACCATTTAGTTTAGTACGGGGCA
The DNA here is from genome assembly GCA_933207985.1 of Pelobates cultripes. Lineage (NCBI taxonomy): Eukaryota > Metazoa > Chordata > Amphibia > Anura > Pelobatidae > Pelobates > Pelobates cultripes. The sequence continues at coordinate 100,731,937 of OW240914.1, forward strand.
CATTCATTATTTAAATAGGTACCCCACCATGGGGCATTTTTTTTTTTTTTTTTGGAGTGGGAGGGAAGTCTTTTATTATCCCTTATAGTGAGCCACCATGCCCCTACTCGCAGCATAGCGAGTAGGGGCAGAATGGAGATGTTAAATGACCTTATTTACTAATACTAAGTCATTTTTACTTAGTATTAGTAAAGTTGTCTAAAAGACAAATTTTGGTCTTTCAGCCTTTTTGTAGATAGCTCCCTAATTCCCATGGTATTAGAGGGCCATCCACTAAGCCGTTGCAAGATGCAGTTGCGGCACGAATTGGACCAGAATTTCATTAATTCGAATGAAATTTAGAACAGAACAATATGCTACTGTTTGAGCTACTATCGCTCAAATTGCGGAAAAACTTAACACTGACCAGAAATGTGTATAGAAAGGTGTTAGAGCACACAGTGCTTCAAATTCTGCTTTGCATGAGACTGCTTAGCAGCAGACTGGTTGAGGTCCATGATAAACCCTGTCTTCTGCCGAAAGCACCTTGATTGGGGACATAAGCCTCAGAACTGGACCATAGAGCAATGGAAGAAGGTTGCCTGGTCTGATGAATTATGTTTTCTTTCAGATGAGGTGTATGGCCAGGTGCATGTGTGCCGTTTACCTGGGGAAGAGATGGTAGCAGGATGCACTATTGGAAGAAGGCAGTCTGGTGGAGGTAGGGCTATGCGCTGAGCAATGTTCTGCTTTGAAACCTTGGAATTCATGTGGATTTTACTTTAACACATACTACCGACCTAGAGATTGCTGCAGACCACGCACATCCCTTCATGGCAATAGTGTTCCATTATGCCAGTGGTTTTTTTCAGCAGGATAGTGCACACTGCCACATTGCATATATTGTTCATAAATGGTTTTAGGAACATGTCAAATAGTTCAAGGTGTTGATTTGTCCTCCAAATTCTCCAGAGCTCAATTGTGAAGTCCATGCCTCAAGGTATCAGAGCAGTTTTGGCAGGGGAACCTACATGATATTAGCAAGCTGTTTTAATGTTGTGGCTATTCAGTGTATATTAAAATGGAATGAATACACAGCAAATGTTAAAAAACAATGTCGTAACAAAACACAGAATCTCACAAAAACCTTGATCACAAAAGGGTTTCTAGTCTTAAAAATCATAACTCTTTTTGCTGCTGTCAAAAGCCACATGTATAATAAAGAAACACAAAAAAATAATGCTTGAATCCAAATGCACTTTATATAACATATAATAGTTCAAGAAATATAAAAATGTAAATACAGTCACAGAACAAATCTATTTTTAATTTTATTGATCCAGATGTCTTTCAAGTCTGTGAACCTGATTTGCATTCCTTATACATTTTATTCTCATTGAAGTTTACTAGTTTTTCAAGAATACACACAAAATTTATTAACTTTATAGCTATCAAATGATTGAACAAATTGACAACAAGGACTTTCCAGATGTACTTTAATGTGATGAAAACTCAAAGTAGAATCCTGTTTTGACTTCAAATGTTCTGTCCGTCTCAGCAGGTTTCCTCTGAAATGCATGTCTTCTTGCAGCCTCCTGTTATTACAGAAAATGTTGTAACAGGCAAACTATTATTTTTTTATATTGTAATTTGCGTAAGTGTGCTGATTAATATAAAATCTACATACAAGAACAGTTAAGGAAAAGTTTTAGGTTCAATAGTGGTTCAAATAATTTTCTAGACAGGACATATTTATATATCATAGCAATATAACCTGAGGAAAGACTTCCTCATGTCCATTTATTAGTTCGACTGTGGCTGTACATATGGTAAGACCAAACACGATAAAACTCCCGACAGTAAAAATACAAAAATGACTATTCGGCATTACCTGCATATCTCAAGCTGGACTATGCAAATGAATTCTTTGGTATAGAAACTCGAAAAATCATGTTTCCACAACTAACATGTTTGATTTCAACACAATCTTGCAGGTCGTGCATAACAGTAACTTTTGTATTTGCCCTGTGGGGAGTTTTTACATGTTTGTGTCACCACAATCATTTTTATACCTAGCTCTATGCTCTCAGAGATGCTTGAACTTCCAGGAACAGGACCGGTGCCATGTGTAATGAAACCTAGTCTACTTAGATCAGTCATGCAGCCAATCTCCTGGTAGCTGTAGGGATGTCATGTAGGTAGGCATTAGAGGTGCAAGTAGGAACAGAGGATAGACGCAGGTCTTTGGCAGAGCGTATGGGCCAAGACAGGACACACTTGTGCATTAGTGAGGATAGGTAGTTAGGAGACGCATTATGTAGAGATTTGCATTTGCATTTACTTCTAAATGTTACAGGAAGTCAGTGTAAGGACTGACAGAATGGGAAGGCATGGGAGATGTGGGCTGTAAAGAGGCAAGTTGGGAACACGTAAGACCACAGAGAAGCAGATTGCAGTAGTCAAGGTGAGAAAGGATAGTGACATGGACCAGCACCTTAGCCGCATCTGGCATTAGATAGGAACGAATGCAAGCTTTGTTTTTGAGATGGAAGTGGTAGGATTTGGTGAATGACTGGACATGAGGGGTGAAGGATAAACTCACCAGCTTCTTAGGCTTCCAATATTACTTCTGTGCAGATGGCACACACATCTATCTGTCTTCTCCTGATCCCTCTTGATTAGTGTCTCTGCCTCTCTGCTATTTGTGATTGGATGGCTGCTCATTTCCAAAATGCTTCTCGGTTCAACAATATTCTCCCACGATCGCCTGCTCTTCGTGATATGGGCAGATGATCTACGCGTAAGAATTTTAAGGAGGCCAATGGAAGTGCTTAGCCACTGGTTTGTCAGATGAACTGTCCCTGTAGGCCAACATGATGCTGGAGCGGTTGCCTCTAATTCTTTCACACAGGGCTGTTTCGTTTTTCCCGATATATACCAGTCCACGGGGGCATGTAAGTTTATATATTACATGTGTTGTTTTACATGTAATAGTGTGTTGTATGGTGTACTTCCTGTTCATGTGCGGATGGATAAAACTTTTTGAGGGCGTCATATGCCCACACGTTACGCATCCCAAGCAACGTACAGATCCCAGTTTCTGGATAACACTTTCACTTGTATAGCTATTGATTGGATCTGTGTGTACCAACATATCCTTCAAACTCTTATTTCTCTTATGGCAAATCAGTGGAGTTTCACGAAAAACCTTGGGGAGCGTGTCATCGGTAGCCAGTATTCTCCAATTTTTCCGGACTTTTGAAGAAATCTGAGGAGGCGAGTTGTGAAAAGTCATGGGAAAGACTAATCGTTGAATTGAAGGTGCCTCCCTCCTTGCTCGAGTTGTCTTAGCATCTTCTAAAGCTTTACTGAGGGTATAGCTGTGACATCCATGATTCAAAAACTTTTCAGTCATTTCCTGTAACTGCATTTCTTTTACAACATCATTCGAGTTGTTCCTTATTACTCTAAGGTATTGTGCTTTCGGTAAAGATTTATTTAAAGCCTCAGGATGCGCACTTTGCGCATTGAGTAAGGTGTTTCGATCCGTGGCCTTTGTATAAAGGCAATACTCAATGTTATTCTTCCCAATAGATAGTTCGACATCCAGATATTGAACTAATCGGGGTTTGTAATCTATTCAAATCTTCAACCATAGTGTGTGCCTCTGTTGGCGTGCCCTTCCAAATAATTAACAAATCATCAATGAAGCGATAATATCCTTATATCAAGTGGGCATACGGTGTCAAGATGTTGTTCTTCTCGTATACATACATGTACACATTAGCATACATAGGTCGCCATTGCCACCCTCATAGATGTACCCAGGGACGTACCTAGATCATTTGGCATCCGGGGCGGGTCCTATTTTTGGTAGCCCCCCTCAACTCTAAATAAAAAAATAACAACATTTTTTTAATGTATTCAGCACTAAGCAGTGTTTGTGTGTTTAAATATATGCATGTTTTTGTATGGAGTATATGTGAGTGAATGTAGCGGTGTGTTTGTATGTAGTGTTGGCGTTTGAATGCAAGTATGCATTTGTGTGTTGTGTGGTATTTGAATGCAGTGGTGTGGTTATATATAATGGTGGGGTTTGTGTGTAGTGTTGACGTTGAAATGCATGAGTGTATTTGTGTGTAGTGTTGGTGAGATTTTTAGATGTCTGCACATATACACATACACGGACATACACACATGCAGATACATATACACACAAACACAGTCACACACAGATACACATTGACACACATGCAGACATCATGGCGACTCTAGGAACAATATATATGGGGGGGCACATAAGATACCACAGTCAAATCAGGAGGGGGAGCAGTAAAACTTCTCACTACGGGATGGGGTAATATGCTGCCATTGGCTGTCTGATGCCAGCATGCTGTGTTCTGCATGCTGGCATCTGACTACACATTTGGATATAATTCACATTAGCTGTCCAGATTTCTTGTTGTGGGCTGGCTGACATCTCTTAATTTCAATCTTTAGCAGATAACTCCTCTATTTGCTATCCTTTGTGGGATTGCATATTTAAGGACACCAAATAAGGTGCTATCTGCTAAACAGCACCCTCATTTGGTATATTTAAATATGGTAATCTCACTTACGGGCACCAATTCAGGGAATGATCTACTAAACAGCTAAAGGATAAAAAAACACCCTTTTCTTATTTTCAGTTGTTTAGTAGATAAATCCCTTATTTGTTATCATTATGTGGGATTGAAATATTTAAGGACAGGAAATAAGGGAGCTATCCATGTGTGGTGTATACAAATAGCTGGATGACGGTGACCATTCATTAGACTGACTGAAGGGGTGGGTTGAGTGTCTTTCAGAAAATGTTGGTAATGATAATGTGTCCTGATGTCTTACTTTAGGGAGGAACCTTCTATATAAAAGAGTGAGTGTTCTGATGGCTGGATATTGGGGTTGGGGAGGGTTTGTGCCTGAATGTTTCCTGGTGTATCTGAGGTAGATTCTCTCTCTCTCTCTCTCTCTCTCTCTCTCTCTCTCTCTCTCTCTCTTTCTCTCTCTCTCTCTCTCTCTCTCTCTCTCTCTCTCTCTCCACCTCTCTCTCTCCTCTCTCTCTCTCTTTCTCTCTCTCTCTCTCTCTCTCTCTCTCTCTCTCTCTCTCTCTCTCTCTCTCTCTCTCTCTCTCTCTCTCTCTCTCCTCTCTCTCTCTCTCTCTCTCTCTCTCTCTCTCTCTCTCATTTCTTATAAGTAGACATGCATACTGTGCGCCAGTAACCTTGTGTGTGTCATTGTCTGTCAATGAGCCTATTTGTGTGCATCAGTAAGATTGTCTGTCTGTGTGTGAGTATGCTTTACTGTATAATTGAATTACCCTAAAAGAACTAATATTTTGAATTAGAAGAAGAAATGTATCAATAAATATATATATCTATATATCTATCTCCTACATAGCACAATGACTTATGGGGCTGGCATAGATTTTTTTTTCCAGGGCTGCTTCGTATCCCCAGTCCGGCCCTGCATGCATGTGTCCTGGTATAATATCTGTGTGTTAGGATTGAAATGTACGTTACCTGAATTTTTGTATGAGATTGGACATGTGTCACAATTTCTTTGTGCCGATGTCTGAGTACGTTCGTGGAATGGATAATGACTAAAGTGTCAAGAATTCAAAGGGAAGTTCATATTTTGAACGAGAGAGCTGAATTGGAAAAATACACTAGCTCTCTGTGTTTTAAAGAGACACCCCACTGCCCAAATACAAAATAAATAATAAAACCAGCATTTTGTAGATATATCCCAGTGAAAACATACATACATTTAGTTACACATATTGTTCATTTTGGGTATATCTAAAAACACCCTGCAAAAGCTGCAGATCTCTTGTCTGCTGCATTTGCAAACCCTCCCTTTCTAACCTCGCCCAGACTTCCTGTGGCTGTCCAATCAGATTTCCCAAAGCAGCTCAATGAGAGGCAGGTGCTCTGGGCAACTTGCAACTTGAGTTTAGCTCCACTGAACTAACCAAACCAGGCAGTATCAGGACCTGCTGTCTGATTGAAAACCATTACTTTAGGGTTTATTAACTAAACTATCAATTGTAGTAAATTAGACATAGTACCACCTGTTAATTAGTTTATAAAATGTTTCTACGTAATTTAAACAATGTATAATTTTTTTGTAACATAGTGGAGAGTACCTTGTACCAACAATTTTTGTCAATATTACAGCCAAGTTATTTTCCCACTTACGTATTGCTGGGGGTTGGAGAAATTAATCATATCAAGTCTATGGCTTTAGAGAAGGGCCTTTCGACACCCTTGTAGTTAAACAATCCAAATAGAGGGAAACCATAAACCGGATAGGATCTCAAAACATTGATATTTACAAAATGTTTGCGTCTTAAACAGGTAAATAATTAGCTTGGTAGGGAGAATTCCACTTGTAGTTAGGGAAAGGTTTTGATATTATTTCCTTGTATCAGTTGTTTGATATAACCTATCCCAGCCGTTATCCAAGTTTTAATGTTACGATCCTCTATAAATTGTTCTAATGTATCTATTTGGAGATACAGCAGGATTGTTTTGTCAATTTTCATTGTTCTTTTAAGACTTTCCCACTCATATATTAGATTGTTAACTACTAGGCTATTGTTACATCCCATCTCGTTCTTATCTTTTTTCCCTTTGAGATTCCATATCAGAATATCCCAATGTTTTACCCTGCAAAGTTACTCAATTTCTCACCAAGGTTCCTCTCTGGAGGACAGCAGTTGAGTTCTATAGATATGAGTTATCATGGTGGCTCTGTAAATGTCCAATCAGGGGCATATTGACTCCGCAATTTTTGTTTTGTTTAGTAGGACCATTCTATTGATTCTTGGTCTCTTGCCCTTTCATATGAATGTGTCAAAACTATTTTTAATCATCAAAGGCCCACTGTTTTGGATTTTTAGGGGATCATCTGGAACAAGTATTGCCATTTAGGTAAGATGTATGCACGTATGGTGTTCATTCTACCCAACCACGAGTTACAATCTTGTCTCCACTCCCTCAATTTTGCATTTGTTTGTTTAAATACATGGAGGAAATTTATCTCCATTGTCCTATCCTATCTTTAGGATATCTCCATTGTTCTATCCTATCCTATCTTTAGGATATCTCCATTGTCCTATTCTATCTTTAGGATATCGCCATTGTCCTATCCTATCTTTGAGATATCTCCATTGTCCTATCCTATCTTTAGGATATCTCCATTGTCCTATTCTATCTTTAGGATATTGCCATTGTCCTGTCCTATCCTATCTTTAGGATATCGCCATTGTCCTATCCTATCCTATCTTTAGGATATCGCCATTGTCCTATCCTATCCTATCTTTAGGATATCTCCATTGTCCTATCCTATCTTTAGGATATCGCCATTGTCCTATCCTATCCTATCTTTAGGATATCGCCATTGTCCTATCCTATCCTATCTTTAGGATATCGCCATTGTCCTATCCTATCCTATCTTTAGGATATCTCCATTGTCCTATCCTATCTTTAGGATATCGCCATTGTCCTATCCTATCCTATCTTTAGGATATCGCCATTGTCCTGTCCTATCCTATCTTTAGGATATCTCCATTGTCCTATCTTGTAGGATATCGCCATTGCCCATCCCATCTGTCCTATCCTATCCTATCTTTTAGATATCGGTCCTATATCTCTAGGATATTCTTACTGTCCCATCCTATCCCATTTTTAGGATATCCACTGTCCCATCCTATCCCATCTTTGTGATATCTCCACTGTCCTATCCTATCCCATCCCATCTTTAGGATATCGCCATTGTCCCATCCTATCCTATCCTATCTTTAGGATATCGCCATTGTCCTATCCTATCCTATCCTATCTTTAGGATATCGCCATTGTCCTATCCTATCCTATCCTATCTTTAGGATATCTCCATTGTCCTATCCTATCCTATCCTATCCTATCTTTAGGATATCGCCATTGTCCTATCCTATCTTTAGGATATCGCCATTGTCCTATCCTATCTTTAGGATATCGCCATTGTCCTATCCTATCCTATCCTATCTTTAGGATATCGCCATTGTCCTATCCTATCCTATCCTATCTTTAGGATATCTCCATTGTCCTATCCTATCCTATCTTTAGGATATCGCCATTGTCCTATCCTATCCTATCTTTAGGATATCGCCATTGTCCTATCCTATCCTATCCTATCTTTAGGATATCGCCATTGTCCTATCCTGTCTTTAACAACTTTAACTCCCAGATAGTCAAAGCACCTTTTTTCTCAGGAGAAATTATATTGAGAGTGAAATTCCTCAATGTGGGGTTTATCCTCATTTACTAGCATCATGATAGATTTAGACATATTTAATGTAAAGTTTATTGAAAACATTGAAAGCTAGGACTTCTGAGTTGATGGAGGCATAAAACGCCTCCATCCACTCAGATCTGCTGTCAGCAGAGCACAGGGCAGCACTGTGCAACACTGTGCACAATCATCCTGTCTGCAGGCTGTCAGCAGAAGCAGTAGCGCGGGGAGTCGGCTTGAGCTGACAAGCTGAAGACCGGAGACCGAGCAGGAGGGGAGGATTCAAACTGTAAGTAAACTTATTTAGTGAGTGTGGGTGAGTGACTGAGGGAGGGTGAGTGACTGAGGGTGAGTGGGGGACTGGATATATGGATATGGATGATGGTGATGGATGATCTGGATGATGGGGATGGATGATCTGGGGGATGGATGGTATGGGGGATGGATGGATATGGATGGTATGGGGGATGGATGTGGATGGATGGTATGGGGGATGGATGGAGAGAGTGTGTGTATGTCTTTAACTTTTTACTACTTGTGTGTTTGCATAGAAACACTATATATAGATATATATATATATATATATATATATATATCTATATATAGTGTTTCTATGCAAACACACAGTTTGGCTGAGGAGGGGGGCGGGTATAGAAAGCGAGCTGAGCTGTCCGTCAGACAGCTCAGCTCAAACGCGCATTCCGCGCACATGCGCGGTTGAGTGCTGAGTTTCTTCATAGGGTGGCATTCAACGCATGCGCACCACATCGTGATGACGCTTCTCAAAGAGAAGCGTCCTATTGGGCCCTGCGATTTTGGCATTTTGACGAAAAAGGGGTCGTGGCCTAGCGGGGAGCTCGGCGCTGGAACGGAGGTAAGCTTTATTATTAAAAAGTGCTCTAATTTTTTTATTTTATTTTTTATGGCAAGTTCATATAAAAACAAAAAGTGCATATAAAAAACTGTGTACATAATTTCTCACATGAAGTGAGACAAATTAATACACAGCGGTCAGACGTGGTGGTACCAGCTCCACCCCAGGGCTTTAAACCCAGTATATAATTAACAAAACGAATGTGTGATGTCTCAAAGACTACAGAGACTCCAAATCTGGTTTTATACAAGGTCCATAACAGACGTTTATAAAAGTATATAGGTATACAGAATCCCAGAAAATTAGCTAGGAGTATCAATCACTAGAGTATAGTGCATACAGCCATTATATCTATTCCCAGAGAATTTCTATAGGGATAATAGTAGAGAGAAAATAATTTATTGAAATAGAAATACAAGCCCTATATAACTGGGATAGTGGCTGTGTGGCAAGGGGTATGGTAATAATAATCTAGGGATGAATTCAAGGCTCTATAAATAGGTTAATTAGTTTACCCTCAAAAGTAGGCCTTATCCCTTATACAGGATCATATACTCTGCACTCCAGTAACAGAGTCTGAATCTTTGGTTCAGAAATAAAATTAACAGCAATCAATTTATCAGTGTGAGATAAAAGGGTCTAGATAATAGCAAATAACTCCTTCTATTGAACTGGAAATACTCAGTCACTGGCATTACTAGAAGTTAAAGAATCATCCTATAGAGCCAACCTATTGTCCTCCGGATCCGCCACTGATATATACATATTTATTAACAGTCAGATATAAAAAAAACAATAGTTTGTGTTTTTAAAAATAATCATTAAAAACCGTTGTAGAATTAATAGTTCCATGTCCCCATAAGATACATTTTTACTTTATATAGGTGTTATTCACTTACATTATTTTATTATATTATTTTTTTTAAATAAAATCTGTTTATTTTAGGCTGTCTGCTCTATTATTCTCTTATTATTTAGTTTTTGAGGATACCACCAATTGACAGATGGATAAAAAAAGATTGATTTTTTTTTTTTTTTTACACAGATTTTTACATGGATTTAAAGTGATATATCTATTTATTTTATACAATGTCTCGTTTTAAGCACTAAACGTTGCATCTTCAAAATTACTATTAAGGCTTTAAAGTCTATTGTGAATTGCACATTGTTTAAGGACACTCTAATTGTGAATTTGTACATATTGAATGTGAAGCACTTTATTGTGAACTTGCACACAATATTCAACTTAGCATTGTTTCCTTATTTTACAAAAAAAAAAAAATCACTCATGTTCTTACATGATTAAACTAAGCACTCCAGCATTATAATATAAAAAGGCAATATTGTCTTGTGAGTTACCTTGCACTCTATTTTCTAAGCCAAAATATGCCTTTTACCCAGAATATCTTTCGTCAGTTGCTGAACGGGTGATTCATAATGGTAGGGCCAGCAATCTCATGGATATTATTCATGAAACCATTTTACAAGACCAGTGTTTTGCTATTTTGAAAACACTGTTCCCTCTTGATGTTCCCATATTCCGGAATGATAACTCGTGCAAAAACACCATTAAATAAGTAAACTCAAAAATGGTTTCCTGATCTAACATGCTACGCCTAGGATCTAGGAGAGTTTTGTACTGGTACTTGAGTTTGCAAAAAAATATACTGACAACCCATTAATTTTGAATATAGAATAGTGTAAGAAATCTAAAATAAGATGAGTGTATATATATTTTTTAAACTTGACGTGACCTCTGTGGACCAGGCGGTGACCTGTTGCAATGCATGCTCTGTCTTGAAGCTATATATATATATATTATACCATGTGCGATAATTCACCCCTTCAGCATAACATTGTTTGTTTTTGCAATATTGCAATGATCATTTGCAATGAGAGACCAGTGATTAGGAGTGTGCTGGTCGGCCACATATCAGTACTGTATCCCCCCCAGAGACCAAACTGGTTAGGCCTGTGTGGGAATCAAGAATCTGGGATTAACGTCTGAAAAAATATTGTCTGTTATCTCGGCAATGCATTTTTTTCGTTGATATGAATTCTTTGATATCAGTTTGCCAGAACCAGGCAAATGGTTGGTAAAAGTAAAAAGGCATCAGATTAAATTTTCTTGCAATGCATTTTGGTTGCTTCACATACTCATAACAAACAGTTTATTGGAGCAGTGTTACATCCTAGGGTACAGAGTGTTTCTCAATGTAGGGAGACAGTCGTATGTCAATTAGCATGCATGTACTTGACATTTGAAAGTGAGTATGCTGGTGGGGATTTTAAATGTAATAAAGGCACACTCCATACCCTCAAAGCACTTTAGCTTACTGATGTGCTTTATGTGTAAAGAGTGTGTCCTCATTTTTTCATTTTATGAAATTTCAATAGAAATTTGCACTTTTATAAATTAACCTGGTTACACCCCCTCTCACTGTAAATCAGACAACTGGTCCTCTTACATCCTGGTTTCGTTTGCTCAGTGGAGCTAAATTTAAGAGGCAGCCATTGCCCAGAGCCCCTGCATTGCAAAGACTTTTCTCATTGAGCTGCGTTGGTAATTCTGTGATTGGACAGCCAAGGAAAGTCTGGGTCGGGTTAGTAGGGGAGAGTTTGCAAAGACATCAGACAAGAGATCTGCAGCTTTTGGATGGTGTTATTAGATATAACCCCAATATTTTTATTGTATTTGGAAGTGGACTGTCACTTTAATGAAACTATCGACCAAAGATAAGAGTTCACCAAATTCGTCCTCCAATTTAGGAATATATTTTGTACAAAAAATGTAAATAAAGGAGATCATTCATAGTTACATAGTTTTCATGGATGAAAAAATACTCAATTCCACTGAGTTCAACTTTTAAAGGATCAGTCCAAGTACCATAAAACCACATCTAACTTGTTATAATGCTGCCTTGAGTTCCCTAGCAGCCCCACATTGTAAGAATTGAAACCACGTTTGAACAGTTTGACTTTTCACCTGGGGTCTGCTGGGTGCCGTTCCCCACCTTCACTGCTAGCACCAGAGTAGTGTTCTAACAGAACCCGAGAAGCTGAGATCGGTCAGCTGATATCAAGGTTATAGTATTTGGAGTGTTCCTTTAAACGCATCTTTTTATGCTATTGATCTAACCTTTTATTATTCTTTATTTTTGTTGTGCATATTATAACAGAGAGGCTTGTGGTGCCATAACAGCAACCACAAGAATATTGATTTCAAACATAGGAATACTTAAAGGACCACTATAGGCACCCAGACCACTTCAGACCAATGAAGTGGTCTGGGTGCCAGGTCCATCTAGGGTTAACCCTGCAGCTGGAAACCTAGCAGTTTCAGAGAAACTGCTATGTTTACATTAGGGTAATCCAGCCTCTAGTGGCTGTCTCATTGACAGCCGCTAGAGGCGCTTCCGCGCTTCTCACTGCGAAAATCACAGTGAGAAGATGCTGACGTCCATAGGAAAGCATTGAGAAATGCTTTCCTATGGACTGATTTTATGCACGCGTGCATTTGCATTTAGCACTGATGTCGGAAGAGGGAGGAGAGTTCCCCAGCACCGAGGGAGCCCTGCGCTGGAGAAAGGTAAGTGATTAACCCATTCCTCCACCTTCAGCCCGGCAGGAGGGGACACTGAGGGTGGGGGGACCTAAAGACCCTATAGTGCCAGGAAAACGAGTTTGTTTTCCTGGTACTATAGTGGACCTTTAACCATGGCATTGAGACAATAGCACATTTTTTAGGTAATACTATTAAATGAGAAGAAACAAATTGCATGGCATGAGCTGGTCATACTCTAGATAGATATAACAAGGTTGTTGTGAAACATGCTTTCAGTAACAGGTTGTTAGCGAAGAGAAGGCGTAATGCCACAGTTATAATCATGCTGGGGTCATAGAATAGATATAGGCCACAAGTGCCAACCTAAATGTAATGCAGGCAACATAGATATCTCAGGTCACAGAAACTGCTGCTCTGCATGAGCCTAGAGGTCTACAGCAGGGAAAGTACAGGGAACCCCAGACCCCAATGCTAGGAAGGGTGCTTATCCTATGCCCACCAGAGTATATTGTGTACCCGGCAGAGTAGCTGTACTTGGAATCCATATGGCGGTGCCCTGCCAGCCCCAGGTGCTATCACAGTCCTGAACAGGTGGCCCATGGGTATGACTGCTGTCTGCAACCCGGGCGCAAACCTGGGGACTCTCATCTTATTGGTGGAGTCTTCCCCATGTGGACTGATACCCAGGTAGGTGTTGGCTTCACCTGGAGCAGAGTCGTTTTAAATGGCTCATCTGCCGTGTTCTCCGTCTTCGCCTTCCCACTTTAGGTGTCAGGATCTGGTGAGTCACAGCAGGTTTTGGGTCAAGGGTTTCACCTGGTTGCAGCTGTAGAGAACTCTCCCCTTCTGCATATTTTGTGGCTTGGAGGATCAATTCACCCCTGAGTCGCTCCCACAACCGTGCAAAGGTCTGGTCAATGCACTCCTCAAGGAGGTCCCATGTTGTGACAGCTGCCATCTTGGAATGTATGTGTTGGCTGTTTGGCCCTGTAGGATTTGTAGAGCATCTCTGCTGTCTGCTACTGCCTTGTCAGATCAGGTCAGCACAACTTTGGGGACCGGGATAACCCCCACTGGTCCAGGGGGGGGGGGGATGGAGTGCAGAAATCTACAGTGTATATCCGGATGTGGCGTCCAGAGAGCGTCCGTCTCTCCGGCGTACATCAAGCTTGAAGGCCCCAAATAGTGAAGGGAAGTTATTCCGGTTCAGAATGTGGTATCAAATTTGTCACCAGCGTGCCCACGATGCGGTACACTTGTTTTGTGGTGAGTAGCTGCAGTATAACAGGGAAAAAGCTTATCAGGCAGGCTATGAGCAGGAGCTCGTTTATCATGCAAATGCTCTGCTTGCCAGTCGGGCTCCGCCCCCCCTGGTCCAACCTTTTAATTACTGTCCAGTAAGAGTTTGTAATGAGTGACCGCATATATTTCGAGTCATATATCTGAACAAAAATTTAATATTTCAAAGCATCTGATCAGAAGTGTCTATAATATATGCTAAAGCTATTGGTGAGTATTGGAGAGATGAGTGTGAGGTTATCCAAATTGTTGAAAATGTGTTGGTTTCCAGGAATGATGATAATGCGGCCCCATTTTGTGTAAGGTGAATCATTTGCTGAACCTATCCCCTCAGACATTCCTCTCCTACAAGCCAGGGAATGTCTTCTCTACCCATGAAAATGTATGAATGTGTTAATCACCTTGGCAACCAGTGACCATTGTCCATGTTTTTATCCTCCCACCCGACATTGTGCTTCTTTATATAAGCAATGTTTAAAATGTGAAGTGATACTAAATGTTTATGCTCCATTTTATTCTTTCTGTGAAATAAAATATAATAATAAAAAAAACAACATTGCTACTCTGATAAGGAAATGACTCACCCATGACATAGCTTTTCTTATATACCAAATAAAATCCCTTAGATACATGCAAGATGTGAAAAGTGGGTTGTTAAACTAATTCTGCATTTGGCCATTTTTTTTTGTATTAATCATATTTCATGCCATATTTAATTTTATATTCCTAATGAAATGCTTTGTAGTGCGTTTGTGATTTTAGAAGTAGTATGTGTCTGTATGTGCATACTGCACTTCCTGAGATATTTGCACTTTTGTGACTCAAGTGACTAAAGCTGGCTCAAAACTTTCTTCTGTTCTTCCTAATATCACCATAAGCAATTCAATTTACCATGAGCAAAGCAATTAGTTTAAGCAAAGTTCAAATTCAGTTGCTAAGCTAGTTTACCCACAATCCATCAGCAGGGTCGGTGCAATGATTTTTGGGTACAGAGGCAAAGATTTTTTTGTCCTGCCTCCAACACCCCAAAAAAAGCATTTTAACCAGTGTGCCTCTTAATCCCCCTTTTCCGTCTTGACCCCTATTTTTCCCCATTGTGTGTCTTTCACCTCCCTTGTGTATCTCTTACATCCCCCCTTTGTGTGTCTTACTCCCCCCAGCCCCTTTATGTGTCTCCTTCTCTCCCAGTCCCATTGTGTATTTTACTCTTCCTTTCACCCCAGCCCATCTGTCTCCCCCCAGCCCCTCTGTGTCTATTTTTCATCTTCTCCAGCCCCTCTGTATCTCTTTCACCCCCAGGCCCTTCTGTGTGTTCTGTGTCTCTTTAATCTGCAGCCCCTCTGTGCATTTTTCTCACCCCAGACCCATCTGTGTGTCTTTCTCCACCCTCATGTCCCTCTGTGTGACATTCTCCCCACTCAGGCCCCCCTGTGTGCCACTGTCCCCTCCATGTCCATTAGTGTTCCTCTCCCCTCCACTTCATGTCCGTTAGTGGTCCCCTCCCTGTCCCTTAGTGATCCTCTCCCCTCCCATTTATGTCCATTAGTGGCCCTCTCTTCTCTGTCCCTTAGTCCCCCCCCCCTTTAGTGGTCCTCTCCCCTCCCTTCCCTGTCTCTAAATGTCACCCCTTAGACCTTAGTGTCCCTCCCCACCCTCCCCCTTCTTCTTTAACATATTTGGACCTTGTTATTCAATTTGTAACAAAAATAGTTTGGAGAAAAATGATTTAGTTTATTATGAACTGAATAAGCTGTACTTTTATTTAAAGCATAATACTTTTATAAATGCCTCATTTTATGTTCCCAGTGTAACAAAATTACTTTCAGTTTGTCGGAGTAGTCCACTCCAGAAAAGAGAAATGTTTACAAATTTCTGGATATGTTATACCTCGATGCATAGGACATATATAACTAAACTGATAATTGGCCAAATTGGCTTTGCAGGTATACAATAGATAAAATCTGTTATTATCTTGCCCACTTAGCTATTGTTATCATGTGCGCTTGGTGTAACTGTTATGCAGGATGAAGGAGGGATAACGAGGGTTAACGAGAAAACACAGGATAGATTGCAAATTGGAACATGAAGAAAAATCCTAAAATCTTCAGCTGATTTCTCTCAATCAAGAAGCTAAGTTTTGCTCTTGATCTAGGACATTCTCTGCTATGAAAAGGATCAATAGCTCATGAGACCTAACAGAAGCGTCCAAGTTGAGAAATCGTAGCTCTCACTGTAAATGAGGCAGAGAGTAGCACCAAGCCAACCCGAAGTAAGAAGTCAAACCATTCTAAAATGGTTTGACTCCTTACAGTAGAAGGAGCGCCAGAGCATTCCTGGAACCATTACCATGGTGCTTGGAGTGTCTTTTAAGGATTCTAAGCATTCCCAAGTGCCTAGAATCTAAATATTTCCTATCCCATTACATGTCCTTGCTAAGTTGGGTGGCACTGATCCCAGTCACACAGTGAACAGCCCTTCAGAAAACCATAACATCTACAGTTGAATTTCCTGTTGAATTTGGGGAAACCACTTGTAGCATTTGTTGTGTTGAGCTATTTCAATTTCTTTTGTTTGATTTGTTTGCAAATTTTGACAATAAACCTGGTTTTCAATGGGGATTGAATAATTTTGATTACAGTATGCTTTTTTTATTTTCAGAAAGCATGTTATTAAAACATAATACTTAAAAAACATCCTCCTGCAATGTCAAGCAAACACAATTCATTGTTATTGAGTGTGATGTGGTGTAGTATATACATGGACTGGTTACCTGGTAGAGCAGGTAGGGTTACTTAAAGCACAGAAAGATTTAATTTGGTTGTATAGAAACATGGAAAACTGGAGCCCCGACATGTCGAAGGAACAAGAGGGAGGACCGAGAGACCAGATAGGCTAGCCCCCAAGATAATTAACAGGAACAAACTCAAAGGGAGTGCCCCATTGTAACGCACCAAAGATGAGGAGCATGCAGGTGACAAGCAACACTAGCGGAGGCAAGCACCCGTAGAGTACCTGAGCACACCAGGCCCTACACTACGCAGGTTCTGACTGACTGAGTGGGTCGGCCCCCATGGGATCGTATATGCCTCACCAAAGCGATGAGGGCGGAGACACGCCCGGTTGGCCAGATACCCATCTAATGGGCGCAGCTGCCTCGAGCAGGCCGGTATAGCCCGAGATGCCTGCCGAGACAAGACTGGACGGACCTACCTTTCCTCACACACTGCCCCAAGTCAAGACGAAAATTTTTTTAGGGGCACGGACAGGCGGGCATAGACTCAGCTAACCGCATGCTTGCTTATAGACCACAACAAGTAGTAGAGCAGGGGCACACTCAGCTAACACTAGCACTAGCCTTTCGAGACGGCAACATAGCAGATGACACTAACTCAAAGTGTAGGGGACATTTAGAAAGGGTACGCTACATGAGACCACATTAATGCCAAGGACAGTGCTCCTAACTTAGCCACTTACATAACGCAACACCACAGCACTAAATACAACCACTGTTTTGCTGAAGTTGTTTTCCATGAGACGTTACGCATACCTAATGTTTCACAGGCATGTTATAATTGTTATACATTATATGTTGCCGTATCACTGTTCGGCATCAAAAACCAAAAATAAAGATTGGCAAAAAAAAAGAAACATGGAAAACATTTGCAAAATCAATCATTACTTTAAAACCAGGTATCCATTTTTATGTATGTGCTGTGACTATCTTTGTCCATAATTAAAATTTCTTAAAAATGTCTGTCTTTGTTTGGTAAAGGATCACTATACCTGACGAGACCGATTTTAATAGTATAATCAAATATAAGATATTAGTTAAAATTGTGTTTTGTGGGTTTTTAAAATCTACTTTGTTTGGGGAATCAAGGTTTTTCATCTTATAAATTGCCTTGGTAGTAGAAGCTTTTGATACTATAGTTATGTGTGGGTAGTGTTTAGAGGAATTTTTTAATCATTATTTTCACTGTAGTGCAGATAAATAGTGATTTTGTTAATCCTTTCACCCCCAGAGCCAGGTCGCGAGCACACTTAAAGTAGTGTGCGTTCATAATAAACCTATTCTCTATAGAACATATACAAGGAAAATATACAAATACATCACCTGTAATTCCCAGCACTGTAATCTTTATGTGACATACTTGCCTATGCTGTGTATTTTTAAGGTGATGAATGGATAAATAATTAGTTACACATTTCTGTGTAAATAAGAAATAAAAAAAATAACATGGAAGAAAATGGAAACTGCCTACTGTGAAGAAACTACCCCTGTTCTTTTGTTACTTTTGTTTTTCTCTGTTCGGTAGATAAAACTACCCTTGGCTCATTCACTTCAAAGCAAACCGCAAATTAAGAGCTCTCTCTGTGTGGCTGTCGTTCGTATAGGCGAATGCCACGTGCAAGAGAAAATGGCGGCCATCTTGTTCACACTAAAGGAGGTAGCGGTACTTAGTCGTCAAGTGTTGGGAGATAATTGAGTTTAGTATAGTGCTTGACTCAATTATCTCCCCAGTACAGGGGAAGGATTATATTGTATGTAGGAGTGTCCTGGACCTGAGAGCCAATGTAACTGCAGAATGTTTCTTATCACTGTCCCCTCTCCAGTGGGGAATGCCCCTGAAATATGTCAATATAAACCCTGTACATTAACTGCATGTAAACCGTGTGGTTAGCCTGAATAAAACATTCCTGTTGTACCCTTCATCTTGTTCAGGCTGATGTTTGGGTATCTGTCTACTATGCTGGGAGAATATACTTGGATGCAGTAATTCATCTGGAGAAACGTTCGAGTCAACACCCGAACTGCGAGCTATAATCACTCAGGCTCTAGCAGTTCGGGAGAAAATAGGCTGTAATACCAGCGTTCGTTACACCTACTATCCTACTATATGTCAGGACCAGTTTATGGACAAGGCAAAGAATGAAATACAAGAATTGGTGTATTCCCAGATGTAATAGTGCACTGTAAAGCAGTAACCAGAAAATAAGAGGACTAAACTGGAAAATACTTCATGTCAAAAAGGTACACAAAGATATAGAAAATAAAAAAAACCTGTGTATAGGATACAAATACAGACTGGTTGAGGGACAACAAAACACAGTCAAGCAAGCCAGAGTCAGGATTATGGGCTGGAATAGGTTGATGAACAAGCTGTGTCTGATACATTAACAGAGTAGTCATACAAGCCAGGTCTGATACTCAAATACAGGAGACCAAGAATAGTCAAAGGACAAGCCTAGTCAATAACAGGAACTCAATTCAGGACAAACTTGAACCGGTTGTGTAATTTTTGAAACAAAGGTTTCTGTTTGACACAACTGCATCGCCTTGAGAAAAAGGACCAGACATTGACATGGAGACAGTGGACGTTTGCGTAATAGATGCAGAGACATCAATAGAGTTAGGTTTTCTGACACTACAAGCATCAGACAGATCAAACGAATAACATGTAAAAAGGCTAGTCTAGCTCATAAATGTATCACTTTTTAAATAGAATTTTATGTCACCACCTGCTAATCCATTAATTTTTGATTCCTAGTGTCATATTTTCTCTAGTTGCGTGTGTGTAACAATTTTCAGGTTAAAAAAAAAAGTCAGTGCCAGAAAGAACAGTAGTGCTTCCATATTATTTCACTCTTCTAAGTTTCTCCATTCATGTGAAAATTGTTACTGATGATTGGTAATAAACCACTTATCCCATAAATGCTATGGGATTAGATGAGCACACTGTAGCAGTTACGATGCTTGGAATGTTCTTTAAAGGTACTGATTTAGCTACTGTGTGAGTGCATTGCTATTTCATTATTTCTTACCCTTTATATATTTTCATCTTATAAATATTCCTTTGCACTATACATTAGAAGAAATGGACTTTGTTTTAGTTTAACAATGCTCATTCAATATTAATTGCGATACAAATAATTCAAATATGTATGTTTAAAAGTTGTGTAACTTTATTCAATTGCTAAGATATGTAAATAGTTTTCAAACTGCTATTTCATGATATAAAATGTAAGATAATCTGTTTAATTACCCATGATTTTAAAAGTGAATCATGCTAACTTCACAGGCTATAACATAGAGAGAGGAAGACTTTATTTCACTGCTCTGAATTAGTTTATCTCACTATGCAATTCATACAGCACTTGGCTCACTCTGGTGAACATAGATTACCGAAGACAAGTGTTCAATTACAGCAATACAAGTGGAGATTAGTTAAGATCTAATTTTGAGCAGGAGAACAGTGGGGATATGTCTTACTCTCCCTTAATTGTAATGTCTTGATGGGATATCTTGGAGAGAGCTGCAGACTTTCTCTCCCAATTCCATCTTCTCTCTTGCTTCACTTCACCTCTATTGGTTTATATGGGAACTGCTTCTCCATCTTTGTCTGTTGACAACCTCTTCCATATTAGGAGAATAGCGCTGTGGCTCGCGCTCACATTTCTCTATCCTCATCTGATACTTGCTCTTTCAGTTCTCCATCTTGGAGAAGCCTCTTGTCTCCGTCTCACATTCATTCTTGTCTGCTGCCTTTCTGCATTGTTGTTTGGAAGCCATGCTGGAGCTCAGTGGCTTCGGCTTCATCCATTCCTTCTCCTTTTCTGATGGCATACGAGATCTTGCCGTGCTGGGATTATTGAGCCCTGCTCTGGATCCAAATGTAAAATATTAATAACACTAATAGTACATAAAAGCTATTCAATAAAATGCTAGTGCTTAACGTTGTATCATAATGACTGGCTGGTTATGTTTAGATTTATTTTAAAAGAATACATAGACGATTTTAATGTGCATGTCCTCCTGCAATGACTTATAAATTTGTTTGTTTTGCTTTATAAAAACACCTTAGACAAAACTGGGTAATCCCTAATTCCTGTACTGGTAGGCGTGCCTTGAGGACCCGTTTAGAAACCGCTGCTTTAGTGAATAACTCTGTTTAAGTTTGCGTTTGGTAGAGGATTTGGTCCTGCCATGCCAGAAGAGGAGGATGTAGACTTTGTGAGGCTATAGGTAAAGATCAAAAAACAAGACCCCGTAATAACCTCTTCTCCATAGCCACATTACATAGTTATTACATATTACATATTTGAAACAATTGCCAGGGACACTTTAGGGGAGATTTATCAAAGTATTGCTAACACTTTTATGTTTTAGTTTTGGCAAATATTTGGGGCAGTTTATTAAATCTGTAAAATGTTTCATCTTTTGCTTCTTTTCCACCATAGTGTCATACTATCAATTGATTTATCAATATAACAAAGATGCAAGGGTGCTGTGTTCTGTGTCAGTATCGATGCCCTTGTGAAGCTTCTCCGCATCAAAACTGAACACAAGCATAGATCGGGTCAGGACCTGGAAATTGTTTGGTGTCCAGATTGAGGTGACTATGGCACAGGTCAGAACTTTTTTGTACCATTTTATTTGGTGTAAAAAAATATGCATATTGGAAGCGGGGAGGAACAGAGCCAAAGATAACCTTATATGTTCACACAGAAATAAACACTCCCAGCCAGCTGAGATGGGCCAAGGTACATAATGCAGTAATCATGTTACAATATCGTACATCTCACATATTTTTTAATGTTAATTTCCCTGACTATCTCCCCCTTTTCCACCCTTCTCTCTATATTCTGCCCACTGTTGTCTCATTCCCATATTCTACACTTGTGTCCGGCTCCCAACATCCCCCATTCCCCTTGTGTTCATCTCCTCATATTCCCCCTGTCCATTTATGTCTATGTCCCCTTGTACTCCAGTGTGTCTATTTTCCTATGTCTCACATTCTGTCCATGCACCTTTTGTGTCTATGGTTCCATTCCTTTTATGGTTATATTACTACCCCTAACCAGTCCCCATTTCTCCATGCCACCCTTGTGTCCATGTCCTCCCCTTGTCCCCCTTTCTTTACAAAGACCCCTTTGTAAATAGTGTTTTGAAGCATGGCCAGCAGTATGGGAGTGTGGGCTCTGAGAGCAGGCTTGTTCTGCCAGGACTCATGATTAGAACCAGGCGTGTAGTGGAGAGATTAACTAAAGGTACATATACAGTACCCAAAACCAAAGACAATAGTCGTGGCTGCATGTTTGCTGTCAAGTCTCTTAGTTCCATGCTGCTCAGATCATCCCCCAAAAAACTGTAAATAAAACTTTTGCCTGCTATTCATCCCACATGGGGTGTGCTAGAAGGGGAGTGAGGCCATCAGCATGGGCGTCCGCAGGAATTTTTCCGGGGGGGGGGGGGCATAATTGTAATGACATCCATGCTTGGTCCCTTTTTGACAGTGTCATGAAGGGTAGGAGCATAGTCATTATCACATAAAGCCAGGATGAAAAGCGTTTTCACATCTAGCCAATCAGCGACACCCCTCCCCAGGGGCCCTCTGTGCTTCCTGACACTCAGTAAATAAAAGTGAACACATTAACACTGATATATATATATATATATATTTTTTTTTTACCTGGGGAGATGGGAAGGTCCACGTTTCCCTGCCAGGCCCAGGTACCAAAACCTTATGATGTGGTGTCCAGAATACAGTGGAGGGTTCACTTCACATGTCCTTCCTGCTCCAATCTCCTTTTCTTCTCCTTCATTTGACACAATCTTCTTTTTCTTCTGACACTGTCTTCTCTCCTCCTTGGCTCCTTCTGCTCCTTTACCTTTCTGCTACTTTCTGCTTATTGTTCTCCCCTTCTGCTCCTTTCTCTTTCTGCTCCCTTTCTGCTCCTTGCAGACCCTTTCTGCTCCTTCTCCTACCCTTTGTGCTCCTTGCTACCCTTTTCTGCTCCTTCTCCTACTTTACCTTTGTGCTCCTTCTGATTCTTTCGGCTCCTTTACCTTTGTGCTCCTTCTGTCCCTTCCTTCTCCTAGCAGACCCTTCCTGCTCATTTCTGTTCCTTCTCCTACTTCACCTTTGTGCTCCTTGCTGACCCTTTCTGCTCTGTCTACTTTACCTTTGTGCTGCTTTACCTTCCAGCTCCTTGCAGACCCTTCCTTCTCCTTGTTGACCTTTTGTGCTCCTTGCAGACCCTTCCTGCTCCTTGCTGCCCCTTCCTGCTCATTTGTGTTCCTTTGTGCCCCTTTTCCTACTTTACCTGTTGTGCTCCTTGCTGTCCCTTCCAGCTCCTTGCTGCCCCTTTCTGCTCATTTCTATTCCTTCTCCTTTCTGCTCTTTCCTTCTCATTTCTGCTCCTTCTCTTCCTGGTCCTTGCTGACCCTTCCTGTAGGCTATCTCTGCCTCCCCCATATGCCTCACTTCCCTGATCTGTAGGCTATCTCTGCCCCCCCATGCCTCACTTCCCTGATCTGTAGGCTATCTCTGCCTCTCCCCCATGCCTCACTTCAGCTGTGCGCAAAAGGTCAGTGCATGAGACCCATGCATGTGTTGGGTCTAAGGCGGTCATCTTACATACTTAATGTTGGGGCCACCAATCCAATCACAACTCTTTTTAGGTAAAGCTATATTCCCCCGCACTGGTTTTACAATATGCCATCCTTTTCAGTCACTTGTTCCATCCTCCCATCTTAACACCCTCCTCTAAACACTCCCCCATTCCCTCATCTAAGCATATTTTGTAGCCCTTCCTCTTATCTTAGCATTTACAGTCTTCTCATGGCCTGAGCTTTCCCGTCTCACCTGAGTAGCTGCACCCTATGTTCCCATCCATTCCTTCCTTATCTCTTCTGTATTCCCTTAATCTGTACTCTCTAGTAATGCCACCTATACTCAAATACCATATTTGCATCACCTAAACATCCTTATCACTCACTTTACCCAAGAACCATCATCCACTTATTCGGTAAGTTGTTACCTTTTCTCAATCTACCCTGATAGCCATTTTTTCATTCAATCATTCACCCTTCTTCCTGGTTACACACATCTTTCCAGGTGATATTTTCTCATCTCTCTCTTCATCCTGTAACCCTATTCACCTCTCCTACTTCTCCAACCCATGTACAATTCCTCCTCATTGCTGCCTTCCTTGATGCAAGATGGTCCTGGATATTAGCCTCACTATCCATTAGAATTCAGCACAATTGCCCAAAGTAATACAAACTAAAGGAATGCTGCAAACTATTAGCTTGTTGTATTGTTTATGGCTCATAGAATCTTTAAGCACCAATTCTCCCTAATTCGTGTCAAATCATTTTAAAGCTTCTTGAGTAGAGTCAGAGCTCTATTGGCTGGCTAAAGCTGGCTAATGCAAAAATTAACTGTGTACGGCAATAACTGACTAAAAGAGACAGACTATCTTGCCTCCAGTCTAGGTTTGCTGTCCAAACTATGACATTCTCCTATATTTCCATCCTTGTTAATAGCACTAACTTCATGCATACAAATATTTTATTTCGTTTTTTGTTTTTTTTTACTGTCTGTCGTCTGGCAACTGCTTCTGGTACTGTTTGCACAATCTTTCATTGTTTAGGTTTTTCAAGAAAGGACATCAGATGCAAGCAACCTGAAATCCCTGATTTGAACAACTGACTAGGTTCTTTTTTTATAAATTGGTTAAAAGCTGTAATATCTGACATACTATACTTTGTAGCAAGTTTGTTCACTTTTTCTTTTGTTCACTTTTTCTTGTCCCACACAGCCACTGTGGTTGCTTCCTGAATCGAAATGGACCTTTGGTCCGGTAAATGACGCTGGACGTCTTCACGCTCGGCATGAGGACATCCAGTGTCAGATTTTTCCCCATTGGAAATAATTGATTCAATACCTTCCTATGGGGAGGTCTAACGCGTGTGAGGCATTTGTCGCATATGCGCATTAACGCCCACTCGTTGCGGGACCTCGGAGGGGGCGGACCATGGACCCAGCGGGGACATTGGAGCTGGGATCAGGTAAGTAAATAAAGGGTTTATTTAATGTGGGGGGAGGGGCATCAAGGGAGGGGGAGGCAGAGGGAGTGATAGTGCCAGGAATACAGCTACAGATGACTTTGCTATTGACTTGCCTTTGTTGAACAACTTAATTTTAAAATTAGTAGATTTACTTTGTGAAGATATACTAAATTATCACTTGGTGAACATATAAAATATAAAATATTTTAGCATATTAGCATTTTTATAATATAAACATATTCTAAAACGCTATACAACTCTAGTGGGGGTACCAGAGTCCCTGTTCAAACAAGTTTACAATCTAGGATAATACATGTCATAGACATGTGACTACAGATACATAAACCCAGACACTTTTGTGCGTTACAAAAATTCAATATATTGGAAAACCATAAATCTGTGATACATTTTATAAATTCTATCGCCCACATCTGTTGAAAATCTGGTATCTACTGCTTGTTTTTTTAAATAGGACTTTGTTCATTTGCACTTATAATTTCCCATTCTTAAGATGGGGTTGGAGGTGTACACACTGTACACATATTCCCACATTGTATCCTGATGTGGTTGGCACATCTAAAAGGATCTGAAGGACTGGAGACACTATTGGCTCATTTCCAAATTGGTTGCTAAATATCACCCTTATTATTAACAGCTGGTAGATGTTTGCAGCTAAATTAACTAAAGTTGTCTAAGCTCCAGGCCAATGTTTAGCAGCCTACCACTTCTTATGCCAACCCCTACAGATGCCGCCTCCATCATAGACAATGCAAAGGCATGTTGTAACCACCGAAGCAATGTATACATAACTGTTTAAACCATACGATTATCTCATTTAACATTATGTACGTTATGCAAAGAATGTATCTTAACATCAGACCCCCAACTCTTCTTTCTGTACCCCCTGCCCTGAAAACGCAAAAATTTCAAAATAAAGAATTTATATAAAAAAAAAAATTACTAAAATATCCCTATAGGACTAGGATTTATTATCAATCATATCCTCAGATGCTATCAGTAGAGAGACCAGGTTAACATCTATGCCTTCTAGGATATCGTTCTTGACAGCTGGAGGGATTAAATGGGCAGGTGTAAACATATGTAAAGCTGGTGTGGCAAATGTTAGAGGGTATCCTGGGGCACTTTGGGGGCTGCAGGAGTATGGGTTATTGTGGTTAGAGGCACAGAGGGTCTGGATATATTTGCTGCTTCCAATTTTTCCAGTTTATCAGAAATAGAATTCATGGATGCTGTAATGGAAGAGTGGAATTCCAAGGTAGCTGGAGGTGGTTCCTTCGCTGCTCATAAACTGGGCATCTCAAGCTGGGACTTCTTTAATCTGAAGAGTTTGACCTTTCTTGCTGCAGTGATCTTGGGAATTGTCCAAAGTCTGATGAAACCGGGGCTGGCTAAATCTTTTTTCCTTGTGTGAGTACCAGGGAAGGATAAATCATCCTCATATATTGATCCTTTAAAGGACCACTATAGTGCCAGGAAACCATACTAGTTTTCCTGGCACTATAGTGCCCTGAGAGTGCCCCCACCCTCAGGGACCCCCTCCCGCCGGGCTCTGGGGGAGGAAGGGGTTAAACTTACCTCTTTCTCCAGCGCCGGGCGAGGGACTCTCCTCCTCCCTCTTCTTCTGTCACCGGCTGAATGCGCATGCGCAGCAAGAGCCGCGTGCGCATTCAGCCAGTGCATTGGAAAGCATTCTCAATGCTTTCTTATGGACGCTGGCGTCTTCTCACTGTGAAAATCACAGTGAGAAGCACGCAAGCACCTCTAGCGGCTGTCAATGAGACAGCCACTCTGAAACTGCTATGTTTATAAAAAAAGGGTTAAACCTAGCTGGACCTGGCACCCAGACCACTTCATTAAGCTGAAGTGGTCTGGGTGCCTATAGTGGTCCTTTAAACATTCTACAAAAGATGATACTAAACTAACCTGAAACCTATTGACATGAAATCCCCTCCCCACTGATAATGGACCATCTTACCTAGTACCAAGCGATCAAAAAAACATGACTGGTGAGGAGCTGCTAGTGCCTAATGACTGAGATGCTCTATCTCTGATTTAAGCAGGGATCCACCGAACAGTGTGATGAGGTGATGGAGGTGATGGCGCCAACAGATTCCGTAGCGCTAAATATAAGATAAATTGGCCATGACTCGTGACGTCCGGACTATGAGCCAGAAAGGGGTGGTGTGAAGCCCTAACTATGAATGTACTTACTCTGTTATGATGAACACATATATGAATAATGATTGCCAAAAACAAATTACACAGGCATACGTGGTAAATTGTAATACAATAAATATATGTCATTGGTATCATAAATTGAAATGGAATAAGAGGTTTTGTGTACTGACTCCACAGCCCTGATTAGTGACGTCCATTTTAGCAGTTGGTAGTAGTTGGTAAATCATAACAGATACTGTTGTGTAAATAAGTATACTTTTGCTATTTCTTTGGCTAGTAGGAATGTTTTGAACTTGTAGAAACTGATGCTCTCATTTTTACCCTCATCTTTGTTTTACAGTAAGTATGCGGATTAAATAGGCTGCAAAGTTTTGCAAATACTCTAAAGTGAGCAGTAGACTTCAGCGTCTTCCCACCACATTGGATTTCCATGTGATTAGGTGTGGTCCTTGCTTGAGGAACGATCATTTGAGTTCCAATGCAGAGCTGGAGCTGGTAAAGCCTAACAGAGTTTAACACATGAAAACAAGATCTTTTTGTCCCTAGTCACAAAGCTTTTCCCATCGCAGGACTTGTCCTCATAATGTTGTCATTGTTTCCCCTCCATTGCCTCTTGTCACTTTTCCTTGTCAGAGTTTAATTAGGACAACGAGATTTCACAGGCTCATTTGTCACTTCAGCAGCTTTCTAACACTTTCTAACGAGGGGAGGTTTAGAGAGCCTTGCGGGTGTATAAAAAGGAGGGGGAGAACACATGCAGTAAAGCTTTGGACAGAATGGGGCAGAGGGCACCACTTAACAAGGTCTCAGAGGTCATTTATCAAAGTCTTTCCAATTGAAAGCCGCTGCAAGACTTGTACAAAAATAGGTGCCAAAATTATCATGGATTATCAAACATGCACCTCTCTAACATCCTCCTAGTAAGACTACAGTGATGTAAAAATGTGCAACAATGAACATACAGTCAGGGATCACCCTTAGCTATCAGCTGTGAGCAGCACTGAATTGAAAGCCACATGTATTTTACAAAGTGCAATCTGTTTTCCTACTGGCTGCTTTGTAAACACCCAGTTTTCTAATATAAACAAGCTTAAGTCATGGGTAAAATTATACCTTTGAAATTTATCATAGAAATTTAATTCTTTAGAGTACCACCAATGTTCCAAAAAAGTGAGTCATGGTAAATTATAATACAACTAAGAGGAAAACAGAGGAGGGAGAAAAGGGGAGGTTATAGGTGAGATTCTCGAGTCGGGAAAGTTATGATAGTGTTTCAAAAAACAGATAGCAATCTTATGTGCCAAGTTTATTACCTACAAGTCAAACCGGCCGACTTAACAATCTTAACCCATGGGGTGATCACTAATTTAGGAATTTGTTTTAGTGAGTTGACCGCCTAATTGAAAAATAGATATGATACCCTAGAAGATGTTTGTTACCTACATTTCTTAAAGAAATCTCAGGTAGCCTAGGTTAGCTATTAGCATCATAAATTATGTTTTTTGGTGACAAGTTCCTCAAGTACTTCCTTTGGAGATGAATATACATGAGGTTGACGAAATAAACAAAACACAAAGCAATGTATTAATATTAATGATTTAGCAAGGAGTATGGTTTTTGTTTGACTGTCACCGGACAGCTTAAACCTTTGATAAACGGCTGTCATGTAGGTTCTGAACTGTTTGGTGAGATAGTATGATATTATTAAAAAAAATAAAAGCCCCCAGTTCCTTCATAGATGAAGAAATTGGAAATCTACTTTGTATTCTGCACACTGTAAATTATAATAAAACATTCGGGTATAGAACTGTTAAGGTTGTGGACAGTGTTCCATTCTGAGGCTCAGGAAATCACTCTTGAATTTGTTGAGTAGTGTGTCATCCAGAAATATGGGAGAGACACGAGGGAACGTTGGTTGCAATATAAGGTACACCTGGTGGTCCTTAAGATGGCTTCACACTTAGGGTTATTATGACGAGATGTAATGGCAGCTCATAACATTATGGTTTCTCACCATAACTATAAGCTGACAACAGGTATTTTATTTTAAAATGGATACTCTAAGTTTCATACCCTTGACAGTGCACTGTAGTGATTATAGTGCCAGGACTCCCCTGGCATCATTACACGATAAGGTGAAAAATCATTTAGAAACAGTTTGACACTTACATGCATTCTCTTTTGGGCTCAGAGTTATGCTAATCCAGAAGTCTGAACACTTTAGCATATATCCGTAAGAACTGGAAGCAGCAAGGGTAGCTTACAGACCTAGGTAAATGTCACACTGTTTGTAAATGGTTTGATGGCTTACCAGGAGACACCTGCCACCATAACTACTACAGCATGCTGAATTGCCCATGGTGCTTATAGCACCCTAATATATTATTGGACTTTTTCCAAATGTCATACCTGGATGTAGAAAATAGATTAATGTATGGTGAATTATTATTGTGATATTTTATTGAAAAGTTGCCAACACATTCATGGGTACAATTGGTATAATTAAAGAGACAAAGGTAAAATACATCCAAGAGACAATACAATATTTGACAAACAAATACAGGAGGAGTTGATGAGCATATGACCTTACTTTTCGATTGCTCAGGGTCCCAGCTTCAGATTGAAGCAGTTTGCAGATACCATCTTTGTAAAGCTCACAATGTACAGTTTTGGTTTAGACTAGGTTATGAAGAAGTTGACTTATTAAGCTTTAGACTGTACGGTTGCATCAGTTAGCAAATAACGTGTTGGAAGTGTCTGTTTCTCCCTAATGTTGAGCAGCAACCTCCAAGTATTGTTCCTCTTTACTCATGTAGTGTTATATACGCTCATACTTTCGGAGGCTTTTCCATTCATATTTTGGAGACAGGCCATCTGGCATCTTTGACATTCAGTAGGCTCACGTTGCTTTAAAATCTCGTAATCTCAAAGTTATAATTTTATCATTGACATTTGTAGCTAATTGGCATTGAGTTTTAATCTCTGTTTCACCTGGTGCTTTTATTTTGTATCCCTGCTGTGAATGTCATTTTATGGCTCCCCAGTCCACATTATGTAATTTTCAATGGGATACATTTTATCTCCAAGAAAGTATTACTTATACATTAATTAAAAGTCTAAAATACTGAGTGATCCATGCTGTTAAATTTATTTCATATCATGTTTCTTTGTAAATAAATGTAAAATTAATGTCTGGCATATAAATCATTGGTTTAACAAATATAGCTGGTAAAGATTGTAAAATATCATGAAAGATATATTGTTCAAAACAAACTACTTATAATGAGCCCACATTTTATACCTGTGTGTTCTGCTGATACCACAGGAATGCATTAGGTACTTTGTAATTACTAAAAGAGGCTCTGTCACTTTTGCCCCTCCCCCCCCAAACTATTTTTATTAAAGATATACATATGGAAAAGTAGGGACTACTTTTCCTTATCTATAACCAGCAGGTTAAAAAAGCATTACTATCCTGTAGTAATTACAGTAAGAATCTTATTAAAACCAATTTGCTTTGAACCCATCGAATAAGGTTTATTGTTTCTTATCAGTAAGAACCCACTAAAATGACAAGAGGATATGTTTTTTGGTCCCAACCCAATAGTTAACATTAGAAATATCGATCTACACAATGTAGGCCTTATACTGTATACAACAACAATCCTATATTATCTACTGCCATAACTCTGCATTATTCTACCCTCCACTGCCAGAGAGATGCCTCATAGTTGTAGTTTCCTTGAGGAATGCACTCTTATAATATCAGGAAAAAGACAATGCACAAGCTCTTAAAATATAAAACAAAACCCTTTGTTGCCACCTGTGACAGAGCTCCCATACTCCGACCGAGTACCTCCGTCCAGTCTTCCTAGCCACTTGCAGGGACCCTTGAACGCTTCAGACCCCAGTCGCGGAGGCTTGACTGAGGTCCCTCTGGATCTTTTCCATCTGACCAGGCTGCAGCTCTCCTTCAAGACAGGTATTGTCCCCTCTGCCTATACCTCTGCAGCTTTCCTTCCAAGCAGGCATCATCCCCTCTGCCTATTCCTTGTGAGCACTGCCTATAGTGCTTGCTATTGTCTTTACAAAGGCACTTGCGGTTCTCAGGCCTAGCTCTCTTGACTTATCCCAGGACTAGATGGATCCTTCAGCCATCAAACAGGTCTGAAGACTCTGTCACTAGGATCCCTGTAAATCCACACAGGACACAAGTTTCAAAAGGAACTGACATGCAAAATTTTATTTTTCTTGGGACTAGTCCATATGATCATTACATTTCAATTGCTGTGACAAACATAATAAAATTCAAATAACCAAAACATGTCAGAAAACATACAGGAAATTATAATAACACAGTAACATATCTACAAAGGAAGAGGGAAGTCAATAACCAACACAAAATATCTCTCTGCCTGCAGAATTAGCAATATGCAAATCTACCGGAATATGCAAATTAGCAAGCCACGTTAACCAGGTAGTGTATATAGCTGTTGCTAGATCCTTACAACCAACAAATTATGCTGTACAGGCTCCACAGCCAAATCCACCTAGTTGATTACAAGCATAAGCAAGACAGGAGAGCACACTAATATTCTAAAACAAAAAAAATTACATTACAAACACCCTGTACCCACAATGGATACAGGGTGACTTAAACACAGGAGTCATCCAGGTGTTATGCACTCACCTTTTATAATGTTTTGCAGTGCTGCTCTAGAGATATTGTGCCTTATTCCTCATATTGTTTTTGTATTTTATTGTACCCTAATGTATCAATGCAATGTTTTGTGGACCCAGGACATACTTGAAAATGAGAGAAATATCAATGTATCAAGGTTATATGATAAGGTAAAGATTTCAACCAAATGACTGTCATGTGGAGTGAAGCAGGGGTTCAGATTTTAGCTGAAAGCAGAATTAATGTACAGAACTTTAACCCTTAAAGGTTTCACCAATAAGGACATCCTTTTGGCACATTACGTACCTTTAATTAAATCCTTCCCCAAACAGTTTTCAATACGCTTGAACCCGCGCAATTCTCAATGGGTGTTTAACCCTATATTTGTGTTTTGTTTGGTTCCTTTGCAGTACAAGCTCTGAAAAGATTTACACAAAAGGAATTTCTCTTAATTAACAGAATAATAGAGTGTTTCATTCTGCCATTAACCCATAACAATGCTTGGCTGATCCCAAACCCTCCCAATTAGAGAGCGGAGGATGTGTATTTGTGTTTATATTGGTTCAATTTCAAATATTTACTAATTGCTTCACACACTGAAAGTATCCCTAGCCTCACACTCCTTTAAATGGGTTTCCATTCTCCCACCCGTTGGCTGAGGCCTGTTTTTGGGGACAAAACACAGACATGTGAATTGGACTTTAAATAAAGTTTACCAGACATCTAAAAATATCCGTAATAACATCGCAAACAGATGTTCTTATCTTAATAGGCATTTAACCAATTTATTGGTTTATTTTTCTTTATATTAGTCTTTTCTATCTTTTTAGATCTATCGCACGAATGAGCTCAAGGCATTATCCTCATAATATTGGCCTACGGATTTAGGTCTCATCACTTGCATGAACAGCTGTGTGGTTTATATAGACTTGAAGATATCAGTCTACTGAGCAAAACTAGTTTCTGCATTATTCTACTGAGGTTTTATAAGGTTGGTAGATGTTCAGTCATTCTCTCACTGAAGTAAATACTCTCCAGTCATCATACCACTGTTGATTGCTCCTTTCCCAGCAGTAGGTAACAAATTACTTGATTGACAATATATATTAAATACATAAGAAAAATGCACACATAGTGTCAATATGTCTTATTGTTTGCCTTTTGGGTTTGTAAGAGTTTTTTTAAGCCGGAATAAGCTAGCAACGTGTACTTGGACTAGAACTGGACTTTGCTGAAATACCAAAAGAATATCGCAAGAGAATGGTGTTGTGACCAGAAGCCAGAGAATTAAGAATAAAATAAAACAACGTGTTCTTCACTGCCAGTATTACAATTCTGAACATTTAAAGATAGGTTGGAGAAGAAAAGGATGTAGTCCTGCAAGCTGGGCCTTTTGCGATAAATGGTGTTTGGCAAAAAAGGGTTAAACATAGATTAGTCTTATAAAATAGACATGCTACTTGCTTAAGAGTATGCCAGCCTGGCTGAATTAAAAGATGAGTTGGCCTTAAAGATGTACTCAAGGCCCCATATCATTGAAGTTGTTATGGGCTCTGGAGGTATTTGGCGCCACCTTACCTTATGAGGTTAAATCATTTTGAAAGTCTTCACAGAGTCCATCAGCTCAAATCCCCACCTTTACCTCCGCACTCAGCTTCATGAGAGAACAGTGCTAATGATAGGCTTGGAGTGTGTTTTGCATTAGCAGGCATTTAACAAAGCATGAGATAAGAACTTCTAAAGTAAACACACTGTGCTAAGGGATCATTCTTTTTCAGGAAATTAGTAGGGAGGTTTTGTGAGTTAAAACCAAGGGAAGTATGGCTAGAACTGTAGAGATAAAGTGATTTAACTCCAAAACATCATAGAATTCAACTGTTAGTCTGCAGGGCATTATCTCTAAACCAAGGCTAATATGGTTTTGGTTTGTAGAATGGCCATTTTTTTCTTATTGAGTCCTTTACCAGATGTCTGAGGGCTACTCCTCTCCTAACTTTGCCTTTTTGTACAAAAAACAATGCAGCTAAGATTTAAATTTCTGGTCATGGAAGACTTGGTTTATGCTTCCCAGGGAAGAACCCAGCAACAATACATCTCCTGGCTCTACTGAGATTAATTTCAATGCTCAAAATTCTTCAAACTGAGATTCCCCACTGTTATAAGACATGCCTACGCACACATGACTTAATTGGGGAAGTCTCAGGCTTAGTGGACTTCCTGTTCTGATGTCTGCATTTGGCTGGTAAATGGGTCCAGACTGGCACTTTCATAAACCACCTTGTGTTTTATTGCGTAAACAGTCTATTTGGCATATCCATATCTTGCCTTCAATTACAATGTTTTTACCTCTTTTCTATTTTTAGTCTTTTTTCCCACGTTCCGAGTTTTCTCATTAACAATATTTCCAGGAGTATCTTCTTTCAGTTCCTGCGAGTTACTATATTGCTTTACATTGGTTTTGACAAACTGCACTGCAATAGGATTTATAACTGTAAGTTATTGTGCTATTAATCATTTCATTTTACAACACTGTGTTCACTAGCAAACACAAGGCAAACAGCAAGGACAGGTAATGAAATAAAATTAACTGTAAACATATCAGGTACTCGTACATAGAAGCACAAATAAACATGTGCGATCGGTTCCTCAAATTACTAGAGAGGATTCACAATGGGTCTACAAGAAAAATCCATTAACTTATTAATAAAAAAGTCTGCCCTTAATAAACAATCCATGTGGAGGTCCGGTAGCTTCAATGGGTGTTTCTGGAAATGCAAACTATTTTGTATTG
Organism: Pelobates cultripes; assembly: GCA_933207985.1. Lineage (NCBI taxonomy): Eukaryota > Metazoa > Chordata > Amphibia > Anura > Pelobatidae > Pelobates > Pelobates cultripes. The sequence continues at coordinate 100,766,490 of OW240914.1, forward strand.
GAGTCAGTGGCAGGAAATCCTTCAACAAATCCTACTGAAACCCCCTCAGGTATGGTGTCAGATGAATTGTTATTGGGCAGGTTAACCCCAACTAGCACAGTGGCGACTCCTACCAGTGTCAAATGGGACTGTACAGGTATTTTTTTTTAGATATCTCCATTCAACTTCAATGAACCAATCTATTAACAGTGCATTTTTTTTGTCTGCCTGCTATGATTAGATCAAATGCATGGTCCTATACCACTCATAGCACAGAGCAACAGAGAGGACATGCTGAGCAGCTTCTTCCCAGTTAATTTCTCAGCCTACTGCTGTACTGTACAAAATACAAAATATGTAAAATGTCACTGTTTTGCCATACATGAGTGTGTGCACGTGTGTGTGCCTCTGTCTCTCTCTCTCTCAAGCTTGACAAAGAGCCATTTGTGGGTCGAAACATTGCAGTGCTCACCCTGTTCCAATAAATGTGCCTATAGAGCATTGGAGTGCCTGGACCATTCTTCAGCTGGTATCTATATTTTGCTGGGCTGGTGCAGGCACCCATTTAGCGCATGTGAATTGAGTGCAGTTTCTTGTGTTTTTTTGTGTTATGCATACAGGGTTATACTGTATTTAATACATGTCTTCTCTGGGTATTGGGAGACATGTTATTAAGACACAGTACAGGGTGGAGGTTGTGATTTATGCATGTCTTTTTCAGGGAATAGATAAAGGTTTATTAACTAAACTCTAAATTGTAGTAAACTGAAATCCACATTGCCAAATATAGCTAATTTGGAGAAAAATTCTACTCAGTTAAAGCTTTACAATCTGGAGTTTAGTGGGAAAAAAAAACACATACTGTGATAAGCAAAACAATTAAAATTACCTATATCATCAAACGTAGAGTGACTACGTTAGAGCAAGCAGTATAAGTCATAGACTACTTAAAGGGACACAGCTCATTGAAGTGGCCTGGTTGCATTGTCTCTGTCCCCCTTAGTCCTACAATGTAAGATGGTCTGTAGTGGCTATCTGCCAGGTTTTACCAGACGTTAGGTCACCTTACTGCTAGACGTACTCAAGCTTTGCATGAGGACAACTAGCTTCAGTAAAATCCCTATAAGAAAGCGTTGATTCAATGCTTTCCTATGGAGAGAGCCTAAGGCGCTCGCCGCGCATGCACATTTGGCCCCCCAATTGGAGGAGGTGGAGCGCCGACCCAGCATCAAGGTATATCAGTGCTGGAATATGATAACTTCTTAACCCTTTACATGCCACTGAGGGCCAGAGGGCACTACAGTGTTAGGAATAAAACTTTGTATTCCTAAAACTATAGAATCCCTTTAAGAAGCACCTACGAGTTTTAAAAATGTTATGAAAATCATATATTATATGTATATAAACACACACAAAATGAACGCCATAGGAAATGGTGGCAATCATGTGCAAGTTATCCTGACATCAACTGTCGGAAGGAGTGCCAGGCTACACAGAGACATTAATGTTATCATATGTGTATTTTACTTATGATGTGTCAGTATGTAATGTAACGTAAAAAAGAAAAGAAAAAGGTGGACTGCACTTAATCAATAAATTCACAGGGTGCTAGCTGAGTATGGGTCAACATATCCCATAAATACAAGTATAAAAGAAAAAAAATCCGAGGCACTCACTGTAAAAGATCAAGAAGATTTATTGGACACCGCAACATTTCGACCTGTACCTAGGTCTTTATCAAGCTCGATAAAGACCTGGGTACAGGTTGAAATGTTGCGGTGTCGAATAAATCTGCTTGATATTTCAGTGCCTGGGATTTTATTTTTTTGTAATGTAACTTAAAACATTTTTGTTTCAAAAATGTTAATGAATAATACAATACAATATGGAGGTGTAGGTATTGGATTGCCATATTGCAGCGTTTCCCAATTGGTGTTCCAGGGAACCCTGGGGTTCCGCAAGAAAAAAAATGGAGTTCGGACAAAATTTTGTAAAACAAACTGGCCGCGGGCGGCGAGGGAACACTCTCCCTTGCTCAGCTCCCTAGCTCACACAGCAGTGATGCCGGAGTCGGAATATGCCATAACTCCGGCTCCAGCATCATTAAGAGGCTCGCGAGGAAGCTGAGCAGGAAAATCACTCGCCAGCCGCTCAGCAGCCCCACTGGACCCCAGGCACCACACGCCCAGCCCAGCAGCCCCACTGGATCACAGGGACATAGAGACTCCATGCCAGCACTCTCAAAGGCACAGATACATACACACACACAGATACACACTGTGTGTCAGTGTGTGTATCTGTGTGCCACTACTTGCCAGTGTGTGTGTGTGTGTATCTGTGTGTCACAGGGGCGTTCCACGATGTTGATACACTATGTCAAAGGGTTCCACGATGTTGATACACTATGTCAAAGAGTTCCACAGGAAAAAAATATTGGGAACCCCTGCTATAATGTCATCTTCTATCCGTAAAATATCAACAACTTCTAGACATCATTCAAGGCATGATGTCTATAAGTTGTTGATATTATTTTCCTATAATAGACTGTTATGGTGTTTTATGTATGTGTATAAAATATATATATATATATATATATATATATATATATATATATATATACATATTCCAAATTATAAATATAATTATTATTTTTTTGCAGCGTTTTTAGGATAGCAGGGGGTAAGCTAAACACTCTTTAGAAAACAATGATGCAATAATGCTTAATGTGTATCAAGAGGGACAGTAATTAAATAAACACATTTAATAATAAACATTGACTTTATTTGCTGACATATTCATGGGGGATCTGACAGTACCAGATAATCAAAAACCACTACAAGCTCTGAACCTCTTTGGACATGCAGTGCAAAGGCGCAGTGGGAGCTCTAATTTTGGCTGCAGTTCAGCCATGTTCTCCCATGCGTGTAGCAGCTGCTATACCCCCTGAAACACAGCCACAACCAAGGCTCACCCAGGTGTTTGGGTCCAGAACAAAGGACCTTTTCTCTGTCCTGGGAGGATTCAGAAGCCGTGCTGCTTGAATGGGTTGTTCCCAGCTGGTTGTATTGCTCTATATATACAGTCAGGCCTCTTATACCAGACAAGAGTAATTTGACTAAAATACTCTGTGCTGTAAAACTAAAAAACAGTTGGAATGTTAACCCCTATGCACCTGGAGATTAGCCGAGTAATGTGTTAAATCACTGTCAAGTTAATTCAGAGAATAGACGTATGGTGATAGAACAGCAGTGAATATGTTATTGTTGAAAGCTAATCGTCTGTCTCAGAATGTAGTTGATACTTCATTAACTGACTTGCACTAGAGAAATGCTATTTATTAGAACTGTAAGACTTTCAATTTATCACACTTGTTATTATCTTGCCTATATCATAGGCACTCGTACAAGTGTAATCCGGCTACAAACGAAAATTTACAAATTTTTGAGTTTCGGATGCAGGGATATTTCCTGGACCCCAAGCCAAGGAGTTGTGGAAAAATAGGGACCCTCATTCTATGTTAAACTGCTCGGAAATGTTTTAACAACAGGGGCAAGAGGACTACAGACATTATAACCAATTTAATGAGTGCTTATAATTAAATGGTTATAGTGTCTACAGTGTCACTTGATATCTTTAACCCTAACGCCTGTAATCCATACCAAAACTTAATCTCTAACCCTAACTTCCATAATCCCTAGCAAATCCTAAACTCTAAGACAAACTCCCATAACCTCTCTCACATCACTAACCTCTAATTCTAGTCACTACAATTCTGCTATAATCTCTTCCCCGAAGCCTATAATCCTATACCCTAGCACAGGGATAGGCAACCTTCAGCACTCCAGATGTTATGGACTACATTCCCCATGTTATGGACTCTTACACCCATAATGCTGGCAGAGCATCATGGGAGGTGTAGTCCAAAACATCGGGAGTGCTGAAAGTTGCCTATGCCTGCCCTAGCATAATGCTTATATGTTAATTCCCACAACCTTAAGCCGAACCTGAAGCCTTTGAGTTAGTACATTCCATATGCCGTGAACTTGAGCTCCTATCACGCAAAGCTAGGTATGCTCTCCATAACATGTAATTGCAACCCTAACTGTGCCAATGTTGCTCCATTTAGAAGATGACATTTTTTGTACATGCCTTTAAGATATTAACAAAAAGAATAGCAGCTTTTTTTTTAAAGCCAAGTGTTGCTCCTCTTTGCCTTTCCTAATCAGCTATGCAGGATTCGACTTTTATTTTTTGCCATTTTGAACTGAACCCACTACACAGGGGGGATATTTGTGTGATTTGTAGCCAGGCCTATTCAGCCAATAATACACTCCCTGTCTGTGCCAATGGGGATGGGGGTGAGGGGGGGGAGGGAATTGTATCATGTCGTACCTGAGATTGACAAGCTTTTAAGCTTTGATGTGAGAGAGGATATATTTCTCCCGATTCTCTCATTATTGTGGAGGATATGCAGTAATTCAGCAAATGAGAGATGTCTTTGTGTGCTCAGACCAGACCAATTTGCAAACCCGTAGAGCAGCACAGTATATGAAGAGGACATGGATAAGATGTCTGTCAGCGGCGCAGACAGAAACTCAAATGCTGCAATTATCATTAACCACTGGTTTGCCGGAAGACTTTCAGCATATTGCAACGCTTGATTTAAATAATGACAAGGTACCATTACTCCCACGAGGGAGGAATCTGCCTTTTAGAACGGATAATAAATGTCTGCACCGACAGAAAGTGTGCTTGTATTCTCACATTCCATATTTACTCTGCACATTCTGAGGATTACACAGGATATAAAGATAATTACAAAAAAAGCTCCATATAAACAGATAAACATATTGTGGAATTGAACAAAATTGGACACGTTCAATTATAGACATTGCTAGGGGGGTGCTTTGGGGACTGAAGCCCAGAATGTAGGACTTTTCACCCTCAGATCTCCACAGTTGGTGGAGGGAGCAGGTGAATAATAATTATTTTTTCCATAGTAAATCAGGCAGGTTCTTCTTAACGCAGCCACCGATTATAAAAAGAAAGATTTGTAGTAAAGTACTCTGCCAGGCAACGCGGGTAGGGTGGGTGATGATCACCCAAATGATTGTCAGGAAGGGGTGCTGGGGAACAGAACTTTACTGCACACCCCTCTATTAGTTAGGTAGAGAGGCGAGGACATGCTTAATACCTGAGTGAGTAGCACATGCTGGTTTCTGGCTATGCTTTCATTGAGATCCCAGAGAGCATTATATACACACTGCTCATGGGTAGAGAGGAGGGGACAGAACATAGAAGGGCAGCGATACGGGTTATCATGTTTTCTCTTGGGTTCAAGGTGCCTAACAATGCCCCTGGCATCAATCTCCATAGTCAGAAATTAAACATTCGCTAGTACCAAGTCATGAAGATAAAAAAAACAAATAAAGAAATACATTTGAACAAGTATCGCTTTCATTAAAGGGGCACGTTCAGCACCGTAAATGCTACAGTCACTGTGGTGATAATGGTACCTACAAGCCCTTTATATTGTCCCCTGCTTTGGTGTCAACACCATTGGCTGCCCCTTCACTCAGTATATGGCTGGGCATTCTGTTCTTGTGTGCCTCTGGAATCCCAGATTTTGACTTGTATTCTCACCTTGTTGTTTTCTTCTACTATAGGCACTGTGTGAAGCTCAGCGACCCCAAGGGTGTATTTTGGATTGGTGCTGCCCTAGGCATGACAGATCTCGGGCATCCCCCTAATTTAAATTTACCCATCCCCTTCCTGCCAAGGCCATGCCTCTTCCTGTTAACTAACACACATTTTGACTGACAGACACACACTGACACACGCATTCATTGACCAGCGCACACTCTCAGATACACTGACATACACACACACACAAACTGATTTGATACAATCTGATAGACACATACAGTCATTCAGACACACACTGATATATGCATACACTCACTGACAGACACACATAAGCAGTGACAGATGTGCACACTTACTGACAGACACTCACAGTCACTTAGACATACACATTCACTGGACACACACACTCATACACACATTCACTGACAGACACTCACATAATGACACACATGCGCATTCACTGACAGACACTCACATGACACACATACACATTCACTGACATACACACACACACACACACACATTCACTGACACACACACACTCACTCACATTCACTGACAAACACACACATTTTCCCCCAACAGTCACAATTATTATAATTTTTTTTCAATTTAAATCCATCCATTTGAGCTTCCATAGCTTTTCTGTGTGATAAAATGAGACAGGCTAGCATTCACTCCCCACGTGCATCAAAGAACCTTGGGCACCCATGGTCCTGATGCCGGTTCACCGGTTGTACGTCCTTGTACTATATTTGGTATTTACTAACCCCTGCATACCGAGTACACCCACAAGACTTCCTGTTTTGGAAATGCTCTTACCCAGTCATCTAGCCATCACTATTTGGCCCTTGTCAAAGTCACTCAGATCTTTTCATTTGACCATTTTTCCTGCTTCCAACACAGGAAATATATCCCACCCATATAATCAATGTTGTTCACTTCACCTGTGGTTTTAATGTTGTGGCTAATCAGTGTATATACCACTTTAATGAGATGAAACTGTTACAGTGCCTACAGAATCTGTTTGAAGTTGCCTTATCAATTACTTAGACAGTACGTTATAAATCATTTTTAACTTAGTTAATGTCCATCCTAGTTTAACACTCTGCAATTGCAGTTGCATCTTTTACAAAGCTTAGTTTAGAGACCTCATATATTTTCTTTCTTGTGGTTCTGCAAGTTTTGAAACACAATAACATACTTTATATCTTTTATAATGGGTGGTATATGGAATTCTCATAGTTATGGCAATAGAACATTGTAGACTCCTATATCAATTTCTGATTTATTAATAAGTTAATGAATTAAGCCACACATCCTAATGAAACTATTTTATTAATGCATACCTCAAATGGGTCAATTCAGTTAATCCACAAATTACTCTAAATTACCAAAACTATTGCAATCCATCAAAAATGTCCTATTCTGTGACCAGCTGTGATGTAATTACTTCCACGCAGTGGCAAATTAGGACAGAGAGAACTAATGTCTGAGGCTACTCAACGCTGAAGCATGTACACTTACTACAGATACTAGAACTAATAAATCCCATAGTCTTTATTTTTTATAATTGGGCGCAGAGATTCTGTACTTTGTTTTATAAACTGTGAGCAGTAGAGATATTATATTAAAAAAGAGAAGTTAAATCTATACAATTTTATATTTATGTTTAAACCACTCCATTTTGCAGTTTCCTTTTTTGAGATGAACATAAATTAATTTGTTAAAGGGTTACTCCAAGCACCATGACTACATTATGTGATTGAAGAAAAGAACATGACAGGTGCATTATCGCCATATGGGCAGGAGGAGCTGTCTACTACCTTATACCAAACACACCACAGCTTTAATCTTATAATAATAATAATAACCATAACAATAACATATGATTAAGAACAACTTGTAAAGTCATTACCCTCCACCAATCCCTCAGCCATCCAAAATTATCACTTAGCCGCATATCAAATCACAAGGCAATGACCCATGACATAACATAACATAGTATAACAATCACATAAATATAACATAAACAAGATCAAACATTTTCCACATGATCCTGGTAGAGGTATACCTTGAGCCGGGCACTGTGGCTTCCCCCGCAGCACCGCTCTTTCCTTTTTTGAAACAGAGGTGCAGGCCTTCGGAGCCACCACATCCCGAACATTCATGCTTATACTTGCAGGTAGCACCCCACTTGCACTGACCCTCGTTAAAGAGCCAGCAAAACCCCTTCTTACTAGCGACCGACGCGGGGACTGACCCCCTGTGCTGGCCGCCTGCTGAAAGTGGGATGCCCTCTGAGCCTTCACCAGCTTCATCTTTATGGGGAGATCCATCTGATCCCACCGCATCCCAGGATTAGCTGCCAACCACTGGCGGAACTGCTCATCGTATTTCCACCACGCCTTCCCCCCCATACGCTCCACAGCTTCCCAGATCCCATCCAGATAGCAGAACAAGGAGGAGAAGAGCCCCAGAGACTTCTCGCCAATCACACTGGTTTTGCTGGCACGTTTCCCCGAACGCTTTGTTTCTCCTCCTCCTTTTTGGCGTCCTTCTTATCCTCCTCTTTGAGATCAACATATTCCTCCAAAGGGAGGAGTGTGAAAACCTCCACGAACTCACCCTTCCATGTCCTTCATGTCCTGTTTCAGGTGCACACCCAGAGGTCCCAGGAACGAAACATAAGTGTTTTGCAGTTCCGCATTCGGCACGCCCCCCAACAACTCCTCCCACTAGCCAGATCCGCACCCCTGAAGCCGACCCATCCACCACATCGCCCTGCAGTGCTTTCCCCGCCATCGTGGGGACCCCTGCCCTGGAGCCCAAACCACCCCACGTCTGACCTGTGTCCCTCCTTTCCTCTAAGCTTCTATCAAGTGTTGCATGGATTGTAACAAAGCAAATGAAGGTGCAGTAGGGTCTGACTCACCAACCAAGCCCTCCACAGGTGGCCTCATGGCTGCTCCATTATACCTCGCCTCACGCCAACCGGGGAATCCACCCGATGCCAGGAATTTCTAGAATGCGAACCACTGCCGAACCTGGAATAAGAAGAAGAATGCCTGGGCCGATTGTACTGTTCCATGCTCTTCCTTTCCTTGCATCCCTGGGCGCACCATGACCCCTTCCTGGCGTCCCGCCCCCCAACCCAGGCCCCGCCGGCTGGCATGGGTCCCGAAGCCCTGCTGGCCCTACCCCTAGGACTCTTGCCTTGCTCCCGGGCCATCCTGTGCCTAGATCCATGCCTGGAAGCCACAGAGCGCTTCCAGGCGTCTGATGCCGCCCGGGACGTGGAACCAACACCACTGGGGACACCTAGCTCTGACGTGTCGAGGATAAATCATCCTTTAATTATGTTCAGGGGAACCCAAATTAATTCAAGCACTTGGAGAAGCAATAAGACACACGAGACGTGGTGATAGTTGTGAATCCAGAAGAATTGCTTCTAGCTTTAATTGGTGGCAATTAGTTTTATACAGTGGGGGATACGTGCTTACGTACAAAACATATTTACTGTTTTTTAAACAGTCATAAGAAAGGAGTGTAAGTAGAGACATATTTCTAAATGTCACAAGATAAGCAGTCTACAAGAAGTACTCGGGTCGGGCTAGTTTTTACGGGGAAGAAGAACTAATAGAGGACAAAGTTCATTTAAACATAAAGCATATCATGATCCAAGTTAGCCAATTTTATTACAGACTGAACCGAAAATGGCATCTGTAGCTTGAGCCTTGGAATCAAGGTGCATTCCTTCACAATCCCCTCTTTTGATCCAAGGGTCACCCAATTGTCCAAGGTATTTCCAGGTGTGCTAGTCACACCTGTGGGACTTTCATTACATTTTCACCACGGTTCCCTTAGACTGGGCAACCCAAGAACCCGCCCCTGGTAGCCACCCCGCCGCCTGCAAGTGCCACCATCCCAGGGCCAGGAAGGGGGAAAAGCCCTGAGAGGCCAGCTACGCTCCACAGCAGCACCCCCAAGGCCAGAGGGGCCTGCTGCCACCTGTTGGGAACTCCCACTTGCCTGCACATTGCTGGGCCCTCCAAGGTCCTGCTCTGCTCCGGCTCCTGCCTCGGTCTGATTTCCCCTCCAACCACCATGGGCGCCTGATTGCCATGCTCCCCCGTGCCTGGCACACCTCCTAGATCAACCACGCCGACTGCGTGGGCCTGCAATCCAAACGCAGCTCCATCTGATCCCAGAGCCGTGCTGTCTGTCAATGATTGGCCAGCCACTCCCCCCTCACCATCGGGCGACTGCAGCTGCTAGCGGAGCCTGCACAATGCCTCCAGTGCTCTGCCCAGCACTCACACAGCCGGGAGCAGCCAGACCCGTCCCGGTCCCAGCACCATCCACATCCGCGGGATCCGGACTCAAGCATTACCCCTGTGGGCATCTTGTCCCGCCACCTCCAGGACTGCTCCGAGTCTCTCCCGCAGCTAGGCCATCCCTCTGTCCCGTGCTGCCACTTGGATCACGGCCATTAGCTCTTCCAGAGACCGCTCAGCCATCCTGAAAAAGAAAAAACAAACTTACAAGGCCCAATCAGTGAAAACACCAACTCAGCCTGGTAAGTGAAATTAGTAATGGGGTTATCTAAAATGGCCGACATTTATATCAGCCCAACCCCTAAACCATACTCACCAAATCACCATCAGGCTCCCCCTAAGCACGCCTCCAAGCCATGTCAAGGCCCCCTCTGCTAAGCTGTGCTTTCTCCCTGGGGCTACAGGACTCATCAAGCACTTGTAGCCCAGCCAATTGTTATGGGCAAATGCAAATATTACAAGTTTTAGAATGCAAAGTTGTATTTTAAACTGTGTACTTTAAGATATTACAAACTGACTAGGTGGTAGAAATGACACATATTGTTTTTCATACAATGCTACATAATAGCAATAACCTCTTACCTACTTTCAGTGTATAATATGCTGCATATTTCTAACTTCGCCATTTTGTCTTAGCTTAATGGAATTTCCCATGACGTGTACAACCTTAAGTTTTAGTATAAACATTAAGATAAGATGTTCAGACTTTAGAAAGCCATCTTGTCCCAAGTCAGGGAATTTCCCATGACGTGTGCACCCTTACGTTTTAGTTATGGCCTTGTATCTTTGCCAAGTTAAGGGAGATCCTAAAATTAATAAAGTAAAAGTAGTTTGACTTTTTCGTAGATGAACTATGGTAACCCTATAATGGAAAAAAAAGGTATAAATATGTGTACCTTTTAAATGTTAACGAACAGAGAGGAGAGATTTGGAGACAGATGCTGCTCCATCTTATAATGACTGACAGGGGTCAGGAGGGTATGTTATTCTATTTTAATGATATTGCAAGCATATAGTTTAACCCTTTAGTAAGCAGACCATTTTTCAATTGTCTTACCGTTAGGGACCAGGGCTGTTTTTACATTTCTGCTGTGTTTGTGTTTAGCTGTAATTTTCCTCTTACTCATTTACTGTACCCACACATATTATATACTGTTTTTCTCGTCATTAAATGGTCTTTCTAAAGATACAAATAATTTCATCATATCATGTAATTTACTATAAAAAAAGTATAACAAATGATGAAAAAAAACACTTTCTAACTTTGACCACCAAGATCTGTTACGCATCTACAACCGCCAAAAAACACCCATGCTAAATAGTTTCTCAATTGTGTCCTGAGTTTAGAAATACCCAATGTTAACATATTCTTAGCTTTTTTTTTTCAAATTATAGGGCTATAAGTACAAGTAGAACATACCTGTTTCAAAATATATATTTTTAAATTTTTTTTTTTTTTTTTTTTTTTTTTTTTTTTTTTTTTTTTTTTTTTTTTTCGTTTTACAATTATGTATGGTTTTACAAAAGCATAACAAGTGCCGTACAGAGAACAGTTGTTGAGTAAGTGTCGTAACAATCTTATGGATACTGTCGACAGAGTGTACGGTTGTCGTTTTTTTTGTCGGCTTTGTGCGAGAGAAGCTCTTACATTGGCTGTCGGTCACCAAGTGTTCACCACATCACCGGGTGGACAGTGTTCTACTAAACAGTTTGAGATACATAACAGTATGAAATACATAACAGTATGATTAAACTCCTATTCTAAGCAGCTGGGCATTGCTAACACTGCTGCCGACCTATAGGGAATCTAAAGAGGCCGGGGAGTGTCTGCTATGATCTGGGGAATGGAAAGTGGAATTGTTGGTCTGGAGCCTTGCTCAGTATACTAGGGTGCGCTCCCTACTTATTTTGTTGGAGGGAGTCTCTCTTTCATTGTTTTTCGTCGATTTTGTATGACTAGGAGTTTGCCTGCAGGGTTTTGTGTCAATTTCAGTCACGTCTGTAGTGGCCTATGTATTGGTTTCGTTGTTTAGCGGTTTACGTTAACCCCCCGATAGTGATCTAATGTTGCCGGGCTGATTGTCTCTCGTTTGAACGCCCGTGGATCGCATGTACTCGCACCACCCAGCCCATGTGTCTGTGTAGGTGGTGTATGTGTCTGAGAAGGAGTAGCATATTTCTTCCATACTTCTCGTGGTCTCCACTTTTTGTATCCAGTCCCTGATGGTTGGTGCATTGGGTTTTTTCCAGAACAGTGGAATTAGTTGGTTAGCAGCTGTGAGCATGTGCGTTAGTAGGTGCACCTTCGTTTTAGGCAGGTTGCGGGGCGGGAGGAGAAAAATATAGGTGTCGGGGGTTAGTGCGATAGCTTCTCCTATAATTGTTTGGATTATGCCTGATATACGTGTCCAGAACTTTTTTACCTCCGGACACGTCCACCAGATGTGGGTTGCCGTGCTGTTGGGTTGATGACATCTCCAGCAGCATGTGGATGTTCGGGGGAAGATGGTGTGGAGTCTAACTGGGGTGTAGTACCATCGTGCTATGTGCTTATAATTACACTCTTGCGCCTCGGTGTTCCGCGTGGATTTATGTATAATGGTGAAGATTTTTTTCCAAGTGTCTAGTGTGAAGGATGTATTGAGTTCAGATTCCCAGGTTGTAGCGAACTTAGGCTTGTCTTTGGGTTGAACTGAAAGGAGGAACTCGTACATCTTAGAAATTAGTTTCCTTTGAATTTTGCGTTTCTGGCATATCGTTTCAAATAAAGTGTGATCTCTGACTTTACCCTGCGCTAGGGGACCCTTTGTCAGGAAGTGTGTAAGTTGGGTATGGCAGAAGGTGTGAATCACTGTGACCTCCCTTTCGGGGAACATTTCCTGAAGTGTTTTGACCTTGTCCCCTTTAGCGACCTTCTCTAACGTTAGGTAAGGTGATGGTTCGCGAAGGCGCTTAAAAAGTTTTCCGTCCACTCCCGGGGGGAAGAGAGGGTTGTGTGTGATCGGGTATAGAGGGGAAGGGTATGGAGATACTTCTTGGAGGTTGCGAATGTGCGCCCATAACCGGAGTGTCGGGGTGATGGTGGGGTGGCCCTGTGTTCTAAGCAGTGTTAGGCCCGATTTTTGCCAGGGGATGGTGTGAATCGGTGCAGAGAAGCATGCGTTTTCTAGTTGGACCCATTGGGTGTTTGGGTGCGGGTTGGACCATTCGTAGATTCTGGCCAGAAGTGAAGCTTTATGGTATAGTTCGATGTCTGGGAGCCCCAGACCCCCCTCCTCTTTCGGTCGTTTAAGTAGTGCATATGGAAGGCGTGGTTTTTTGTGTGCCCAGATGAATGAGGTGAAAATGTGGCGTATCATGTCGAACAGCTGTTTGGGGAGTGTTATTGGTAAGACTTGTAGTAAATATAGAATTCTAGGGAGAACATTCATCTTTAATATGTTAAGCCTACTAAACCACCCGAAGTGTGGTTTGTTCCAAGTTGTGAGATCTGTCTTGATCTCTTTCATAAGTTTGGGGAAGTTGCTGTTGTACAGCTGTGAGGTGTCATTGGGTATGTATATCCCTAAGTATTTGAGTGTTCCTGTGGTCCATGTGAATGAGTAGTCATGTTGGAGTTGTGACTTGGTGTCTGGGGATATCACAATCGGTAAGATTTCGCACTTGCTAACGTTTGCCTTGAAGTTTGAGATGTTGCTGTATTGTGCCAGTTCCGACATTAGGTGGGGCAGTGTTGTGTTTGGGTGGGTTAGCGTGAGCATGATATCATCTGCAAATGCAGAGATCTTGTGATTGTCCTTCCCCACCTGGATACCCTTAATGTCTGGGTTGTCTCTTATACCCTGCAGGAATGGCTCCAAGACTAGGATGAATAGCAGAGGCGAGAGGGGGCACCCCTGTCTAGTACCGTTCGAAATGTGCACTGTGTCTGATAATTGGCCGTTGATGCGTAATCGTGCCGTAGGGGTAGAGTAGATGGCTCCCAGCCATTTCAGCCAGTTGGGGCCGAAACCCATGTGATGTAGCGTTTGCACCATAAGGGTCCAGTCTACCCTGTCGAATGCTTTCTCTGCATCTATCGACAGGAGTAGACTGGGTTCGCCTGAACGTTTCGCTTGGTGGAGGAGATTCAGGATCTTGGTGGTGTTGTGTTTTGCTTCCCTACCTGGCACGAAACCCGACTGGTCTGGTGTTATTAGGGTTGGTAGTATCTGGCGTAGACGGTTTGCCAAGATCTTAGTGAAGATCTTAAGGTCTATATTTATGAGGGAGATGGGCCTGTAACTCCCGCACCGCGATAAGTCTTTCCCGGGTTTGGGTAAAAGTGTGATCGTGGCCTCGAGAGTTTGCGGTGGAAGGGTCGATTGTGTTAACAATGAGTTAAATGCGTGAACGAAGTGGGGGGCTAAAGAGGTGGAGAACATTCTATAGTATTTGGCTGTGAAACCATCAGGGCCGGGGCTCTTCCCTGTGGGTAGGTTTTTTATCACCTCCTGCACTTCCCGGGTTTCTATGGGTTGATCTAGCGATTGTTTTAGGTTAGGTGGTAATGTGGCTGTGACTCGTTTTTCAAGAAAACTTTGAATCTCTGTGGTGGAAGGTGGAGCGGATCTAAGGTTATATAGGGATGTGTAAAATTCATGGAAGGCATTAGTTATATCTGGCATTAGGCAGGATTTTTTACCTTCTTTGGTTTGAATGGAGGCTATGAACGTTGTTTCTCTTTGCTTTTTCAGTGCGTGTGCCAGTAGGCGGCCGCATTTACCCCCTTGTGCGTAGTATAGGCTTTTTGTGATGGCTAGTTTGCGTTTGGTTTGGGCGTTGAGTAGTATTTTTAGTTCGGTTCTTTTTTCTGTTAGCTTTTTGTATATGTCGAGAGTTTGGTTGGTTTTGTGTGAGTTTTCTAGGCCCCTGATCGTATGGAGGAGCTCCGTTATGTTTTTGTTTCTTTGTTTTTTATGCGTAGAAGCTATCTGAATGAGTGTGCCTCTTATTGTGCTTTTGTGAGCTTCCCAAATGATCGGGTGTGAGGAGTCTGGGTGTGTGTTAAGGGAAAAATATTGGTCTAAGGCCGCCTTGATTGTGGTATGGACCCCGTCTAGGTTCAATAACGAGTCATTTAATTTCCATTGGGTTCTCGTGGCACACAAGGATGGGATATTGATCGTCATCCTGAGTGGTGCGTGGTCCGACCAGGTAATAGACTCGTATTCACAGTTGGTAATTAAGTTGAGGAATCTATGTGGTAAGAAGAACATATCAATCCTCGAGTAAGAGCCAGTGGTGTGTGAAAAGTAGGAGTAATCCCGAACTGTCGGGTGGTGTGTCCTCCAGCCGTCATATAGCTGGTTGGAGTCGAGTAAGCGTGTTATATGTATTCTTGTTGAGGCTTGGTAGGTCTGGGCTTGGGAGGTAGTGTCCATGGTACCGTCCAATGAGACATTGAAGTCCCCCCCCAATATCAGGATTCCCTCTATAAAGGGTTCCAGTTTTGTAAGGGTCTTCTTGAGGGCGGAGAATTGTTTCCTATTTGGCAGATATATATTCGCAAGGGTGATCATCGTGTTCCCTATTGTTCCCTTTAAGAAAATGTATCTGCCCGTTTCATCAGTTTTATGGTCTTTGTATGTGAATGGGAGACGCCTGTGTATTAGGATCGCTACGCCCCTGGTTTTTGACTCTGTGTAATTGCTAAAGTAGCCCTGCGGGTAGTGTTTATTCTTAAGGGATGGTGCGGAATCCGCCCTGAAATGGGTTTCCTGTATGTAAACCACTTCCGCGTTGTGTTTATGGTAGTCTGTTAGTGCCAAATGGCGCTTTTCGGGTGTGTTCAGGCCCCGTGCATTGTGGGAGACTATTGTGATTGACGCCATGTACGGGAGTATGAAATTGGTTGGCTAGGGCTGATATGTTGGGGAATGTGTCAAAAGGCACTCAGCTACGACTTCAATGCTGCTGGGTTGACTCAATGTGCGCCAGTAAAACAGTACAATGTAGTAAGTATAACAATTCTAAGTATAACAAATAACTATTTACAATAAATCGTTACCAGGGTGTATGAGGCTTTATACCTCAATGGAACGATGTAGGCTGGTGTCTGCCTCTGTGGTGATCCAGCTACCACAGAGGGTGAGGTATTCGGTTTGGGACACCGCCTGTGGTGAAGGGGATATGCAGTACTTGTGAGATAGTGTGTATGATTCACGTTTCCCAGGTATTTGCTCTTTATGGGAGCTAGTGGGAAGTGTCGTGAACCCCTGAGGTGTGTGGATAAAGGATGTGGTTGTATTAGGTCATTGTTTTCCGGGTGTGTCGGCACTAATTGTTTATGTGAATAATTAATGGTGGAGGAATGAGTTGTTGCAGTGGCCGGGGCCTCCGCGGTTCCCTAAGTTGCTGATTGGTCCCAGGTTTTGGGTATGTAGTGAGTTTTTTTTTTTTTTTTTCCTGTCTGTCTTCCCTCTTCTCCCTCCCTTCCCTAGGATCATATGGGTAAGTAATAGGAGTCTTGATGCCCATTTTTCCCTATCCCCTCCGAGATCTAGTGTCTTAGCAACCCGTTACCCCTCCTCGGGCTAGGTCCCCTGGTATACCCACATCAGTGGGCAAATACCCTTGGGAAAGGGGCGTTTAACAGTGATCTTGGGCAGCCAAACAAAATCTGGTAACAATCATGCGTAATACAGAGTATGCGAAATAAACAGATATTGCTAGCTGATTATACGACCTGTGAGCAGTCCGTCCCTCTCGGCACCTGCCGCTTAGGGGCACTTCCATCTGATATGGAGTAGTCCCAATTTGTGTGCATCGTCCATGTGCCCTTCTTTGATTGTCGTGAGCAATGACTTTGGCAGAGCAGTCCTGCAGCAAGCGCCGAGGGGGCTTAGGTTTCGCCTTGAGGCCCGATAGGCCCGTACTCCCGTCGTTTTGGAGAAAGAGTGGGTATAGTTCCTTTGGTTTTGGAGGTGACGGTGCCTGGGAGATTAGTGTGGGTGTTCTGTGGGTGGGTCCCGCGGAGACTACCGACTCTGTCTTCGTGAGGTGTTACCCCAGGTGTTCCTGATTTTGGTCTCTTTCATCCTGTTGTTGTCGTTCTGCTGTGGTTGTTCTTTGCCTCTTTGAAGGCGGCTGGCGGCGTCTCTGTCCTTGGGGGCGTTGGGTGAAGCGTTGTGCCGGGTCCGGGGCGTTCCAGTCGAAAATTTGTACTTCCGTCAGGTCTAGGGCGCGTATGAATGGGGCCACATCTCGATGTAGCGCTATTGTGTGCGCCATTCCTTTCTGCACAACTGTGAGGGAAAAGGGAAATCCCCATCTGTATCGTATGCCCCTGGATCTTAGTTGGTCTGTTATGGGCTTAAGGGCCCTCCGCGCCTGTAGTGTAAACCAGGATAGGTCTTGGTATATTTGGACTTCATGTCCATGAAACAGCAGTGGCTGATTTGTGTCTCGTAGTTTTTGCAGTATAGAGTCCTTTTCCCCGAAATAGTGTAGGCGGCAGATTACATCTCTCAGGGATTCTCCACTAGTCTTGGGTCTCAGCGAGCGGTGTGCTCTATCCAGAAGGATTGGTGTGGACACCAGTCTTCCTAGTATGAGGTTGAACAGTTCCTGCAGGGTGGAGGAAAGGTCCTCCTTCTCAGCTTCCGGCAGCCCCCTAACCCTCAGATTATTTCTTCTCCCCCTGTTATCAATATCATCAAGGGTTCTTTGAAGGTGAGAGAGGTGGTTATCCTGCATTTCTACCCTGGTGGTAAGGGAGTGGATTTGGGCTTGCAAGTTGCCTCTGTCATCCTCTAGATCCTGAACTTTAATGCTTACTTGGTGTATTTCTGTTTCCAGACCCTCCATCTTGCGCTGAAAAGTATTCTCTAACTTTCCCAGCATTTTAGAAAGATCTTCTTTTGAGGGTAGGTTCCTCAGTAGTTCTTTAATGTCCAGGTCTGTGGTGGAAGCAGACATTTCAGAGGCTGCTGGGCTTGGTGGTTCTGAATATGTTTCCCCTGCCGCCGGCGCCATATTGGAGTCTCCGGCTTCTGACATGCGGTCCGCATAAACTTTGAAGAGCTTTGGTACTGAGCTCGTTTTACCCGCTGGGGTCCGTCCTGGGGCTGCCTGAGAGCCATGGGCTTTTTTGTGGTTGCCCATATTGTTGTTATTCGACCTCCGTGTGTGTTGTGTGCCTGGTCGTGCCCGGAGCCGTTTCAGTGTGCGGCCATTTCGTCCGGCGGTAAGCCACCATATTTTTAAAATTTATCAATAGTGACATTGTAACATGTACATATTTTTTTAAACTAGACAACCCAGGATTTTCAATATGGGATATGTCCAGTCTTTTTTAGTAGCCACTTAGTCACAAACACTGTCCAAAGTTAGCATTTATATTTGTTTGTGTGTTAAAAATGCAAAAAACTATTATGAATGCTAACTTTGGCCAGTGTTTTTTGACTAAGTGGCTACTAAAAGTCTTCTTTTGCAAATGGTATGCTATCATGGGGTAATTTTCATTCCTGGGCTACCATACGCTCTCAAAGGCAACATAACCAATCTGGCAAATTTCAATGTGAAAAAACGGAACATCAAGACTTATATTTGACCCTGTAACTTTCAAAAACACTATGAAACCTGTGAAATAGGGGTTCTGTTATACTTAGGAGACTTCGCTGAACACAATTATTAGTGTTTCAAAACAGTAAAACGTATCACAACAATGATATCATCAGTGAAAATGCAGTTTGTGTGTGAAAAATAAAAAAAAATCACTTTCACTGACAATATCATCGCTGTGATATGTTTTACTGTTTTGAAACAATAATATTTTTGTTCAGTGAAGTCTCCTGAGTGCTATTTTCTCTTCTGTGTGTGATTTGGAACCTCTTATAACTTGTTTAGTCTCTTTCTGCCTAATCTTATAGATCTGTCTATTTTCCTCACTCTGTTTTTTTTTTTTATATTTACTAAATGCTAACTTTTAGTTTTTACTATTTTGGCTACATCTGCGGAGTACCACACTGGTTTCTTACATTTTTTGCTCTTACTGACAAGCCTAACGCAATTTTCTGTTGCCTTCAGCAGTGCAACTTTTAAATAATCCCATTTCTCTTGGACGGTGCACAATTGGATCTTGCATCCTACCACTCTGCCACCAAGGGAGCAAAGAGCAAGACAAAGGAGGAGGCCTGTGCATCGTTCCCCTGTCTCAGATTCTGGACCAATGACAATGCGATGAGCAGGGCCGCCACCAGAAATTTTGGGGCCCCTAACTCAGCTCAGGGTCTGGGCCCCGCCTCCAATTCCGCCCACAGGGTTCACTTCCAAATCCCACCCACAGGAATACATACACACAGACACAAACACACACACTGATACAAAAGGACACAGATAAACACACACAGATACATACTAACAGACACACATACTGAAACAGACATACACGTATATAAGAATAGATACTGACACACACATACTGAGACATACACACATATACAGACACACAGGCATACATAGTGACAGACAGACACATACTAACATACATACAGACACATGCATGAGGACATACAGACACATACATACAGACACTGACATACATACAGACATACATTCATAATGACATACAGACATACATACATACAGACATACTGACAGACATACATACATACATACATACATACATACATAATGACATACAGACATACATTGATACTGGCATACATTCATACAGACATACATGCATACACACATACATACAGACATACATTCATAATGACATACATACAGACATACATGCATACATATATACATACTGACAGACATACTGACATACAGACATACATTGATACTGGCATACATACAGACATACATTGATACTGGCATACATACAGACATACATTGATACATACATACATACAGACATACTACAGACATACATTGATACTGGCATACATACAGACATACATAATGACATACAGACATACATTGATACATACATACATACAGCTAATTTTTCAGCCACCCTCCTGTCTCTTACTTTTTCTTTGCAGGAAGGTGGCTGGCTCCCCCTCTTCACGGCCTGGCTGGTGGTCCTCCCGCAAGGGCCAGGTCGCGCTATTACATGGCATGGTTGTCACCCCCTGATGGCGGCCCTGGCGATGAACAAAAGAGTGAGGACTAGTGAGGCACCTTGGGTTGACTTTTCATTTACTTACCCTCATAATTGCTGAGATGGGTGGGGGGATATTGTTTATTTGGGAGTTTGGCAGGTGGGAGATGGGACTTTGTCCTAGATCTTGCAGCACTCTTTGTGCCTTACAATCTGTCCTGGTACTTGCTGAATCTGTCTTGGTATGCCATAGCTGGTCCCTTAGGTGAGGCGCACTGTCAAGGACTATTGCCCTAACTCGCAAACAATGAAGATATAATCCTATACACAAATAAAGATAATTATTATTGCCATTTATATAGGGCCAACAGATTCTGTAGCGCTTTACAATATTATGAGAGGGGATTTAACTATAAATAGGACAATTACAAATAAACTTACAGGAACAATAGGTTGAAGAGGACCCTGCTCAATCGAGCTTACATTCTATAGGAGGTGGGGTGTAAAACACATTAGGACAGGAATTTGCAATCAAATAAGGTGGGCTGCCCTTTAGGAGAGGGCAAGAGACGGGTATGTGAGGTAGGGGTTAGTCTTGGAGGCCATAAGCTTTCCTAAAGAGATGGGTTTTAAGGCACTTCTTAAAAGATGCAAGACTAGGGGAGAGTCCGATGGCGGTAGGCAGGCTATTCCATAGAAAGGGAGCCGCCCGCGAGAAGTCCTGCAAGCGCGAGTTGGCCGTACGGGTGCGGACAACGGACAGGAGGTGGTCACGGGCAGAGCGGAGAGACCGAGAAGGGACATACCTGTGGATCAGTGAGGAGATATAAGAGGGGCTAGAGTTGTTCAGTGCTTTATAGGTGTGAGTTAGTGCCTTGAATTGACTCCTATAGCACACAGGAAGCCAATGTAAGGACTGGCAGAGGGGTGAGGTGTGAGAGAACCGACTAGAGAGGAAAGTCAGTCTAGCAGCAGCATTCATTACAGACTGTAGGGGTGCAGTACGGCTTTTGGGAAGACCAAGCAGGAGAGGGTTACAATAATCCATGCGTGAAATTATTAGAGCATGGACAAGCTCCTTGGTAGTATCTGGTGCAAGAAAAGGGCGGATGCGGGCTATGTTTTTAAGATGGAATCTACAGGATTTGGCAACATGCTGGATGTGAGGCTCAAAGGTGAGACCAGAGTCAAGTATGACGCCAAGACAGCGCGCTTGCAAGGATGGGCTGATGTTGGTACCACAAACTTGAAGGGAGAGCGAAAGAGGAGGATCAGTATTAGGAGGAGGAAAGATGTATTACAGGGCCTTAGTGGCCAGACTTAATGTATGTAACTACACAGTAATAGGTAGAGAATAGTTAGGCCTGGTCTAGGTCAGAGTTGGAGACAGGAAAATAAATAATAGTACAAAGCCAAGGATACTAGAATTAAGAATAATCGAAATACAAAGTCAAAGTCAGATATAAGAAATACCAAAGATACAAAACACACTCTTGGGCTACAAAGACCATGACAAGGCAAGGAAGTGATGTCAAGGAAAGATATTAATAGGCCTAAGTGGTTGATGATAGGCTAGGAAACTAATTAGGGTAATTAGTGTAAAGGCATATAAGTTTTTTGGGCTTCTTTCACTTTAAAATTTCACACGGATATGAGCAGCATCATGTGATAAGGCAAATACACCCTAGCATGCATCTGCGTGCGTGCTCACACCCGCGATGTTGGCCGAATATCATAACGTAGCATGAGAGGAGAGCTGGTGTCAGCTGAGGCATAAGGACCCAAGCGGCACGGGCCAAGAGGGGGTATTACACGTACATCTGTCTTGCCTGCAGAGGGGGGAACTTCGACCATTGTTGTGGAGCCCCGGGCAGTTCAATAATTAGTTTCAGGCCTATCTCTAATAGGGTGGAGGGGCAAAATGTCTCTTGCAAGTCTATTTCTCTGTATAATGCATTCTCAGGAATCTGTATGATTTGACCAATATGTACCCCAACTTGTTGCACCCCTACTCTCCTATCCTTTCCATAATGATTCCCTTCAACTCAAATAATAAAATACTAGTGCTAATCATTCGCTTGCACTCATATGTCACTTTCCATATCGTGTTCCATAGGTTTCGTAATATACCAGTAATAAACCCTTGTGCAATTCCCTGCATTCATCTTCTCTTGTATGAGTATTACATTAATTATATCACATGTAGGAGTTTCTACACAATCATATTACACTCTGTGTAATCATCACATTGTTTCCCATCCTCGTCTTCTAAATTAATCTATATTACTGAGTGATAAAAAAAAATCCTTTTGTCATATATTTACACCCAATATACCTGGATGTATTTACTTCACCAAATTCTTTCCAGAGTATATAATTTTAGGCATTCACGTAGCAGCAGTCTTCCTGGTCTTGCCAACTGAACGCAGATATTTTGGGTTTTATGTGAATCCTATGCAGGGTTTAGTAAAATATAGTTGGTGTTTGTAGGTACTGAGTTTTCTAAGAGGTTGGCTGATGTCCATACTGTAACGAATGCTGGTATTGCAGATACCCGTTCGTCTGTTTCCTCCCGAACTACTAGA